>CM067109.1:68223800-69423800 GCA_034008185.1 Gorsachius magnificus
AGGGTGGCGGCGCATCGCCTTTTAGGCGTCCCTCGCAAGTTTGCGGTAGCCGAGTATTTATTTGGCCCGCGGAGGAGGCACCGCCGGTTCGGTTTTTCTGCCCCCCCCGCCCCCGACGCGGACCCACGAGCTGCAGGGCACGCACTCCGGCAGCAAAGAACGGGGGATCCCACCGGCTCTATGGGGAAACGGGCTGATCCCCGCGCCTGACCCCGCGCACCTCCCCGGTGCTGTCAACCGGCCCCAGCGGGTGTTTCGGATGGGGTGATCATCCTCCCTCACACCCCGCTGGCAGGAGATCTCCCCGAGTCGCTCTTCCCCTGGAAGCAGAAAAGCAACGAGGAAAGAGCCAAGTAACGAAGCAATGGCGCAAATACCGTCATGGCACACGCCCTGCTTTTTATCCAGTCCGGCGAAATACTTCCCGAATTTAAAACCTGTTTGGTTTTTTTTTTTTTTTCGTAATTACCGCACCCCCGTTAACTGGTTTATTTCGTGCAGCGGTTGCAGCGGAGAAGTGCCCGGGGAGGGCAAGGAGGATCCCTCCCTGGGAGGATCAGGGCAGCACGGCGGGTTCGAGTCCAAGCAGCAGCCCCTGCCTCGGCACGGGTGCGCGGGCAGACGGACGCTTACAGTGAATTTGTTTCCACACACACACACACCCCAGCCGATAATCCCACACCTTTTTTCAGTAATATTTCACGTTTGTATTCAAACTTCTCGCTGTCATGCCGGGAATGCCTGCCGCCTTTCCGCGAGAAACCTCCCCGCGGCCGCAGGTAGGGAAAATGACCACCCCGCCGCACCGGGCGCATCAAGCAGGTCGCAGAAACCACCCGGCTCGCCCCGAATTTGCAGGCGCCTTCCCGTGACCACCGTTCGCCTTCCGGTAGCTGCCTTGGCGAGGGACGCGGGAGTGGCAGCGGGCGCGGCGGGGGCAGGCAGCTCCTCACGGGCAGCTCCCGGCTCCGAAACTTTTGGTAAAACTTTGTGCTCGGAACCCCCCTCAGCGCCGGGCCACAGGGGGTTTCGCGGCAACAGCCGCACACCGTGCCGCCGCCCGCAGCGTCCCGCGGGATTTCCAGGGGCTCCCCCGCGGTCTCCCAGCGCCCCGGCCGGACTTGGAGATCCCGGCCCCGCGGGGCCGGTCCGGAACCCCGGGGAAACCTCCCACTTCCCGCTCGCCCCCAGCCCCGGGCGTTTTCGCGGTGTGAGCCCTGCGGGGGAGAGGGATGGCATCAGCCCCGGCCCGCTGGGGGCCGGACCCCGCCGGCCCCTGGGCATCGCCACCACCCCCGACGGCGGGGCAGAGCCCGCCCGCCTCGCACCTCCCTCCCCCCTCCCTCCGGCTCTCCCTCCCCCCCGCGGCCCCGGGGCCGGGGCCGCCCCCCGCGGAGCCCGCGGGCGACCGGCGCCTCCCTCCTCTCCCCCTCCGCCGCCCGGCCTCCGCCCCCCCCCTTCTCCGCCCCGGAGCCGGCCGGGCTCCTCCCGCGGGCATGAACGGCTACGGCTCCCCGTACCTCTACATGGGCGGCCCGGTGTCGCAGCCGCCGCGGGCTCCGCTGCAGCGGACGCCCAAGTGCGCCCGGTGCCGCAATCACGGCGTGCTGTCCTGGCTGAAGGGGCACAAGCGCTACTGCCGCTTCAAGGACTGCACCTGCGAGAAGTGCATCCTCATCATCGAGCGGCAGCGGGTGATGGCCGCGCAGGTGGCGCTCCGCCGGCAGCAGGCCAACGAGAGCCTGGAGAGCCTCCTCCCGGACTCCCTGCGCGCCCTCCCGGGGCCGCAGGGCAGCGCCGAGCCCCCCGCCCCACCGCCGGGGCCGCCGCCCTGCGCTGCGCCGCCGCGGGCCCCCGCCGAGCTGGCCGCCGCCGCCGCGCTGCGCTGGGCCGCCGAGCCGCCCCCCGCGCTGCCGGGGCCGCTCCCCAAGGCAGGTGAGGCCGGGGGGGGCGCGGAGGGGAAGGGAGGGCAGCGCCCGGGCCGGGACCCCGACGGGCGGGACTCGGGGGGTGGGGGGAAGGCGGGGGCTTTCCCTTCCTCCCGAGGGGAGCCGCGGGAGGGGGACGGAGGCCGAGCCCCGGCGCCTTCCTCCATTCCGGGCAGCGCGCTTTGACGGTCCTGAAAAGCGAGGCGCTGCTCAGGGCCGGGCCGGCTCCGCAGCCGGGCTCGCAACCGCGGGGACCGGCAAACGCCGCCGCTGCCGAGAGGTTCCCCAACGTGCGGCCCTTGGGCACCTTCCGTCAGGCCGGCCGGGAGCCGCTCCCCGCCTTCCCGCACCCGGGGCGTCGGGCTGCGGGACCTCGCCCCGGACACCACCTCCGCGGGGAGCCGCGGGGCCAAGGCGGCGCCGGGAGCCGGGGGGCTTCTGCCGAGCCGGGAGGGCCGGGCCGGGACACGGCGGCGGCGACCGAACGGCGGGAGACGAGCGGAGCGACCCCGTTGTTTCGGCTGCCCTTCTGCGCTGGCCTGTCCCGCCGGGCCGCCTCAAGGGCGGTTTTCGGCAGGTCGGGGGTGCCGGTCCAGAACCCGGCACCTCGTGAGCGCGGCCCACCGGTAACGCACGTTTCTGGAGGGAAAAGCAACGCTTGGGGGCCGGCGACCCCGTGCCCGAGCGGGAGCCGGCGGCCTTCCCCGACGGGGCTGCACGGCGGCTGCGACGGGATTTTACCCGGTGCCCCGGGCGGGGAAACGCAGACCTGGGGGCTCCCGCACGGCTCGGCTTCTCACGGCTCGCTGCGGGGCGGGGGGCTCCGCTCCCCCAGCGCCGGGGCCGGGGCCACCCCGTGTCCCCAGGTGGCGGCGCGGCCGGGACCGGAGGCGTGGCGAGGCTGCCGGTGCTCTGGGACCCGCTTCCCCCTTGGCGGGCCCCGGGCACCGCCCGCTCTCCATCCCCGGCCCCCGCATCTCCGCCCGATTTCGCCGGCCGGTCCCCAGGGCCGGGGCTTGGCGGTCCCTCCGTCCCCCAGATTTCCTCGTGGCCGCCGCGCTTGGCCCGGGGCAGGGACCGCGCGGTGGGTGGGAGAAAGGCCGGGGGCGGGGGGGAATATAAGAAAAAAAGAGGAGTGAGAGGAAAAAAAAAAAAAGCCGCCTTGGCTCCTTCCAGAAAGTGAAACAAATAAACTTCGCCAGCAGGATATAAATCTGGCGGATAAGACCGATATTGACTTGCACGCCCAACTTTTCTTCCCCCTGATATATGAACTTCCCAGTTTAAAAGATTACAGTAATCACGGGAGGACAGTGTAAATCGAATCTGATAGCAATAACTTTTGGGGAAGGTCAGGCTCAAGTGAAATGTTACCAAGCAACAGGCATTTTGTTTGCAAAATACAATCAAAGTGTATTGATGAGAAATTCTTCCTTGCCAGCCAGTCAGCACTTTCTGCTAACAGCTTTACGGGGGGTGGAAATAACGGAGGTGGTCTCTTCATAAATCAAGACCCGCGGCTCCACGCTGCCCCCCCACCATCCCTAAGGTCCGGCTGGGGGGGCCGGTGCACCCCTGCCCCGGGAGCAGCCCCGGTTGCACAGACCTCGCCTGCACGGTCCCCGGTCTCCCCCGCCCCCGGCTCTTGTGAACACGGGAATGTGTGAGACCAAAGTGGAAAAATTATCTCCTGTGGGGGGTCCTGCTGTCGGCTGCTGCTCTTACCCTGTTTAACCAGGTAACCTGTTTATTGCTAACCATCCCACGTCCTCTGAACGGCAGGGATTTCTCTTTCTCTTGTCTCTCTCCCCGCTACCTGTATTAAACCCGTCGCCAGATTAGAGGATGTAATTATTTCCTCCCCCAGCCCGCTCCATTTCTAACACCACCACCACCACCCAACCCCCCGAAGGACATTAATCTCCTGGAAAGTTTGGGCTGGGTTTTTTTTTGTTTTTTCCCCAGTACGGAGGAGGTATTTCCCGAGGTGTGGTAGAATCAGATCCGTTTGGTTTTATTCCTGCCAGAATGGGTCCTTTCGGTGGGACAGCCGCGAAGTTCTCTTCCCTGGAAATAACCCGCCTAGAAGCCACCCCTGCTCCACCCACCCGTGCTAACCCGAAATAATTCCTCCTTCTGCTACTGTGCTCCTGAACTTTCATCTCCCACATGAGCGCCTGTTAGATTTCTCTTAGTAATAGTTATCAAGGTTTGTAAACGATTAATAGAAAGCTGTGCTGAGACGTCTGTTAATTTCAGAGCCAGCTTCTTAATGCAACGCAGTGGTCTCTGTGTTCCTTTGGGGACGGTGACTAGTCTCCCGCAAAGTCCCTGAGACCTTCGAAGATAGGGAGGAAAGTCTAGAGTGAAAAGAAATTAAAAAAAAAAACCAAAACACCATCACACACCCCCAAGAAAAAAACAAACAAACCAACCCAACCAAAACCAACCAATTAAACAAACGAAAAACCAACGAACAACAAAAAAACCCCAACCCAAAACCCACCCCACCAAAAAAACCCAAAACAAACCCTGTAAGTTTTACTCCACCTTAGCTTTCTGCTAGTTCTGGTATCAGTCCATGCTAATAATGGAAATACGGAAAATGGCAGACGTGTTTGGGATCCAAGCAAATCTGTCTTGCAGAAAGAGCTGTCCTAACAATCAAAGCGCAAGCTGTTTTAGCAGAGGGTCAGTGGTGGGAATATCAAGGAAGCAAATTTGGTTCCAAAGTATTAGACCAAGTTTTCCAGACAAGTTATTAACTCGAGGAGAACAGCTTCCCTCTCCCGCCCCCTCCCATTTTGCTTTTATTTGGCCCCTTTACAATATCTGCCTCACGATTAGTATAGTATAAATAGGCAAGGAAAAATTGGGGTACACATTCCTCCCAAATTCGTAGCAGCTTTATTTATTAATGTAGGTTTTACCGTGAACACGCACACGGTTCTGCCGTGTGCGCTGTGTTTCGTGTGTATCTGTGTTTGCACTGCACCTCTGTGGACCCGGGTATGTGTCTGTCTCTGCATGCGTACTACTTGATGGATACTCCCCATCGTTTATATCGATAAGAAAAGGTTTTCCCTAGTTTCCTCAGGGCTGGCAAAGTGAATGCTTGAACGCAGGCCATTTGAAATAGAAGGTGTGGAAAAGGAAAAAAACCCAACCAAACAAACGACAAAACACCCCAAAGCCACAAACATAAAAAATGTCCGAGGACGGGATTTCTTTCTCACAGCCTAGAACATCTTCATCTGAAGCTTACGAGTGGTGCAAAAAAAAAACCCCAAAACCCACCTTTGGCTAAGAGCAGCGGGTTCTATATTCTGAACGCAAAATTAATATTTTTCCACCTGAAAACATAGACTTTTGGGATTAATACATGCATGCAATATTCCTACAATTCAGCGCCCGCACGGGGACGTTTATAATGTATCTCCCCAATTCTCTGTGTATTTAACGATCGCTGGTTTGTGCCCGTTTGAAACGAACGGAAAACCTGGTGTCGGCAATTCCCGTAAAGAGGGAAAGAGCACAGCCCAAACACGACCTGCCGGGAAGGCAACCCCCGGGAACCCTCCAAGTGAGCCGGCAGCGGCCGCCTGCTCCCACACAGGCGGGGGCGGGGGGAGAAGGGGGGAAGAAAAAAAAAAAAAGTATGTAGTACCATCCACACTCAGAGCGTTTAGCAACCTTGTATTAACAGCAACATTCGATTTAAATCGCCGAAATCTGGTTTTGCGGGCCTGCCCCCTGCGATCCCGGTAACCTCGAGCCGGGTGCGATGCGCCGCTGCCAGCTCTGGCTGTGCGGGGCCAAGGTGCGGGTGCAAGGCGAGGAGTCGGGATCTGCGCAGCCTGCTGATGGTGAAGGCGGCACACCCCGGCGGGATGAGCTGTCAGGATCGGAAGAAAATGTTTAGCCGAGCCTCGTGAGGGTGCCTTTAAAGATACCGAAAACTACACAAACCTGAAATGTCTTGAAAATAATCATTATTCAGAGCGTGTGTTAGCGAAATCTAATCTTAGCTTTTTTTTTTTTTTTTTTCCTTTAGCATGTATTTGCTCCCCAGTGATGCTTGTTGTTCTCAGCCCGTAAAGATACGCTGGAAAAGCGCAGTAGCTCTGAAACGCGGTTGCCTGCATGCGGTCCATTTCGTAATACCGGGGTACCACAGTGCAATCTATTTATGTGGAAATTAGGACCCGCGTCTGCCTTAAATGCCTGTCTTGTCTCTGGTGAGACAGGGACAGAGGTAATTAGCTGTCCTCGGACGGCCCGCTAAGCCTTCGATGTATAAATTGCCCATTCACTCGGATGTGAATTATGCTTAACGCCCCGTCCTTTGGAATAAATGCATCATTATGAACATGTGAGGGGATCTGGAGGGAAAGGTACCGTGAGCCTCACGGCTGTTTTTTTCAAATAGCGGGTGAGCTATGCCGAGGTCTTACCACCTCCTCAAAAGGATACAGGTTGCTGGTTTGCTGCCGGGAAACATTTCCCTTCGGCTGCTGAGGCGAGGCTGGTGCACCGAGCGTACGAAGGAGAGCGTTCACACATTGTCTTCCCCTCCATACGCCTATGTGACGGGTTATTGCTGCTCCGTTGGTGCTGGACAGAGAGCATAACTAATGTAAAAATGGGTACCCAAACCAGGTTATCCCGCTGAAGGAGAAGGACGAGGTCTTCAGAAGCACAGATGTATGGCTCACCCCCGCTCCCGTGCTCACCTTCCGCAGCCCAAACAAGCAGCATCCCACAGCCCAGTGGGGTGGCCCGACACTTCTGCCTGGCACAGCCGTCCCCATGAGGAGAACCTCCCTTTGCCACACTGGCTGTCAGGCTGTGCTGTGCCAGGAGCTCTTACTTATTTATAGCTCCCATTCCAGCAAGGATAGTGGCTTCTTGCTCAAGTGCAGGCTTGCTCAGACCCTGACTCCTGTCTCAAGGTGGGTCAGTTGCACCAACAGAGTTTGTCCAACACTAAACTGAGCCCGCTGCATGGGGAAATGCCCTGCCCCTTCCTGGGGTGAGGGGAAAGCAGGACCTCTTGTGGTGAGCGGTGAGGCTCGGGTGCTTGCATGTCTTCAGCTTTTTCCATCTCAGTTGGGCAGGGGTAGTCATCAGCACATTTTGGGAACCTTTGCTTGCTTCTTACAGCTTCTTTATATAGTTGGGCTGATCACCAGGCGCTTAGGAAACCGAGCACATACTTGTATTGGTTTCTGCAGGCAGTCTTTTGCATCTGTGTGTTCAGAAGTGCTGCCCTGTGCAGTTAAAGCAGGCTCTGTCAGCCACAGCTTGGACAACGACCCTTTCCCTGGGCATGGATGCTTCCCAGGGAGATCACCATTGCGTGGTGGGAGGGGATCCAGCAGCACAGCATCCCTGGGAAATGACTGTGAACAATCTCAGGCAAATCTGTTGCCCCCTCGTGCATGAACCGTGAAAGCTGTCAACCTCTCGTCGTCTTGTCTTCTCTTTTCTGACAAGCAGTCCCATTTCAAAGGTTTCCATACTCTGGCCAGGCATCACCAACGTGACCAGAGTCTTGGGGCATCTCCATTTTTGAGTGTCCATCTGGAGACAGCGTGGTCAAGGGTCTTTGGCCCCATACTCAGCTTTTGCCCTTCTTAGTTTAGCACACAAAAAGCAAGGTAGCTGAAACAAGCACTGAGCAAGGCTGTGGAGTCTCCATCCTCGGAATTATTCAAAACTCAGCTGAGCAGGGATATGAGTGACCTGCTTTATATTTTAGGTCTCTCCTGCTTTGAAAAGGTAGTTGGACCAGATGCCTTCCAGAGGTCCTCTCCAAACGAGATTTTTCTAGATTCTGTGTTCTAAATAGGCCAACGCATCAGCTGTGCTCCAGGGTTTGGAGGAAAAGCCTGTGATTTTTGCTGGGCAAGGAACCAGTTTCTGCAGACCCAGAACTGGAATGCACTGATTTATTTGAAGGCTTCCTTAACCTTCAGCCAGTAGTTGTGATGGAGTAGTTCCATCAATGCCATTGGACTTGCGGAGGGAATTTTGGTCTCCCAAGTGCCTTCTGGATATCTTCAGCTCACAGTCAGTGAGATGGTGCTAGTGGGTAGTTATGATGAGAAAGTGCTGAAGGTCCTCTGAGAAAGCTGGCACCTGGGTGGTGTGTTGCTGCCTTGTAACCAGTGAGAGAGGATTCATATAGCATATCTGGTGCAGCAGAAAAAAAGACCACTGCTTCTTTTCTTGCACATGGGAGAATGAGACAGATAAGGCAGCATAAAATGCCAAGACCACATCACATTACTTTCTTGCAATTTTGTTCTCATGAGATGTTGCAATTAGACCTTAATTTTAGCAGTGAAAAATGCCTTTTTTTTTTTTCCCCCTAGGATCCTGCTCTGTTCACTTTAAGAAGACCATATCCTCAAATGTCTGTAAAAGCTTTTGGCCACAGTTTTTTGTTAACTTTTCTGCCTTCTCTTCACAGACTTGAATGAGGAGCGGTTGGGTGATGCCAGCGGAGCAGACAATGCCGAGACCTACAGTGACAAAGACACAGACCAAAGGAGTTCCCCAGACATGACTAAAGCAAAAAGTTGCTTCACCCCTGAAAGCCCTGAAATTGTTTCAGTGGATGAGGTTGGTTATGCAGTTCAGAAAAATGGTGGGAGCACAGAGAGCCGTCCAGACAGCCCCAAGTACCACCAAGAACAGAACCACCTCCTGATAGAAGGTCCTTCCGGGACAGTTTCTTTACCTTTCAGTTTGAAAGCCAACAGACCTCCGCTTGAAGTCTTGAAAAAGATCTTTCCTACCCAAAAGCCAACTGTGCTGGAGCTGATCCTGAAGGGGTGCGGCGGTGATCTGGTGAGTGCTGTAGAGGTTCTCCTGTCCAGTCGGTCTTCAGTGGTTAGTGGGGAGAGAACTTCTGCAGAATCTGATGGTCTTGTTTTGCCTTCCAATGGGCACATTTTTGAACACACACTGAGTTCATACCCTATTTCCTCTTCCAAGTGGTCTGTGGGCTCAGCATTTAGGGTTCCCGACACACTGAGGTTCTCTGCCGATTCTGGTAATGTCATGCCAAACCCTCTGGCCGTGCCTTTGCAGCACCCTTTCCCTCAGCCACCACGCTACCCACTGATGTTGAGGAACACTTTGGCAAGAAACCAGTCCAGCCCGTTCCTGCCCAATGATGTCACCCTGTGGAACACCATGACGCTGCAGCAGCAGTACCAGCTGCGGTCCCAGTATGTCAGTCCTTTCTCTAGCAACTCGGCCAGCGTTTTCCGAAGCTCGCCTGTCCTTCCTTCCCGCTCGTCAGAAGATCCTAGGATCTCAATCCCTGATGATGGGTGTCCTATTGTGTCTAAGCAGCCGATTTACACAGAAGATGAGTATGATGAAAGGTCTGATTCTTCAGACTCGAGAATACTCAACACATCTTCTTAGACTGACGTTTGACAGCTAAGTGAGACTTGCAGTGCAGCTGAACTACTGGGCCCTAAGAGGAGGGACACGTACTCTACGAAACCCTTGCAACTGTATTAAAAAAGTGACTTTGCTTGGTATTGTACTATAGCAATAAAGACATAACTTATTTGATTTCTTGCACTTCACTGGATAATGCCAAATAGCAATACTCTGGCTTTAGTGCTGAGTGTGTGTTACAAAGGAAGGCTTTACGGCTATCGGTTATGGGACTCTGGAAGACTCATAATGGAAACAGAAGCCGAAGGTCTGCTTTGTTCCTTAACTCATAAAAATGGGGATGTTAAACTAGAATACTTGAATGCTGTTTTATAAGAGAGAACTCCTCAGGACATAAGAAATCAGACAGACGTAGTTCAATTGCAAATGGACTAAAACAAGGACCTTAACAATCTTACGCCAGTGATCATCCTTGCAGTGAAATAAAACGCAGAAGAGAGAAATACACACCTGAAACTAGCAAGAGCTGCTGCTGTGCCGTCTGAGCTCGAACACTTTTCAGAGAAATAGTATTAAGAGTTATTCTTTTCCCATGTCTAGGTCGAAATGTGTAATGTCAGTGTAAAACCAATTACAGCTGTGAATTGCATGAAGTGTATTGTGAAATGAACACAAGATTAAACATTGTCAGGTTAATGTAGCATGCTAAGGACTCTAGAAAAATAAACTGAGATGATGATCTTGGTTTATGTCATTTATACTGGGCAAATAACATTTCTGAAGATAGAGAGCTGATTAATCCTCAAGCTGGGGTTAAAATGTCCAGCTCCAGCAACTGCAGTCAAGGGAAGCCTCTTTTTCCAAGGCCAGGTTGCACTTTCCTGCCTTGTAGCTTGCAACAGAGATCAGGAAAGTGCTGTCATTAGGGAGGCTGAGGTCTCCTGAGTGTGTACTGCGGACTCGTCCAAGCTCATCTGAGTAAAGCAGAGTTTGCTACAGTCACAGCAAGCAGAAAAAAAGGCTCTCCCGGTGCTTCAGAAGTGTCTTTTTTTCTTATACTGTAGAAGTAGAAAAAAGGAGATAGGATGTAATAGCAGGCATTTCTTTAAAATAATGTTTAGCCAAACGGCAACTTCCCGAAATCTAGAAAAGTAATGGTTTGAACAATTTATTGCATGTTTGCATGCATTGATTACACTGCATATCTTACATGTGTCAGAGTAACATTAGGAATTGCTTCTGATGAGGAATGCCAGTAAACTAATTGTCCGCTTACCTAGAAGTTTGTTAAGGTTGTAGTGCCGTTTTTTTCAACTGTTCACAAGTGACCGCATCTGCTTGATGGCTGGCTTTTCCAAAACGCACCTCTGAATGCAGATGGAATGGCTGTCAGGCCTGTCAAGTGTACGGATTAGTCCCACACCTCAAAAACAATTGAGGCTGCCCTGAAGTGGGACTGTAAAGCAGATGGGCTTTAAAAATGTAATATACATCAGGCGTGCTAACTGGTGTCATTGCTGATACGAATGCCTGTGTTCTCGTCTGGCATTTCATATTTTGTAAGGCTTGTGCACCCAGTGAATCTTGCATTTTATAAGCACACTGAACATGCACAAAAAGGAGAATAAAATAAATAATTATTTTGTTTTCCTTAGGGGATAAATGAACAGAAAGATACTGTTTCTTGCATAATTTTCCAACCTGTTCAGAAAAGCGATTTGTTGATAATTCTAGAAAGCAAAGATGTGAAGGGGGGGGGAGAGAGGAAAGGAAATAAATAGCTTCCCTTACGGAAGTGTAAATGTGAAAACATCTGGAATTTTCATAAATGCAGAATTACAGCTTTGTACTGACAGATTTGCCTGTACTCATATGGCACTTGTAAACAAATTCATCTTCCAGCCACTCCAGGGAGAATAGTAATAGGCAAAACAGGCTTGATCTTGCAAACAGAAAGGGATGAGGTAGTGAAATGCTGTGCTCTGACATCATGGAGAAATTAAGTGTTCAAAGGCTAGATAAGAGCAGAGGGGTCCAGGAGCTCTGATTTTGAGCTCATGCACCAAGCAGATTTCCCTCCAGCAGGACCACAGGCATCCCTGTGCATTGAATGAGATTTTTTTTTTCTTTTTTTCTTTTTTTCTTTTTTCTTTTTTTTTTTTTTTTTTTTTTGCCACAGAGGGCAAATCATCTCCAGCAGAAAGACCAGACAGTGGCACCTGTGACAGCTCATAGCAAACTTACACACTGTGGTTTTTTCAGAAAACAGAGTTTTGGCATCTTGGAATTGGGACACATCTTTCAAAGAGAGGTGACCCATGGCTAAACTGGAGTGAACTATTATCACTCTAAACACTTGTGGTGGAAAATGCAGATTCGGTGGTATGATTTTTTAATTAGATCTCTTTTGATAAAGTTTTTTTTCCTGAAAAAGCAACCATGTAAAAATAACCTTTGCCTGGTGTTATAAAATGTCTTTTGACTCAATTCGCAACTATATTTTGGTTTGTTTTTTTTTTTTTCCAATAAAGTAAACCTAAATGTGTTCAAAATCAGAAACGCAAGTTTTGATGTTGAACGACCTTTTTTTTGCTTGACCACACAACATTTTGGCTAATCCAGAAGATTATTTTTTTGAAAGACATGGATTGGCCCGCAACAATTATCTTTGAGAAATTACTTTCTCCACCCAGCTGTATTTTGCAGGCTGGCACTAGAGGCAAAATACAGTTTGTAGCTTGCTGGGCACCACGCAGCGGAATTGGCGGGACCTCCTGCCCGCGCAGGGCTGGGACCCCTTCCTCAAACCTCTCCCCGGCTGGCGGGAGATGCCCACCCACGCCCACCCTGGCAGCGTGGGCACCCGGGGGGCGAGGGAGCACCCTTTTTTGCAGGAGCCCCGGCTGCCCCCCCCCACCCGGGAGCTGGAGGGCTCCATTCTGGCTCAGGTCCCGCTTTTACCGGGGTGGGTGACAGCGGTGCCACCGCCGCTGGCCGCCGCAGCAGGGCTATGTCCTGACCAACCCCCCCGCCGCCCCCCGGCGGTGCAGCGTCCTTCCCCACGGCTCCGGGGTCCGGGGGAAGGGCTGGGGGTGCGGCACCCAAACCCTGCGTTTTCCAGCTCCATCTTGTGGTAACAAAGGGTGTTTCCACGTCGGAGCAAATACTTCACGCTGTGTAAGCGAGAAGACCTGTGGGTCAGGAGGGGTAAAGCAGTAATCTTCAGAGACACCCAGTGGAAAAAAACAATGAATTGAAGCATCAGGAAAGATGGCTTGAGCCCGGCGAGCTCTCTGCTAAAGACCCCAGAAACCAAGGGGTCTTTTTTTTTTTTTTTTTTTTTTTGGGGCGTGGTGCTAGAGCAAGAGAGCTTCACCCCTTGCCCTCTGCGCAATTCCTGCTCCTGGCTGAGCAGCTGCCCGGGTGCCTCTCTGGGGTGCCCCAGGGACGCTTCTTCTCCTCTCAGGCAGGCGATTCCATGGTCAGCTCTCCGTGGGTGCACACAAACCCAACAGGCAATGCCATGGGAATCCGTCTCTGTCCACGGCTCTGCCTGCTGTTGGCAGTGGTGCAGGGCCACCCGAGACCAGAGCAGTGCGCTCCGCAGAGGCTGGCTGCTTCCCCAGAGGCTCGCTGCTTAATCCCTGCTCCTTAACCTCTAGCTGTGACGAGGTGGATAAGGCCAGTGATGATGTAAGCAATAACAATAATAATTTCTCCCTCAGAGGCATGCTGTGGAGAGACCTAATGTGATGCTCACCTTCTCCAGTGGCTCACATAACCTGTAGATAAGGCAAGAGTCAGGGTGTGGGGTAAGCAGGGTGCAATGGGTCTGTCCTGCCCCAAATTCCTCCCTGCCTTGACTTTGCTGGTGGTTGCACTGCTCCCGCCGGGGGTCCCCGACTTGTCGTCCTTATGGGCCCAAAGGGCCACCCTACAACATTTGTTGGATGCTTGGTGAACAGGCTCACCTCACATTTGTGCTGACACCTTTGAAAAATGACTTTGATTCTCTCAGTATACTGTTTCAGTGATTCATTCTTATGCGCATTTACTCAGCGGACGTGAGTGGGGAAATAAGATTGATGCTAAATTTATATGTTAATTTTAATATTGAAGCTATCCTGTATTTGAAGAATAAGATCAATTCTTCAATTTCATCTCTTACGTGATATTGCATATTGTCATTACTGGAAAATAAAATTATTTCTGAATGCACACTATCCAAACTTCAATTTTAGTGGACATATAACTCTGAAGCATCATTCTTCTCCCTTCCCTATAACAACTAACTTAATACAGTATTTTAACATCCTCACGCTAGCCTGCCACTGGAAGATAACAAAGTCTTTTCACCCTAAATGGTGTTCTGCTCCCTGCAGCATTCTGCACTGTCACAGGCAGATTTGGAGCATGACTCAGCAGCTCCCTGCAGGCTGTTGCACAGATGATACAACAGGAATCGTGGTTCCAAGGGTTGCGTCCCTCGCTAGAGACTAATTCCATTCATTTCCACAACAGCAGCAGTGCTTGAGAGCCATAGGCACGCCAAGCAATACACCAAGTGCGCCTGTATACAGGATGAATGGTGACCTTGAGCGGGGGATCAGACCCTCAGAGCACTCCCAGGAAGCAGGTCCTGCAGAGGATGGGTAGGGAGCATCACATGCACAGAAAGATTTGGCACCTACAGCAGGAGATGTACTTTAAGGAGGTCTGCTGGCAGAGGCCAGGCTCTCCCAAAGCTGCAACAGAAAGGAAGTATTTACAGCATCTTTGGCAGTGTGGTTTGCTATTTTTTTGTCTTTGCAAACTGCGCAGGAGGCTAAGCAGAGGGTTGGATAGCAGGAACCACTGCAAGGTTACATCCTGGCTCTGCCCACCACCCTGAGGAAGACCACATAGGTCAGTTTAAATTTCAGGTGTCTCTTTTTCCCTCTCCATGAGATAAAGTCGTCTGCTACAAAGATTTAATGGTTATCATCTGAAAATTCTTCAAAAACTTAAATGCTCTGTAAATATGAGAGCAGAGCATATTATTTACTAGACCATGTAGTATAAGGCTCTGTTTCTAAGTTTTTCTCTCCCAGAGAGAGAGGCTATAGCTTTTCAATAGCTGAACAGTGCCTGCCTTCAGCAAGGGCGTTCCAGAAATGACCAGAAAGGTCAGGATAACCCTGGGATAATCCTGAGTTGGCCAGTCATGCAATGGCTAAAAGCTGTGAGACCTAACGTAAACACAGCTTGTGTTCTTTCCATCCGTCATATTTCTGAGCCTGTAGACTTTCTCTCTGTGACGCCCAGATAAAGCCAGAAATCTTGTGATAGAATTGTACTAATTGCCTTTCTTTTCCCATAAGGCAGTGAATACCCGAGTCAGCAAACGGTTGAGGCAGAGGTTGAGAAAGCAGAACTCAGGAGATGAGAAAGCCTATTCTTTCTTCTCAGCCTCTACGTCCCCACTTGTGTGGCTGGGGCGGGGGGAGTCTGCAGGCTCAGGAGGAGCCGGTCTCCTCCTGGTCCCTCCAGGGGAGGTGAGCACGCACTGGCACTTCTCCCGGCAGTACACATCCTAGCTTGGGGGCTGCAGCCCCCGCTGGAGTGGGTGCGTGCCACAGGAGAATAGCAGTGGGAAAGGGAATAGCAGCGTGATTGCAAAGGCGCTTGTGGTAACTCATGGACAGAGCTACTTCCCTGCTTTGATTTGTGTGGCGAAGCTCAACCCCCCTTTCAAAAACATCTTTCTTTGGAGCCTAGTCCCCTTGCCTTGCCTGCATGTTGCTGAGATTCCTTCTTGCCACAGTGAATACAAACTGGAAAGAATAAGATAAAACTCAACGTACACAGAGACATATAAAAGAGACACTGAAATACACAGAAATACAGGGAGACACACTTCCTTCTTAGTTGTCAAACCTAGATATTTTTATCATTCATAAGGGCTACCTGACCAATGTAACAAGGAATGCCCTGATGGGGCATGATACCTGAGGGAGGCCTGCAATAAAAATTTAGGTTCCTGTTCCTTTGCCTCTTGGCTCGCTCACTAGGAGCAGGCTCCTGGAGGGTGCTCCAAGCTGTTCACATGGCACAACTGGCATCTTCCCTGGGAACAGGAACTGATGGGTTCTCTCCTTGAACCTGCCTTGTTCCCCAGTAAAATAAGGGCAGTGCTTAATATCTGGTACAGGTATATATTATACATATTGAGAAGCAACACTTTCTCAAGAAGAACAGTTCCTAAGCTACAGAAAATTATTCTACACGGCTCCATACTTACTGCAAAACCCTTTCCAGAAAATCTTAACACCCTTTGCAGATTTGGCCCAACTCACAGCTAGCTCTTATGTTTTAAACTATGTGGCTTAATCACTAGTACACTTATGGTCAGCTACGTGCAAGTTACAAATTTTCTCCCTTGCTCATTCCTTTGTAATTTCTTTTTGTCTAAGAGTCTGCAGAGGTATAAACAAGAGGAAGATTCGGCCACATGTATTTTGCTTCTTCTAGCTCCGTTGCCAAATAATTTATAATCAGGGACAGCGGGGTGTTGGGGAGGAGAATTGAATTTATTTTGAGTTTTTGTCAAAAACATAAATACTTCAAAACATAGGTGATAATATTTATGAGTGTCCAAAGGGAGGAGGGGATTGGTTCCTCTTACCCACGCATACCTCCTTCTGCCATTCTCACCTGTGCTGGGCGCACACAGCGCAGGCATCAATCACTTCAACCCTTGCGAGCAAGAGGGGATTGAGCTGGATTTGGGGTTGCTTTGCAGAACTTTGAAACAAGTAAGGAGCGAGGGTGGGGATTGTTTCTGACCTTCCAAGGCTTCTGGGGAGCCGTGCTTTCCCAGGCCCAAGCCTGCACTATCAGAGTCTCTGCCTGCGTTGCTGTTGCCTTGAGAAGAGAACAGCGTGATCTATAGCCGGAGTCAGGAGGCGAGAGCGGCTGGTCTCGCTGCCTGGCTGTGCTCTCTCCTCCCTCCTGCCCTGGAAAGTTCACTGCATGAGATTTTAGCAGACTTGCGTGATGTATGAATACAGAAAGCTATGACTAATTCCCCAGGTGATCAGTGTATATATTTAATATCCAAAATTTCAAGCAAACATCCTGCTTGTTGAATTACTGTCTGGCATTTGTGTATTTCCTGATTTGGCCATCACTGCTGGCAGCTTTTTTAACAGATTTTCCCTTTTTCTGTGGTCCTGTCGGTCTGGCAACAAGAGAAATATAACTGTGGTTGTGGGTGTGGTGAGAGGCAATACAATCACTGCCATCCTGCTAGTGGTGGCTGTACTCTGGCTCCTCACCTCCTTTACAGCATTGCTTCCCTGGGTTTTTACACACCTTCTGAGGCCTGAAAGCACAGGCCAACACCTAGTTATTGTGACCTGGTTTTAATTCATCTGCAGCCGATTGAAATTACTCCCTGAAGGAACTTCAGTTGCTTTTTTCTTTCACCAGCACCCCAAAAAAACCACAGATGCTGAAGAACTGGTCTGTGACTCCAGTCCTTCAGCCCACGGCTCCCTCCTCCTCTTTAAGCTGGCAAAGTACAAGTTCAGGCGAAAATGTGAACTGTGTGTACAAGATATTTGAGAGCTCCTTGGGAAAGGGGTTATATTTTCCCCTTCCAAATGTCTGGAATTGCAACTGCCTTTGAATGCATCCCTGAGCCAAGCTTAGGGGAGAAAGAGTCAGTCACAAATGGCTGTAACATATATTATTCAAACATGTATCTAAAGTAAACGCTGTCTTGCACAACTTGACATGGACATCAAAAGCACGGCCTTGTCTTCATGTAAAATAAGGCAGCCTGGTGGCATTTCAGCCAAGTACTGGATGGATTTGTAAGAGGGAAGGGGTGATATTTCATTTGGGACAGGGAACCAGGTAGAGAGCAACTTTTACGACCCTGGAGCCCTCCTCCCTGGGCTCCTTCCTTCTTGCCGATGTCCCCATCGGCTTGTGTCAGTGTGCCCGAGCCCACACCCGGTCCTTGGCCCCAGTCCTTGGTGGCATGGTGCCATCCACTGCCTCACCTGTGCTGAGTGACGATGTAGCCGGCTGACGTTATAGGATGATGTTAAAATGAAGTGAGATGGCTCTGTCCTTCCCTAATTCTGTGTGGCCCCAGCAGCTCAGCCAGGGGTGGGTCGGGGGGTCTGCTCTTGCAGGTCAGCTCAGAGTGGCGAGGTGGGGGTCACCAGAACTCCCTCTCCTTTGCTGTGAGTGCCTGTTTTGGCAAAGCTGGAGGCGGGTGCGAGGCAGACGGCTTATCAGCCATCGCTGCCCTTTCACAGGCAGTGCTGGGCTTCCCCTGTGTGGTGGGAGAGTCAAGCCAGGCGCCCTTCTGAAGCTCTGCTTACTGGACCAGCAGTTTTGCCAAGGGATGCCCCTGTGGAGGCAGACGCAGAGGTCAGCATCAGTGGCCACCCACAGCTGAGCTTCACTCCCTCCCCGGGCTGGTTTGGTGCGGCAGCACGCGCTGCCACGTAATCACTGCACCTACGTGAGGGGGTTACGGCGAGCGTGCGTGCAAACCTCCCGTGTGCAAGGTGATGGCTGCTCTGCAGAGTCTTGAGGAAGCATCGGTGCAGGCTGCGCACAGAAAAGCGGTTTCTTCTCCTGGGCGCCAGCACGTACAGCACAACTGCCCTATGTTCACCAGCACACGGGTGAGGAAAACGAATAGCTCTTGCAACACACTCTGAAAATCAATAAATGAGGATGGCCAGTCAGGTTTTGCTGATTGAAAATGGTCGGTGCTATGGACTCCTGCAAGAAGTACTGCGTAACACTGAGCCGCCAAATGTTGCTCCCAGTTTCGTTGATGGCTAGATTTACTGTGTGGACTGGTATAAAATACATTACAATAGTCAAAGGCATGGGTGATGACAGCCAGGTCCTCTGTCAAAAGAGAGGCAAGTCTTTTGGCAGTATGTAAAATAAACCAAGCAGGTCTCAGGTAGCAACGCAGAAAGACCCTTAGATTATGTACCTTCTTCATAAATTGTAAGCAAATTATGAAGCACAAATGTAGGGTGCAATTTCCCCATCATTTGTGCTGGGAGTGATTTATCCTGTATTATTCTGTGAGGATAGTGATCTGGTGGAGAAGTTGTGGCCTTTACTCCCAATTTTCCTGTTGTGCCTGAATGTAGTTTATATCTGTGCCTGAGGTTTTATCCGGAAGTTACCTGAGCAGAGAAAGCCACTTCTCTGACCAAGTGAATGGAGACACTTGCAATCAGCTGATGCCACCTCCCTGCCCAAAAGAGCTGGCTGGCTGGCTTCTTGAAGAGGAACACAGGCAATTTGATGTGCTCCTTGCACAACAATGACGTAGGCCTTGCCTTTTCAGTGTACTAACAAAATAAGTCTTGTGCTAAAATTTTTTCTTGTAGTGCTCCCAGTTGCCTTCCTTCTTGCTTAACCCTGTTGAAATTCCTATATAAGCTAATGTAACCTGTGAGGATGGAACTGTTCAAAAGGTCAAGGAGTCCATTTCAACAGGTTAAGGTCAAGAAAGATGTTATCACGTGCTACTACATTTCAAGCACTACAAGGAATTCTTCATTTGTGAAGAATGTAAAGGTTTGTATTGCAACACTACCTTAATCCTGCCCAGGGTCAACAACAGGGGTGATAAAGATGATGATGATGATAAAGAAGAAGAAGAAGAAGACAAGAAGAAGAAGAAGAAGAAGAAGAGGAAGAAGAATAAGAAGAGGAATAAGAAGAGGAAGAAGAAGAAGAGAAGCCAAAGGTGAAAGCAGGGCTGAATCAGGGTAAGATTTTCCTTCCACAGTGAGGGACCCCTGTACTCTCTGCTTCCACTGGTAAAAAGAATGGAGATGGGGAGTAAATTAAGTCCTTGGGTTTGATCCTTGGGTTCAGTTTTCACTGATGAAATTAAGTAAATCAATAGACAGACCCAAACTGTGCAGCCGTGGGGATTCTGCATATGAATCAGTATTATCTGCTGGCTGAAGCTACTGGCAGCTTTTGCAATGAGATGGAGGTAGGTTTGGTGTCACATTTGACACGAGACTCGAACTCATACTGTATTTTGGTTCCACTCCATATAATGTTTTAAGTTCCTCAGGAAAGAAGCTGCAAATTTCTTATTTTCTAATGTTATCTTTTTTTTTCATTAACATGTTAGTTGCTTCTTACTAGCCTTTCCAGATATGTGACCTCAAAATCCCAAGGTAGCTTTTGAACAGATCCTCAAGTATCTGCACATTGCCTTCTCAGAGTATTGGGCCATTCTTGGCACATATGTTTCACTGTAGACAGCAAAATTAACTCATAACCGAACACAATCAGATCGTTACTATCACTATCATGCATGCAGACACATAACCATTAATAATGGCATTGGAACACAGCTGCAGCAGGAACTACCAAAGTCACCAAACTCCATCTAGTGGGAGAAAATCAGAAACAAACAAAAAAAAGATGCAGTAGTGTCTACCACTTGCTTATGCCATGCACACACATACACGCACAACTTCACTTTGAACTTCTCTTTCACAAAAAACCAAAGATGTCAAAGGTATTTTGTTTACCCTATTTGACTCTGGAAGGGGGCCCAATAAAATAAAGAAGGAAGCCATATGTCAAACCTTTGGCTCATCAAGTGTCTCAGGGTTTCCAGACACTTGATATTGCCTTTCTCCCCCATCATTCAAGAGACTTACTCTTTTTCTCAGGTTGTACACTACATGTTGTCAAAACTTTTTTTGCCACAATGCAGTGGAACAGTTACAGTGGGGGGAAGTTAACTGTTGTCCAGTCAGCCCAGCGATGTCTGGCAATGTCAGTGGTCTGGGATTTACGTGGGTGATGTGTATGCCCTTCGAACTGAGGTCCTTTTGGGCTGGATCGCTAGCTGCTAGCCACTTTTTGATATGAAGAGGCAAGCCTTTTTCCTAGTTACCTCTGTCTTGGACATTACAAGCCCTTCTTTTGACACTTTTTATCTTGAACTCTCGGTTATAGTCAATACTAGATTATTTCAGTGCGCTCTATCAGAGGATGAGCTGTAAGTCTGCCTGGAAAGTGAAGCTAGTGCCAAATATGGCACTTTGTTTCACATTCTCAGATGACAAACATTTTTTAGTCAAAACAAAGCGTCTGTGTTAATGCCTCCTGTATCTAGTGGAACTAAGATTTTCCTAGGGTATTTTTCTCTTCATGCCAAACAGTCCTTGTTACACCCTGCCTGTGGAGCAGCCCTCTTGATGGGCTTGAAATTCATCCTCTGTGCCTTAAAAATACTCTAACTGCACTCCTATTTGGGACATGCTGAAGTCTTGATTTTGAAGTGAGGGAGAGGTAGTGTGGGTTTGGTTTGATGGTGGGATGTTTTCTGGTTTGTGAAAAGCTGCTTTTTCTGTTTTCTTTACTACATATAGGCAAGATGCCTGCTTAAAAGAACCTACCTCCCTGTTTGCTATTTCTAATAGTAGAGCTGAATAGGTTAGTATGAAACAATAAGTCATCCCCCATGTCTAAATTAGCCTTTATGTTTAGAAATACATATATTAACACAAGTTGTAGAAATCCAGTTTAGGCACTGCTGCTTTTGGTTGTGGACTTTTGCTGCTAGGTGTGCTTGGGTTTAAACATCATGCCAAATGTCTTGGGTGCACAGGAGCAAATGCAGTCACGTTACCCAATGCATGTTAGTATACAACCAGGAATGTAAGCTTTGAGATATCCAGTGGATGCCACAAGTGCTGGTACCAGTGAGCAAGGAGGGAACTGAGAAATTCCCAGTGGAAGACAGGTAGTTACAGGGGTAGGCTAAATCTCTCAGGGCGGGAACAGCTAGGAGTTAGCCTGGGCTCTCTGTGGCCCTTTTACCCCCTCATAACTGATAGTATCTGGTGAAGTAGGATGTAGGGAAAATCTGTGGCAGTTGGTTATATGCTGTACTTATAACTGTCTCTGTGCCTGGAGCAAGTGTAGAGACCGCCCTGCCCCGAGGCAGGGAGCTGTGGGTGCATTTCTTGAGCATCTCTCTGCAGCTAAGCCCTCTGATCAAAGAGCACAGGAAATTCCTGCTGCCACCACTCTTCTGCTGATTCCTACTGTAACTCTAGATATTGGAAGGACAAGATTCAGCCAGTTCAGTAACCTTTCTGCAATTACAGAAAGAATATGCATTGGGACATTTTTTCCCCCATTGAAGCAATTAATGTCATGCACTTTGACAGATTGTTACTGTTGGGAGAGGTGGCATTAATGTTTGATATTTCTGGTCTAATTTGCTCTGGCGTATGTGCTTTATCTTTAGGAGATAGGCTGTAGAGGACATTCACAGTGGTCTGCTCTGGCCTTGCTGCCTTATTCTAGGGCCTTGATTTTTGTACTCCTCTTTTTGTGTGGATGCTCAGGACATCAGTGTTTTTGGAGAGAGTTTCTGTGGAGAAGTTGGCTGCCCATCTCCAGAGTGCAAGAATTTGGGAAGCAATAAGTCATGCAATTGCCTGTGGGTTGGTTTTCTAATCTTGTATTCAGTTCCTTCTCAGTAGGTCCAACCAGTGCTATTTCTGCATAGAGCTACCTTGCTCTGGTTTGTTTTGAGTTTGAGTAGGACATTATTTTACTGAATGACTGCTTTGCTTTATGTTTGCCTCATTCCGAGGTCTTTGGCTGACTCAGAGACCCATCAAAGTTATATTTAATAAAACAGCATGGCCTTACAGTGAAGTGAGTTCACCATGTAACACTTTTCAGTGGTGCACATGAAGTGAAGGCTAAACTAAGGACAGTAATACCTTGGATGTGGCCTCGAGTGAATTTCCTTATGGACTTCACTGCCAAGTGTGGTGTTTTCTGATTTTCCCATTAACAGTAACATTTTTTGGAACACGTCCTTTTTCTCATTCAGTGGTGATACTGCACTAACGTACAATGCAGAGTGAAGTTTATGTTACCAAAACTCATTGCTCGGCATGTGTGTCAGTAGGTTAATATTGTTGTAGGGATTTTGCGGAGGACTCTAGTGCAGATTGTTTTACCACAAGAAGCTTTCCTCAAAATGTTCCTTCATGCTGCTTAAAGTATTTATGTTCACACGAAATAAATCCCCTCACCTGTAAGTAAAATACTTTCTTCATAAAAGGTGGCCTGTTCTCGAACTGTCTTTCCTGTGCTGTGATTTCTGACTCTCTGTCACTTCCCTGTAACAAAGCTGCTGCTTTATAATGCTCAAGGTACCTGGAAAGGATAGCGTTGTGTTTATGACTGAGCACAGTTCGCACTGGTAAAAGTTCTGATTCTTTGTCATGGGCGACTGAAAATAAAACACTGGAAAATGTAATAAACAGATGTTCTGCCTGCCACAGGAGTTCCCAATTTCTGCAGTATTTATATCCTAGGACTGTCCCTTTCTTCATATGATCAAGGTGGTTTGTTTTGGTTTTTTTACTTAGAGATGTGCTGAGCCATAAAGACCATTTCAGCAGCCTTAGCTGTATCTGTTACCTGTTTGCGTGAGAGGCAGGAAATAAGTGCAGGGCACAGCACCCTGCAAAGGATTATGGCTGGACTTGCCTGCTTGTATTTTGGCATTGCTCAGAGGCTGCTGTCAGGTTTTAGGGCTGCACCGCACAAGGTTCAATACAGAATGCAAGTTTGTAAGCTTGTGCTCCCGAAGCTGCAGAGCTGAAGGGTCTCTCGCCTGACTGTGCAAAAACGGCTTTGCCCAAGAGCAGGCTGTAAGAAGTGATCATCATTCCCCTGATTTTGATCATTCTTGTCTGATGTACCAAGAGGTGGCAAAGAGATCTGCAGTGCTCAAGTGCCTTGCCACATGCTGATCGGCTTCTCCGTGACAATAACAGATTGGTCATTCATACCAGCACATCTGGCTTGTCCTGGGTGTGTTTTTTATGGTGGTTCAGATGCTGATACAGTCTGACAGCGGAAAGGTAGGTGTGCTATGATGACTTGCTGTATATTGTAGGATCTGACTTAGACCCTGGAAGATACCCCTTAAGGTGGTGTTGTTCTTTGATTATCGCAAATTGCCTCTTAGCTTTGTAGTTGTGGACAGCAGCACTGCTAACACTGCTTTCATTCACTTAAAGTATGGTTGTGGTCAAAAGCTGGTTAGATTAATATGTTGAAAATGTTTTTTCACCCACCAAGGTGGCCGTCTTTAGCTTTCAAGTTAAAATAGCGTTTCTGTTTGGCTGCCGGTATGGCAAGATCAGCAAGACCATGCCTGCTTCACATGGCAGTTGAGGATGTGCTGGGTTTGCTTGAGACACTAAATTGACCACAGGAGAAAGCGGTTTTGTCCATAGGTTAGGTGATATGACCAAGAAGACACACAAACAAGTCAGTTCATGGGTATGCATATTTAACCCAAATTGTCTCAGTCAGATTAGTCGGACATAACTCACTACAAAAATACATTCTGTAGAGTGAAAATAATTCAGTGACAATCTGGAAGTGGTTTTGATGCTGTTCAGATTGTAACCATCCATTTGAGTTGGCACGCCTGGCGTTTGCAGCACATACACTTCAACACGGAAGGCCGACTCAACTCCTTGCAATGACATCAACTACTGCTGTTCGCATGCTTGGCTGCACAAATCATTTGTGTTTCTAGCTACTCTAAGCCATGATGAAAAACAAACAGGAGGAATATCAGGCCAGCATCAGGTCCCTGGCTCTACCAGGGCCCACTACTAATTATTAATTGCTAACAACTGTAACTGGAATGCTGAAGGGTAATCCCATGCATACAGTCAGGACACAAAGTTGTCGTAGGATATTTGCCAAAATCAGAACTACAGAATGGCTGCAGATTTGGCAGCTACTGAAGATGATCACAGGAAGAAACTGATTCATTGGACAGTAAAGGTGGCATTTGCTTTTGCATTATTTACGTTACCATGCTTGCAGATTTCTGTGATGGAATTTTTAAGACTAACAGTAAGAAGACAAATATTAGCCTATCAGGGCAGGTTTGAGGTGAAGGAGGTTGGGATGGGGAAGGTGTGTGCAAGGAAGATGGCTGTTCCTGGGAGTTGTGAGGTTGCCAGGTAATGAGAGAGGAGGCTTGCACAAAAAAAGAAAATTGAGCTGCGGTTGTCTTCTGGAGGTCCCAGTGGTTCCTTGAAAGAAGTTTGTGGGATGGGTGGCCTTCTCCTACACTGCTGAAGGGCAGGAATCTTCAAAGAATTTCTCCAGGGAGGCACATCGTTGGGGAGCAGAGCTGAGGTTTTCATGTTATTTGGTGCATGGAAGGATCAGCGCATTGGATCTGGCTGTGGAAAAATTGTATTCAGTCTCTCTTGCTACCATTTCTCCTTGGCTGTCTGAGAAGGGCTGAGGTTCTTTCATCCATTTGCCCCCCCATCCTGATTTGCATCTCCAGTTTGCAGAGAGGAAAGTTTCCTCACAGGCTGGTATTATAGCATTGCTTGGGGAGAGGGGGCTGTTGGCGGCAGGGGAAGGAAACGCCCCCCCCCCCCCCCCCGCAGTTCCTTCGCCTTCTCTTCTGCAGAGGAATTTCACCGAGAAATGTGTCTTGCCCATCTCTCACCAAACTCCCTGCTCTTACCTTCTCTACCAGAGAAAGCCTCTGCTTGTCCAGTCGAGCTTCTCCGTCTCCCCCTCCCTCGAGAGCTGCTTGGGAGACGTTTTTGATGCAGGACTCCCAGAGTGACCCTGGGCTGGGCTGGACCACAGTCCGACAGGGACTGAACATGGGTTGGGTGTCCCCCACCACCCCTATCAGGAATGAATTAGAATGTTTCATTCTTGTAAGTGATACTTTTTTGAGTAAACATCCCTGGGTTCCTGTGATGTGTAACTAATGGAGTGCTAAACTCTCAGGGCTGGTTTAAGACTCAGAAAGTACACGTGTTGCCAATCCATCATGTTCCTAATACTAATTAACATAGCAGGGACACAATAAAGCCCCAGAACCTGCACACATTACCCTGCTCACATTACCACTCTCTGACAGTCTCTCTATTGACCTAACAAAAGCACACATTGGAAAAATGAGACGCAGACTCTTCTGACTCAGCTAGACTTATTGAGCCAAAGACGAGAGCTGAGGACTCTCATTTATTATTGTCCGTTATTATTCTGGTATATCATGAAATGGAGTTCTCAAATCATGTACAACGACATTTCTACCTTGTCAGCGTTTGTGTGTGCTACACGTTGCTGGGCAGGCAGCCCTAATGCAGGCAGAGCCACCGTTGACTTGCAGAGAGGGGTGATTGCGTTGGAGGGTATATTCTGCTCTGGCGTAAGTAAGAGGAAGACCTGATTTGTCAATTTATATGCCTGTTATTTGCAATTCAGTTACAATGAAAATCTTATTGTTCTTAAACCTTTAGTAATAAAAGTGTTTTGTTCCCAGGCTTAAACTTGTTCCTGTGTGGACAAAGAAAAAAAGGTAATAATTTGATTAAAATTCATTCTTGGCTAGACAAACATTTCTTTTTAGGTCACAGAAAAAACTTCCTTGTATTGAAACACATTGACATCCCTGTAATATGCTCTTTTCAATGTGTGGTAATTCCACTGATTTAAAAAGATGCACAGTGTACAGCCAAAGAAAAACCGGAAGGAATCCGGACAGCAAGAGATTAGCACATTTGTGTTGCAGTGATCCCTAACTGGATGCAGTCTGGCTTTGTGGAAGTTGGGGGCAAGCCACCATTTACTTCCACAATTTCATGGTTAGGATGTTATGTTACCTTCAGCTGAAATCAGTAGCGCTCACTCACCAGCACCCGAGGCTGGGGTGTATCTCCTGCTGTTGTGCATCCTTGAGTGGGCTGATTATGGAGACCATTCATTTAATCATTATGGCATAGAATTCTGGTACCTTGTTGAAGCAATGATAGGTTTTCTAAGTCAGTACACCACTACAAACAGGTTAGGTTCTTGGGCACATTCTCATGTTTCCTTACGTCTTGGTTAAAAATTTGGATTTTTGTTTTCCAGAACCGGCTGTTAGCATGTGTCTTGCTATCATAAATGTACTTTGAAAGAGTTTTCTCATTGCTATTTAGGAAAGAGGGGTAAACATTTATAGCTATATATCTCCCAAATTGTGTGTCACCCAGGTCTCTAATATGCGGTTAAACCAGGTGGTATCAACTGGTTGGACATACTGGCTGAGGTGTTGGTGTTTCTGTGCTGTGGTCCAGTGTGGGATGGAAAATGTCCCCTACAGACCAGGAAGGCGGGCCCTAAAGATGAAATCCTTCAGGTGGGAGTCACAGAGGAGAGGGGGATTCGCAGTGCCAGACCGATGTCAGCAAGGTGGCGCTGCTCCTCTCACCTTCTCTTTGAGGTGAACAGCTGAAGCAGAAGGGCAAGAGACTTTTCAAGCCCAGTGTTTTGTGGGTCATACTGCCACTGAACTGGTCATGCAGGGCAGACTCAACCTCTGAACAGCGCGTTGCCTTCTCTTTTAAGTCAAAACGAATTAAATGTGGGCCTTACCCAATTTCCCCTATGGTTGACACAGGAGGTTTTCTGTTGATGTCAGCAGAGCTGGTTACAGCCCTTTACTCCTAGGATCGGTTAATTTTATGCACTGAGTGGTTTGACACTTTGTGTAGTTGATATCACATTGGATGGCCAAAGACCACGAATTACCAAAGTGTCACAGATGTTAAATCACGAAGTAGATGACAGTGTGCTTGCTATGTCATATGATCTTAGCACCATTTGTGGAATAGTCTTTTTTATTATTGCAAGTAATCATAAGTGCTGAAAAAATACTGTAAGTAAAATAGCATTTTTGAGTACAATGCATCCAATGTTCTTAATGTATACACACATCTGCAATATGTTAAGCTCAGACTTAGACCTATTTAATCGCAAGGACTTCAATGGGGTGTCTGTAAGGAATGAAGGGAAGAGTTTGATCCCAGAATACTGATCAGCTGCACCTCTCAGGAAGGCTTTTTGCTTTAGATTTTCACCTAAATTTGTGTTTATAACAATAAACACAGCATTTATTAAATGTATATTTATAATACATTTATCAAATACGTATTTATAATACATTCCACACTAGCAATGGTCTAGCTGATGTAGGATTTGTTTCAGGGATTGTTTGCTTTATCTCTAACGGTTTCAGAAAACAGCATATTGAGGTAAATCTGATGTGTGGGGATGTGTGGAGCCACAGTGCTAAATGCCTGAGGTCAGGATGGGCTCTGCCTACTGAGATGACCAGCGTAGCTGTTCCAAGAGTCAAACACAAGCCAAGTCAATGAGCAGGTGCGCTTGTGAGAGGAAAAGAGATTGAAGTGGTTACAGCTCCTGTGCTCCCCTTCACAGATACAAGTCAGAACAAAAATGGATGCTCCAGATCTGCTCCCTTCTGCTATGGCACGAATTCACAAAGTGGGGCAGAGGCACCTCTGCCCTACCAGAGTGTTTGCAAAACCGCTGCTTAGCACCGCAACCAAGTGCGCAGCAAGGGCAGGGCAAGAGAAGCAGTGAATGAGATGCTCCTAAATGTCCCTTAGCACGTAAGTGCTGCATCCAGCCAGGGCACCAGCTTCTCCCTGCGATGGCAATGCCACCCCTACAGAGGGTGACCCTGGTGTGACACCTCCACCTAGACTGACTCTGAGGGGAGCCGGACATCCCAGTGATGGCAGCTGAGACAAAGAGACAAAGGCTGGCAGCAGCCATACTCATCCCACCTCCAAAATATCTGGTAGGAATCATGTGTGCGCCAAGTGCAGTGTGCTGGAAAATTCCCTGGCTATCAAAAATTTTGCTAGGCTGTTTGGGGTATCTAAAATACCTCCAATGCAAGGATTCTACTTCTAGAGTCCTAAAGATACCTAATTCTATCTCTGTGCCTCATGTACTTTTTGATTCTCCTGGTTTTGTCTCTGAACCTAGCCTCAACAAACAAAACAGAAGATGTGCAGAAATACTAGCCAAAAATAAATAAAAAAAAAAAGAAACAAAAAAAAAAAGAAAAAAACAAACCGCAACATTGGGTCAGATTTTACTTGTATATCCGCAGAAACCTCTTCCACCTCAAACATCACCTAAAATCTTCTGGAAGGGGGCCCTGCACCCATAACTGCTTCCTTTTAAGTATGGGAGGGGTTGGAGATGCATCAGCATCACACCGGCTGCATTAGGAGTTCATCCCTTGCCTTCGCGTTTCCCCAACTGATGTCCAAGAACCAAGCAAGTGGGATTTCACAGTACCAGCACACATCCACATGCCAGGTGGACAGATCTCCTGTTCCATGGAGTTACAGCAAAGGCTCATCTGATTGTCCAGGTAAGTTCTTGGAAGGGTAGATGGCAAGATCCTTCAGAGGGCTTCAGTTGACATGTCACAGGTGGGGATGTACTTAGTGTGTTTTATGCACAGTTTTTGGAGAGCTAAACTGTCTCACATTCACTCCGACATGCTGTGAGTGCTGAGCAGATCCCACTCACCTCTTCCACCTCAGAGGTCTGCATACTCCATAGTGGACCCACAGTGAACCAGAGTCTCATACCTGTATTTGCATGGTGCAATATCACAGTCTGGAAACGGTTCCAGAAACTTTCTTGCTAGTATGAGTGAGTATAACAAGAAGCCTTTAGTGTGGCCTTGATTACCTGCATGCATCAGTACGGCCTGAGTCCTGTCTGGCTTGTTTTAACTGATATATTGCCAGATTCTGATGCTATTTTTCATGCTGACTAATATCTCAGGTTGTCCTATTAATTTCAGTATGGCTACTTGGAGACTGCAATGCTACCTGCTAAATGAGAACACAATCTGGCTAGTTACAGTTATGTGACTGGATTTTTACTGCTAAGCACAGCACAGTCTACTCAATTTACTTGATTTAGCAGGTGTCTTACTGGCATTTTAAATATTTTGCATATGATTATAATGCATCCTGAGGGGGGAAAAAACTCCCGAAAAAAACCCAAAAGAGTTTATTAGCAAGACTTCTTGCTGTTCTGCTAAAGTATGGCAATCAAAAAGACAATTTACGTTGCAGAGACTTGACCTTTACTTTCCAGGATTGTAAAATAAAACCCCAAACCCTGCACTTTCTGCATCTGGATGACATTTGAATAAAACTGCCAGAGTGCAAACAAGTTTTGAGACAACATCTCCGGCAAACTCTGCAGTGACTCTAAAAATATTCTTGGCTAAGTTACTTTTTAAGGCCATATGTTGAAAAAAAAAATCCAACCCCAAACTTCACTAGAATTTATTGCAACAAGAGATTTGCCAAACTACTTAAGACATTTGGGAAGATTATAGTGAATTACATTACTTGCTGACTTGACAATTTGCTATGCTCACTGCTTGTATATTGGATTCCTGATATTCATGCTGAGAGTTGGTCCAACTTTCTAGTACATTTTCACAAAAGACCTGCCAAATGTCTACTGGCTTATTAAATGCTGGCAAACTAAAGGTCAGCCTTGTTTATGAGCCACAGCAAAGCTGCTGTGGATGGCGCATCAAGCCCTCCTCACAGCATTTTTCTCATTTAAATTCAGAATACCAGCACAGGATGGGATAAGGACTGGTTGGGACTGGTTTTGACGTGGAGTCTCTCTAGGTCTTGCCCCTGTGTCTCCTGGCCGTGAACCTGGAAGCTGCAGAAGAGGGAATTCTCTTTCCACTGAGCCGTGTTTCTTCCTTGCTTCATCTCACGGTTGTTTGCATGGTCCCCTTTGCAGAGCCATGGGCCAGAGTGTGCTGCCCTGGTGCAGCCCCAGCCAGCAGGTGGAGCCCCCAGCTGCAGGGGGAAAACCTGCCTTTCCTTCATGGCCCACACCTTCTTCCCCTCTGGGAGCTCATCCCTGCTTCCAGGCAGCTGCCGGGGTAAAAAGGGCTGCAGAAGGAAAAATCTGTTGCACCCCGTGCCGGATCCAAAGCTGCCTATGTCCATGGGAAACTTTCTGTTGAGGCCTCCGGACTTCCCATCAGACTTCCCCTAGCTGTGCCTGAAGTGGCAATCCTGCACTGCTCACTGTTACCGCTTTTGATGCCAATCCAGTTTTATGCGACCGAAGATTATCCTGGTACAATACGCAAGTCTCTCCCGTGAAGGCTAACCCTTGCCCTCCTTGCCAAAGCAAACATTCCTACAAAGGCAGTGGGATCACTCTCACAGTCAGTAAAATTTCCTTCCATATCATACGATAGCAAATGCATTACCTCGACATTTCTTACATCCTTATTGTATGTATTTATTATATTTATTTGACTGACATACAGGAAATACATAACAGAAAATTCCTCCTCTGACTCTGTGCCTGGCTGCTTTACAAATACAGCAATGTAATAAAAAAACCCCAAACAGTTAAATGCTTGCTTAAAACACAAACATAAAAAATTTAAAACTTGCTTGTTTAAATGTTTCAAGGTACAACCAGTTTAGAAAGGTCTGTGTCATGGATAAAAATCTCATCCAGGATTACCTTAGTGTAAGCGCTATTTGCAAGAGACAGAGGGAGTCCGATATAGAGGGGAAAAAAAACCACCAACATTTTTATGGAAGAAAACGGCAAAAGAAACCACGTTTTTTACCGGTTGGATAATACCGGAAAAGGTGATTTCTTCCTTTTTTATTTTTTTGTATCCCCCCCAGCCCCTCCGGAATTGAGATCACCTGGGAGATCCCAAAGTCTTCTCTGGAGCAAATACGGGGTTTGGCGGAGGAGAAGCCTGCAGGCACGGCGGGCGCCCCGGGCCGCGCCCCGGGACCCCGGGGCGGGGAAGGAGGGGGGACCAGCGGACGGGGCGGAGGCAGTGGCAATTTGTTTCAGATTAACTGGTAACACCTCTGACCAAACAAGCGGCGGGGATCTCCCGCGTTTGGCGATGTAATCTGCTCCCGGCCGCGCGGGGAGAGGGCAGGATCAAAGCATTCCTCCCGGGGAAATTGCACCCGGGGTTGCCGTTTGGTTAGCCTGCCCTCACCTCGATAATAAATTTCCCGGGAGGAAGGATGCGTGTGTGTGTGTGTGTGTGTGTGTGTGTAGGGGATGGCCGGGGAGGCGAGGAGCGGGGGGGACCGTGGCACCTGCGCGCCCGTCCGCCCTCCCCGCCACACGGGAGAGCGATGCAAAGCAGGGACCAGCGCTGGCCCCGCCGCCACCGGATTTGGGGGGAGCGGGCAACCTGTTTGCAGGCTTTCAAATGCCCCGGAGCCGCTCCCCCTCTCCGCTTGCCACGGGCCAGGGCGCTGCTAGGAGCGCCTGCGGCCCCGTCCCCCCGCCGGCGCCGGGCGCATCGCCGCCCCACCTCGGGCGGTGCAGCCCCCGGGGTTCCCCGTGGCGGTGCGCGGGGTGGGGGGAGAGGAAGGCCCTGAAGGGGCCCGGGAGCACCCCGGCAGCTCTGGCCGGCGCTCCGGGCGCGGGGGGGGGGGGGGGGGGGGGGGGGGCTCCGGCGGGGAGCCCGGTTGCGGGGCAGGTGGGTGCACGGTTTCCGCGTCGCGGGCTCGGCTGCCTCCCCTCGCGTGGAAACTGGCGCCTTTGCCGGGGCGGCGGGGGGAGCGGCTGGAGTGGAGCCCCACCGCGCCGCGCAGCGCGGCGCGAATAAGAGGAGGAGAGGAAAGTTACACAAACAGCCTTGGAAACCGTGGCTGGGTTTCGCAGTTCCCTGCGGATAAAGTAAACAGGAGGCGAACTGTTTTGTAATTTACTCCGGCGGCCCGCGGAATCGTACTTTGTAATTCGGTGTCGGTTTACAAGCAGAGGGGACTTCTGTTTCCTAACCTAGCAGGTCCTTTGTCATGCCCGTGCCTTTTAAGAGGGACCCCAAGGGAGAAAGTGGAATTCCTTGGGTATTTGCCTTTTAGTCATGCTTCTAAGTCGAACGGTAGCCGGGCTCTCTTTTGGGATGAGTAATACCTGCCGTCGGGGGATGCGCTTCCCTCTCCCGGCTCTCCCGGCGGTGCGGCCCGCGAAGGACAAACGCCCCTCTCGGGACAGACGCTCCCTCCCTCCCTCGCTTCCTCCCCGCCGGTGACAGCAGCCCGGGGACCAGGGAAGGGCCGGTGCCCCTGCCCGGGCGGCGGAGTCCACGCCGGTGCCGCCGTTCGCCCGCCGGCCTCCGTTCTGGAGGGCTGCGGGAGCAGGGTTTTTCCATGCCGAACCGGTGGCCGGCAGCCGGTCCCCGTGTGCTCAGCGCGAGTGGATGCCCGTGTTTATTATACACACGAACGTTATCAGTGTTTATTATACACACGCGCCGCTCAGGGAAAGAGCAAAATATTTTCCCTTTTCGGAGAAGAGTCGCGGCCGCGCGTTCTGCCTGTCGGCAGCTTTCGATCCGCACGCTGGTGTGGACCGGGTGCTCCTCTCCCGCCTGCCTTGGTTTTGTTTTTGTTTTTTTTCTTTTTTCCTTTCCCGGGGGTACCCTGTTTAAATTCGCTAGCTATCCCCCTGCCCGCGGCCGAGGTGTGCTTTGCCCCCGTCTGTCCCCGCGGGAATTCCCATTTTCACTGACGGGACGCACCGAGCTTTAACACCCCGCTGGCATGGCCGAGGCTTCGCCCGTTGCAATTCCGATCGGCTTCCCCTTTTTGGGGGCGTTCCCCAGTTTCTGAAGAGCAACCTCGGGGAGCCGGGGGTGGGGTTGGGAACGGGACGGGACGGGGAGAGAAAGTTACCGAGCGGCTCAGCGGGGAGGGGATGCTAAAAAATAAACGAATGTTTTCCCTCGCCCTAATTCGCGAGAGGGCAGGAAAACGACGCCGATTCCGTTGTGTTTTCAGGCTGGAAAAAAGCCGTTGTCGCGGGTCCCCTCCACTCACGGGCCAAGCGACACCAACGACCGCAAACGAAAACCGCGGCGGCTGCTTCAGCCTCCTCGGCCCGCGGCCCCGGGCCGCTCCCCGCGCTCGCCCGCGGCGCCGGTTTCTCGGCTGCCACCGTCACGCGCGCTGCCGACTTTTCTCCCTTCCTCCCCCCCCGCCCCTTTTTTCCCCTAAAACCGAGCACCGCCGCCGCCGCCGCCGCCCGCGGTTCCCGCCCGGGGGGGCCCCGAGCGGCGGCCGCGGGCGGGCCCAAGGGCGGCGCGGGCGGTGGCGGCCGGCGCAGATAACGCGGCGGGGGCGCGGCGGGTGCCAGCCCCGGGAACCTGCGGCCACGCAGCTGCGGCGGGCGCCCCCCCCCCCCCGCCCCCGACGGCGCGGCGTCCCGGCTGTCGGGGAGCCTCGCACCCCCGGGCGTGGGAGTTCCCTGCCTCCGGCTGGGCTTGGGCGGCGGCGGCCCTGCGTGCTGCCCGCTGCCCGCCCCGCCGGCCGGTCCCGGGCGCTGAACTTGGGTAAGCGCAAAGCGCGGGAGGAAAGCTGGGGAGGCCGTGCGGGAGGAGGCAGGGGTCCGAGGAGACTGCCTCCGCGGTGCGGGGCGCTCCAGCAGCCCGTACAGCCGCCGGCGCGGACAGCAGCGGGGTGTGAAGCACGGCTCTTCCCTACCCGCCCCCTAAGGCTGAGCGCAGCAGCGTAAGAGGCAGGAGGGTTGTCGGGATCCTGGAATAAGCAGGTCCCTGTGGGGACCTGACAGCCCCGCGGCACTGGGCCGGATCCTCCTGCGTCCTCCGCCGCTGGAGACGCGCTCCTGCCTGCGGCGGGCGAGCACGGTTCCCCGGAAAGCCGGGGCGGGCGGGGGGCGTCCGTCGAGGATAAGCTGAGCCCTGCGTGAGGGACGGGGAAGAGACCCCAGCAGGCGGTGAGGGGGGAGGCGACACCCTAAGCGAGCTCTGCCGCGACTTCCCGACGGGGGCGCGTCTCGGCGGGGCTTACCGGCGGGCCGGGCGGTGGCAGGCGCCTCGGAAGCCGGCTGCGCCCCGACTGCCGTCCCGCCGCGGGGGCGGGCGGCCTGACCCCTCTTCTCGCAGCTGCGCTGCCATGGCTGAAGGACGCGCCGCCGCCGACTGGGAGATCGACGTGGAGAGCGTGGAGGGGGAGGCGGCCGAGGCCCCCGGCGCGCCGCCCGGCACCGCCGGCCCGGAGGAGGAAGAGGAGGAGGATGAAGGCGAGGAGGCAGCGGCGGCGGCAGCGGCCCCGCGGCAGGACGAGCCGCGGAAGCTGCCCCCAAGTGCGCCCGGTGCCGCAACCACGGCGTGGTGTCCTGCCTGAAGGGACACAAGCGGTTCTGCCGCTGGCGCGACTGCCAGTGTGCCAACTGCCTGCTGGTGGTGGAGCGGCAGCGCGTCATGGCCGCCCAGGTAGCGCTCCGACGGCAGCAGGCCACCGAGGTGAGAGGGGACGGGGCGGCACGGGGCGGGACGGGGCGGGCGGCCCCCGGGCTGGCCCTAGGACAAGAAGGGTCTGGCGGGGAAGCAGGCGAACCTGGAGCGCAAAGCCGTCTACCAGAGGCACGTCCGGACCCCCAGCCTCCTGGCCAAAAGCATCCTGGAAGGTAAGCGCGTCCCTCGCCCTTCACACGGGTTCCTCCAGCCCTGCTGCAACCGGCAGCCAGTGGGGAAACCTCGCTCTGCCCCAGGAAAACCCATAGCTCCCGGCCGAGGCATGGCTGTTCGCGGGCACGCGTGAAATGCAGCCTTATTTCCCGAAACAAATGAGGGATGGCGTGAAACGGTGCTCCGCTACCAACGACGGGCGGCGGCAGAGGCTCCAGGCGCACTCGGCACCCGCACCCGAAGGGTGCCCCCGGAGCCTTCGCCCGCGGTTCTTGCCCTTGGTAGCTGGGAATCGATGATGGCAGAATTTCGGTTCTTCCCGCCCAAAATAATGCTTGAAATGCTAGCAACGGCAATTTGAAATTTGAGATCTACTGTTACAAGCTGACATTCTTTTTACATGACTGCCCAGCAGCATTTTGCAGCACAGGGTAATTCACTTCTGGTTTTGGTTTTTTGTTTTTTTTATTTTTTAATCGGCAAATGAGTAAATCAATTAGGGTTGATTTTTTTTTTTTCTCCTTTTGATCTGAATGCCTAACACAATAGCACCGTTTGCTGCATTGTCACTAGTAAGATATACACAATAGGCTGCTCATTTCTCCCCCCCCTCGTTGAAAATAACTGTGGAGAAATGGCATTTTTAAAGATGGGTATTATAGTGAGAGAAATGGCATTTTTAAAGATGGGTATTATAGTGAGAGGATGTATTTTTTGTTCCACACTCCCTCTTTGGATTGTCCCCAAATTTATTTCTATGTCTGCTTTAATTACTTTCCAAACTGTAGCCCTCATTAGGGTTCCCAAATCTAGCTCCCACCAAATAAATAGAAAGCTCTTTTCTTTGCCTGTGCAAGCACAATTAAAATTTTCTCCTGTTAGAAACCTCTAATTTTTGTCTACAGTTCACTCTCTTAAAAAAAAAAATCTCTTCTGCATTCTTTCCTCTAATTTATCTTAACTTTCTCTTTCTTTTCTCCTAGTTCTCCTTGGAATTTTCTACCGTCTGTAGCAAATTGTACATAGTGATTCATCTTTAGAAAATAGAAAAGGCGTCAGCTGTAGGTATAGATATCTTCCTTGGCAATGGGGAAACCCGTGTGAGAGGAGTGGGAGTGAAAACAGGTAAAACCCTGTTCTCCTTACTCACATATGTAGTTCCATTAATGCAGTGGGATTACTTGCCTGGGTAGAGCAAAAAGGATTGGACCCTATCGGTTATATTAAGTGAATCCAGTTAGCCTGGTAACTGAGTACACTGGAGACTGGATTTCTATGTTTTATTGAAGTTCTCTTTCAGTTCAGAAGAAATAAATAATTTGACTACTTTCCCGATTTGTTAAAAATGGATGGTTATCTCCTTAAACTGCATGACGTGATACCAGTCGTAACACACAGCAGGGTTTTGCCACCCCCCCTTTTTTTTTTCTCTCCTCTCGATCTGCTGTTTTGGAAATGCTTTTTAAAGTTACCAATCAGCTAACTTAGAAGGAGACTACACATGTTCAGAGGATCAGGGCTTGCTTATCTGCGTTGAGGAGCTTGCACTGGATGTGCCTGACGGTGTCCGAGGTCTGTAGCAAGTCCTCGGCGCCTGGCGGGACTGGCTCCAAAACAGAGCCCTTTTACAAACACAGCTGTAATGTTTTTCTTGAACGGCTTCATTCCTTAATGCTTTGTTGTTTTAGGTTACCGTCCTATTCCAACAGACCCTTACCTGGGAGGGAATTCACCCTTGCCACCCCCTGTAAGTGACAGGATGAGAAAGAGACGGGCTTTTGCTGATAAAGAGTTGGAGAACATTATGCTAGAGAGAGAGTATAAAGAGAGAGAGATGATGGAAGCTACACAAGCAGCTGCCCTTTTCCTCCCTAACCGCATGGTGCATGGAGCTGAATACAACTCGTATAAAACAGCCTTCAACGCTACTCAAGTTGATACTCCAAATAAGGAGTTTTGCAATTTTTTACCAACCTGCCTTGATCTAACCATGCAGTATTCAGGATCCAACAACATGGAACTAATTTCTTCAAATGTCAGTGTAGCTACCACCTACAGGCAGTATCCCCTGCCTTCTAGGTTCTTAGTGTGGCCAAAATGTGGCCCCATTAGTGATGCTCTCCTCTACCAGCAATGCCTGCTAAACGCTACTGCTGTCCAAGCTCTCAAACCTGGGGCAGGCTGGGATGCCAAGGTCTCACAAAGTCAGGACTGTCCAAACACTGAGCATGACATCATGTCTCCAAAACTGGAAAATTCACTCATTCTGACCCACACACAAGACATTCAGCAGTCATGTAATGAAATACCGTGCCTTCCTCAGGAAACTCGTGAGAGGTCGGCTTTCTCTCCTCCAAAAAGGACTTTCTCTCAGATTTCTGATAAGGATTCTCTGGCTCCTCAGGAACAGGTATTAAACAAGATCAGCAAAGACAGTGCCAAGCCCCCTCTGCCGCTCAAATACAATCCATTTCAGTCGCTGTTCCAGCAAGCGTTTCCTGACAGATCAGGAGCAGAGCTGAGAACATCATTTGTGAAAGAGACTTTTGAAGATGCTTCTAAGAAATACAGAGAGTGTGCCATTAAAGAGAATGAAAAATACAAGTTTACAATAGACAGCTGTGCAAAAGACTTCTTTGGGGCCAAACAGGCTACAACAAAACTTTCAACAACGGAGCCACTGTCGTTTTCAGTTGAATCCATCCTTAAACGACCTTCTTCCGCAATTGCTAATGTCTCTCAATGAATAAGCTGTACCGTCAGTGTAGAGAGTTTGTATGCTTTGCCTTCTGCAGAATTGCTTCTGCCTGCCTTGTCTCTTAAAAGATTTGTAAAGAGGAATTTCTGCTGTAAATGGTAATTCTTTTATCTCAAAATGATGTACATAAATATGCATGTTTTCTCTTCTGAAAAAAAGAAATATATTTAATTTTTTTAAATTGAAATTGCATGTACAGACTGCAAAGTGTTGTTATTTTAAGCAGCACTTCAAACCATTCAATAAAGTGAGATTACTGACAAGCATATTCCTGATCTCTGTTTTGTCTCTACTATCTCACAGGCAAGTATACCCTACTTGCAGAATACACTTATTCTTTTACCTGCTATTATCTACGTACTTATTAGTTATCTCAGTGGGGTAAGTGGTCATTTCTGCTTTGAACCTCCAGTAACTAAGAGAAGAGATAACAGTGGTGCACATAGGCTAGTGTGAATTCGCAACACTTCTTTTATTAATTTAAGCGAGGTTTGGATCAGATTCCAAATGCCTTCCTTATTCTGAAGGCTGAGTGCATGCTAGCGTAAAAGACTGGTTTATTCACACCTCTCTATAAAACTTCTGTTCCTAAAGCAGAAGAGTTACTAGACTGGATTTGAGGAGGATGGCTTTGGTGAGCTTTTGGATAGAAAGTCAGCGTCTTTAAAAAGTGAGTTTTTAAATAAAAGGTCTGGGTGTTTGGGGGGGTTTTTTTGTTGGTGTTTTTTTTTTTTTTTTAATATTCAGCTGACTTTACTCTGGATTTCCACCCCCTAGAATATTTCCCTTCTGAAAACATGACCGGCAAGAGCCTGAGATTCTTGTATTGTGGTAATTGAAATGACCTTTAGGCTGTAAAATTGATGCACAGAATAATCGCTGCTAATGAGAAATCAAGTCACTATCTCTCAGTTTTGTAATTCTATGCCCTTTTGCAGGGACAGCAGCAATAAAGGAGATTAACTGGGAGAATTTATCCGGGAACCTGAAATGCCCTCAAGGTTGTAGAAAAAGGCATTACCAGCTCTCATTATGACTGAGCTTGAAGCTTTCTAAAGTAATGATTTTTAATATGTTATTGATAGCACATCTAGTGCTAACTGGTAAGCCCTTGGTTACTTTCCCTAATGTTTTTATCCTGCAGACAGTGCTCAGCCAGCTGAAAGGAGCTGCTGTTTTGTTCTTAATTTTTATTATTTTCTAAGGACAATTCTTGTTTGGTATTTGTGAGCAGAATGTAGTATTTTCTGCTTTTACTACATTTGCTGTGCAGGTTAAACGCTCATTTTGCTATGAATAAATCTGAGCCTGTGAGTATCCCTGAAAATATTTAGTGTTTCTGTTGGGAGTGGTGTTGCTGAATAGCAGGACCCTTTTCATGGATGGGAGGAGCCGTCTGTTGTGGGTGCTTTTCTAAGCCACTTTGCTGAAGCCACAAACACATTGAAGAAAACACATTTTACGTAACGTGTGAATTTTTATATAACCCATCTTACACAGCACATAAAAATTTTATGTCAGGAATGTAAACAAGTTTGTTGTAATTTAAAAGAATCTTGGGCACTCGCTAAAGTTTCACTTTTCATGCCTAGCCAGAAATACATTTGAAATGCAGTGAGATGCTTTTCATTCTTCAAAACTCTGTCCTTTATCCAGTTGCCATTAGAGGGAGTTTTAACTTACTTGAGAGCTGAATCTGCTTGTTAATCAGTTTACCAGTCAGACCAAGCTAAGCAGCTTTTACCCTGAATAACTGGAGCAAAATTCTTCACATTTCATATTGGTTAGCTTTCACCACAGCTTCCTTCTTTGGCTGAGTTGAACATTAAATGCTAACAAGGGGTTTTAATTTAAGCAGGGTTTCCTTTGTTTTTAAAAATATAGTTTGTTTTGGTTTTTGAGCTGCTGCATGAACTGGGATGACAGATGAGAGAGAGTTCAGCAATCTATGTAGTGAACCAATATTGGATACTGGAATTAGTCCTGCATCAATATCTTTTTGCCTCACAATGTGTGCATCTATCATTATTTAGTTTCACCTCTGAAATATTTTTCCAGGAAGTCACTTGTCTTTATTTATCTCTTAAAAAAAGATGAGAAAACCCAAACCCTCCAACATACTGGTATCCCTTGACCTTCTAAAGAACTGGTTGAACTGAACAAATTCAAACTCTGAAGATACACCAAACACTAATATATACAATATACACACAAACACACACACTTATATACATAATATATGTATGTTCCAGTTTTGTTCAAATCCCAATCATCAGAAGAGGAGCGACATTTCTATTATTATTTGAAAAAATGTGACCCTTGAGGTGAAACTTGGAGAAATTGTTTGCTTCACTGGAGCCAGCGTTGGCCACCCTGTCTTGCTGTCACTCGCTCATGTCTTGCTGTCACTTGCTCATGTCTTGCTTCAGTTCCATGAGATATTTTTCCCTGTACTTAAGTTTCCTTTTATTTCACAGACCCTTGACCTCACCTTTTATGCATCTCGAAAGCTTGTTGCACCCAAGTCATTTTTTCCTTTCCTTTGTTAAGGACGTGTATAAAGGTGTGTTCATGGAGAGGGTGATTAGTAGCTCGAGCAAGATAGTGTGTACACAGACAGTGTGTGATTCTCCTCAGATGTCTTCGCAGTGGATGTGTAGCACTTTTGCCTCTTTCAGCCATGCACTTCTCTAGAGCAGAGGTAGCGACTCATCCGCATATGCTGGTGTGGCTGTGCAAACTCACAGGGAAGAGGAGAAGCCATTGCTCTAAAAGTGCTTAGCAGTCACTGCCAGGCAGTGTCTCCCTGGCAATAAGTCAGCTGTTAAAATATCCTATGCTTGCCTGCTTCTTAAACACAATTTTTGTGGCGTTTGTTGGGTGTGTGGACCCCTGTATCTCCCATACAGCGCAACTAGTTTTCTCTGAGTATGAGATGCACCTTTGTGCTGTGCTTGTGGACATGAGGTTTCATTTCCCTTCTGATCCCCTTCTGACTGCAGTTTTTCTTATGCAATGGTGGAACATGCTTCTTGGGAAGCTCAGCTTCAGGGCTGGGACAGGAGGTCAAGAACCTGTGCTGTCTGTAGAGCACAAAACGGTCGTGGAAAGGAGTACAAAGAAGAATTATTCACTTGGTCTGCAAAATACTAAGCCTGGTTGATGACATTGTCAGAGACAAACAACTATTGGTTGGAAGTGCAGGCCCTCCATATGCATGTGGAGACAAAAATTCTTATAGCTGTGCAGAGGTGTATAAGTGTACAGATCTAGAGGAGCTGGGAATTAATAGCACGCCAGACAGTGCCTGGCTTACTACCTGGCCCAGTGGCGAGGAGTGGGCGGTGGTGGGTTCACTTGGAGAAGGGATAGGTTGTGGACAGCTGCTGCAGTGACAGTGCTCCCTCATGTGGCACTGGAGAATTGAGACGGTAGCTGTGGTGGTTGAAGGGAGTCCAGGCTCAGTAGGTGTGGCTTTCTCTCAGGTCCTGCCTTAAAAGATGTCTTTGACATCTTTGATGTCTGTGAATCAGTGTATCAAGCTGCTGGGCTTGAGGTAGGTCAAGGCGCAGAGTTTGATGACATGGCTGGATAATTGGACATGATCATCTGCTGAACGTATTTGAATTCTGGCCTGAGAGCAAGACTTAGCCTTGTGCTGTCTGCCTGTCTTTCTGCTATGACAAAGACCTCTCTGAGTTTTGCACTCTGAGCTCCTCATCTCCTTGGGATCATAAAAGGAAGTCCTCGTAGAGTTAATGTCTCTGAAGGCTGAACATTAACCAGCTCCCAGTTACTATAGTTCTGGAATTAGAGAATTTGACACACTCTCAATTTCTTTAAGTGTAGAACAGGGACGTAAGTTCTAGTTTTGATTTGGCAGTTTGTTTACATGATCAAGCCTTTCATTTTCTGTATGCAACACTTTCCATTCAGCTGACCTTGATGTGAAAGCTGGCACCAGGAATCATTGCCTGTGATGGATGAGATACTCACTTGTATCACTAAGTTCCCTCTCTGAATTTCTGCTGGCTGAAAGCCTCCTTTAACTCAGATAGTAGCAATCAGCCATTTTCTGTTTGCTGGCATTGAAACCAAGGCAAACTCTGGCTTGTGGAAGAAGGACTGCTGGGGAAGCAGGAAACTAGCGGCAGGAATGTCAGAGTGACGGGGGAGACAGGAGCCAGTGGGAGGAAGCATCCCTCTTCATAAGTAATGAAAACATGCAAACTGGGAAAAAAAAATCAAATTGTTCAATATTGTCAGTTCCCCCTCTTCCTGTCCCCAGCACCAGCTCTTTATGAACAAGCTGAAATTATTTTTCTGTCCAGAAACAGGTCAGAAATCAGGTTCGTGGGCTGCAGCCATCCCTTTTGTTTTCATTTGGAATTGGTAGCCCAAAGCCAGCAAGCCCTGCTGTTACTGTGACCCATTGCTTGCAGTATGGGGGCTGATGTTGGCACTGCTCCATGGTCACAATCTGAGGGTAGGAGTATACCCCTCACCCCAAACTCAGCGCTCCAAACTTTGCAAGGATGTGAGGGCATTTAGGCCTCTGGAATGAAAGCTCACCCTCTCACAGGACACACTGCTGTGTCTAGTTTTTGCTGGCAAGTAAGAGCTTCTACAGTGACCAACAGAAAAGAAAGTAGTGATTCTTCATATTCGGTGATATTGAGATATTCTGTTGGAAGAATTGGAAGAATGAAAAATTATGTTGGAAGAGGGCAGAGGCCCTTTTCCCAATCTTTGTAAAAAATAATTAGAGCTGAAATCCACCCAAGGAAAAGCAAAAAAGTGCATAGGCAAGCCTACTGATGTGTATGGCAACTGGAGCCTGCTGAGATACATACATATCCTTGCAAGATGGTGTCTAGAAGTAAATTTAGAAGAGATACAAAGGTTTTAGGAATGCCAGATCTCACAGTCACACTGTCTGGCTGACAGCCTCTGCATCTGTACTTCACTGTAGCTGGCCAAATCTGGGCTTAAAACGATGACTAGATTTTTCACTCAATCCTTGAAAATCCAGTTCATCAGGAAACAGGTTGAACAAGTACCATGTGTGATACACAGTTTCTGTATTTTTGTGTCAAGAGCTGATCGTGGCATCCATTTCACCCTGCCTGGTTTTCATCTACCCATTTTATTTCTACACAGAGAACCTCCTACATGAATTGGCCGTGGCCAGACTCCACTTTTCCAAGTCAGACAGAAAACAAAGGGTGAACTGTCCACCTTCAGTGATGGCTTGCTTCTTGGTCAGGAAAAGCACATTGGGAGCTGGTCCTCTGGGGAAAGATGCTGTAAGTAGTCATAGAATTGTTGGATCAGAGATCTAGAAAGACCAGAGCTACATATACAGATGGGAAAACAAAACCTTAGTGTAAAATATGTATAGGTGAAACCAGCTTCTTTCAGGCAATTTTAGACTTGCAGCAGTGTAAGTGTGAATGGAGAGCTGGAAAAAAGTCATCAGGAGATCTTAGTAAGGGACTTGGGGGTGACAGATGTACAGGAGCCTTGCACTTTAACCTGTGTGGAAAATCACATTTTATTTAAACTTTAATTTAATTTAGAAAACTTATTTGCACTTGCTACCATCTGAGCTGTCCTTACCTTGTAGAGCAGAACTAGTTCCTCTACTATATCCTCAAACACGTTATCAGTTGGCACTGAGTGCTATGGGATAGAACCGTAGGGTAGAACTGCAGTGCAAGGGAGGCTGGATGGCAGCTCTGGAGAGCACCCAGCCTCACCCCTGCCTGTAGCAGGACAGCCACAGCCAGTTGCTCAGGGCTGTGCTCGGTTGGGTTTAAATATCTCTAAGGTTGGAGACGCCACAGCCTCTCTGGGTAGTTTTTGACCACTTGCACAGGAAAAAAAAATCTTCCGTTTAGATGGAATTTCCTGTATTCCAGTGTGTGCCTCTTGTCCTCTCCTGGGCACCACTACAAAATCTGTCTTCTTTGCGATCACTGTCTTTGCTCCCACAATCTATACACAGTGATAAGGTCTCCGCTGAGCCTTCTCTTCTCCAGGCTGGACAACCCCAGCTCTCTCAGCCTTTCCTGATATGAGACATGCTCCAGTCCCTTATTCATCTTCAAGGTGCCTTTGCTGGGCTCACTGCAATATGTCCTTTTGTACTGGGGAGCCGAGCTCTGGACATGGTACTCCAGATGTGTCTCGCTGGGGCTGAGTAGAGAGGAAGGATCACCTCCCTTCACATGCTGGCAATGCTGCCAAACGCAGACCAAGAGAAGTGCATGCTGCTGCCTTCTGGTCAAGTCAGTGTCCACCAGGGCCACCCTGACTCGGGCCATGTCATGCAGGACTTACATTTTGCACTATGACTGTCATCTGCACTAGGATTATATAAACTCTCCTCTGTTAAATCTTTGCTTACTAGATTCATGATGGAATAAATGCAAGAAGAAATGACTCCCTATAACTTGAAGACTGCAAGGTCTGAAAAGAAAAGAAAAAAATAATACTTGTGGAATTCTGAAAGCATAACACAACCATGCTGCAAACCTATGCAAATCTGAGCTTGAGGTGATGCTAAAACTTCAGCTCAGGCTCAAGATGAAGTAGCTGCACAGAGCATGACTAAAAAGCTTTATGTGAGGAAGAGCTGAGTTCCCTCAGCTTCAAACATAACATCCACCTCATCACTCACCATGCCTTCCCATATTAATCTTTCATAAATTGACTGAGAAAACAGGAGTCTTATTATCATGGTTTAAAATGATTTCCATTCTGACTCTGGAAAAACTGGTTTATGATTGGAGTTCAGGAACTTCATACTGAAATTGCTTTGTCATTAGTCTGCCTCTGGGACGTGCATGGAGGGAGCTGGTAGCCTGGTCCCTTTGGGAAACTATCTTGGCATGGCAGAAAGGTACAGAGAAAAACAAGACTAAAACCAACAAGGAGGACTTTACCTGGTGGCTGGTGGGTTGGCCCCACCTGACTTCCACCTTCTCCTTTTTGGCCGTTGAGAAGGTGGGGAATGGTGGCAGGGCCCAATGCAGAGCCCGGCCCCAACCTCAGAACCAGCCTAGCCGCAGAGGGGCAGCCGTCCATGTCCATGCCAGTGAATGGGTGGTGTCCAGTTTTGGAGCACCCTGGCAGAGCTTTTTCAGACCGTGGAGTATCGCCCCGCACAAAACTGCTTGCTTACAAAGCTGCTATGTCCTGTGTGAGTAGCAATTCTGGGCTAACAGTTTGCAGATGTAGCAGTAAGGGGGCATGCTCTGCTGGGTATGGAGGCTTTAGACAGAGACTCTGCAATGTGAAGAAGTGGGAGGAAAAAAGTTTTGGGGATAAAACTCTTTTCTTCAGTCCATTAAATTCCTTGCTCAGAATTAGAGGAGAGCAACTCGGGGATTTTGAACTAAGAACAACTGAGAACAAACCCATGAGGCTGTGAGCATTATTTGTAATAATTTAACCTCAAAGCAATGATGGCGTAGCTAACCATAAAGGGGTTTGTGTCTAACAGAGGAGGATATGAGCAGAAGGTTATGCTGAGTGCATGATCTTCTGTAATTTATGGCAACCAGTAATAAATCCAGGCTTACAGAAAGGAAAGCATACACATGTTAACAACAGGGTCCCTGTACCAATGTCTTGATTCAGCTTCTGGTGTTACTCCCACGCGGTGTGCTCAGAGTTGTCTTGTTTGTGGGAACGGGGTGGGAAGGGGCAGAGGGAACCTCTGCAATGCAGTAATAAGAGAGAGTTTATGTTTGCACTCCCCCACTTCTCACTGCTCACTGCACCGCAGCTCACACTTCACTTCCCACAGCACCAGAGGACACACTTGGTGCATATGGGTTGGTATCATTCCAGCAGGTACACAAGAAGCAGAAGACCGGCATGTGTTCTCTTAGCTGGCTTTGCTTCAGCTTTTACTTGGCACTCACTTTGACACCTGCCACACATTGCCTGAAGCTGGGGTCACAGCAAAAGGTTGTCTTTGCGTTGGATTCTCTGTAGCCCAACTAATGAAAGTAGGGCTCCTCCTACCACTTCTCCTGGCATGGAGATACCTGTACAGTATATCTTCTCTATCCAACTGACTGCATCTGTGAAACTTGTTTAATTTGTTATCTTTGAAACTGCTGCTGTCTGCAAATGTAGCTGAAATAGTTTCAAAAGTGGAGAGAAGTAAGATGCAAAATGTTTTGGGAAACCAGGCTTAAAAAAGGTTTGGTGTCATGTGCTTTTGCTGTCATCCTCTCCCACACCTTATGTACCTTCCTAAGTTCCTTCCTTTCCTGTCTCACATGATATCCCCTTCTGCCTAGGACATACCAGTGACTCGTCCCAACCTAAGTGCTGAGGTCCATGCTTCCCTTTACATGTGGCAGCAGTTGAGCACCAGCACCACTTGTGCTCAGGATTGGGTTCTTGTGCTGCAAAACAGTCTATCCCAGAATGACTTGTAAAGGCTTTCTACAAAGCAACCAGCTCAGCATGCTCATGCGGAAGCTGCAAAATAAACAAGGAATAATAACATATCACCCACAGCTGGGAAATACCACATGTGGATGAGCGTAATCCATTCATTAGGCTCTGGACACAAAGTCCCACCAGAGAGTATCATAAATCCATGTGATGTCCCTGAACACTGGATTTTTCATTTGGGCTATGAAGGAACTGAAAATGTGTGAAATGAAAATCACATGTAGTCCAAAGCAGCTCCATAGCACTGGAAGCTGGTAACATCTGAAAGTGAGTAGGCAAAACTGACACATAAAGATGTGCTCTGAGCCAATTTACAGCAAAGGGTAAAGATCATACTGCATCTGAGTCAGAACAGGGTAGGCACTACTCCCTGGTGACTGCACATCCAAAGAGTCTCTTGTGTGCTGATTATGCCAGAAAATGTATGGAATACATTACAATTATGTATGTTCCTCTGACATGCTATTTCAGAAAAGACACGAGAGTAGAGTAAAACATAGGGCTCAGTCTTTCAAGCTGCAGTCATAACTGGCCCAATTTCCATTGCTGTCAAAGATGAAGCAGAGATGTTTATCTCCACACAGGCACTTGTTAGAAGAGTGTTCTGGCAGAATGAAGGTCTCCAGCAAAAGCAGTTGCAAGCTTTTCTAAAACGCTGTGCTTTCTGGTACTTGTTTGGGGTTAACAGCTGAGTCCAGAAGGCAGGGCTCCAAAATGCTGGTATGGTGCATTCTGCGGTTGCTTAAATGGAAGTGTTTTATCTTCAAACTGTCATGACGTTGGTTTGCTCAAGAGCTTTCAATATGTGGCGTAAATCTTCAAAGTGAAAAAATAAAAATGAACTCAGTCCTATGGCTGATGTTTTATTATGCAGCTGATTTGACCAGTTCCTTCCTACAGTTATTTTGGACCATTCTGTCCTTGGTCCAGAATGCATTGAGGAAATGCATTCTTGTGTAAGCAAATAGACTATAGTGTTTGGGAGATTCAACTGATGATGAGGCAAAAATCTGAGGTACATGTGGAGACTTGGACTTGGAGTGCAGGGAAAATGAAAGCCATCTGCTCTGCCGTCCTCTGTGCATCTTACTGCTAATGAAGTTCTGTGAAAAGAAGATACAGTGAATACTGGGACCGATGTTTGGACCAAAAGGAAGGCCAGAATTCCTGTGTTGAGCATATCCCAGGTGACAATGCCTCCATGTAAGAGCAAGTCAGCTAACTAACTTCTGCCAAGCCATCTTTACAGCACATCATCTTTGCAGATCTCTTTCTGCTTGTTAAAGTCTTCTGGATTTTAAATGGCCAAACAAAACGTGTTGATGGTGTAGAAAGTACCACTATTTCAAGCCCTGCTTGGCAGCAACTTGCTTCAACAGGGAGATCAGTGACTGGTTAGACTGAGCAAGAAGTAAATACAGGCCATCTCCTCCTAAGAGAGAGGCTGAGCAATTCTGAAGGAGTTGGGAATGATTTCCATTGGTCTCTGCCAGCTGAAGAGTTCAAATTATTGAAGCCAGGAGACAGGGCACATCTAACATGATAATACATGGGAGCACCTGGATGTGTTGGGTTTTTTTAAGAAAAACTTTCACCCGAGACAAGGTTTGCATCTCAGAAAGATATCCAGGGACAACAATTTGCTAGTCATTCCAGATCTAGGTAGGTTGCGTAAAACTTGGTTAAGACAACAAAGAGATGTCTCCTATATTTCAGCCCATTTTTTTATAGACTACAGGAGGACAACATCCGGTGCAAGTGGGATTTCTGTCCTTGCTTCTGACAGCTCAATAGTGAGTTTGTGGGCCGGTCCTTTGGCCACTTGCCATAGGGGGTTTGAGAAAAGGGGCAAGAGCTCCCAAAGATCTGGATCACGGTATGGTCGTCTGCAGTGGCATGGTGGGTTGACCCTGGCTGGACGCCAGGTGTGCACCAAAGCCACTCTATCACTCCCCTCCTCAGCTGGACAGGGGAGAGAAGATATAATGAAAGGCTTGTGGGTCAAGATAATGACAGGAAGATCACTCAGCAATTACCATCACGGGCAAAACAGACTTGACCTGGGGAAATCAGTTTAATTTATTACCAATAAAATCAGAGTAGGGTAATGAGAAATAAAAACCAAATCTTAAAAATACCTACCCCCCCCTTCTTCCCGAGCTCAACTTTACTCCCAATTTTCTCTACCTCCTCCCCGCCAGCGGCGCAGGGGGACAGGGAATGGGGGTTGGGGTCAGTCCCTCACACGCTGTCTCTGCCGCTCCTTCCTCCTCAGGGGAGGACTCCTCCCTGGCCCCCCAGGGGCCCCCCCCCAAGGGGAGCCCTGCCAGCAAACCTGCCCCAGCCTGGGCTCCTCTCCCCAGGGGCCCCCCGGCTTCCCACGGGGTCACAGCCTCCTTCAAGCACCCCCTGCTCTGGCGTGGGGTCCTCCCCGGGCTGCAGGTGGGGGTCTGCTCCCCCGTGGGCCTCCCTGGGCTGCAGGGGCACAGCCTGCCCCACCATGGGCTGCACCCGGGGCTGAGGGGAATCTCTGCTCCGGCCCCTGGAGCCCCTCCTGCCCTCCTGCTGCATTGGCCTGGGGGCTGCAGGGCTGCTCCTCACACATATTCTCACTCCTCTCTCTGGCTGCAGGTTGTTGCACGGGTTTTTTTCCCCCTCTTAAATACATTACCCCAGAGGCGCTGCCACCGTGGCTGATGGGCTCGGCCTTGGCCAGCAGCGGGTCCATCTTGGAGCTGGCTGGCATTGGCTCTGTTGGACACAGGGGAAGCTTTGGGCATCTTCTCACAGAAGCCACCCCTGTAGCCCCCTGCTACCAAAACCTTGCCACACAAGTCCAATACAAGTATTTTGGCCCTGGATGCACTGCAGGTGTGCTGTGTGACCTGAGGGCTCAGTTCTGCTCCCACAAAAGTGTTTGGCGAAACCCTTTTCCCCGATCCTCATCTGCAAGATGGGAGAAGAGCACTTCACAAGTGAGGACAGATGTGACGGAGGAATGCTCTGCTGTCAGGAGCCCTGGCACCATGAAAATTTTGTCAAAGGCCTAGTTAATGCCTTGCCTTCTGCGTGCAGAGAGGAAAAGCTGAATCTGCTGATGCAGCTGCTGTATCAGAGCATCTCCTTGCCAAGCTGATGTGCTGCTTCTTCCTGCTGGGAAGAAACACATGCTGACTAATAAATTCTTAAAGAGGCATCTTCACCTCCATAGAACACTGGATTAACAAAGTAATGCAAGACCCTCCCTGCAAGGCATATACAAGTTTCCAGAGCATTGACAATCTTCCTAGGCAGGGGGAGCATGGTATTATGTGTCCTGCCTAATGGGAGAGACTTCCCTGTGGGATGTACTTTGGGAAAGCTTGTTCACCTTTTTGGCGTCTCCTCCCCAGCCTCCTACTGAAGGTAGAGACACCTTGCTAAGGTTGGCAAACTTCAGTGATAAACACTGCATATTGTTTTTTGCTCTGATATCTCCAAGTGCTTCGTGAGGACACTAACAGGACCCAACCCATGAGGAGGTACTGCGGCAGTTTGGGGGAAGAGCAGAGATCTTTGGCTGCCCTGATTTTGGGTGGCTTCTGGGGACAGCAGGGCAAAAGCAGGCTGCAGAAAGGACCAGGACAGATCGCTTGCCCTGGGTTGTCCTCAGGTGGCTGTTGGGAACATCTCATCAGGGCCTGAGGTGAGGTGCTGAGGCTGGTCTTGTGGTCTGCCCAGCACCACATCTTGAGACAGAACCACGTCCAAGCATCTAACACAGGTATTTTGAGTCTCTTCTCTCACCACTAACCCACACTCCCTGTGGTAAAGTAGCCTTCACCAAATATAATGAAAACAAGCTTCTGCATGCTGGAATCACTAGACATTTTCCCTCTCAGATGGGACATGTACATTAAAAGAGTGAAGGACAAGCCAGGGATAAGAAAGGAGCTATGTAAAATCGCTTTAGCATGTGGTTGCTAACACCAAAATCCTCAACATTTATTGCATGATGCTTGGTAATGTAGTTTGGCCTTCAAATGCTTTGCAGAGTTAGCAGAGGGACAAGCAGGCCTCTGGTAAGAAGCCTGGCTTGGAGCTGACTGAAGCATGCTGCAAAATGTACAGTGCTCAGTGAAATTCTTCAGGACTCACCTTAAAAAGCAGCAAGCTGAATGGTGAACCCTGACTGAACTTTGACTGAAGTGTTTACTTCAGTGTAATCAAGTGTCTGGAATAATAATAATGATAATGTTAATAATCGTCATCATAATCTTTGCCATTGCAATATCATTGCAACAAAAGCTAGCTAGATACTCTCAAAGCTTCTTGGAAGGACTTCCTTGTAATTTACACCCTATAGCTGAAATACAGATTCTGATGCACTGGTACCATACATCTGTTCTCCTGACTTTTTAACCATAGAGTGCTAGTTTATTGCTGAGCTTAAGGATAAAAGAAGCAAGAAATGAAAGTAAAAAAAAAAAAAAGAAGTTTCCTCTCCTCTAAGTACATTCAGATGTCAGCCTCCGAAAGCCCTATACAGTGTTTCATTCCTGGATTATTTTACCTTCCTGCTTATGAGGCAATAATGTTATCAAATAGGTTTAATCACAAAAGGGCTGGGTTTTAGAATGGGGAAACGTTATTTGCAGATATTGTCAGTGAATTAAATTTAAAACAGCTACAGCGTGTCAGCACTAGCATGTCAAAACTTCCAAAAGGATAGATTTGTGAAACAACTATTCTTGAGCTTGTATCCTTGTTTGGATAAAAGTTTTCAAGGATATCAAGGTTGGAGATAGGAAGTCCAACAGTCATTCGTGCTACACATGAACATACACCTTCTCCAAGGAAATACTGTTCCTGTCAGCGGTTGTCTAGGGGGAAATGTAGCTGACCACAGGACAGCCTTTCGAGTTTGTGCCATCTTCAAGTCTGAAAGAGAGCTCCCAAGAAAACAAATTACATGTCAGTGTCTAGCTTCGGCAAGGGTGTCCTTGCTGGCAGGGTGCAGGGGTTCCCACTGTGTGTGTTCCCACCACAGAAGGTGTTCAAATGTGGCATTTACCTGTACCCATGGCGGATACTCAGTACACAATAGCACGCCAGTGGGCATTGCTCTCTTGTTGGGCAGGTCTTCATTGACAGTGATAGCATTAACCTCCCTTAAATGGTTTAGTTTACCCCAAAGAACATATCTGAGCCAGATTTCAGCTAAATCCAATCTGCTCCTACCAGGTTCAGAAACAGCCGTGATTTTAATGGCTTTTGTATTTTTACAACCCTTTGCTGTTGCTCCTGATTCTGCAGGTAATCTGGGACCATGGCATTTGGCTTCTTTTATGGAGAAGAACCTCTCAGCAGAAGCCTTATGGCCCCACAGAAGCCTTAGTATGAGAACAGGGAGGATGTGTAGATGCTTAAGTTTAAAATTAAATTTGAAAAGCCTAAATATTTTTTTTTTGTGGGCTGCTTTTTTAGTACACAGAGCATCTTCTTTCTGTTTTACCCTCCCTACTTACTTTCCTGAGTGTAATTTCTCCTCAAATACAGGAATTGCTGTAGCTCCTATAAGTCATCTGACCCAAACACAGTACAATGCCCCTTCCCAAGCACAGTCCTCAGGTTTTAGTTGCAATTTAGAGCACAGATCATGGGGGAACAATCTTGTGCAGCTAACCAACACTTATGTCAGGATGCAAATCAACAAACTCTACCTTATGCTTTGCTTTTCCATGTGTTTCCCTGGAAGCCACTTTCCTTCCTACAGCCTCCTACACTTCTCGGGAGAGACTGACAAGGCAAATCCCTCTTCTTTGCTCTACTTTGTACAGCTGTGGTAGCCTTAACAGGGTTGGATAGACTCTGTTGTTATTGCAGAGCTACATTCAGAAATAGGTTAGTTGCTCACAGCCCGATAACAACCAAAGCATAGAGACGGGAGTAGAGACTGCTACAACTGTTTTTCACCCACAAGTAACTTTTAAAGGCTGTTGCAGGGAGGTGGTGCTGTCCCCTCCTGGGGGATAGACTGCGACGTGTTTAAAAGCACTTTGAAGAAAGCTGCATGCACACCTACTCTAGCTAGGCACATGCTTCCCCATGTGAGCTGGCCAGCAGTGAGAGAGTAGCAAATGCTCTCTAAAAATATTAGAGGCACAAATGGAGTGTCTGTGTCAGGAATTTCACTTTCTGATGCTTGTTTTCACACGTATCAGATTGTGGGCTGTGATGACGTGCTTCATTTCTCCCATGGTATATGCAAACTGTGCCGTAAGGGTGCCACAGTGTGTGTCCAGATAGCCACAGGGAGGGAAAGTTAAATAGATCTGAAGTGTAGCTGCAAGCCTTTAAGCTAGGCTGAAGGGGTAACACAAGGAGAGCATCCCTGCTGCTCCCTCCCCGTTACTGCCAAGACAAGAGTTATATATAAACCCCTCATGGTCTTCCTCTTGATATCTTCTTGGTCTGTAGAGCCTCTCCTGCACGCTGCCAGAGACCTCATAAGCCTGCTGCTCCCCCCGCCTCCCTGAAGCATTCACTGGTCCCTTCCTAGGGATGTGCAACTTCTCAGGCCCCTCTGCCTGAAGCAAACTATTTGGTGGTTCTGCTTAGTGAACACCAGCAAACTAGCAAAGGGGGCTGACATAAAGGCTATAGTCATTTGGGCTTGTAGTTGGCACTTGTGGATATGAGCTCTGTCAGCAAATAAATCATGGTAGGGCTGATGAGCCTCTGACTCTTACTAGGTTCTGAGACACTCAGCACCAGAGCAGGATCTGTCTCTCAGGTTCCCCCCCCTGCTCATAGTGCTCACACTGCCTTGTCTGACAGAGGAGGACAATGCCAAGCAGGCAGAGATGGGATGTGTAGAGCTGACCTCCCAGGGAAACCTGAAACTGTTCTGTACCTTCCCTCAAAGGAGCAAAAGGTTTTCTCTGGACACAAGGGTAATTCTGCTGGTCAGTGTGAGTGAGGGAGGAAGGAGCACAAGCACCTTCCCGACCTCCCTTCCTCCTGACAGCTTTGATGTGCTTCATACGGTGCTTGAGGAATTGCTGTGACAGCAGGTGATGAAGAAGAGTTTGTTGCTGCTGAGCAGTCTTTCTCCAAGCCAGTACATGGTTGGGGCACCACGCATTCCCTCGTCACTACTACCCTAAACAAAATCACCCTTCATTCTGTCCAAATACGACCACTGAAAAAAATGTACAAATCATCTTTCAAACACAAATAGTTGGCTTAGGTGATGAACCACCCTCAGAAGCGTTGTGCCCTCTGCATCCACTCACCATTCGGCAATTAATAAAACAACAAACCATGAATTCACAGTAACCACGGAGAGGCAGAAGAGTGGTTTCCTCTCTTCCATTCCTTTTGAAGACACAATCTAATTTTTTTTTTTTTTTGCAACTTCATGCGTTTTCAGTCTTATGGCAATTGGGAATTAGGGCTGCCCCCTTGCCACCCCTGCAGTTTAAGTTAGAGAAACGGTGCCGTTCTGCGGCATCTCCCGGGCGTTTGCGGTGGATGAGGGCGGGCTGCAGCGCAGCTGCGAGCCCCGCTTCGCCTCCCCCGGCTGCAGAGCGGCCGCGCCAGCACCGCCGCTCCGACCGGCTCCTTGCTCCTCTCCGGAGCATCCCTCAGCACCGTGCTCGTGCTCCCTGTTTCTCCCAGTGCCCGCTAGATGACGCCTGTGATTTTAACAGGAGCCCGCCACCGTAAAGAGTGGGAGATTTCATAGCTTCGCTCTTGATTTTCCACATTTTGTATTTATGTGTGGTGCAAAGAGGCCTCGAGAGCAAGGGAGGCTGAAAAACATCTCCCCTGCTGCGTATTTGCAAGGACTTGAGAGGGTGCAGAGGTGTGTTTTGTACTTTCGTGCCCTACCATCTCACCTGGCTCGCGGAAATAGCAGGCTTTAAAGAGACATAGTTAAATAACTTCACTGTTTCATCAGAAGGAAGAAACGCTTTGACGCTACAAACACAGTGACATTGACATGTGCAACTGAGACCAAACTGAGGAAGAAAAGGAATATTGAAAACCAGCACCAACTTCAGCAAACAGGTACATTGCTGGTGCTCTGTGTTGTAGTGCATGCTGTGTAGATGTATGCCAAATAAACTCAGTGGAGGATGGACTCACCAGTCGGCAAAGTCCTCTAAGCTGGTGATACGCCTCAGGGATGCATGCAGCAGAGCTAAGTCGATACCCTAGTTACAGAATAGCTGAGGGCACTCCTTTTCACCTATCTGCCTTTGCTGTGTTGGCATATTTGAGTCTATAAAAGCAAGGCATGGTTTTATTTTAAAAATACACAGTGTAGTTAAGCCTAACACTAAATACAGATTGCAAAACTAGATTGGCTAGCCATTGTGCCTAGTTACAGCAAGTTAATTTATTTAAATTTTCTTGATTGGTTTATAACAGGCAAATACATTTATTTCTCTGGGAGCAGGTGCTCCTGCTTCATTTTGTTATTATTTGTATTCTGAAAGCAGCATTGTGAGCATGGGCGAGGGAAAATTAAGGATGTCATACAGCAACATGTTGCTATGCCCGGGCAATATAGCCTCCAGCTTGTCAAAGGCTAAAGGTGAAATCCTGTCACTTGGCAGCTGAAGTGTGTGCTGGCTGTGGTAGTTGTCTGCAGTGAGAAACATAGCACAAATGACGTATGGCTCTGATGGACCTGGAGCACTTCAGAGGGAACAGGCAGAGAGGAAAGGTGGGTTTGAATCAGGAGGAAGTAAGTAATCATGTCACGTATACCATCATTTCAAGGATGTTTTCTGAAAGATATTTCTTTCCAATATATTAGGAGGAACTGCAACTGCTTTCAGGTTGACCTTCCCTGGCTTATCTTTTTTAACCCTGGGACTGTTGAGACTGCCAAGTCTTTCGTGCCCTGGTTTCATTGACAGTCCTCCCAGGACCTCCAGAAGTGTCAAGTTAGGACCACTGTTGGCCATTAGTTGAGGGAGCAACCATGCTGTTTCATTACCTAGGATGCTTTTTCTTCTTGGTGTGTGTAACTTGTACTGAAAATGCCTAGAGAGGTTTAGACAGACTCAATTAACCCAGTTTCACCCTCTTTGCTACCAGTTATTGCTACTAATCAGTGCTTCTACTGGTGTTTATAGCCCCTTCTGTACTGCGCAAAACTCTTAATGTGAAAGTAGTAACAAGCAGGCAAATTGCCCTACATCTCTCCAAAAAGCAAAAGTGTTCAGGACCTCCTTGTGCATTAGGAAGAAGCAGGAGTGGGCACAAGTCCAGCGTTTTTTCCCTTCCATAAATGCATCTGAGCAGCTCAGGTCACTGCATCACTTTATGCCTTCTGAGAACTGTAAAACAATCACAATACCCCTGCATTCGCAGTATAGACAGGCTCCAACATGTGACCTCTCAGGTCCATCTGAAAAACTTCCCTTCTACCCAGTGGTACGTGCCTTTCTGTGCAAAAAGGCCTCAGTGAATCCAGGGATTCATGAAGGGGAGGAGATGGCTAGAACATGGCCTGAATTGCTTCTCTTTGCCCTTAGCTGGGGAGAAAATGGATAGAACTGAGTATGATGTGTTAATGTCCTCTCCCTGTGCTCACTGTCCTGGGACAAGTAACACTGTCCATGGGCAAAGTAACATTCCCATCTGCAGTTGTTAAAACATGCTGGCTAGTACGCTGCCTGACACAACATGCTTTCTTTGGTTAAAGAAGACCTATAAGCAAGATTGCTAGACATCATCTCCCCCATAATAAAATTTTTTTAATCTTCTGCTGCAATAGCATTTGAACGGTTTTTGCCTCTGGCTAAACAGACAAGCTGAATTTCTTGGTCTCAAGGTGGCATCTAAAGTACAAGCTGGACAGCAATAAGCCCATTTTAAAAGCTCGAATTCGGTCACGCAAAGGAGGAAGCACATTGTGTAGTCTTCCTCACCTGGTGGGCACGTGCAGCCTGTGGGCAATGTGGAGAACCATTCCTCTTGCTGTGCCAGGCATGAGAGATTTGGGTGCTGGGTTGGGTTTGAGGTAGAACAACAGCTGAATAGCAGCCCTGCCTTGGGTTGGTTGTTTGTCTTCTCATTGTCAAGCATGAGCAAGCCTGGGCATGAAAAGCCAGGTGAAGTTGCAGCACATAGGCCACACATGGTGCATATACCCTCTTCCAGACAGCTCTTTGTAGGGCTGTGGTGCGACTCCGGAATTGTTTTACTGCGAAAATGGTGTTCTGTTGAGCAGAGCTTCTCTGAGAAAGGAATCAGGTCCAAGATGAAAGGGCAATGAGTTCTCATCATCAATTTTGTGACAAGTTGTTATGGAAAGGATTTCTGCTGTGGAGTGGCATGAAAATGACTTATTCCTTGTCTTCTTGCTCCTTTCTGGGGCAGTCACACTTTTGATGATGTGCTTGGTGGTTTAAGTTTCCACAAGAAACATGCTATTCCACTTCAGTAGGCCTGTTCATAGCACAAAAATCTGGTAAATCCCAAATGAGTAACACTGACTAGTGAATTCCAGAGGGCCATCCTGGAAACACTGATTTGGAGACCTTGTACCTGGATGTTCCTCGGCCCATCTTTCAGATCACGCCCACAAAACCTCTCCCATAGCAAGCCTGTTGCTCTTTTTCCCCTTTCACCACATTGATGTCCATTCTGTCATTGAACCTAGAAGGAAGAATAGGAGGAATGTATTCACCGACTCTAACTCATGCTGAATATGTTCTTATGCCCTTAAGCTCTCTTTGAAATCAACAGGAGCATTTGTATAAAAGTGTGTTACTCGGTGCAGGTAAGAAACAGAGAACAAGGCAAATAAGAGGAGGTGCAGTGTTTGTTGTGTATCAGTAGCCTTCCACAATGTCGTTCAATCAGAAACCATTTAAAGAGGCTCTAAAAATATTAATTTGGTCAGAAATGTCAGTTGTGTCCTGTACAATACTTTGAAACAAGTGTTACTTATAAGAGAAGTTTAAAAGCTACCCTCAAATACACAGTGACTTGGATGGGGCAGATACCTCCCACATGTGGTGCTACATGGAAAGTCTCTGTCCCTTTTTTTGCACATTATCAAGCCACAAGACCCTACCTGTGCTTGACAAAGAGAAACTTTCCTAGTGTTTACACAGGTGGGCTAGGCAAGGGGCTGTGAAGGCTGTTGGCAGCTGTGCAAAAAGCTGATGTGAAACTGTGAGAACAAGTATATTTTCAGGGTTGAACTATTTAAAATACACATTTTTTAAAGTGCAGTGAATTGAATTCCATGCTTGCAAAAGACAAATATAATGCTAATACAACAGGTCAGAGACTGCAGTCTGGTATTCATTGCCTGAATGCAGCTCAGGATGGATCTTTAAACCTTCCCACAGTGGCTGCAGCCACTGTACTCCACTCTGGTCTGGAAGGATTACTTGGGGAGGGTAGAGCTTATTTGACTTCCTCTGGCCTTGCAGGCCTCAGTCTTTCTGCTGAGACCGCTGCTTATGTGATTGTCTGCACAGCTGGTGCATAATGGGAATATTCTGGAGGAATTAAAATCGGGGTCTTAGATACAGAGGGGCTGCATCCCCTGCAGGCATTATTAGAGTTGCAGCTGCAGGAGCTGACTTTTGGGGGGATCTCTCTGCAAAGAGAAGGGTGGACAGCAATGTGGAGACAGGGGGGGAAGTATGACACCTTATGGACTCCTCAAGTCTCCCAGGCTGCAGGGTTGGTGTGGGCATGGTGAAGAGCAATAGAGGCACAGTCACTGTGTCCCAGGTGGAGCAGAAGTGGAAGCAAAGCTGGGCATGAGGGCAGTTCTCGGTGAGCCTTCCTATCCTGCAAGGTCAGCGGTGGACACAGGAAAGGTTAATAATCACCATCACCTCCACTTAGGGCATTCTGGAGCTTTTGTGTGTTCCCCCATTCATGTGTAAAATACAACACAGAGAAGGAGGCAGACAGAGAAAAGATTGGCCAGGGAGAAATGGGTTGAAATGGAAATTTGCTGCCCAGAGCAAGGAGCTAAATTCGTAGATGTTCCTGGAATTGTGTGTGGTGCGGGGTGGCATTTTACCCATGTGGTTGTTCTAGTGTCTGTCTGTCTTTGACAGAGACTGGCCTGCAGTGAGCATTGACTATGCTGGTGAGGCCCAAAGCTGACACTCTCTGTGTTTTGTACAGTCAGAGCTTCTCAGAGGTAGCATGGTGGCTTTTTTTCATGGATTGGGCCTCTAGTGAAACACTGATTACTGCCACGTGCAAACTATGCCTAGACTGGGCTCAGATCCACCAAAACTTGCATGGACTCTGGAGAGAGACATGCTTTTCCTTTCTGCCCCAGTTGTGGGTCCCTGTAGTTTTCGGTTCCTCTGCCCAGGATCAGTCCTGGGGATCAAGGGGAGGAGATCCCTGTTCCCTGCTCAGTGGTGATTAATGATGCTGTTTGTCACCCTCTGCTGCCCTGACATGGGTTGAATACATTCTTTCTCCACAAACCGTGCTCAACGCTGAGCTCCCTGGTTGAAACAAACACCCTGAGCAAGGAAGTCTAAGTGAGCCGGCCAAAGCCACAAGAGCAATCTGTCTCAGGGTCCTGGTTTAGGGCTGAGGATTTTCTGGCTCCTGGTCCCACGCTCTGTCTACAAAGATGCATTTCTCACATGGTTAGTCATATATTATCATCCTCCCTTCAAGGCGGTTATGTGGAATGGCAGCAATTAGAGTTCGTGTCCCCACCATTGCCTTTGCTGTTCATTGTCTGTGCCTGTGTAAGCTCAGATTCACAAACAGTTGCAAACCTCCACCTTCTGCATTTCCCCAAGCTGTTGTGGCACAAGCACCATCCACTCGTTGGGGAGGATGTTGAGGTATTTCTGCTTGTGACCAGCATGAAAAAATTTACTTTCCAGCCAGAGTTTCCTGAGGGAATAACCCAGTTCCTGGCCAGTCCCTCCTGGCATCGCCCTGCCTCTGGGACGGGTGGGCAGGGGAGCGGGAGATGCCCACTGTGTCCTGGTGCCTGCACCCAGGCCAGCAGGGAAGCTTGCGGCTGGTGACCTGGGCTGGGGTTGCCTTGGCTATCCCCTCTGCGGCGTTTGCAGCACGCACTCGTTAACCATGTTAGGGCTGCTTAGCGTCAGGGCCTTTATTGTGCCAATTTTGCTACCTTTACAGGCCCTGCTACTTAAGCTAACAAAAAGTTTGTAAGGGAATAGGATATGAAACACATAAATAAAAGTATCAGGTATCCCTAAAACATGTGTGGATTAAGCTGGTGAAAAGGTGAAATTTCTCTTCCCCATGAGTTAATGTCTATTTTTCTTGGAAACTATACTTTGAGGGCTGCCCCCCTTTTGCTAAAGTGATAAAAGATACGTTTTCTTATCTGAATGCAATGACATTTTAAAAGGCTCCCTTTGTTATTTCTAAACCTGCATGTCAACAGTTATACCTCTTATACAATTTTCTCCATATTTACTTAATATAACTACATTGTGTTGATATAAAACTAGACAGCATACTTTTAACTTCTCAGTACTTTTGTTGGATGAAAATCTTTACAATGCCAGACTAATCTTTCATGACTGACAGCATATTGGCATGGCATGACAATTTAAATCCACGCTGGAATATGTTAATCCATCACCTGGCATTATGATACTTTTTTTACTTCTGGCTTCTAGACGCTGTAACTTTTGTTTCAAGCTGAGTGTTTTTAAAGGTCAGGTGTCTCACTTCTATCTCTTCTTTACAAAAGAGTTTTGAAACTGTTTATTCCTAGATATCAGGAAGGTGTTCTCAAATGAAATAATAAGAAAAAGCCTTCGGACATGACTTTATTTTTCTAGCCTTTGTTAGGTAACTTACTCTGTTAATAATTTATTCTGTGAGTTTGAACTAAAAAGGTTTATTCTGTGGCTGAGAGGATGAAAAATGTGATTATGACTTACTAACTTACTTTGCTAAACACAAAAAGGGCTACTTTTTCAGAAAAATACTTGCTGAGATTAGCTATATTTAGTGCAAAAGTGAGGGAGACATTCTGATGCGGAAATCAAATTAAAATTAAAATTCCTCTACAAGCATTTTTTTTTCCCAGCAGTAACCACCAACAGAAATGATGTCTGGCATTCTGCAAAACTGTACCTGGGAATCTTGACCCTGATAGCGAGACCCTTTCCTTGTTTATTTGAAGACAGCAAACACATCACCAGCTTTGTGTTATTTATCACTTGTCTAGAAAATATCACACTACCTGCTTCTCTGTGACCATCTGAATACAGGGTTTGCTAATTGGATCAACCTATCAGTTTAAATCTCCTTCTTATGATGCTTATGATGGTCCACTGCCTGGCACACCTTGTCATGAGCAGCACAGTGGATGACCTGTGGTCAGAAAGGGATGACAGGTTTAGGCTGTGACTAAAACTGAACAGAAAGAGCAGCCAAGTGGTAATGAATGTTATATGGCAGAAGCAGAAGGAAAATCCTGTGACATGTGCATCGATGCCAGACTGCACTGAAGGGCTGACTCACCCGCTATTCTGCATGACTGCTTCTTCTGGGTCCTCACAGAGCTCCTGGAAAAGGAGCAGACATACTGAGACCCTGTTACACTAGCCCAGGACAGAGAAAAGCTAGGAATTTGGTTTTTTCCTCTTCCTTCACTATGAAGACTCATGGTGCTGGGGCACAACGGTGATACTGTTTGCTTTGAAGAAACAAGTCAGCTAAAAATCATCACTAAGCAGGCTTTTCCCCAGGAACTGAGGATTCATGGTAACACAGTTAAAGAAGATGGATGAAAACACTTAAAAGGAAAAATATTATGTAGCTATCAACAGGGTGAATTCTGAAGGAAAAACAAAAAGGAGAATAGAGTCCCTTCTTTCCTCTACAACTGTAAAAAGGAAAAAAGGGGAAAAAAATTACAGCTATTCAGGCAAGGTTATTAGGTAAGTTTCCATGCTATGAGCTGCCTAAAGATGAAGCCAGTGCGTTATCAGGATTTGTTTTGGCTATAGACAGTATGAACTTTACTCACCAATATAATCATGGAAAACAATTTGTGTGTGTCACTTTTGCTCACCCATTTTCAGGGATAATGAGTTCCTGCTGGATTAGTCTGCACTACAATTTCTGCTACCACTGTTGACTGAAAACAAACCAAAGAGAAGTTAAGATCATGCCATCTACAGCCAACCTGGAAAAACATTACCAAAAGCAGCTTATCCTGGCTTTGAATGCCCAGATAAAGCCTACATGTGAACTGAACCACAGCTAGGAAAACCTGCCTGTATCTATGACACACTTCAGAGTGGTAGTCTTTGACCCTTAATTGGCTGGCTCTTACAACTGGCTAATGAACTTGGTACAGTTCAATGGCTTTAATGCCTCAACAAAAGACATTCTTGCTTCTGGTTTAAGATGTTCTAGGTACTAAGCTTGCCAATAGCCCAGGGAACTCAATTAGCCAAGTGAACACAAGCTGTGGTGTTTTCATGGAGGAAAATGTTTAGAGGAAAATGACTTCTAGTCAGGTGAACAGAAAATGAGGCAGAAGTTTCTGTTTTCTCATGAGTAATGTACTTGGAAAGCAGCAGGAAGGGAGTTAGGCAGGAGAAAAAGTCCCAGAGAGGAAGGGAAAAGAGAGCGGAGATGACTTAATATGATTTCAGGTGTCATAAAATAAATTCTACAGCAATACAATGTTCCAAAGTAGTGATGTGCAAGCAAGTGGCTGGAGACTGGAAGGACCTCTCAGATCACAGACACCATCCCCCTGAAAAGTCACAGACGTGCAGCCAGAGGTTAATTAGCGGCGAATAGCTCTCTGCAGCCATACTAAGAAACCACCGTAGTCAACGTCTGTTGAACTTAACAGTGCTCACTGTTACAGAGCGCCCTGAACAACCTCAGCTTTCCTGGCTTGTCAGTTTTGGCAGGTGTTTAACAGGCCATTCATTACAGCAATGGATTAGTGGGGGATGAAAAATGTATCATTTCAATTCTTCTCTCCCAGCAGCAAGCAACTGATGCCATGGCATGTTAAACATGTTTATTCAAGCAAACTCTATTCCTTTTACTTTTGCTGAATAAGTGCAAGTTCACCGTCCAAATGTACAAATGTTGCCAGCATACCGACTGCTCAAAAAGAAATGGGTATTGTTGACTGCGATTGAATGGCTGTTCAACACGGTGGTGAAAACATACAGAGCTGTGGCAAAGGTCTTATAGGTAATAGGTTTTCAGTAGCCATTCCTGAGTTCTCCTTTCCAGCTACTCCTGTTACACAAGGCAGTGGCGTTTACATTAGCAATCAGCAAGGTGACCACCCACCTAAAACCTTACTCAGCTGGGAGGCTCCACACTGTGCACCTAGGAGCACAGTGATAATTCAGTGGGAGCCCTGACTTGCTGTGAAGTGTCTTTCATTACTCATTTCAGAGGAGTTTTGAGGGTAGGAGAGTATGTGGCTTCTGTGCATGCTGCACAAAAGCAGGTTGGTGGCTAATTCATTATTCAGGATGCTAAACCTGAAACAACTCACCCTGTCAGTCGGGCTCAGTAAAGTATAGGCTGTTCCAGGTCTGGTGAAGACAGCTTTTTTGCTGTCCTCCTCTTGCTTTTGCCTGGTTTGGGCTATGGTTGTAATTTTGGAGTGATATAATGCTGGTTTTGAGCCAATAGAACAATATTTATTCATGCCTACCTCAGAATTTGCCCCAAGAACCACCACAGAAAGAAAATAGTTTTTCTGTAAACAGTGTCAATAGTATAATATTACAAACTCTTAAAAAAATCGGAGATAACAAAAGCTTAGGGAATTTACAGATGATTTTTTACAACCACGTCTATTTTTTCTTGCATTTCCAGTTCACTCTGTATTTCTCTTTTTCATCAGTGACTTTGCAAAAGATTGCAGTTAATTCCATCCATGGTGCTCACCATGTGTGGGCCATTGGAAATGTACAATTTGTAATTTCTTGCCAGTGGCTGTTGACTATGTCAAGTCCATGCAGATCTCCTGGAGTTGTCAGACACAGTAGTTCTGTATAAAGTATGTGGATGACCAGTTATTTGTGTTTTGCTAATGGAAAATACAATAACTACCTTTGTATTCTGGAAAACCTCCTCTGGGATATGTATATTAACAATTATTTCAGTTATGTGTTATAGCAAGGAACAAGAAAAGTGGTAGGAAATGTGGAGATAGAGAACGTATTCAAGATGGCTCCTGTGATGGCATTGACACCTTAATAATTTCTGCTCTGATGGTGTTAATGCAGATGTTGAGATGGCGGTAGTGAAACTGAAAGCTATGCTCTCTGTGGGCTGCCATCACCAGGACTGTGTTGCTTCTCCATTCATTTTAAAATGGGAAAAAAAAACCCACCAAAAAAATAACAAATTCTGCCTGTGCTTGCTAATGAGCAGGATAGACCACGGCATTGAGGGAACTTTTTGTGCATGCAAAAATTTGGACTCTCAAGTCCCTGTAAGAATGAAAACCACCCAGAAACTGTAGACCTGTATCTGGTATCAAATGAAGTGTATTTGTGGTAAAAGTCACAACCTTCAGTGGCATGACAGGAAGGACCTTGATAACTGCGCACCAAAATTTTCAGGACCTGCTAGACTAATGAGCGCACCCAACACACCCCTTGGAGCTTTTGCCAAGCTTTGTCTGAGCTGTGTTTTCAGGGCTGAAAGCCTGCTGGCAAAGGGTGTGCTGATGCCTGGAGCACTGGCCCCACAGGCACGTGAGGAGGTCTGCTGCTGGAGAAGGCCTGCTGTCAGGAGTTGTAATGGGAAGTCTCAACAGTCACTGCCCTTCTCTGTTTGCTAGGCCTGATGCTCTGTTCATCACTCAAGGGGAAAAGATAGGAAGGAAGGCGGGATGAACGGCAGCAATGGAAGAAAAGTATACAACAGGAGTGACTGTGAGAAAGTGTCGTGGTTTAACCCGGCTGGCAACTCAGCACCACGCAGCCGCTCGCTCACTCCCCCCCCCTCCCTCAGTGGGATGGGGGAGAGAATCAGAGAGAAGAAAAAAAAGTAAGACCCATGGGTTGAGATAGAGACAGTTTAATAAGAGAGAAGAATAACAATAATAATAATAATAATGGTAAGAAAATATACAGAATATATAAAACAAGTGATGCACAATGCAATTGCTCACCACCCGCTGACCGATGCCCAGCCCGTCCTGAGCAGCGATCACTCCCCCCAGGCCGCGATCACACAGCCCGAGCTGCGACCACCCTGCCCGCGACTGACCGACCGACTCGACCGACCTGACTGACTAACCCCCCCGAGCATGACGTTATATGGTATGGAATAGCTCTTTGGACAGTTTGGGTCCTAGCTGTGCTGTACTCCCAGCTTGTTATGCACCTGGCCGAGCAGGAGAAGCTCAAAAAGTCCTTGAGCAGTCTGAGCACTGCTTGGCAACAACTAAAAACATCAGTGTGTTATCAACATTCTTCTAGCACTAAATCCAAAGCACAGCACTATGCTAGCTTCTGTGAAGAAAGTTAACTCTATCCCAGCCAAAACCAGGACATTCCACCCCTTATTCTATACCATTTACGTCATGCTTAGGTCCTACCCTTATAATACATTCCAATTAATCACCACCATTTTCTCATCTTTTTGGTACATACACAGATATCATTCCCTTAGTCTATGGACCATCCCTCTGAAATGTCCATTGGGTTCATTTAGTCCATGGTTTTGGGCTCCATCTGTCATAACAGTCTTTCAGGGCAGGAGAGATGGGGTCTGGTGTTGGGTTGTTGCTTGCTGAAGTCAGTTCTGGTTCCATTCGCTGCACTTCCTCAGTTTCTTCAAAATTCATTCTTCTTAATCTGGGTGATTCCTACTGCTATACCATTGATAGAATATACAGCAATAGTAAAAATGAAGACATACGATATTACACAGCAATTAACATTATACAATTCAGTTCATTGGCTATTTTCACCCAAAATCAAATCCCTTTGAGGTACACATCGGACTTCCCCGTCCTTCCACATCACCCACCAAGTAGAGCCAGGTCCTTGAGCAAAAGCAATCCCACGGATGGGTTTGCCTTTACCTGAGGCAGGAGAAACCCAGACTGTCTTCCCCAGCATATTTTTTACATGCACTACAGGGACTTTATCCCCTTCTACAGTACGTAAGAGGTTTGATTGCGCAGGGCCAGCTCGGTTGGCAGATCCTCTAGTGTTGACTAACCAGGTGGCTTTTGCTAAATGTGTATCCCAATGTTTGAATGTTCCACCACCCATTGCTTTCAGTGTATTTTTTAACAGTCCATTGTATCGTTCAATTTTCCCAGAGGCTGGTGCATGATAGGGGATGTGATAGACCCACTCAATGCCATGCTCTTTGGCCCATTTGTCTATGAGGCTGTTTCGGAAGTGAGTTCCGTTGTCTGACTCAATTCTTTCTGGAGTGCCATGTCACCACAGGACTTGTTTTTCAAGGCCTAGGATAGTGTTCCGGGCAGTGGCATGGGGCACGGGATATGTTTCCAACCATCCGGTGGTCGCTTCCACCATGGTGAGCACATAGCGCTTGCCATGGCGGGTTTGTGGGAGTGTGATATAATCAATCTGCCAGGCCTCTCCATATTTGTATTTCAGCCACCATCCTCCATACCAGAGAGGCTTTAACCGCTTGGCTTGTTTGATCGCAGCACATGTTTCACATTCATGGATAACCTGTGCAATAGCGTCCATAGTTAAGTCCACCCCTCGATCACGAGCCCATCTGTATGTTGCATCTCTTCCTTGATGACCTGAGGTGTCATGGGCCCACCGAGCTAGAAACAATTCACCCTCATGTTGCCAGTCCAGATCCACCTGAGCCACTTCAATCTTAGCAGCCTGATCTGCCTGCTGGTTGTTTTGATGTTCTTCAGAGGCCCGACTCTTGGGGACATGAGCATCTACATGACGTACCTTTACAACCAAGTTCTCTACCCGGGCAGCAATATCTTGCCACAGTGCGGCAGCCCAGATGGGTTTGCCTCTGCGCTGCCAGTTGCTCTGCTTCCATTGCTGTAACCACCCCCACAAAGCATTTGCCACCATTCATGAGTCAGTATAGAGATAGAGCACTGGCCATTTTTCTCTTTCAGCAATATCTAAAGCCAGCTGGATGGCTTTCACCTCTGCAAATTGACTTGATTCACCTTCTCCTTCAGCAGTCTCTGCGACTTGTCTTGTAGGATTCCATACAGCAGCCTTCCACCTTCGATGCTTTCCCACAAGACGACAGGATCCATCAGTGAACAGAGCATATTGCTTCTCGTTTTCTGGCAATTTATTGTACAGCGGGGCCTCTTCAGCACGCACCACCTCCTCCTCTGGTGATACTCCAAAATCTTTGCCTTCTGGCCAGTCCGTGATCACTTCCAAGATTCCTGGGCGACTGAGGTTTCCTATTCGAGCCCGTTGTGTAATCAGTGCGACCCACTTACTCCACGTAGCATCAGTTGCATGATGTGTAGAGGGGACCTTCCCTTTGAACATCCAGCCCAGCACCGGCAGTCGGGGTGCCAGGAGGAGCTGTGTTTCAGTACCAACCACTTCAGAAGCAGCTCGAACCCCTTCATATGCTGCCAATATCTCTTTTTCAGTTGGAGTATAGTTGGCTTCAGATCCTCTGTATCCCCGACTCCAAAAGCCTAGGGGTCGGCCTCGAGTCTCCCCTGGTGCTTTCTGCCAGAGGCTCCAGGTAGGGCCGTTCTCTCCGGCTGCGGTGTAGAGCACATTTTTTACATCTTGCCCGGACCGGACCGGCCCAAGGGCTACTGCATGCACTATCTCCCGTTTAATTTGTTCAAAGGCTTGTCGTTGTTCAGGGCCCCATTTGAAATCGTTCTTCTTCCGGGTCACTTGGTAGAGAGGGCTTACAATCTGGCTGTAATTTGGAATATGCATTCTCCAAAAACCCACAACGCCCAAGAAAGCTTGTGTTTCCTTTTTGCTAGTTGGTGGAGACATAGCTGTTATTTTGTTGATCACATCCATTGGAATTTGATGACGTCCATCTTGCCATTTGATTCCTAAAAACTGGATCTCCTGTGCAGGTCCTTTGACCTTACTTTGTTTTATGGCAAAACCGGCCTTCAGAAGGATTTGGACTATTTTCTTCCCTTTCTCAAAAACTTCTTCTGCTGTATTGCCCCACACAATGATGTCATCAATGTATTGCAGGTGCTCTGGAGCCTTACCCTGTTCCAGTGCTGTCTGGATCAGTCCATGGCAAATGGTAGGGCTGTGTTTCCACCCCTGGGGCAGTCGATTCCAGGTATACTGGATGCCCCTCCAAGTGAAAGCAAACTGTGGCCTGCAGTCTGCTGCCAAAGGGATTGAAAAGAAAGCATTTGCAATATCAGTTGTGGCATACCACTTGGCTGCCTTTGACTCCAGTTCATATTGAAGTTCTAACATGTCCGGCACGGCAGCACTCAGCGGTGGCGTAACTTCATTCAGGCCACGATAGTCTACTGTCAGTCTCCACTCTCCATCAGACTTTCTCACTGGCCATATGGGACTGTTAAAGGGTGAGCGAGTCTTGCTGATCACTCCTTGGCTCTCCAGTCGATGAATCAACTTATGGATGGGAATCAGGGAGTCTCGGTTGGTGCGATATTGCCGCCTGTGCACTGTTGTGGTGGCAATCGGCACTTGTTGTTCTTCAACACTCAGCAACCCCACAACCGAAGGGTCCTTTGGGAGACCAGGCAAGGTAGACAGCTGCTTAATTTCTTCTGCCTCCAATGCAGCTATACCAAAAGCCCACCGGTACCCTTTTGGGTCCTTGAAATACCCTCTCCTGAGGTAGTCTATGCCAAGGATGCATGGAGCATCTGGCCCAGTCACAATGCGGTGCTTTTGCCACTCATTCCCGGTTAGGCTCACTTCGGCCTCCAATACAGTCAGCTCTTGAGATCCCCCTGTCACTCCAGAAATACAAATGGATTCTGCCCCTATATGGCTTGATGGCATTAGAGTACACTGTGCACCGGTGTCTACTAGAGCTCTATACTTCTGTGGGTCTGACGTGCCAGGCCATCAAATCCACACAGTCCAGTAGACCCGGTTGTCCCTTTCCTCCACCTGGCTGGAGGCAGGGCCCCTCTAATTCTGATCACTGTTGCTCATGGTTTGTGTATATGAGTCAGAAGTTCCTTCATCACAATCAGAATTAAGATCAGCTCTTCTATTCTGTCTGAAAAAATGACGATCTACCCCATCTCTGGAAATTGGAGCAACAAGTTTCTTGGAAGAGCCCCCTTTTGTGCTTGTTTTTCTTTGCAACTCGTGTACTCGTGCCTCTAGGGTTGAGGTAGGTTTTCCATCCCATTTCCTCATGTCCTCTCCATGGTCACGCAGGTAAAACTATAGAGTGCCCCGTGGTGTGTACCCTCGATATTCTTTTCCTTGTGCAGAAGGGCGCTTACTTCTAATGGCTGAGATACTGGTCTGTACAGGAGAGGTGGAGCAAAGAGGAGGGAAGGAAAGGAAGCCTGAGGAGCTGTGAGGCTCTGACAGCAGGAGCAGTGACAATCCATACCCAGGTTGGGAGTGAGTCCTGCCAGGCATGTTCCCAGAAAAACAACCTCTCACCCTCAAAAAATGGAACAGAAACTGGGCAACATCCAGCAGCAGCAGTCAGAGGCTCCACTTCTTGTCAGCTAGTTTCCTGATTGGAAAGAGAAGTAAACGGTCCTTTGAAGGAAATTAATGGCTTTCCCAACTTGGCATCCCTTCAGCCTCCCAGAGTGTTCATATAACACCTCTGGAAGCAGATCAAGAGGCAGCACAGACTATGTGGATGGAAGCCAAACCCCATCCCTAAGCAAAGATTTTGCTCCCTAACAGGAGAAGTGCCAGCAACTTCATTAAGTCCATAGAGACAACCTCATTGCTACCAGCTAGGTCTGGACAGCGCACAGACATAGTAATGAAGGGCATTGGCATTAAGTCTGAGGTAAATTGCTATTTAAGCAGGTTATCTCTTTAAAGAAATATTATTTTAATTTTGGTTCATTTCTAATTTCTGCATAGCCTGAAATGACATGATTTTCTTTTCCTTTTCAGGTAAACTCTACTTCCTTCTGCCCAGCCCCTCCATTTCTCAAGAGAAGGAGGGCCTGGTCAAACTTGCCTCTGTTGATGTGTGACTCACTTCTTCTAGGCTTTTTCCACTTTGGCAAGAGTCTTCACAACCTTTGAGCGCACTGGGGACATGAAAAGAGTAGGTGAGGTATATGATATGGGAGACAGTTCCCTGGCAGGGCAACTGGGATGTGAAGAGTCAGTGTATTTGAGGAAGACCAGAGTGTTAGAGTTGACACGCTGAAAGTGATACTTGTGTGCTAAATTTCTTTCTAAACTAATGAGTTGGGTAACTGTTTCTGTTGTTACTGTTTAAATATTTGAATTGTTCAAGGCTTTTTGATGTTCAGACATGGAGTAGGAACAATAGACGACAGGAAATAACATTATCAAATGTATTTCTTAGACTTTGATGCTGTGACAGAAAAGCTCCTAAATGGTCTATGGTCCATTTAACCTTTTCCAATACTACTTGTAAATTTTAATAACTATGAAGTGTACTTCATGGCCTTCAAAACGAAAATTGCTGAAAAAGAAGTCCTTTGATTTGGAAGGGAAAGAAAATCTGAGGTCCACAGGGAGTCTCGATAAAACTGAAGTGAGACAACACAGAGAGAAGATCATACAACTGTATGTATGGCTGAATGTATATTATTTTTCTCAGAAGTATTGGCTTATTTCAGTTTGGAATAGCTTAACTTTTAGGGCATTGGTGTAATAAATGTAAAAAGTTATACCTTCACTAAATATGTCTTTCCCTATAAAGTGTCTGAAAAAGAAACTAGTATAGAATATTTCATTATTCAATACTAATATTTATCTTTCAGAAGTCACATTCAGATAAATAAGCAATACATTACATGTAGAGTCTCCATGAAAGAAAAGAAGATGGTTAAAGTCAATATTGAGAAAGAGTTTTCTGCTGACAAGTTGTGACATGTACAGTCCATCCCCCTCCCCCACCTCCCCCACTCCTCCTCAAAAAAAGATCGGGGCTTTTAAGATGGTCATCAACGGCTTTTCATGCCTCATTTTGGTGCCTTTTATACTCTGCTGTGTAAATCCTGGCCAAGTGCTGACCATTGAGCACCCACCTGGGGCACTGTGTCCACAGGCATGTGCAACCAGTGGTAGGGGAGCAGGCGAAGCAGGACCCCTCAGCCAATAGGCAGGGTCTACAGCCAGTGAGGCACCTTGGCTCAGAGATGCTTCTGGATCATGACCAATTATGGCCACAGCTCTGATCTGACCCAGGGTATAAATGGGGCGCTTCCAGAGACCACCTTGGTGTGATCGAAGCCTCTCCCCTTGGGTTGGGACGTGGCCTGAGGAAACTTCCTGGGATTGAGTGCCCTCACCTCCTTGTGGGGAGTGATTGTTTCTGGATACATCCTTGAGTGAGTTCCCCCCTCCTCCCCCCCCCAACTCTGAGTGAGCGATTGTATCTTCTACGTACCCACGAGAGGGAGACAGATTCCCCCCTTGTGAGTGATTTGTGTGTGCGTGCACTTTGGATCATCATTCTGGTGTGTAGCGATGTGTAGTAACAATACCCCGTCACCTCGAACCTGTTACGTGTTAAATGTTACTGGAGTGTTGACTGATTTCAGTTTACTCCTGTTTCTCATTGGCTTCTGTTGTGTGGTTTTGGCTGTTCTGTGAAATAAAATTGTTAGAGCTTGTCCTTCATTTGGTTAGTTTTGGTGTACCTGTGTGACATAAGCGATTAAGTCAATCCATCAAAACGGTTTCTTGGTCTTGGCTCTAGACATGAAACCATAAAAAGCCAGTCACCTTATCTTGAGGGCTTTTTTTCCTCTCTAGCCTTGCACTGAAGCAGAACCTTGTCAACATATGAGTTTACATCATTAGCACGGGCGTTTGGTTTCCTGAAACATAACAGAAGAACATCCCTGTCGATGGGAGAACAGGGAACGAGGGTGAAGGTAAGGGAATGGCTTCTACATGATTTACTGAAACAGAAATGCAAAGAAAAAGAGCCAGCAAAACCATGTGTTTATGTTCCTGACCAATCAACCGGTGATCATGGCTCTTTATTTATCCATTTAGGTCACAATGTACTTGTCATGTCACTGAGAGAGTGTATGGATGCACAGGTTCTACTTCATAGTATGTGTTTTGCACTTGCTTGGTTTGCTTTTGAGAGTACTAATATGAGAAAAAAGAATGTCCACTGTTCTCAAAAGACACTTTCCACTACCCATTATAGTATGTGCTATGAAAAACTGTCCTAGCGTTCATAAGCTGCTTTCTGGAGTGTCCCTCTCAAGGCTGACATTTCTTGCTTGCATAAATCCCCTTCACTCATCTAAAGGGACAACAGTTTATCCCATTCAATCCCACTTCAAAACCTGGCCTTTAAAACTGTTCCTCAGCCATCATTAGCAGTGCTTAGTTATCTGGGCAGCCAGATCACTAAGTGCTGTGCTTTTTTCTGCCAGGTCTGTATTTCAGTTTCAGTATTTCAGTTGTGAGCAACTATGGCAGAATGTGATCCAAGCAAAAGTTCAAGAAGTTACCACCCATGAGCTGAGACACTGCAATGTCTATGGACATGTTCCTAGTTTGCCCCAGTTGCAATTTAATTTTACATAACCTACATTTCCTTCGTTGTTTCTTGTGATTTGGTGTTCCACCACAGGCAGTATCCTCCCGAGATCCTTCAACTCCTTTGACCTCGTCTAGAATATGGCAGGGGAGCCAGAAAGCAAGCACTTTCAATTCTCCCCTTTCCCATTTGGGAGGACGCAGTTATAATTTCAAGCATTAATTATCAAGATGCCCTTGTAAAACAGGCAGGCACAACCACGTATTACATGTACCAGCTGGGTGAGTACACGACACATATGACATACATAGCTTCTTTCTATTGTAGCTGGCCAAACACTTTGAAAAATTGCTTCTACAATGATGTACACAACTGCTAAATTATTTGGCTTTAGCCATGCCAGACTTGTTTGTTTCTGTGTGAATTTTTCTTTCCCAGGGATATTGTGCTCATCAAATTTTATTGGCATTTGTGTAGGCATGGAGAAAACTGTATATGTAAATATTTGCTGAAACTGAATTTTCAATATGCAGAAGTACTTATGTGAGTTGTAGGTGCTGGATCATTCAGCTCCTCAGGAGTGTCTGTCAGGCACCCTGTGTGGTTTAAGGGAAGGCAATGTTTGCAAAAGCAGCTCAGAGCCAATCTTCAGCTCCTTGGTACTTCAACTCCTGAATGCCAATCTGATCCTGAAGAGGAAAATGATCATCAGGCTACTAGATCTTCACATCCTCTTGTATCTGAAATCCTTTCTGCTCTTTCATGTTGCGGTCAAATCAAAAGGATAAGAAAAGGCATGAGAGGAACTTGTGGCAACTCCTGTTAGTATCCAGCAAAGTCACTTGGAAGGAACACATTTTGCCGTATGTGCTTTTCTCCCTGGAAGCTTGTCAAGTGGCAAAGTGGGATCCTTATTTTCCAGGATAAATATATTTGGGGTGATAAAATTAAATACTATCACTTCCCTTCCAGAATGTCAATATTCCAAAGTTTTTCCAAGATAGGATTTTGATGGGAAGATACTTTGTACATCAATTTAAAAAAATTATGGGTTTTAGAAACTTGTGATTATCTTTTAAAATTGTGTAAAAATGACAGCCCTTCAAAACTATTAAAGTAAAGCATAATGCAAGCATATATTATTTTGAAAAAAACTTTGCTCTTTTTTTACTTTGGAACCACAGCCTACTCCTCTTTCATGACCCATTTTTTTGTTATGATAAAGGTGCCATATTGTTTCATGTGTGAAAGTTACATTTAGGGTATTGGCTTGGACTTGCTCTGCCATAACTGATTTACTGCCTTGGGTGAGAGACCACATGGAACAGCATCTGAGCATAATTATGACCAATTACACCTGTACTCCTTAAAGCAAATGCTACCAAAATCTCAACTCAGCATAATTCTACTCTCAGTTGTATTTGAAAAGAATAAATCACTGGACAACTCCATGGAAATAATTCTATTTTTTTTTTAGAGGAAATAGACATTTTTCATACACTGCTCCACAGCTCAGAGAAATATGGGAGTTGAGAAACTAAAGAGCCCTTGTGAGGTGGTGGGCTTGAGCTACGCTATTTGGTTTGTTTCACTGTGGTCACACCTCAGTTGCTCAGAGAAGCCTTTGGAAGTGTAACAGGGCCCATTGTCATGGTGTAAAATCAATTGTGTTGAAACAGCAAAGTTATATTAAAAGGTAATTTTCCTCTACAATTTTTTTTTAAAGAAATGGTTTGCCTTACAAGGCAACTCATTTTGTTTCCTAGTCTAAATCTGTATCTTCATAAGCCTTTGGGGAGTCTGTGATGGGATAATAGCTGTAGTTAGAATTTTTAAGGAACTTCTGCTAGATTCAAAACATAGCTTATTTTTACTTGCATATAACTTCAGAATTCACTGTGTGGTTTTCTTAAGTTCATTTGAAAGTAAATAAGAAGTATAGATTGCAGTTAAACAGTATTTTTTAAAGATGTCATTGAAAAATTCTGTTGAAATATTTCCTGAGGGAAATGTCTTTCCAATGAAAGTGAAATCTTCCTCAAAATACTTGTTATCTTGAAGAAACTAAGCATCATCTGCTTCCACACCCATTTTTCTGCATTTTCGGGACCTAGACAAACATCTTTCTGAAAAAGATGAAAATATTAAAAAAAAGGAGGTAGATGTCATTTCTGATAATGTGGTATTTTTTTGTATGGGGAAAAATACAATTTTCTGAACAGCTGTGTTTCTTACAGACCTACCATAATAAATCAGTATTTGCCAGTAATCAAAGAAAAGAATATATCAGATATCAAACATAGTCTGGTTTTGAGTTTCCAAAGGATTATTATAAACAGCAAGGAAAAATATATGCCAAAATGTATTAAAATACCTAAGGGCCTTTCTTCGGTGAAAAGTAAACCCTACCCTTCTTTTTGCAGATTGCATTTTGCTCTCAGCCAAGGCAAAATCACAGAAGTGCTGTTTGGCTGGTCGCAACTCCAGGTAGTGCACCTGGATACAGGGCTTCTCAGACCAGGGAGAGCACTTGGGATGTTTTAGTGGAAATTTACGCAGAAGCAAAGAGTAGGGGATGGACTTGGCTGGCCCTGGCTTGCCCAAGCTTGGTCCAGCCTATGTGCAGCGCCGTGCTCACCCGGGCTCAGGAAGGCTGTGCCACAGAGCGCTGTGTTTCGCTCGCTTAGCCTCTCCAGAGACCTGCACTGGCTTCTGCCTGCCCCCACACTTTGCAAGCCAGCTCCACCTTGCGCAGTGCTTCACCTGCAATTTGCTTCCAACAATTGCCCGTGTGTCAGTAAAACTGTCAGGGAACGTTCTTGCAAATTTTCATCTAGGTATGGCCATATGGTTCAATTTTCACTGAGAAAATATGAAGATGTTTTTGAGTTTTTCCTACATCTTATGGTATCTTTCTGAGCTAGTCCTGCATTTCCTCTGGTGCATTAAGTACACAGGTGTATCACAGGGATTTTATGCTGGCTGCACATAATAGAAGATATATATAAACCAGGGGCTCAGCTTTCCCAGCAGAAAATGTGGTAAAGAACCCAGCCTAAATGATGCAATGGTTCTTTCTCAGGTAGAAGCCCAAAGGAGGAACTGATTCAGCCTACAGTTTTTTGTTCTTTTCTAAATGTAATTTTAACAACATCTGTTAACAGAAAAAACATCTTTTTTTTTTTTTTTTGTCTGAAATCTCTCTTAATCTGTTCTAATCTTCTGGCTTTATGTTTTGGAAAGTTTGGAAAGGAAACAGGTGGCAAATCACTGATTTCAGCATTCAGTTTTGGATGTGAGTACCCTAGCCCTAACCCTACATTGCCATTGGAGGCCGGGGCTGTGGTTGACATGGATAATGATGTGCATGTTTTGTTGTTCTGGCTGTGTGAGTGTTGACTTCCTCCAGTGAAACCGCTCCAGAGAAAGAGTTTGGGTTTGCTTCTTAACAATACTTTCAAGTGTGTACCTAATATCGATGGTTTCTGACACAAGGTCCCAGCAATTGTTTTACTGGAATGCTTACAGAGTGTAGAAAGGAAAGTGACAAAAGCCATTACGTTTTGGATCTGAGTGACAACTTGCATGCACCTAGTAGGTTGGCTTTCCTTTCATGCCTTGTTCCTCAAAGTGTATAGGACTTAATGCTCAAAGACTTACTCTCTTGTGATAAAGCACAGCATTGTGAATTGCTGTAGGAAAACCATTCAGCAGCCCAGCATTACGCTTTCCTTCCACAAGTAATCCCCACCAGAAGTGTAATACCAGACTGTCATCCTTGTGAGGGAACTTTTGTAGGGTCCAGGTGGCAGTGGCCTGCTACATGGCCCAGGAGAGCAACCTCCAAGATCATTTCCCATAAACTCTAGCTGAACCTAGTAAAATATTGGCCACTCTGTATGCTGCAGTAGATGAATATGACCTCCATTTATCTTTCATATTATAAATATTTTCTGTGATTTAAGGCATTCATTGCTTCCTTTTGCTGTCAAGGAAATGAAGGAAATACATTTCAGTAGCACTTTACAGAATGTACTTATCTTCAGTCATTGCTGTAAATATGCAGTGATCGTATTCTCACTGCGCAAAATAAATCAGAATGTTTTGCCAGTTAGCTCACTCAAGTCTCAACTTAAGTTATGACTAGTGTCAGTTTTTCCCTTGTTAATAAACTTCTTAGCTACATCACATTTTTAATGCATTTGACTGTTTCACAGTTATAGTTAATATTTTTGGAATAAAAATCAAGGTCTGCTGAGTATCATTTTCCTGTTTTATTTAGAATAGCATGGATCCCATAAATAATAATAGTGGGATTTGTAAAGTGCCTCACCCCTGCAGTGCTTGAAGTCCTGAACAGAGGAATGAATGCGGGATTAGAGGTGTCAGTCATTGGCATATAATGACAAATAAACAAATGAAATGTGATCATACGGAACCTAGGGAGAACAAAAAGAAAAATAATAAAGAAAGACCACAGAACCAGCATGTGGGAAATAGGTTAAAGTCAGGTACAGCTAAAAGGTCTTCAAAGGTGGAATGGGATGAAAGGAGACAAAAGAAAGGCAGGAGTGTGCCAAAGAGTCTGTTGCAGCAGAAGCAAGGCTAGCTGCAGGTTTCAGGTGCTGTAGAGGTATGCAGACACAAGCATGCTTGCTCACATGCTCAGGGGTGTGACTCCAGACCTTTGATGCCCCTAATTTGCTAGGATGATGTCAAGAAACAAGCCATTACAATATCAGGGTCTCGTTAGGTCTACTTAACAAATGTATTGGCATTAGTGGTATCCGTGACTTACTTTCAAAACTGAGGCTGATGTCAAAGGTGAACGCTAATTTCTCTGGCTTGATGGCCCTGAGGTTGCTTGCCCACTGTTGAATAACAACCCTTTAATTACCCTAAAGTGCAGCACGCCCGACTTGCTGGGGTTGCTTGTATGCTTGGGTTTCAGGGAGATCTCTGGCTGAAGCGTGTCCAGAGAAGGGCAAGGAAGCTGGTGAGGGGTCTGGAGCACAAGTCTGGTGAGGAGTGGCTGAGGGAACTGGGGTTGTTCAGCCTGGAGAAGAGGAGGCTGAGGGGAGACCTGGTCGCCCTCTACAACTGCCTGACAGGAGGCTGTAGTGAGGTGGGTGTTGGTCTCTGCTCGCAGGTAACAGGCAATAGGATGAGGGGAAATGGCCTCAAGTTGTGCCAGGGCAGGTTTAGGTTGGACATTAGGAAAAATTTCTTCACAGAAAGTGTTGTCAGGCTCTGGAATGGGCTGCCCAGGGAGGTGGTCGAGTCCCAATCCCTGGGGGTATTTAAAGGATGAGGTATTTAAAGGTATTTAAATTAAATTAAATTAAAGGTATTTAAATAGATGAGGTGCTTAGGGACATGGTTTAATAGTGGACAGGTACAATTGGACTTGATGATCTAAAAGGTCTTTTCCAACCAAATGATTCTATGATTTGGACCTCTGACTGGCAGGGAGGATGCCAAGGTACAGCCTTGTTGAGGCTCCTGGCTTAGCTGTTGTAGTGTATTGGTTTCACGCAAAAATGTATGGGAGCTCTCTAGGAGACTGCTGGCTCAGCACTCTCTAGTAATTAAAACAGATCAGAAAAGGAAGTGGTGCCTGGGAGTTCTGGTGCTTGCGTGCGGGCCTGGGAGTTGTCATGTGAGTGGAGGGTGCTGTGATGGGACATGGTATGTGGAAAGAAGTGAATGTTAGAGATGCCTGTGTACTTGAGGCATATTTGAGTGTGCTCATATAAATGGGGAGAGAGAGGAGGAGAAATGTGGAGACGAAGTATCCCGCAATCTCTTCCAACTCCCTCTCCTCTTGCTTGTGCACGCTGCACGTCCGCTGAGGGTGTTGCCATGTCAGCTTTGTCATTGTGATCATACAGTAATCTGCATGAGGCCTAACTTTCTGCTGTAATTTTTTGGGCTTTCTGCTTCTTCTGTTCACCTTTCTGTTCCCTCTCCCTCACTTGAATCTGTCACCATCCCTTTCCCCTTCTGAGAATGCTGTTTCTGCCCACTCTCTTTCTCTACTGCCTCCAGCTCAGCTTTCCTTCAGCACCCTGACTCCACTGATATTTTCAACCCTTGCTTTAATTTTTCAACTACAAGAAAGCATCACCCAGCCAAAGCCTTGTTCCTTCCTCAGCTGAGATGGCTCTGGGTGCTGATGTGCAGTGTCACCTGCACCACCGCTCACTCCCATGATCACTGCAGGGCGCGGGTGGCACCTCTGTGTGTCCCCCCCATGCCGCCAGCAACACCAGCTGTGCTGCAGGGAGTCCAGATAGGAGATTCTAACCTGTTCTGCTTCTTTGATTCCTCTGCTGTAGTGAGCACTGCTGTGTAGAAGTACAGAGCCTGCGGGGCCAGCGACTGCTGTGAGGAGGGAGTGGCTTGAGGAAAAATCACCTGGGAGAAAGCTGCTCCCTTACCGCGTTTCTGCAAAGAAACCTTGAACCAGAATGTACGTGTTGAACTGACTAATTTGAATGCAACTGGTTTAAGTGGGTTTGGATTTCAACTAAAAATATTCACTCAGCCCTCGCCTCAATCCTTCACATTGTGTCCGTAGAGTTTATGGAAACACAAAGTTAATTGCTTGGGTGTTTCCAGAACTTCTCTGGTATTTAATTTAAGATAACACATGAGGAAGTGTGTTTGCAGTTGAACATAAGTTCTTTTTTACATCCTCAATTTATAGTATACAAATGTTATTTTTATAAAAAATTCTTCCTGGTCACTGCAGTAACTGGCAGATCTCATTCAGGCTGAATACAGAGGCTGTTTCGTCTCCATAGCAGTCACCCCCCTAGCTGGCAGACAACTAGGACAGTATTGCTAATGCAGTATAACTGTTCTAAGGGAAAGCAGAAGACTCTGTTGTCCAGGGCTGCTGGTCTGACACTGCTAGCAGTTACACATAGTTGCATATTACAAAAAAACATGGCCATGAGCGATCAAAACAGAGAGACTTAGATGCTAGTGAATATCAGAAAAAGCCCACAGAATGCTCTTTGATTTAAATATAATGTGTCTATAAAAGTGTCATCCCTGATTCACCTCTCTGAACTGATGAGGTCAGTGCTGCCAAGACTTTGGTATGGTTTTGGCTGTTTTAAGAAGGTACTGTATCAATGATGGAAGTAGATGGTCTGAAATGGAGTGACAGTGCCACTAACTTCTGTAGTAAAAATAACCCCAACCAAACTCCAAAACTGGAAACAGCAAAAAGAGAGAAGTGATAACTCTGACTGAAAGGGGAAAAAAGGAGATCAAATGAGATGAGCTTAGTTCAGTCCAATTATTTGCTGAAATCTGGTGTGAGACTCTCAGGCCATAAGACTCCCTAGGAGGAGTGAGAAGGACCACCTTAGAGATAGGGTATCTCTGAAAAGTAAATGCAAAACTTCTAATATGGCCTAAGAATTGCTTCTCTACATTTCTGTACAAGCAACACCTAAGATATCAAGAAATATGCATTAGATGTGTCTTTATCTACGTTTCTTGTCAGGAGGGATTAGGCTATTTAAATCTATAGGTTGCCCAGTGAGATGATTAAATCTCTGACACTGGGGACACATAGAACTCAACTGGGCTGGGCCGAGCAACCTGACTTCACTTCAGAATTGGCCCTGCTTTGAGCAGAGTGTTGGATCACAAACAGCCAGTGGTCCCTTCCAACCTAAATTATTCCTTGTGACTATATGTTGGCCCCACCTACTTATGCAGAATTTCAACAACACACCTCACCACATTAATAATAGTAACAAAAGAATACCCAGAAGTTAATTTCTCTCCTTGCTGTTTAATATGACAGCACCTCCCAGCTCCACATCTTGAGGCACTGTAGAAAGGTACACCGAGAAACATGGGGTGCACTCTTTCTAAATGAGTGTGATGGGAGGAGGGTTTACCACTGCCACATCCTTCCTCTTCTCCAGAGCAGGACATAAGCTTCTGGGTGAGTTTTTTAGTCTCTTACAAAAATCTGGGATAGAAGGAGGGTAGCACCCCAGTTCACTAATCTCAGATCAGTTCTCTCTTCTTCCTCTCACTTGAGTACATGAAGATTTCATGCCCTAGCAGAATCCCTGTGTTCACTGCAAAGTGAAATCAGTAATTAATGAGAAATGCCTGGCCCCACTTGCATGAGGGATGGTACATATGCACTTACAGGTGGCACTAGGAGCAGGTGTTAGGAGCTATTTTTATTTTTAATGGAAGCTGACATAAAAATCTTTGTGACAGCTCAGCATTTTGTATTGTGTTTAGCACCTAGATGAATGCTAAGGATACTTGAGTATTATAATGAACGAGTATTAAGGAAAAGAGAGTTTCCAGTACTACAAAGAACTTTTAAGTACCTGGTTGGCAAATAAATCCCTTATGTCATTCCTGAAAACTAAGCAAGCTCTAGTACCCTCAAGAGATGTCAGCTACCTTCATAGACTTTGGCATGTTTTTGCCACTGCACAGTCTCAGGTGACAAAAATAACAGTAATCCCTGGATTTGCATTTCAAGAGGAGGAAGCAGCTCCCTGGGACAGGCCAGGGAGATTTCAGTCTATGGAAGGAAATACTAAATGCACGCTAAATGACAGTCTGTTTTTCTCAGGGTTTAAAGCATCATTCATTCTTGGGTGCATACCAGCCCATGGTTGTTGACAGAAAAAGCATTGGGGTTTGGGATTTTTTTTTTTAATGTGTTTATTTATTTATTTACTTCAGCTGTGGAAAATTTAAATGGACAGTTATGTCTGGCTTTTATCAGTGACTGATATTTTGTGTTAAAAAAATGAAGTATGAATTAAAAATTTGTAAATTGTGTAAGAATGTATACATAGAGATGAAATACATGTTAGTTATACGTTATTGGTCCCTTTCTTTTAAAACAGATGCAGAGGCAAATAGTATGGAAATATAAAATTATCAGTTCTTCGCCATCTCCTTCCCATTGGCGCATGGAGCAGAAAACCAATAGCACAGTTTGTGGATGTAGTACCTCTGTCCACCCAGTGTCTTCAAAGATCTTGAAGGGAGTCTTCAGCCAAAAGGAGGCATTAGTTTTGGTACTGTTACAACCCCCAGAGACTACCTTGCCAACCACTTCCTTGTCTATTGGACAGAAGATGCTGAAGGCCAAGGATCCTTCTCACAGAGACCTGTAATGAAGCTTAGCTTGTTTGTGGATAGTTTTCCTGATCTGAATTGACTCTTGCTTTTTCAGTCTCTGCTGTGAGTCTTCAAAAAGTAAATATTCTTCTGTTTGCTCCCTGTATGTATGCTAAAGGAATCCACAAGCCTCAAACTGTGTATTTTCCAACTTTCCTTAAACTTTGCCCCTGAGCAGTAAGTACCTACTGTGTGATGGAAATTTTAATGTGCCATGAAACTTGGGAAGTTGCTATTTGAATATTCCTTTCAACTTGTTCATCTGCAGTTGCTTCCTAGCCTTTGATATTCCTGATCAACAAAATTTTGCAGTAATGCTGGTTAATCACTCGTTAAGGGACAAAACTCCCCATAATGGAGATGGTGTAGCTTTAAAAAATAACCTATATAAACCTGCAGTTCTGTCTTGAATCTCTTCTGTTTTGTCAATCACCTCCTTTGTGCTACAGGTTGGATCAGAATGATATTGCTTGGGATGGGTGTAGCTCTCATTACACACTTTTCCCTCCTGGTTTCTCCATTTCCATGTCAAACTTCTGAACATGTGCATTTGCTGCCTGTGGGGTGTTATAAATCCCCTCAGAACAGAACCAGAAAGTAGTTCAACTCTATTGTTTCATAGGAAATTACAAAGCTCACATTAAGAGCACGTACTTATCTTAAAGGGGTCAATGGCAAGTCGTGACTGCTGATGGTATTGGAAATTACAATGGGTAAAATGCATTTCATGTTATGAAGAAGACAAACAGCATGCATAATGCAAGTGAAGACAGATAGCTTTTCCTTCATCAAAATATCTATTGCCCCTGGACAAACTACTTTACTTAAGAAAACTCTAAATCTAACCTATGGTCTCATATTACTTCTAAAAGGAAAAATAAACTCTGGAAAGTAACATAAAACATTCTCTAATCAAAACTATTTCATCACAGTCAAACAACTCAAACTGGTTAACAAAAGCTTTTCATTTCACTTAATGATGACAAGCAGTGGAGTTTCAGAAAGTCAGATTTGTTCTTGGAAGAGTAGAAGGTAGCTAACAAAAACCACAGGTGAGAAAGGAAGTTTGTCAAGTCCAAACTGGGAATTGTTTTATTAACTGCTCCAAGCAGAACCTTAATCATTTGACTCATTGGCTAGCCCTGAGGACTCTGTTTTGCCCAAGCATATTTTCCGATATGTGTTTAAAGTTAGGATTTGGTTTAACTTTTAACCTCCATGCAAGCGGTCTGCACTGCAACTGTTCCAGTAAGTACCTGGGGAGATCTCTGGAGATTTGCTGCCCTCAGCGGGAACAGCATTCTCCTTTTTCTGTCATGTATAATAAGGAAAGGGAAGACGCCAAGAAAATGCAACATTCAGCCTTTATTCTGTCTCCCACATAGTCTGTCTCGTTAAGCACTTCCCCTGAACAGAGTTTTCATGTTGCTACATGTATTATCTGCTCCCTCCTCTTTCAGGAAGCTGTCCATCATAACAGCCTTTTGCCACATTCATCTGAGACAGCAAAATTTACTACAATACCCGTGCCCTTCTAACCTGGTTAGCATTCTGATTGTGCTTCTTACATCTGATATCATCAGATAACTAATGCAAAACGTTCCAAAGTTGTATTTCTCTCTGCACGCTCACCGTCCCCCTGCCTTATTTGTTTGTGAGTTAATTTTTTTTCCCCTCAGCTGTACTGCCACCCTTTGAAAAAATCTGATGGATTCTTTGCAGGAGGCACAGTTGATGTAATGAGTGCTAGTCTTCTGATGACAGCAGGTTGTCATCACAAAGTGTTTTTTCTGGGCCTGTGATTTTGTGAGAGCCTACCCTAATGGATTCTGGTTGCTTATCAGCGTGGGTTCTGCTCATCATGTTTCACAACGGTGCTCATCTCTCCATCCTATGTGTCCATGGTTAGGTTTTCTGACTGGGGACAGGGAATGCATTTGTAATGTCATATGAATACATGGTGATCCATCACTGCAATGCAGTGATTTATGTATTTGCATAGTTCTGCATATTCTGCTTGCGAAAGTCTCTCCAGGCTTTGCTTCTGGGAAGTCTTTAGCTCATTCTCATAAACTTCTTGGGCCCTGCATATTTGTCTGTCTCTCTGATATTTCTTCTGCTGTGTTTTTGCCCTTAAAATATCTCCAGTGTGGTAAAAATGGAACATGAATGGAGTCATTTCTCTGCAGAGCTGCACAAACTGTCCTCAGGTGGAAGATGTCTGCCTCACTTCGGGTGCTGGGCTGCTGAGAGCTTCCATGCTTTCTGTCTGTGATTAGCACAGGCTGCTGTCACTGCCCCCAGCAGTCTGAATAACTAGTCTGTGCAAAGGAGGCAGTCTGTGATGGTAGGGGTCTTTCCAGTGCTCAACCCATGCCTGTCATTGCTGCTGTATGGTTGCACTGTCTCCTTCTGCAGCTTAACTTACCCTTCTCCTTGTTTTCCCTCACGGTTCGAAAAGGTCCATTTTTAGTCCACGTAGAGAACCTACAGTTTTTCCAGTTTGATGTATTCTTGTGGATGTCTGAATATCATGAGTTATGTACTTTTATCTAGAGCATTAATGCATTTCCTTTTGCAGAGTTATGGGGGTCTGTTCCCTCTATGATTTCTACTCTTCCCTGTACTGGTATTCTTGCAAATTAGTTGAATGCCAGCTTTGCTTATGCTTGACAGTTGGGTATAAGTGATATAAACTCCCTACTTGCATCCAGGGTTCCTTGCTGCATGCGGAGAAGAGCTGAAGTACTATACTTGGAGCAGCTGTATCCTTTCTTCTTCATCCAGAAGAAGAGCTGGGTCCTGTGGAATTTGCTTGTTGCAGAAGTCAGACATTTTTATGCAGTTTGGCAACGCACAGGCCTATCATTTTGTCAGAAACTTGATTACAACTGTTGAAAAGTAACCTCTTGAAAACAGCATTTTTCTGCGTTAAAAATGTGTCCAGAGCTCTTCTAGGAAGTCATTGATTTCTTCTAGCTGGCAGCTGATGAACAGTGTTGCTGTAGTGTATGCGGTGGCCTGTGTACGTTATGGTTAAGATGTGGACTGTTCTTTTTTGGATTTCCCTCTTACACAAGCACACAGTTATTTTGCAGCTGTTTTGGTGCAACCTAAAGAACATGCAGCTGCTGAACACATTATCTTTCATGTCCAAGAGCTGGTGTGATTTTTGTTTTTAATTTTGGATCTTTTTTCCTTCAATGCTCTCAGTTTCTGATTTCATGTACCAGCAAAAATGAAGCTTTTTCAAACTCTATGTCCAGCTCTGAGCATAGATAGAGAGTGAGAAAGCTCAGTGTATGGACGAGATTTTACTCCTTTGCTCTGTGTACACTGTCCCTTCCTAGCCCTGAAAACAGTGTTTCAGGATTCCTGGCCATTACTACACACGTTTGTCTGATTGTAAGATTTTAGGTGATGTAGTGACAACCGCAAACAATCCCAACAAAACCAAACGGAGAAACAACTGTAAAAGAGACAGTTGTGGAAAAGTAAGTTTTTCAGGTCTTGATCAGCAGCACCAACAGTATGGTTTTTTTTCACAGTCTGAACAGAAATGGGTTTGGTTATGTCACCACAGTTTCCAAGGAACAGGTGTCAGTGTCCACGCACAGTTAGCAGTAATTAGTATGTCCGAGGCAGCCCCGGGAGAGCCAGGATTAGGTACAGAGTCACAGAGGCAGAACTGTGCTCTTCCCCGTGCAGCTGGTTCAGCCAGCTCCAGACGAAGGTCCAAGGTAGGGTCAATACTAACAGATAGGCACCATGTGCCCTGCTTTGGAAGTGGATGCTTTCCATCACTGTTAATTCACTGTCAGATACTACACCTAAATTCGCAAGCATTGGTGAGAACTCTCTTGGCATAGTAGGATATGCTGCAAAGCTTGAAGCTTCTCTGCATTTCTGATAACACTTCCGTCACTACTCTGAGAAAATCCTATCAGGTTTTGTCAAGGTTAAGTTTAAAAATTAAAATGCTTAAAAATTGAAAAAAAAAATTTAGAATTTCTGCTGGGCCTTATCTGTCATAAGGTATGGGAATGATCAAATATTTTTTCTGTAATTTGTAAGGATTTAATAAAGAAAAAGTTTTTTTTTTATATTTTTTTCACATTATTTTTGAAGAATTCTTTTCCTTCAAAATAATTTTTTTAAGAAAAAATACTTTTCTCCTGAAAGGATTGCAGTCCAAACAGGATAGTTTTTATGACAATATCAGACTAGATTGTGGTCCTTGTGACAGGAATTGGTCCTATATTTTAGATACTACTATTTATTTCCCAAAGTTTGCAACGTGCTTGCCAAGTTTTTTTAAGGTTTAGATGCCAAGGTAGCTACAGTGACTTCTCAGGAGAGCTCACCACCCCAGACCGATCTGCTCGGATGTTCTCACTGCTCACCCACAGAATCTTTAATGCTTTCTCTGGGAGGGAGCCCAAGAAGTGTGAAGGTGCTGCAACTCATTACTGGGATTATTTACTAGCAATTTGCCTGAGGACAGACCTGGATCCTGAATCAAAAGGAATGGTAAGGGAGAAGGCAGCTGAACTCATTTAAAGGGCAGCTGACTGGACTACAGTGTTCCACACTGACCCATCAGAAAATTATTTTGGCTGCTGCGCTGCTGCCTGCTTCTGCCTCTGAAGACTTTTGCTTCTGTCACACGTTATGGGCTGAATTGTCACCTGTTGACAGATTTTAGCCCGTTCAGGGAAAAACATGAAGACGAATCAGAAACCTGGTTATAATTCCCCTAATTATATTTCTCGGTAGACAATCCTGACGCTGCAGTCAGTCTCTCAGGCTGCTTTGACATGTGTCAGCTGAGGAGAACAGCCTAGAGCACCTCCTGACCCCACTTCTCCTGTCATCGTCACTGGCATTAATGCAGGGACATGGCAGAGGAATACCCTCCTGAGGGGCTTTCACAGAGGGTGAGAGGCTGACTCATCCTTCAGAAGCTGCTTCTTAGGACCCATTTCACCTAGAAATACACTACATACATCATACGCTAACAAATAACTCAAGAACACTTCAATGGTTTCCACCTGTGGCTTGAAGGGAGTGACTGATGGTGGAGACTAGAACAGAGAAGAAAAAGAGGATGTGGATTTTGTAAGTATCCTGTCAGGGATGATGGATGCTGCAAGAACATTTTGCCTTTTATTGTGCATACTTATCTGACGGTTCTGCTTTTTGTTGCAGAGTGTGCTGAAAAGTGAAGTCTTGCGTGTAACTCTAAAAGCTGCCTTTTTTCTTAATGCTGCCTATATTTTGTCTGCAGGCAAGGGTCTACTGCCCAGCATAAGGGAGCTGACTATTGTTTTTCTTCAGAAGAAACTGCATGCAGTTTTAGTAGTTACAACAGCAGGGGGACTAATTGCATTCACTAGAGTCAAACATAAATAAAGTGTCTAAGAACTGGTTCTAGGCTGCAGAGATTGTCTGTGAAAGAAGTCTGTCCAGCCTCGACAGTGACATTGTCCCAGGTGAAGGAAAGCGAGCACCCTGGTAAACAAAAGCCCATTTTATTTATTTATTTTTTTTCCCAGCAGAAGTGATATTTAAAAGTTGGGAGAAATTTGTCTTAGACTCTGACTTCTTTTTTAGTTATTTGAGTGCATACACTAAAAAGCCAATAATCTTTGAAGGGCAAACACCTCCATCAGAGGTAGGAGAAAAGTATACGAGGCTATTATCTTGTCATGGTGTTAAACGGGACAGCTTCTTGGCATTCTGGAAAAGAGGAGTTGACAAAGAGCTATGGTGTGGTGTATTGTTCTGTGGACTGAATTTGATATTCTGAAATGTGAGGTTATGGTTTGTATGCTAATGGGAACCTGGATGAGGAAACCATTTGTTCTTCAATGAGATCATATTCCCCTGTTCCTCATATACCTTACAGAGGAGATATGTGGGCAAATAAATTGCTACTACTAGATGTGCATTTTTTGTTCAAGGCTTCTGTGCTCCTGAGTTTGGACAGAGATTTTTTTTAATGATAATTACAATTATCTATAAAACATTCTGCAAAGAGAATTTATCACTGTTCCTATTCCTCTGTGGCGTCTCTCACAAAGCCTATGCTCTGTACATAGAACTACTCCTTGAAAAGTTGAGAAATAGAATTGTAATTAAAAATGAGAAGTAAAATATTGCTTGGATATGAATAAAGTATCAGGCCTGTTGTAGTTCATCTGTGGCCAGGAAAAGACTCCCTTGGGGTTACTCCAGTCCTCAAAATACAGTTTTCTTATCCTATTCAAGACATCTTACTAGATTCCTTGTTAAATGGAGAGATTGAATTTCATTGGGATTCTCAGTCTACCCTGACCTTTTTAAGTAAACTATAATAAAAAGCACAAAAAGAATCTGATACCATAAGAGTACACCATATTTGGGCCAGCAGGTGATATTCTTTGATATTTGTGGTGACCATCAGTCTGTCATTTCTCTGCATTGTGTATGCCAGTATCATAGACATTAGACAAACCAAAACAATCCCAAAATCTCTGAAATCTTTTTAAAATTTCATACACCCCCCTTTTTTTTTCTGACAAAGAATAATTCTTTTCTTTCAAAGATCAAAGACTGATACCCCATGTGGGTCTGGCACAAAAGCCTACATCTCCTCAAACTGTTAGATACTTATTTGCTGTTATTCAACTGCCAGACATAATCAGTTAGATGTTCTTACAAACTTTGATGGCTGTGGAAGATGTTCATGACAATGATATCTCTTCCAGGGTATGACTAGGTTGCCATATGACATGATTTCATGGGTTTATTTTCAGTTTTGTCCTGCTTGTGCTGAAGTCTGTTATGGTTTTGGCATGGATTTTAATAAAAGCAAAACTGGTCATTCTTTGTATTTCATGACAAGGCTAAAAAAAAAGCATTTCTGAAGGCAGAGACCAAAGCATTTAATGGTAAATGATAGCAGATTCATCACCAGGTTAGACACTTGAAATATGGCAGTCCACTTTGAATAGTTACAAAACCCATTGCCTACCATCATTCTCTGCAGAGGATCTATTGCATCTGCCTGTCAGTTCGTATGTAACCTGAATCTCTTGACACAAGGAAAAGGTAAAATAAAACGCTGTGTAAAAATCACTGTGGACTTGCAATGTACCTAAATATGATACTCCAGTTCAAAGAATGGTGTTTGAACCAGACTACAGTTACTGACAAACATGTTATTAATGATCAGCCATCAAATGCTTTTGATTAAAGAGAGAAATCCTGTAGCACTAGAGAAGGCCATTTCTCCTTTTTTCCTTATACTATAGTGGAGGTACTTAGAGAAAGGTGAACTGCTTTTTAGAAAGATTAATTACACCTGTGCTATAGTTTTATCCTCTTTGGACATCAAGAAAAAAGAGAAGCTGACTTTACTTGATAGTATTTTATCTATAAATGACACAGACAGAAACTCCTTAGTTACAGGAGCTGAGTGAATAATATATAATACTACATGAAGCATTGCACTGAGAATCCCAGATATGTTCCAGCCATTTTTAGGAAAATTTAAAGGGACCCCCCCCCCCCAGTTTGGCCCTGTTTCTCTTAACTAGAAGCATTTTGAATGCACTCAGGTAAGTATGTAATGGGGTAATGTTCCATAGACCCCAGACATAAGTGTTGGCTTTTCAAAGGTACTTAAACATCTTAGGAGATAGATAGGTAGATAGATAGGTGTTCCTGAACTTTTCAGCTACACCAAGAAAAAATAGAAGCTGAAGACCTAGGGTAATCTGATGCCAGACATTTATCCTGCTTAGACTTGTTTGAAAATCCCTGTGAGTCTGCAGTCACTTGCTTAGATCCCTAGACATAGTTATAAGACTATCCCAGTATTGCCAACTCTGTCCCAGAGCTCATGCAAAGTTGGATGTTCACAGAGGTATGTACCATTCTGTGTGTCCTTGAGCATGATGTGTTGCTTTTCTCTTGTGGCTATTAAATTCAGCGCAGATTTTGTGTGTCAATAGCAGTCTGACCCTTCTGCGTGTCACCCTGTGTTCTCTGGTGTTTTGGGTCCACAATGCCAGGCCTAGTCCTTGCTAGCTGACATGTTCTGGGTTTCCACCTTCAGTCCTCTAGCTGAATGTCTAGCATATACCTCAATATGTGAAATTAATTCTCCTCAGCCAGGAGGCAAGGCAGAGCTTGGTGGGGGATATCAATTTTGAGGAAAAAAAGTAAGGGGATAGGGTTCAACTTATACAGACCCGCTGAAGGTGGATCTGCCATTGAACCTACTGTGCATGTGTGGGGTTTGTATGTGTTGGTGTGGCTGAGGTCCTCCAAGGGCCTAAGGCTGTGGTGCATGAACACATAAACTGCACACGTGCAGCCTCTGGACAGAAACTTCCATTATTGTGGCTTGGGAAGTGGCTGGATTGCCAGTGATAAGACAGACTATGGGCTGAAACTCCCCACGCTGCTGGGGGTGATAAGGTAGAGATGAATGTCATGCCCCTGTTCTCCTTGTGCCTGTAATCAGGCAGATAAAGATCAAACTGCATCATACACAATAAAGATGGTAGTCATGCATGAAGGGTCATAATTACAGACCTCTGTTCCTGTGCAGAATTCAGTCGTACTTTTACTCTTCCAAAATGATCCTGGCAGAGGACTGGCATGCCAGAGAAGGAATGAATGTCACCTTTTCTTGTAGCTGCTGGTTGCAGCGGCAGAATGCTAGAGATGAATATATTGGGTGAAGTTGTTTTTTCCATATGAAGTAGAGTGTTGTTTCTTGAGTTACACTTCTTTGGCCAAGTCAAGCATTTCCTGCGAGGACTGGATGTATTCATGCTCAGGCCCTGATCCTGCAATCTGATCTAACTGGGGGAGTTATGTCTTGTGCAAAGATGAAAAGCCCTCACAGGATCTCTGCCTAGGTGAAAAGGTCTGCCAGGGTAGAACTGATTGCAGAACTGGAACCAACAGCTGAAAACCAAAACTGACTCAGAATAAAATACATAGATAGAAAAAAAAAACCCCAGCCCAGTCTTCAGTGGATCTTGAAAACCCACTGTGCTCACAGGAAAATAATTTTTCAATGGTTTGTTCCAACAAACTGTTTTTGGAGTTTTCTACCTTTTCAGGCTGACTTAATGTTTTTTATTACATTTTCTTCAGTTTTAACTTGGGCAGTATTCCCCAAACTGTAGACAAAGCTGCAATTTGAGAAGATATTTTCCTTCTGCAAAATGGTTTGCCATTTTTCATTGTGTAAGGAGTTGTAGGCAATCCTGAGGTGGCTTGTGGAGAATATGATAAATTTGCAAGGCATACTGTACTTAGAGAAAAAAGATGGAAAAGTTCCTCCACGCTTATTTTCTCCCCCATTTATAATCATTAGGCTCTAAATGCCCCATACATCTCTGTCATTTAGATAAGAGGCATTGATTGCTTAACTGCTGCACAGACATTTCATACACCTGGTTTTAGATGACATTTCAGGGGTAGAAGGAGAAGGAAGTACTGTAAAAATTGTTCACAGTTTGCAATGTCAAACTTTATTACATAAAGTCATAAACAACCCCAATTAGTAGTAAGTAGGTTCATAGCCAGGGTTTTAAGCCAGCTCTGGCTTCATTAAATGTTTCCTGCAGTTGAGCAAGGTATTGGGATATATAAACTGAGCTCTGATTTATAATAAAACACAGTAAAGTTTTAGAAAAGCTTTGCTTTTCCTTCTGATTGATTTCTTGTCAAGGTCCAGCAAAGCCTGAGGAAGGGGTTAAGTAGAGGTCTTGAGGGACCACTTGACATCTGCTACACTTGTGACTTTTTGATCTTGTTTTTTTTCCTCGCTTTGAGGGATGCCCTACAGTAAAGGCCATGTGTGCCTGTGTGTGTTTCCCAGAGATGGCCGGGGATGGGAGGGGCACAGTGGCCAGGGGAGCAAAGAAAACAGCTCCTTGATGACAGATCAAATGAAGGCAAAAAAAAAGAGGAGTAGGGGGATTACATGCTCCATAATCATGATAATGGGAAGGAAAACACTGGGGGTCTCAAGTGTGAAAGCCTTTGTCCAGAGGAATGTAAGCGTCAAGGATGTTTTGATATTATAAACCAACACTGTGCCTGGGAGAGCAGCGTTCACCCACTCCTTCATATGCAAGTGGCCAGCCGTGGGCCTCCTGGTGCAGTTTCCCCTTCCTGGGCATCAGAGGCAGCCAGGGGGAGGCCATAGGCCCTGACGTGGCCCAGGGGTCCTGGTCTGGGCACCCCAAGAGGAGGGCTGGGAGCTCGGGGCAGGTGGTGGATGGCCAGGTGTCTCATGGAGAAAGCCACCAAGATGGCCTCGTGTGCTAGTCACTTTGGAGGGTGACACCTAACTTTTCTTGTACTTCTGTCTCCCAGTCTGTTTTATTTTCCCCACACCCCTTCACTGGCCCCACCAACCTGTGGGTTCATTAGTTAAAAAAAGTTTGTTTATGAGAAAGTAGTTCAGCTACTTGATGGGTGGACATCACCACAGGGGCTCCTGCTGGCAGCATGGAGATGTCTGCCTTGGAAGTACCTGCTTTGCAGCATGGGCACTGAGGTCTCTGAAATCCATGAGGAGGCTTCAGTGCATGCTACAGCCTCTAGCCATGGCCTCTGGGCACGGCGGCAGCAGTCTTCCTCTGGGGGGTCTGTAGGTCGTGGGGTGCTGCTGAAGGGTGCTGGTGCTGGGCAGCTGTTGGTTGTCTGTAGGTGGCCACACTAGGAAGAAGGTATGCTTCTTTGCTCACTGAGGCTCCCACATCTTCTTGTGGAACTGTTTCATCTTGTGTACTTCCCCGGGGGAAGAGGAGTGCCAACTTGCTTCCTCAGGCAAGTTTATTGTTTATTGTGACATTTGTGAATGAGCAGCCTGTTTAACCCATAGTTTACCCATTTCTCTTAAAGGCTTTTTTCTCCTTCTTCTTTCCCTTCCGCTTCCTTTAGCTGACCAGCCTCCATTCCCACACTATACCTCAGTGATGAACTGGGTCAGGCACAGGCCTCTAGAATCACACAGACGTGGGTGTTTGAAATTGTGCTCAGGTTTTAACCCAACAGTGTGGCTCCATCTCCAGGTCTGACATTAGGATTTACAAAATGAAGGGGCAATAAGGCCACCTTTGTGTGAGCAGAAGGGTCAATTTCCTTCTGGTGACCCTACTTCTTTGAAACAGCTATTTCCCAGGAATGGGTGTACCATGGTTTCTTGTGGAATTTCCCCAGCCCTCATTGCCACAGCTGTGACAGATAGCTGTGCAAAAGCTGCTGGCCGATGTGCCGGCATCTGGAAGTTGCATGGGGACAAGCTTGAACAAGAAGTCATCTTGCTTTCATGTGCCACGATTTCTGCAAAGCTGGGGTCTCCAGTGAGGACTTAAACTAATCTTGCATAGTTTATGAGTGAAAATCCATTTACAATGAGAATGACCCCCACTGACCAAAAGTTTAAACAAATGCCCTCCATACACATTTCCTACAGTGGGAATCAAGTTCCATACGTGTGATGTAAGCAGGCCTCAAACAAGCCTCTCACCTACACACGGAACAGAAATCATTTGCAAGGAAAACTGAAATGACAGCCATATGCACGGGACATTTTATATGCTACGGCTAGGCTTGCAGACCCCAAGTAGGAGGATCTTCTGATCTGATGATGCAATTGAAAACAGGTGCCTGACATGCTGCACATAAAAAAGTATACAGGCAATTTGGGAGCTCTCTGGAGATTCTTTCAACTGCTGAAAATATGGAGATAGCTTCTCAGCCCCTGATCCTGTGCTTCGCCTCTAATTCCCCTGCTCCCCCTCCTCTCAGAAACAGAGGAAACTGCCAGGCCATGCTGATGCTGCCGTGTTTAGTAAAAGAAAATGTGAAAAGGATTAAGGAGGATCCATCAAAATGTCAGCCTGATCTTGAACTGCTGCAAAAGAAGCTTTTTTTTGTTCAAGTGTCTGTCACAAAGACCTGGGTGACCTTGTTTTGCCAGTGAAAGCCTTTGACTGTGACCCAGGCATGCTTCCTGTGTCCAACTCCTATTTAGCAAATAAACTAAAAGCACTGCCCATGTTTATGGTAAATACCTGATTAGGTTCTACTAAAAAAAAATAAAAATTACAGCTGGATAATACAGGACCAGATTAGGTTTCCTTTTTATTTGTTGTCACCATGTGCTCCCGATATTTTTGAGCTCTAAGGCTTGTTAAGTGGATGTTTTAAAATGGTGCGACAGACAACGCAGCTGTATTTCATTTGTAGATAATTGATGCAATACATGTAATAACCCTACTAGATATGTTGACTCATGAGCTAATTTAGGTGTAGATGTTACAGCACTAGTGCAGCTGGAAATGTTGCCATCACAACAAATCAGTTGCAGATTAATGGAATCAGGTCCCTGTCTGCACTAGGAAGAGATAAAAGCCCACAGGAAAATATAAAAACAAGTTCTGAAGAGTTATTGTAAGTTTAAACAGTATTTGAAAATATTTTCCCAACCACAATGTAATATGAACCTGGAATCGCTTTACTATATGGTGATATGGCAATTTTATATATAGTGGATTCATAAAGCTGAGAACACGGGTAAGGAGAAAGGAGCATGGCCTAATGTTTAGGAGGTGAGGCAGAGGTGAGCATTTCCACGCCTACTGTTTGCTCTGCTACTGAGTGATATTGGTAAAACTGTCCAGGTCTCTGTTTCCCAGTGTGGGTCCTGGGGTTATGGTATTTACTAACTACCGCTCCAGGACCTGCTGTCATTTGGTAACATAACCATATAGTTAGAAGGTAGTGCTGGAGCCAGAGGGATTTGGCATCTCTTCTCACCTCTGCACGTTACTGGCACCCTGTGTCCCATTTGCCTCATCTATGAAAGAGAAGTAAAAGTGTTTATGGATTTTCTGAATGCTTTTTGTAATCTGTGGTGGAGAACAAACAAATATGCAATTCTGAAGTACTGTTATGACTATTCTTATCATTAACATCATAGCAATGTTTAAATACTGTGTACAAGTGCATACCCAACCATTAACTGGTAAGTCACGTTGTATACGCCTCTGTATGTGTTGCAGCGAACTTGATGCTAGTGATCACACTCCTGATAATAATTAATGGATGGATCCAGGAGGAACAGGAAAAATAGGACTGGGCTCCTGTGAATTTTTGCCTCAAAGCTGGGTTGTCTGATGCCTTCTGAAGTGTAAACACTGACCAAGACTTCTCTTTTTAGGACGTTTGTGATATTGTTCACCCATGTGGACTCCTGGAGGACAAATCAGGGTTGGGTGCAGCCTGTAGCCTCTGCCTCATTGATTTCTCCCCACTATTTGACTGTGTCTCTGCAGAAAAAGCATGAAGGTATTTTGCACTGTGTCTTCTGCACATTGGTTAAAACTGACAAGCAATGACAGAGTATCAGGACTCAGAAGTACAAACAGCAGATGAAGAGATGTGCGTACAAGCACATTTCCTCAGAAAACAGGCTAAAAACTTTCCTTGACTTGTTTCTACTGTTTTGACTGTCTTCACTGTATTTGCTTTCTGCCTAACGCTGCTTGTTTCAGTAATCATTTGGAATGATCAAACTGGAAATAGAAGTGGGTTAGGCAACAGTTCTCAAAAAGTTTTTTTTGGTTTTTTTTTTTTGTTGTTGTTTTTTTTTTTTTTTTTTTTTTATGAGCCCATTTTAGGAAATAATTTGGGAACTCTCTGGATGTTATTTTCCAGGAAACAAAGTTGTAGCTTTGAAAGTATCAGTTCAAGCTGAGTATTTCCAGACTGGCAAGAAAATGCTAGCCAGAATATTTTCTTGTGAAATGGAGACATTTCTATGGCTGGTATCTGATTCAGCAATTTCACAGCAATGGATCTAATGCAATCTATCTATGGTTTTAGGGCATGCGATTTCAGTCACTCCTAAAGAATGCCACCACAAGTTTATTTCACAGTTGATAATATTTTCTCTGTGAACAAAGGAAAAGGAAACTCTTTTGGCTGGAAAGGAAGTATAGGAAATTAGTATTGGAATCCACAGAGCGATACATATGAATGTATATACATAAACATGTAATTGGACTACATTGCTTACTTTGCTAATATTGACTTGTGTTTACGTTACTGGAGTGATTGCTGATTTAATATGTGTACTCAATTGCTGGTTGCTGGTAGAATGAGCAGAAAGCCTTACTCAGTAATACGGAGTGAAGGTAGGACACCTTGGGGTTAAACACTTCTGAAAGGCCCTAAATGAGGTATTATTTGAGGAAATCCTGCTTCTTTGACTATTGCCAAAAGTGGCTTTATGAGAAGCAGCACATGGAAAGGGCAACAGACAACAAAAACATGCCATTCTACCCATAGGACTATTGTGGAATTGCTTCTCACGTGTCTTTGCAGTCTGAAGAAACCAGGTTTTTCTTGGGTGGCACATCTTAGTTTAAGATGAACATGAGTACCGATTCTTGTTGTTTTATAACTTCCTTTTTCTTCAGTTTTGTTCCTCCTGTTTAATATAAGCACCAGTGTGGCTGAAGCATGTTGCCTAGTTGTTGTTATATTTATTGCTGTTTATATGGTCTGGGGAGGAAAATACTGCTGAAGTCCAGCTGTACTTACTGAGAATGCTTAGCTGACCAACAAGATGAAGCACAAGAGTGCAGATTTAAAGGAGCGCTCCAGGGAAGTCGAAAGGATGAATGAAACTGTGAGTTATAGATATGCAGCAACTGGCCTTAACCTGAAACCATGTTAGGATGAGTGGTGTGTGTAGAATCACATCAGTTCCAGAACATGGAGTTCAACTCCGTGATGCTTCAAAGCAATGGTTTCTATTTCAATGCAAATTTGACAATGATAGATGTTAATCACACTCCTTAACGAAGAACCAGAGGCATAAAAGTGAGTAGTGTGGCATATGAATCCCATAAAATAGAAAAGAACCACATCCCATAGATACACTTAACCGCTCAGGAAACCAATCAACACCTCTAAAATGTGGCTACATGGTAGCATACAATACTTCAAAGTTAGTAGAGTTTGCAGTGAAGAAAAAAGCTCTCAGTTTTATGAAAATTCCAACAGCAAATTTTACAACTGCAGGAAAAGTAGAGCAGAATTAGTCTCTGAACTGAGATAACCTTATTGATAACAAAAACATTAAGAAAAGAAAATACTAGTTCTGAAAAGGAATTTTTTTTCATTCACCACTGTTGTGGGGAGGGGGCGAAGTTTGCTTTAACCCTGATCCTGAAAGGGTTTAATTTACTTGCCCAATTTCAGACATGAGTAGTCTCGCTCACTTCAGACAAAGGGTAGTCCTGCTGAGATCAATGGTGGTACTCACGTATATAATGTTAAGTACATGCATGCGTCTTTTCAGCACCCGGATCTCAAATGCTTACCAGAGAAATAAATACACCTGGAAATAAATTTCAAAGTGCAAAGAGAATTTTTTTTTTCCCCAGCCTGAGATGAGTACGCAGGAATTGGACACAATAGCTCATTTGTGATACATTTTATCACTTCTGAAACGTGTAAGTGGAATCACTTGTGGAAAATGCGGGAAGATTACAGTCCGAGGTGCAGGGAAATTACAGTCCATGAGTCTCCCTCTCTCACCAATCACATGTTAGCTGGGGTCATCAAAGATTTCCTAAATGTCTTTGTGAGTGGGACTGTAGGTGAAGTTGAACATTTATAGGCTCAGAAATTTGTCCAGGGTTCTCATTTTATTTCAATATGAACTCATGTTACGTCTGTTGAAAATTTGACAGTCCCCATACATGTAATTTATGACATTTCCTATCAAGATGTTTAGCTGAATTAGAAACACTTGTGAAGAAGCCCGTCTGCAGCCAGTTAAAAAGCATTTTTGTAGCAGAGGTGAGGGCTGTTGAAGCAACAAAGGCGGGCTCGTCTTACTTTTATTCCAATGGCTGTTGATCAAGCAATTGCACCATAAACTGTTTACAGCTGTGGCTTTTGTTACGGTGACAAAGAACATGTTTAAGGGTAGACAGAAAGCCATGCTGCATGTTAGTTCACAATGACCGTGCAGTTTACACAGCAAACAGCCAAAAATCTATTTCTGCAACATCCAGGCTTCTCGATAGCTGATTTGTACTCTCTTCTTTGTCATTTGTTTTACTGATCTGGTTACCTGTATGTCTGTCCTAGTTTACCAGCTTAACACAGTCTAGACCATGGTGATGATATACCTCCTAGTTCACAGGCTTCGTTTTAGGCATGTGAGCTGTTCTATTTAAATGGCTAAGGCTAAAATTAAAGATGCCCATAGGTTTGAAGGGCATTATTATTTACCCAGTGCAGGGAACATGTTCCTTCTGTCACACCAAAAGAGAGAATTTTAACTTTTAAGATTGGTCAACTTATTCAGCTGTGTGGACCAGAGATTCAGTTTTCTGTTTTTGCACAGTTTCCTTGTAGTTTTGTTTTGTTCTTGTCTTCAGAGACAGGATAATTTCACAAGAAAATGATGAGAACTGGCTTCCTTGGAAGACTGAATCTTTGCAAGCCTTCGTGTTGTCCTTGCCTGGGTGCAGAAGCTAGGGTGTGGACACTCACATGGAAATAGCCCTTTTGCCCCTTCTCTGTTACATGGGTGCACAATGAGACACAGGCCAAATCATTTCATGTTTAGCTATCTGTCCTAAGTTGGTAGTCCACTCTGCCTTCATGGTTAGTAGATAAGCAGCTCCAGAGATTGCCTGTCTTCAGATGAGATTTACTGCCCTCCTGAGGTATTTATCTTTCTCCTCCAAGAACAGAGGGAGCTTAAAAGACCTTGTGCCCTCATGTAGGAAGTTTGTATCAACAACCACCAGCTGACGTACCTTGTCACGCTAAGGAATACAGGCTGCACTCCTCAGAAAAAAAACACTTTCTGTAGAGATATCTTGGAAGCTGTAGAAGGAACTGGCAAAATTAGCCCAAGTAAGCCTGGGCTCTCCTGTTATGTTGTGGCCATATGGCATTCCCTTACCTCACGATGTGCCACCTCATGGCGGGATGCTCTAACTCTGTTTCCCACAAATGATTCAGGTTACACAAAATCCATGCTCATCTTCATTGGAACACCATTGACCTGCACTGCCTCTGCAGACTTCAGGATTCAGGTCTTCTGGAAAAGGAGGTCAAACACAATGAACTGGAATAAATGGGCTCCTGGCCAAATTTGCTTGTAACATTACTAATTTCAGTGTTCCCAGAGATGATAAGACTTGCTTCAGCCTGGCCCTTGTTGCATGCTGGGTTATTACCTGAGAACATTACTTTGAATACCTGATGGTTGGTGTTACCTGGGTTATTCCACCTGCATTATAAAGCCAGCAGTCGGGCTGGATTACACTTTCCCAGGACTCAGCTCTTTGAAGGCCCATAACATTAGACCCAGAAGTCTCAATAGTGTTTTGAAAATCATATGGCTACAGGGATGGTAGTAACCTACCCGAGGTGCAGTAAGTTGTCACGTCCTTCTGCAGAGGACTCTGTTGTCTCTGAGACTCCTGCTCTTGATTTTCTGCTGTTTTCAGAGTTTATTTCAAAGTTCATTTCCAGATCATAACCCTCATACTTTGACTCATAATTTCCAGATCATTACCCTCATACTTTGACTCCAGACGGGTAGTTTAGTTTACACTGTTTAGATACAGTTATATGTGCCTGATCTTCGACATCAGGTGGCTTTCAGTCATTTATGCAGGAGAGACACTTGCACTATATATTTTTTCTATATTAGGTTAGATTACATATATATTAAACTGGAGAGAAGAGATACATCTTTGGTGAACCAAAATAAGAAAGTAATTGACTAAAAAACCCTGTTAAGATCCCTAATTAGTACCCCTTAGAGAAAAAAAAAAAGCCTGCAGATAAATGTAGAGGAAAGATACTATGAGATAAAGATATCATGGGAACCTTACACTAATCAAAATCTTCTGTGTCTGCCTTATTAAGACACTTGCTTTAATAACAAAACATATGGTAGAAGCCTCAAGGAGATAGGCCCTTTAGCTCACCACCAACAAAAGTGTAAAATGCTCCCAATTCCTTCAAGGATTTAAGTAATGCTTGCTTAGGGTGTTTCATTCACTGGCAAACATGGTGATTTGTGAAGCACGACTAATGTGTCCCTGGAAAGTTCCAGCATGAAATAAAACTAGGTGTGAAAGCCTGTCAGGGTCCAAAGAGATATGATTTAAGGGGAAGCACTCCCTGAAAATGTGAGGATGAGTGTTACTAACTTAATCCATATGATACCTTCTCCCCCCAAATGTATGGTAGAATGTAGGGCAGCAACACATGAAGCAGACATTAGTCATTGTCTACAGGTGATATTTCTTCCATGAATTTATCAGCAAGGCTTGCCATGCTGTGTTCAAACATTTGTACAATAGATTAGTGTACAAAGATTAAAACTAAAGGAGCTACCCTATGTTTACTTACAGATGCACACACACTCAGAAGATTTAAAAAGGCGCTTGTTATATTACTAATGTAGCTCTGCAGTCTTACACAGTAACAGAAATAACTGAAAGCTAGGTGTCTGAACAGATACAGAGGGGGAGGAAGGTAGTTTTCTGCCACCAATGCTATTACATGAATGAGTAGGGGAATGTTATGATTTTCTGTTGGTTTTCACTTTCTTTTGAAGCCTGAGGATTGCCAGAAGCAAGATTCAGTCTGCTCTAATTTTGCTTGAATGATCCTAGATTTTCTACTATCAGCACACAAAAATAACATATGTAACACTTAATCTAATTTAACTAAATATTTAATCAATTTAGTCTAATATTAAGCTGTACAAGGTATATCTGTACAAGCACAGAAAAGAAAGACATCCTCCATTCAAGCCTACGGTCTTGGGAGATAGCTAGAACTGGGAAGAGCTTTGAAATCATCCAGATAATTCCTCTCACGTGGCACAGGATCACCCTGAAGGTAAACTGCAAGGCCTGATTTTGCAAGGCCCAATTTTGGTAGTGAAAGGTATATGGGATATTAGTTCACGGGACAGCTGAAAGAATATGTTCTGTTTTTCTGGGACATAGTATGGGGTATGCTAGGGAAGCTTCTGGCTTGTAAGGTTGCCACTATACCTTGGGCAGAAATACGTGAAGAAGGGATAGAGAAGAGCAAGAGGGAGCCTTAACTCTGCTACCTAAGTCCTTGTCTGTTCCCTGCTACACTTTGTCCATCTGAGATGACTGTGGAGCAAGTCTGACATAGATCCGTAAAGGTAGGTATGGTTGGAGAAGGTGGGCAAGGAGCAGCCATTTACTGCACCCACCCAGTGCACCTGTGGTTGAGACACATTAAGTGCTACTGCTGTGCACCTGAAGGAAATGTGCTTCTGTCAGCTCTTACTCCAGCTAATGTGGCTTACCCAAGGCAAAAGCACAAATCAGTTCCCCTCAAGAAACACAGGTAGGTATGGGGAAACCTTTATGAAAAGTGTGAAGTGATTTGTTCCTGTGTTCTAGCTAATACAAAAAGCTTGAATCCCAAAGAAAGCCTCTAAATAAGTCACAAATGCTATAGAAAAATTGCTCCTGGTTATAACAACCATTGTCTTACATAGTTTTTAGAGCGAAAGGAAGTTTGGATTGGAGTAGATGGACTGCCTTAAAGTACAAACTGTAAGCATTTAGAAGTAAATCTAACATCTTTCTATTGCTACTCTTCCTCTTATGAGGAATCAAACTTACTGCAGACTTCTTAAAAATAGTAAAATCAAACTCAAACATCTAGAGTGTGTCAAATCCCAGACCTCACTGGTGCCTTTCTACCTGGAATTGGGTATCTTTCTAATTCAAGAGTGTAAAGACCTTTCTGTGCATACTGGAAGAGGGAATAGCACCTTGGAAGCCCTGTTTTCACAGATTCATAGAATCAGTCATAGAATGCTTTGGGTTGGAAGGGACCTTTAGAGTTCATCTAGACCAAACCCTCCTGCAATGAGCAGGGACATCTTCAACTCAGTCAGGCTGCTCAGAGCCCCATCCAACCTGGCCTTGAATGTTTCTAGGGATGAAAACACCTCTCCTCTGTGTGCTGTTTTCCTTGGTATTGTCATTTTGTTTGTTTTAAAGTAAAAAACAACTGTAACAAGCTATGCAACACCGTCTCAACCATTTGCAGTCTCACAGATCTCAGTACAAAAGGACAGTGGCTGTATCGAATGAGCTGTATTTAGGAATATGCCATGCTGTTAATATTTTCTTGCTGTCTGTATGGTGAAACAGGAAACAGATATAACATCTGCTTCCTCATCCACTGATGTTTCGTTGTTTTATGTAGCTGGAATAATTTCACCTAAAATGATGAATTGAGCTCCTATGTTGAGTGAAGCTGTAACCGTGCCATATTTTACAATTTTGTGTGAGGGAAAAAATGTAATATTTTTATTGTAGAAAACAAGACTTTGGGACTTAAGAGAATAGTAATACTATATTGAAAAGGGAGAACAAAGAGTACCTGTTGTCAGGTTATCTTGACATCTGATTTCCCTTGAAAATAACACATCTTGAAATTTCCTTCTGAATTGAAGACCTGTAACAGTAAATACACTTTTTCTCTCAGGCAATCACAGGTTGTTTACCTTCCAGTGCGATATGGCAAACAAAATGAAAATAATGGAAAATATATTATAAAACCAAGAAGCTGTAGTGAGCTGCTCCTGAAATGGGCCTATAATGGCCATGATATTTTTGGAAGTGTTAAATACAGCAGAAACACATCACAGGGATTCGAAAGTAAAATTTTCTCCTGTGGGTCATACTTGAACAGATGCCTCTGCAAGCTGTTAAGAAGCACTGCACAGGCAAAGGTGTCAGCTATGAGATTTGAGATTTATTCTTTGTGACCATGATGGCCTGATAGCATTTTCCCAAGAGAAAAGGGCCTGCTACTGATTCACTCAAGTATGAATGTACAGGCACGTTGCTAACGCAACATTCTTCTGCTTTTCGAACACACTTCTATTCCTCATCTTTACTATGGCTTGTGATGGTGAGTGCACAGCATAATTATGTGCTGGCTGAAAAAATACTTGACTTTGTTTGCTTTAAAGCTGGTAGCTTGTTCCTGTGCTATGCAAAAAAAGAGTGAATAATTGTTCCCCAATCATTTCTTCAGACCATTCGCCGTATTTATTATCGGACCTGGGCCATCTCCTCCCATCAGTATTCCCTCCTTTCCACCAGGGAGTCTGAGCATATTTAGTTTTTCCTCGTGTGGAAGCTGTCCCATGTCTTTGATCATACATGCTGGTGTTTTCAGGCTCTACATCTTGAGGCACGAACAGCTGTTTAAGGAAAAGGACATCTTCCCTGAGGGGCTTCGCTTCTCTCCCGCAGCAGGTGAATAACGTCAAGTCACAACAAACTGCTAATAGGTTCCACCTTGGCTCTGACCAAGCACTGATGGGTTTTGATTTCCTCCCATCTACATGCTGAACCAAATGAACAGTGTTTCTTGTGTGTGGTTAGTGTTTAAGGCCTCATTGTGTACACGGCCTTGAAAGATATATTTTTATAGGTAAGCACCTCATAAAATATTTTTCTGAAGACATTTATCAAGAGGGAATTTGAAAAACTGTAAGGAGAGGGGAAAGAGAAGGCGGGGAAAGCACAACATGTGCCTTTCAGCTGCCACAAAGCCTGGCAGCAGCCTTTATGTGAGAGGCGACACTTTGCACATTACAACAGGGAATCAAAAGATTTATACTCAACACTCCATATATATGACTCTCCATGGCATCATTTTGAAAGGGTGATTATTGGTTTGACATGAGGGAATATTCTACATTAAATGCTGAAAGATCTCTATGTACGTAGCAATAATCACCTGATGCTGCTTTTTCTTACTGCATGGCTTTTAATAATAAGTAATCATAATAATGATAGTTAGGTTCTCCCAGATTATCCCATTTGTTTTCCAAGAACCCCCAGGGCCTGGTATTTATCACTTGATGCGAATGCTCACTGCTCCTCTCCCTCCACTTGCACATGCATATAAAAGAAGCGCAGACATATGGGAAGTGCCTCACTTAATTTGATGGCAGTTCTGTTTATTATTATCTCCCTGAGCTGTGATATTTGTAGTTCAGTTGTTGAGCAATTACTAACCAGAAGCCATAGGTCCCCTGTTAGGCTTCTCCCTGGGATCTCCCATTTTCTACCCCCAAAGGTCTCATGTGTTCAAAAGCAATGCACTGACTTTGGAAAAGGCAACAGGCAACACCTCTTAAATTTTTGTTTAAGTCAAGAGTTGGAGCACCCATTGAGTTTAGACAGGACCAGTTTGTAAATATGTTCTTTATACTTGTGTTTACACAGCATCTTGGGCTAATTGGGGTCATTCAGCACATGTGGAGTGGGAGGAAGGAGAGAAGGATGGCCGCAAAAAACCTAGACAAGGACTTACTACAGTGCAAGAGAAAGGTCTGATTTTGAGAGGCATTACAGCACCTGCAAAGTGTAGTCTTTGTTCATGTCTGTTTTCTGCAGTAAAGTTGCCTTATTCTGCTAATTTGAGGTATGCACAATAGAATAGCTTCTCTTCTCGCCTTCCTCTCCACATACTATTAACCTTATGGATGAGTGAGGTGATTTGGGATAAAAAAATGACTGGGCTCAACTAGAGGTATTTTGTGAATTAATAGTTTCAGTAGTAATTTTTCCTAAACCTTTGCACTTTCTGCTTTTTTTTTCTTTTATCTTACTGTTCAAAAGAAAAGAAGTCAGCAGTTCTGAAATACCGCCTGAAAGATGAAGTGCAGAAGTACATGTAAACAGGACCTAAGTTTGCCAGAAACCGACAATAGTAGATGAAAACCTGTCCATTTTCCTGCAGGTGCTTCTGTAAAAGACCTGGCTGGTAAAGCCCAGGTTTACAGAAGAAATGACACGTCCTCCATCTGTGACCAGATTTTCACCAGGTGAGGTTCTGGCCATGCAAGACTCCTGCTGTTGTAGCTGCCATGCACTCCCCCATCCATGCAGCCTGCAGTAAGTGTTATTTCATGACCCCAGCAAGTAGAGAGAAATGGGAAGTCTTTTGACTTGCTTCCTCCCCACCCCATGCTCTGCTTATTCCAGTTCTTACAGGCTTTTGGCCTTGCCTTGACCCAGCCTAGCTCATCGGAGAAGACCGGCCTCACCTGAAAGCAGCTGTCAAAGCATTTTTCTTCTCCTTGCTTTCTTCAGCAAAAATAATCCAGACTGTAAATCACCAGCTTCTTGTGTTCAAAACCCAGGGACAGCTTTTCTGGAAGCTCACTGGGACGAGCATGAAGTACAAGGAAGTTATGACCTAGGGATTTCCTCAGGCCCCTCACTACAAGAAAGACATTGCATTGCTGGAACATGCCCAGAGGAGAGCCACAAAGCTGGTGAGGGGTCTGGAGCACAAGTCTGGTGAGGAGTGGCTGAGGGAACTGGGGTTGTTCAGCCTGGAGAAGAGGAGGCTGAGGGGAGACCTGATCGCCCTCTACAACTGCCTGACAGGAGGCTGTAGTGAGGTGGGGGTTGGTCTCTGCTCGCAGGTAACGGGCAATAGAATGAGGGGAAATGGCCTCAAGTTGTGCCAGGGCAGGTTTAGGTTGGACATTAGGAAAAATTTCTTCACAGAAAGTGTTGTCAGGCTCTGGAATGGGCTGCCCAGGGAGGTGGTCGAGTCCCCATCCCTGGGGGTATTTAAAGGAAGGATAGATGAGGTGCTTAGGGACATGGTTTAGTGGTGGGATGGCAGGGTTAGGTTAACGGTTGGGCTTGATGATCTTAAAGGTCTTTTCCAACCTAGACGATTCTATGATTCTATGATTCTAAATAACGGTAGCACCAAATCTGAAGTGCCATTTGCTGTATACCAAATACAAATACAACTAAACACAAGCTCTTCTTTCCCACCTCCTTTTCCTTCTATGCACCTTTCTGTCCTTGGATGTGTTTTCACTATATATATTTATTTTCTTCTTTTTTCCTCTTGCATCTCTATTTTTTCGTAGTTTTCTCTACACCCGTGCCTTTCTTGTAAAGTTACTCTGCTCTCATCTTTTACAATCTCTTCAATCTTTCATCCTCCATTTGAGAGTTCTCACTACCAACATAGTCTTCCCGTACACTTGCTTCCTGGCAGGTATGTCCTGTGCCTCCTGAGATTAGAAGTCTTCTGGTGCAGCTATTATTGATTTTGTTCCACCAAATCAGCCGGGTGGTGTTGGCATGAATCTATAACTTGGTTGCAGGATGTTTCTTCTGCCTGCCAGATTTGAGGAGGGAGCTAATGAGCGAAGCGGTAGGGACAAGTCTAGTTCAGGCCACAGTAGTCCCGTGGTCCTCCAGGTTTTGTTAATTACCCTGATCCCACAGGTAAAACTGACCCTGAGGGTAGAGGCCAGCAGCATTCTTCACACCAGCCATTACGCACTTGACTGGCCAGCTAGCAAGTGAGTTATGAGCAGTGCTGGCCACAGCAAATGCTTTTTGGGGCAAGACGCTGAACACAGCAGTCTCAGCAGATAGTTTTGGATATATGCTGACATAGCTGAGTTCAGATGATCCAGCAGTCAGTGCTTGTACAAGCCTTTTTACACAAGGCTGTAACCCAACTGCACATGCTTGGAAGCAAATTTGAACCAAAGTGTTGAGCCTTGCTGTGTTCCCCTGCTGACTAATTTATGTAGCAGCTTGCAGGTAACAGAGAAAACAGTTTCTTTTTTCCAGCTGGATCAGAGGTAACCATGCTCAGAAATGGCAATGAATCTCTCCAGCTGTATGCATGTGTCCTTCCAGACTACTGAGTTGGTTCAATATTTTGTTCCCTGAAAGAACAAAGCAGCTGGAACAGAAACCTTTCACTGACACCAAAGCACCTTGAATCTCAGACAGCTTCACTTCATCCTCAAGATCACACTAAAGAGCGTGTTCCTAAACCCGTTGCCTCGCTCCCGTAATATCGACTCTCCTGCACTTATGAAAATGTACTGTGTTACACAAACAAACACGAACTTTACAAACAAGTGTTCTTTTTGCCTTAAATTCTGGGCAATTCAGAAAAGTTATGAAGCAGAACCTTCCATGAATGCAAGTGCCTCTGAATATAATGTCTCATTTGCATTTCTCTTTACTAAAGTAGTGCTGTTGCTTTCAATGTCATCACCAACAGCACAGGCATGGTTTTCCAAGTCTATTTTCCAAGCAGAGGATCATAATAGAAAAGACCTTTCAGCTGCCAATGTAGGTGGTGGCATTTTGCTGCTGCTCCCATCTCATAACTGTGTTAAGGCCAGGTGAGAAGGAAGTCAGAAGGTACTTTTGCCTCTGCAGTCGGACCACTTTCAGTTACTCTATTGTGACAAGAGTCTTTGAAATGATGGTGAAAATAATTGTTCGCAATGAAAAATGATCTTTTTTCTCCTGACAGAGCTGAAGTGTGTGCCCTTGGCGACAACCTACCTGCGATAGCCCTGAGCTTTGCAGAACGCACCCACTGAACATAAAACTCGCAGATTTGTTGATGTGATTCTCTTAAGGGATGAAAGCTGCTGCGACTTGCATTCCCAGCAGCCATATTGATTTTAGTTGCACTGAGACATGCCAAATAAAGAACAGACACCAGGCTAAAATTACAATAGCCTATTTAGTCTCACATTGACAGTCATCTGAAAGCATTTCCTGAGTAGGCCCAAGCGCAGCCACTCAATGTCCCATGGTCCTGCTCCGGCAAAGACACCGGGAGCATGCCTTACACTTGAGTACCTGTGACTGAGATTGCCAAGAGCAAGTGGCAAAGAGTGAATTCAAGTCTTGGTTAGTAAAGAAAAGGGTGAGGGAGTTCCCAGTGGTTTGCTGTATTTTCTGAATTGACATGTATACTCTGATAACCAGTTTCAGACCATCTTTTAAGATGGAAGTTTTTGCTTCTGCTGGAGAAAGACCTCCCGAACCTCACATGATCTGTTACTAGGCTGGAATCTACAACAGCTCCTTCATTTTAGTCAGATTTTGCTGCAGGAGGAAGGTTGCACTTGAATGTGTTTGAATGCTTTTTTCTTCTGTTAAACAGCTCTGGGTGTAACACAGTAGCCGCACTTACATTATATAGATTCTGGCTCATTTCTACTTATATAGTACCCTCAGTAAAGTTTTTCCTTTTGCAAATTAGAGGCTCAGATGAATGTATTTTATAAGCTGTTTTTTTGTCCCTGAAGTTTGAGCTTTTTTCATTAAAAAAAAATAAATTGGCATTTAACTACATTTCTTTTGTAAACCTTTAGAGCAGCAGCTGTGCTTACTACCAGCATGACATGATAGCAAAACATATTGTTCCTTACAAAAAAAGAGAGAAAGATTGAACAAGGGTGAGAAGGAAAGAGAGAGGCCAGGACCTCTTCTCTCTGGTCAGGCACAGACCATCCTAGGACTCCTTCTGAGCCCTGTGGGGGGCTGGCAGGAAAGAATTTGTAGCCACAGGGACATGTTATCCAGAACCAAGGATTGAATCTAATTGTAAGCAGATTTTGCCCGCCTTTTTTGGATGAATGATGGCCCACTGGCATGTGACCTGGCTTGGCAATTTCCCTACAGTGTCCAGGCTGCCATAAGGAGATACGTAATGTCTAGAGTGATAGGAAACTCTTTAGTGCAGATGGTACAGAGCTGCCTCATAAAATGACTCACTGTGAATCCTCACAGAAATCTCAGCTATAAAAATGATAATGGAAAAAGCACAGGAAAACGCAAAATGTCTTAAGAACAATTTGTTCCATCTCATGTCTTCCATTTTATATACAAAGAAGATGTATTCTACAACCAAAACAACAGCTTCTTCCCCTGCATTGTTTTTGACTGGCCAGGCAAAATCAATACAACAAGGTACTGGAATTGTGGAGGTGGAGGGAACTGTTGGAGAAAGCAAAGTGACAACTTGCAATACTCTGGGCACTCCATAGGGAAGAGAGCAGACTTCTTGGGAAATGCTGTACGCACACAAGCTCTTCTCTCCCTTTCCCACTCCCCTTGTCTCTCCAATAGTAGGAGCAAACACTTAATTAGTCAAAAAGGTACCTGTGGTTTTCCCAAGAGAACCACTGAATTTTAGTTCAGAAATAATTCTGAACCCCTGTGGGTGGAATTTTTCCTCCAATCCCTGACGTGATTAAGAGCATGTATTGTAGCAGATAGTGTGCCACAGAAGTCACGTTTTCAATTCTTTGCTTCTTTCTTTTGAATACTCGCATACTTTCACTTCCTTTTCTATACAATTTGTTGAGATTTTTGCAGTGTTTACCCCTTATTTAATGCAACGTCTCTGCAGCATTCCAGATTGCCTGTGACTTTTATTCAGGGACAGGCAGTAACACAAGACCACGAGTAACACAAGAATCTTAGAAGAGGGGTGTGTTGAATGTGGTTTTACCCTTTCTCCTCTTTCTGCCATGGGAGATGATATCAGAACACTAAGTAAGAACATATGAACCATTTTGAAAGACAAAGTGCTATCTGCTTGCTGGTTGCATATGCTATTGTGACAGTGATATAGGGCACCTTGTATTCTTACTCCATGGTTGCTATGTCAGCATTTTCATGTGGTTTAGCAGCGAATCCTCTAATTTCTCCCACCTACCTCACTTAGGTTAGGTTTGCAGAGCAGTTCCTGTGAGAACAAATGAGATTTTTCTGTTAGAAACCAATCCCAAAGTTCAGATACATGAACTTGAGAAGCTCTCTACCATACCTTGTGGGGGAGGCAGGGTCAGACCAAAGGTCTGGTCCTCTGGGCAGCTGCAAACCATCCAAGTACTTGGGACACTTGGTCCAGGGAATCACAACAAAACTAGTCCAAACCAGAACTGCACACAGCATGGGTAGAGGGCCTTCAACACAAATTGTCCTCTTAACAGGTATGCACAGCTGCTTACCTCAGCCTTACCTCACTTACCCTCTCTTGGCTGTCTCTGTGCAAGACCACGTAGCACCACAGAGTTATAAGTTAACTGTCTCTCAAGGACCACTGAACAACACTCTTCACCACCCTGCCCCCCCAGCAAACTCACAGTGTGAACACTGTGGATGTTAAGCCCGAGATGAAGTTATCTACTCCAAGCAAAGAATCATTCTGAAGATCCTTCAGCTAATCCTTCTCCATCTGTACTGTCTGTGACTTTTTAACTGTGCACATATCCTCTTAAATCAACCAGATGCTCCCGGCCACTTCATTTTGGGTTTCTAATGCCAGAGCCTCTGTCCTCTGTGAAGAGCTTTATGTAGAGCTGTCTCCAGCTGGCCATTTGGTAAGGCACTGCCCTCACTCCATGAAGACAGGCAGAAATGGAGGGGAAGAACCAGTACCTGGGACCTCCCTTGACTGCTGGTGACACTGAGCTATTTGCTTGCCATCTGATGCATACATTGAATTTGTGTCAGCTCAAGTGCCCTTTTGGCCACAGGATCCTGTTGGGATGAGACCATAAAAATGCTGAGATCTATGCAAAGAGATAATGTCTCTTTTTGCTCACCGAAATTCCTACTGTGGTATGCAGTGGCAGGTTCCAGACTGAACCCTGCCTGCCTGCAGTGATGCAAACAAGGCAGGGGGCAGGTCCTTTTGGGGAGAGGGAACAAAAACATAACAGTCTGTGGGGAAACGGGGATGTATGCAAAAGGCTCGGCTGTAGCAGCAGGAATTCAAGCAAAATTATCTCTCAGTGGTAATATTATGTTCACTGTTTGAACCCTCTGGAGCAATACTTGTCTGATAGATCCAGACTTAGACTTCATATTGGCTTTCAAAGCTGTGATCTGTGCAGGGCAGGGTGGTCCTCATAACAGAGCAGAACAGTTGCAGAGGGGCACACAGGGACAGCAAAGACTTTCTGTTTTGAAGATGCAGGGTTTTTTGACGCTACAGCACTGATTTGTAAGCATGTCTAGGACTTGCCATTCAACATCTTTCCCTGAAATTCAGATGAAGTTCCTCCCAAATTTCAGACTGAGACTCACTGTGGTCATAAGATCCACACTATAGAAGACATAATTTATTTCTGAAAAGGAAATTAATTCTGTGCTTGTATTTGATATGCAATGCATGTGCTACTCTGCCTTTGCACCGCACTGCATAACACTTTATATACAGGCTGTTAAGAGGTTGACTTGAGGAGGTTATGTGGAGAAAAGTCAGAAACACAATCCTGAATCTTTCTCTGCCTTGCTATAAAATCTACTATTTTTTGTCTGTATAAACAATTTCTTTTAAGAACCAAGCCCCAGGAATGTGGACCTGTGATGAAAATATATAATTCAATTTGAAGCTGAATATTTGGTGATAAAAGTACTCCCAGGAATAATATTTAAAGAAGGATTACATTCTTCCGTACTTTAGTTGCTTGTTTTCTTATGGCAAAGTAAACAAAGGCACTTGTACGTTTAACTCACTACATCAGAAATGATGACTGATGAGGTTTCCTAAGTATTTATACACACACATATACTTGCACAATTCAAAATGGCCATAAGGTTATTTGTAATTTTGTTTCAGATTTGTTAAACTCCAAGATTACTAACTTTCAGTGTGAAAAAATGCACAGGAGGTGTGAGATCTTCATTAGATTTGTTAATAAGCTGACAGTTCTGCAGAATCCCGGACAGCTTTCAGAGCTCATTTATGTGTGTGGCTTTACATGATATTAGAATATCTTGGCAATAACAAGTTTGCAATTGAATTATGCAATAGACTCTTTATACTGCGTCTTGTAAACATTTTCATTTTTTTGAATACTCTGCATACCAATGAACACACTGTGTTCCATCCTTCTCCTGACACTGCTTAAAACCGTGAACTTGAAAGAATTTAGTGGAAGAAGAGCTCTTTTTTTTCCCTCTTCAGACAATCAACTTATCAAAAAAATATTTTTTTCTATAAAAATAACTCATAAGCTGCATTTTGCTGGGTGGACAAAAACCACTGAACAAATCACAGTAAATTTCTTGCATTGCAATTCTACAAACCATCTAAGGAAATCGGTGTGAGTAATGGTGCAGTGCTGTGCTCTTTAATGTGCTTCAGGTCCAGACTTTGTCTCATTAGACATGGATGCAAGCTGCAAGGTTTGGATTTGGGTTTTTTAATGAGCATTTTGAAAGTTCAGAAGTGTGTATAACTAAGTTTTTGGTTTTTTTTTTCCCCAGACTGTTACATGGAAAGGCTCCTGCTGTGAGGTTTGGATCAAATCTGGAGTTTTGGTTCAGTTCTATTTTTGTTTTTAATGTACTCAAGTTCTCAGTGTTCACAGCCTGCCATAAACCCCCTCTGTTAAACATGCGCATTGTTAAAACATGCAGAAGACTTGGCTCTAATCGAGCGTCGTCTAATGGAAGCCAGCAGAAATGTGGGCTGGAATGAACCCCCTAGCTGCAGTGTGTGACCATGGTGAACACCTGGACTTGCTGGAATGGCAAAATGAATGGCATTTTCATAGGCTCCATGCCTGAGAATTGCTTAAACACTCAGCACCCTAGCTCAGGTAAGAACAGTTCCTCTGAAATGCCTCTGGTGCTCCAGGAGGGGCTGCCTCAGGCAGCGCTCAGCTTTTGAAAAAAATGATGTTTCTGGCCATGTTGCTTATGAAGCAACTGTACTTTTATAGCTGAAAACAAGGCTCGCTCTTGAATTATCAATAAAATAGGGCTAGCTTTTCCAGCTGCTTTGAGTGCTCTGTCCTCTGGCACTATGACTGGAGTCAGGAGAGGTTGTTTGCCACAGCTGCTCCCCGGCGCAGCTGAAGAAGTGACTTTTCCGACTGCTTGCACGCGGGTCTCAAACTCCTTGGCTCCCAACAGACTGCTCCACATAAGCATCCGAGCCCCATTTTGCAAGCAGCTTCTTTCCATTTATCCCCCAGTTAACACCTTCATTCCACTACCCTTCTTTAGCACATGAGGAGGTGAGGGTGGGGACAGAGAAATGAGATAGCAAATGTTTTGGGGGAATTTTGTGGCCCGGCTGGGAGTTCTCTCCTTCATGTGCTGCTGATTTTTTGGAAGCTGGGATGCCTTTAACAATGAAGGTGTAAACTGGCATATGCCTCAAGTAGACCATGACGAGTTTATTTTCATTCCTCGGGAGAAGCTATGCTGCATGCCATACCTGCCAGGACTGGCTTCCTTGTTTGCGTTGTGCTGATAAGGCATTGCACGGGTTACCCTTAATGTACCACACCAAGAAGGGCTTTATGTGCCAGCTATGGAAGCCTGGCTTAGGGGAGATTGTGTTGAGAAAAGTCAGAAACAAAATCTCATTTTTTTTTCCCTGCCATGCAATAAAATCAACTATTTTTTGTCTGTATAAACAATTTCATTTTAGAACCAAGCCCCAGGAATGTGGACCTGCGATGAAAATATATAATTCAATTTGAAACTGAACATTTGGTGATAAAAGTATTCCCAGGAATAATATTTAAAGAAGGATTACATTCTTCTATACCTTAGTTGCTTGCTTCCTCTGGCATAATAAATTTAGGCTCTGTGTATATTTCACCCCAAACACCTCAGCTGATACTCGATGAAGTTCGCTTGAGATTTTTGTACATGCATCTAAAATGGCTACCACGTTATTTGCCTTTACATAAAATAAATGCAAAGCTTTAAGATTTGTAGCCTCCTTTGTCACGCAGGATCCAGAAGATTGTGGGCTTTGACAGTATGGTAGATCTAAACTAATTCAGGAGACAGCTGTTGACAACTGTGAAGTCTATTTCGTCTGAATAGCAACGCTTAGAAATAGCTTTGATTTCCTTAGTGGAAATAAGAAAAGAATCTCACCCATGCCATAAATATTTTTAAACCACTAAGATTCATGTGAACAACAGTTGGAGATGATTATGTCTGAACCGTGCATGGTTGAGGGGACTACTGAGGGTATCAGTAGCCTGTGCATTGTGCAGGTCATTTGGTGAGAGGAATGGAAAGGGCTCTGCATTTTCCCCCACCAAAAGTCAGTGACCCTCTGGGGTGGTGGTGGATATAGAAAGGGGACCTTGATTGTGCGCCTCCATGCTCCCAGTGTCAGCCTGCACTCAAAAGCACCACAGCAGGAGAAAGGTGCTTCAGAGTTATGGCAGCCATGGCAAACCAGAGCAGCCCAGAGCTCCTCTGGTCTCTGAGGAGGAGCTGGCCTGGACCTCCAGTGTCTCCAGAATGGGGGTAGCCTGGAGGTGGGCTTGCATCCCCACCTCTCCTGAACTGCACCCAGGGCATCCTGGCAGAGGCCGAAAAGCTGGGCAAACATACTCAGCAAAATCCCTTCATGGAGTAATCTTACTTTGATTATAAATCTACTGAGGGCTTATGGAAAAGTCATTCTGACCTGTGTGTCTGTCTCTTCTGCCTCCTTATTGTCATGACTGAGAAAAATAACTCTAAGAACTTGATGTGCTCACTTCTAGTAAAAGGCACATTTTTACAGTACTACCAGAATGCTAAACTGGGACTCTTCTTCTATTTGGAGCTTCCTGGCATGGAATCTTTTTGCCATAAAATATACTCATCCCAAAGCTTAAGTGAGCCTCTGAGATTTTGAAGTTGTAACCATAGCAAACATAACTTAAAGAGGGGAAAAAGTATTTTGTCAGTGTCATTTCAGCTCTAAATGGTGCAATCTCTATTTCTCTGAGATACGCTGTTCTTTTTGCTCTTAAAACAGGCCTGGTAATATCAAAGAATTCCAGCAGACTATTTCAGTTATAAAAGAAAATTAAGTTTGATACATGACTACTCAAAAAGCTTTCAAAAATATCATGGCAGAATTACCTTCAAAGAAAGTGTCAGTCTCAATAAACACTCAGCACAGCTGCGATATCAACCCCCTTTCCTGGGATCCTGAGGTACTGCAAAAGCTTTCAGGAGTGGGAGGTATTTGCTTTTCAGCCCAGCTTGAATTATTTCTATATTAGGTTTTATTGGATCTATATGTGGCTATTTTATGGCTCTTTAATGTTTATGATGTATTTATTATCATTCCTACATTTTCCCTGCAGCTCTACTGAAGAGGGACTATCTAAAGATCGTGAAGCTATTTGTTATTGTACCTTTAATTTACAGCCACTCCATATTTTTCATTTGAAGAGTTCGGCTGTGTGACTGACATTAATTAAGTCTCACTATGTCCATCTGAATTCATAGTCCCATATGAAATGCATTTTAAGTAGGGGTAAACTGAGTCCAGGAGCAGTCTGGGCAATGAAGCAAGTTTTTGACAGGGCCTGGGAAGGAACCTGCAGATGGGAGATCCCTGTTGCCAACACCAAGCTGTAAATTATGTCACTAAGCAGATCAGAAGCTTTGCTCTGTTGCTCAAACAATTGCCACTCAAAATTAGAAGAGTAATAGTAAACCCCACCCTGTTTCCTGGTGAGGAGTGTTGGCTGGCAGCAAAGGGAGATGGAGTTTGGTTTAGGCCCAGGAGCCAGTCCAGGCCCAGCCTAAGTAATGAGGCAGTGTTGGGGTCATATGAGGAAGGAGTGTGCATGTTGTGCCCAGCAGCTCTAGTATTCCCTCGGCTGCCCCGTGTATGTCAGCATAAGCTTGGCATCCATACTTGCTCATGTGAAGATATCCACACCATGAGTCCTGCCCTGGAGAGTCCCCCTGGCTGGAGTCCTTCACATGCTTGTCACTTGCCATCTTCCTTGCTGCTCGCCAACTCTGACCTCCTCTGAGAGTCCTGTTGCTCTCTAATTTCAGTTCAAACCTTTTTGTTGCTGAATCAGATTCCAACAATGATTTGGTCCTTTCCTTTTGTCCTACTATTTCTCCATCTCCCTTTGATAGAAATAACTCATACTAAGACCACAGGATCACAGGACAACCCAGATGGGAAGGGATGTCAGGAGGTCATCTAGTTCAAGCTCTGCTTATGGTCTTCTCAAGTCTCTTGTTTTCAATAAATTATTGTAAACCATGACTCAGTTTGCAAGTGCTAAAATAACAAGAGTACTAAAGAGCACTGGAGATGCAAAGGTGACTTAACACCACCCTCATCTTGTTTCCACACCATACCAGTTTGCTTAGATTCACATTTAAGTGATTGTTTTGGTTTTTTGCCAGTGCTTGGGACCAAGTTTGGTCAGAACCTGCCCATGCCATCTTGTGAAACTTCTGCACCAACATCTTCTCAGTCTTTATGAACCTCTGTGAACTGGATCTCAAACTCATAAATGACTTGCTTTCCTCCATGGCAGCTGTGTGGACACTATGCCTGAATGTAACAGGGGGGTTTGCTGGCTTTTAGTTACCCATCCATAGAAACTGGGAAAACTGGCAGAGGCCCTGAATGCTACGCTAAGCCTGAACCTGACATGATGGAGGGAGAAGACTTTCCTAGCATAGCTATACTGCTTCCAGGGTGGCAGCTTTCTCAGGTGACTCTGGATACTCCAGTGTGCTGGATAGAGGGACCTTTATTCCTCTTCCTTCCCTGTCCTGGATTTTTCTAGGAGCTACTTTTTTTCCCTGCAGTGGTTATGCTACACAGATGAGTGATTCTCTCTTGCATCTGTAGGTCACAATGTCCCATACCTGACACTTGGATGCTATTTTCATATCTGAGGGAGAATTGGCCTCCTTGTTGATAAACCAAACTGGAACGCTTTATGATTAGAGATAATCTACAAAGGACATTATGGTTTTATGCTGATTATAATATTTCTTTGTGGAACTAATAACCGTATTTGGACTATCCTCTTTCTACCCCTTCTCCTCTCTTCCAACCTTTCCCAAACCATATTAACACACAGGTCCTAAATTAAGCTGTGTTCCAAGTTCAGACTTCTCTGGTTTGCTGTTTTTCAGACTGTCAATAGTTTGTAGGCTAAGGCACTGTAAACAGAGCTGTTCTTAGAAATATAATGGCTTGATAAAACCATATAGTTTCAAAACCACTCAATAAAATATTCATCAGAAGGGATCTCGCATTATTGCTCCCCACATGTAGTCAATATATCACTTTAACTACAGCGCATTTACCCTCTGTTTATCATCCCTTCTGAAGCCATGTGGAATACTCATCTTCTCTAATCCTTGTCTATAGTATTTCCAAAGTACTTTACAAGCTTGGAGTAATGGACTTTAATGCCTTGCAGCAGCTGAGCTGGTAGCATATATGATACCTTAAATGTAACAATCAAAGGAGCATGCAAGATTTTGGTATTTCCGCTGGCTTGCAGATGTGCAGTATCCACGTCCAAAAACTGTAATGTCAATTTTAGACTAAAAGTGTTTAAAACAAAATAATGTCTCACTGCTCTGTGTCAACACCCCTATAATGTGAGAGGCTATGCTCTGATAGAGAGAGCACCAGTATTAAATATCAGTTATCTGAACCCTACAGTAATTTCTTTTTTGTATGTGTGTCCATGAATAACCTTGCTCAAGATTTATGTAACAGAGTGTATTGTTTTATTAATACAGAGCATGTGGTATTCTCCAGGTGCTAAGCTTTGATCTCCTTGCCCTGCTATGTATTCAGTTTTCTGGTTCTCATTGACACTGATGCTCTTGATTTAAGGTAATCCTCTTATTGTTGGGGACAGGAAAAAATGCAAGTGAACTCTGCAATGAACCTGGAATCTTTTGCCTTTGTTTCGTCTCACTTCTGATTGAATCTCCACTAAATCCAGTTCAGTAGAATACAGCCACTGCTTTTAGGAGTAAAAGTATATCTTTCTGCAACATTTTATGGCATGGAATGTCGTTTATGGGACATTATATTACAGTTTGAAATGCTAGCATTCACTAACTAGAGGAGCTGTGGGTTTGTATTAAAACAACTGAGCAGTGTAAAAAAAAACCCCAAAAACCCAAGAAGGCAGTTTTCCATGTCCCTTGGCTGGTAACAGAGGAAAAGAGCAGCAGTGTGAGTATGGGAGGAGTGGAAGGCACGGGGCAGGGGAAAGGGGAATGGGACAGTGCAAAAATCTGCTGGAGCAAGGCTTCTTATGAATAGGTCAGCCAGCAGGTAGGCTGCAGAAGAGAGAACAGGCTGAAGGTGCCACTCTGTTAACTTCTGATGAGCTGCTGCTTCTCCTCGGGGTTTCTTTTGCGGAACTGTCTCACCATCTCTCTCCTCTGCTCTGGCAGTTTTCTCACCTGCCTTGACAATTTATTTCACAGGTGTGTGCTGACTTGAGGCGGCGTGGTTCTGGGAATGGGAGCTGCTGGGATAGGGTGGTCAGATGCAGGTGTGGAGCCAGCTCCCCTCTCCCGCTCAGCCTTCAGCATGCCTGACAGGATGCCAGGGAGCTCTGCAACACACTGTAAACATAGGCTGGCTTTCAGGGCCAGTGGGGTGGTCGGCAAGGAATATCTGTGCTCTGAAATCAGGGATTGCGAGGGATATCCACTAAAACATCTACATTGCTTGAGCTGCACTGGGAATGGGACATCACTTCCATGTCGAACTGCAGGACAGCAGAGCTCAAAGGGATCATCTCATCCGTCCCCATGTCCCAGCCCAGCATTAGCTATGTCAGCGTCTTGTGTGTCTAGGTGTCTAGCCTGTCCTCAGTGAGCTCCCCTGTGGGAGAAAATGCATCCTCCCCAGGCACGACCTCCCAACCTTTCTCTGCCATTGCCATGAAAAAGATTCTTCTAAAATTTAACCTGACTCCTTCTTGCTGATAATTAAGTTAATTTGCTTTTTTTCTTACCTTCAGTGGACACAGGGAAGTGCTTATTTCATTCCTGTTTGCTGGCACCCTCAACGTAGCTGAAGACTGTTGCTACTGTCTGTCCTTGATCTTCCCTTCTCCAATCTAAACAATAAAGTACTTCAGTCTTTCCCTGAAGACCATGTTTTTCTAGTCATTCTTGTGACTACTTGAAGTAGGGCCAAACCTTTACTGAGCTGGAAACTTACCAGAGCCAAGTGGAATAGAAGAATTAATTTATGTGCCCAGTAGATTACATTCTTGCTTAGCCATTTTGGTAGGGCAATTGGATTTTTTTTTTTTTTTCAGGAAGTAGCTGTTTTTGACTTCTGTGCGGCTTGTGCACTAGTACAACCTTTAGACCATTTTCTGCAGTATTGCGTCTCTGCCAGGGCCTCCCCGTCATCTTTTGATGCAGATGATTATTCTTCCCCGAGAGCCTGGCATCTCTCCTGGCTGAACTGTACATTATTTATTACAGACCTGTCTTCCAACTTCTCAAGATTACTTTGAGTTCTTATCTTGTCCTTTGATGAACTGTCTTGCTCAGCTTTTCATTGTTTATGAATTTAATGAGACTGCTATCTGCTCCAAAGAGTTAGTGAAAGTATTGAGTAGTGCCAGACCTGATACAGATTTTACAGGTGTGTTACTGCTGAGAGGACAACTGCTGATATCTCACTCATTCAGTGAAAATGTTTCTAACCAGTAATGCTCCTTTTTCAGACTGATCTCTGTGATCAGAAGGTTGGGTTACTTTTGATTCTCCATGTACAATTGAAAACACCAAAATCTGAGGAAAAAAAAAAGACCATGATATCTTTATGCTGCACTTCAAACTTTCAAATAATGATTGCCCTGAACACTGCAGATCTTGTGAACTTCTGAATTTTGATTTCCTGGAATATAAGAGGAATTGACCAAATACCAGAGAGGAGGTCAGACATCTGTATATTTATCTGAATTTGCCTTCTGAAATACTTGACATTTATGGATCAATAATAGAGATTGAGGAGCCTTAAAATGGCCCCTGTATGGACTACTGAAGTGCTTGAGGGCTGTTGCATAACTTTCCGTGCTCAATATACACCAGTCTGATACACTTGTCTAAAGAAAATAGAATCTTGCAGAAAAGTTAATTAAGTAAATGTCATAGCAAATAATGGAGAAGAGAGTGAACTATTACTACTAGATATTGTTTTCGAACAAGGAAAGGGCTATGTTGCTTTTTTATTTTCTTGTTTTTTATATACTGAAAAAAATAGGATTTTCTCCACTCAGATGCCTTTTTCAACTTTTCCTGTTTTTCACTTAAAAAAGCGTAATAAAGTCGACACTTTTGTTTGCAGTTTTGTTAAAAAGAAATTCTTCTTACTCACTTCTTACTAGAGGTGCTTGAAAATTAAGAGTTTTAGGGGTGACAATGACTCAGGCGGACCTCTGAAACGTGAAGAGTGAGTCTTCTGTGTTAAAGGTGAAATACCTGATGTTGGCCATCTCCAGAGAGAGGACATGGGGTTAGACGGCCAGTGGGTCTGAGCCAGTTGGGCAGTTCCTTATTACCAGCCTAATATCAGGAAGAGTTCAGAGGGGTATTTATCACAAGTATTGCTCTGAAAGGGACAGTCAAGTTTAGCAGTATCTGGATTTGATTCTGCCCAATACTTTTAACAGGATACTTACTATTCTCTGGACCTGTGCCTTTTTTGTGGGCTGTACTGTCCAAATAGCAGTTTCCTTCCACTGATGCAAAACTCTTAAGGGGTTGTAGAGTCCATACATGGATGGTCCTCTTGCCACAGTAGCTGGGAGTGTCAGAGTCTGCAGGGTATTCATGACTGAGGCACTTGCATGAACCAGGGATGAGGGGGGACTTTGTCCCCATGCTTCGTGTGGGGACTGTGGGTAAGGGAAAGCGGGGACTTGGCTAGTCCTTGTCAGGGCATCTGCTGCTGATACTGGTTTGAGGCAGGCACCCATAGGGTGATTCACTGCCTTCCAAAACAGGCACTGGAAGCACTGGGGTAATTCACCCTGCAGAGGTGACTCTTCTTCCATTGACTACCAAAGGAGCTTAGGTGACTGGACCAGGCATTGAGGCAGTTATTGATCTGTTAGCTTGAATGTGCCTAACGTGCCTTTCTGATTTGATAAAAATTTCTGTGATGGGGCTGGCAACTGCACAGAGATGCCTCCTGCCCCAGGCCAGATCTCATGTCCTGAGATTTCACCAGCTATCAGCCCCATGCTGTAAAAGTGCAACCTAAAATCAGCGGGAGCAGAAAGCTCTGAGCACTTCCCAGTGCTTGGAAGGTCAGTTTCTTTGTGTGTCCCATGCCTAGACATGTGTGTTCATGCAGTGAGTGTTGGCCTAAGCAGAGACATTTTAGCTACACTCTGAAATGTAGCTCCTGCCAGAGGGAGCTGGGAGTAAAGAATTTAATCTGAGGAGTCTGGAGGCAGCTGACATAATTTATGGACAGAGCAGACAGGAGGATACATAGCTTCAAAAATGTTGTTAGTTTGTGTAATATGCAAGGAGGACAGTGTAATGGAGTGTGTATACATGGAAATAGTACAAATATTTTGCCAGCGTCCTTAGGGAATTGGGAAAAGATTTCCGTTCTACTAGTTGAATTGTCATGAGGGATTTTCAAGGGTCAAGTTCCATATTGCAAGGAGGATATGAAACTTTTAGGCCACTTATTGCATGGACATGTGAAGCAAAGATTGTGCATGCTTGGAGGTTGTAAAAACAATTGGCTCTTTTATGTTTGAAAAGAAGCTTTGTGTCATGGGCTGTATTGCATCATTGAATCTTAATCTCTTGAAAGGCATGGTTGAGAAGACGGTGCTGTGCATGCTGAAGGAGTATGGCAGGCTCATTAGAGGGCCTACAATGAACCCTCACAACAAGTGGCATAGTAGAAGCTGCACATCACATGATTCGTGCAGATTGCAAAATATGAAACTCAGCAGTGAATATGATATACCTTTTTAAAGGGGCCCAGTAAACTGGAAAAAAAAAATTAAATTCTTGGGGAGCCTTTCCTAATGCTATGACCACAGAGAGTTTTGAATAGAAAATGTTTTGTGTCCATGGCATATTCTTGCAATACGTTTCCGCTATCCTCTAAACTTTGAGTGACTTCAGCCTTGTCATGAGGAGGTAGAACAGCAGATGATCTTCCCCTGCTTCAGGTGCAGGTTGGGAGAGACCCTCTGGAGACTTGGGAGCACCTAGGCAGGCTTTTAGACACTGGAAAACTTAAAGCGTTTTTTGGCTGTGGGGTGTTGGTCCAGAACTTTGAACAGGACATTGACACACATAGAAAAGAGAAAAGAAAGTAAAAGCAGCAATGGGTCATTGAAGTGTTTTATAGTTCTGGTATTACCGACATGCAGAAAATCACAACCCAGATTCTTTGTGCTTTTTAACAGGTCCTGCTTTCCATAAGTTGCTACCAAGATCCTTTCATTTATCACTATTGTATCACTAAATCCTTGTGGATGTCTCAAAAGAGATTTTATTTTTAGAACTTTATGTAGTTCATCTTTAAGTAGAAGTCTCAAGTGCAGTTTTGCTGTTCTCTCTGTCTGGATTATTATTACATTTTCTACCTATTACAGCTTAGTAATATAATACAGCACATGACCTAAAGCTTCCTTGCACACATAAACCAGCAAATTATTATTTTATTTTACAGCCACCCCAGCTACATACTAAAATCATCTGGGAAAGAGTTTTCTAGGGGTTGATATGATAGGCAAAAATAAATTGCATTGTATTTTATACTTAATAGGAAGACGTGTATAAGAAAAACAGTAGCAATCAGCAATCTGTATGGTACTGTACATGATTAAAAAAATATGAACTAATATTATCCAGATGAGAAACCGATTATAGTACTTAAATATTTTCCTCTAATTTTCTGTTCCACAGCAACAATGAAGGAAAGTTTATCTTTTCTTTCGTTCTTTTCATGGCAGACCCTAATATTTCTTTAAAACGGCACATGCCACAGGGCAAAACAGCAAGTAATAATGCTTTGTGAAGCAGGTGGCCTGTCTGTTGTTCTGCTCATAGGGTTTCCAGTGCATTTTTTAGTTAAGAAAACTCACTGAGCAATTTTAGACACATACGGTGAGATTCCTCAGGCTGATAAAGAGTATTAATGGAATGAGGAGAAATGTGTCTAAATACAAATATTTAGCTCTCCTGCTCTGTTCTTCTGTTTGTGGATAATGTACTATTAGTCTTCTTGGATTTCCTTCATTCCTCAGTCTGTAGCTTAAGCTACACTGACATATTTTTTTTTCTGCCACAGCAAAATCTTTTCCAGAATTTGCACTTTTGTTGTCCTAGCCTGTGGATGAGCTGGCCTGTATCAAAGATTCAGCTAATCCAGGTACATTTTATTTTGTGAAGCATTTTACTGCTTCTTCTTTCCAGACCATAGCAGAGGCTGAGATGCTTTATTGCTGTCAGTAATAACTTGAATTGTTAAGCATGTTCCCAGAGCTTGTAAGAAGGGGAAATCCTGTGGGGAAGAGGAAAAGTAGCAAATCTTACCTTTGGCCAGCTTGGCTTGGCATAGCAGATTTCTTTAGGTCCTGGGCAGTTAATTTGCATTATGTATAGTGCCTAATGCTACAGGGTCCTTTATTGAATCCTTAGCAGTTCCCTAAAGGCTGACATTGCAAAGAAAAAAGAAGATCAAACAACTAACAATTTAGAGTAAGTTCACTCTAAAGTGTGGTTCTACTCAGAAAAAGGGACTGTAAAACTAGCGCCTTTTAACTCAACAGACTCTACTCATATTAAGTTGTATGAGCTTCTTTTATTGACAAAAATAAGCTTTTACTGTTTTTTAACACCTGGTCAGTACAGTGATGCTTGAGTGAGTTGAATTGTATTCCATCTTGGACTTCGTCAGCAGAGTCGTGTACTTGTTGACCTCTGCATAATTATTTGGAGCAATGAAATTTCACTGGTTTTACTGCAGGGATATTTGGTTCCAAGCTGTTATTGCTTTGGTAGCTGATGACCTTACTGGGTCTACAGCACACTCAGAAGCTGCTGGGTAAGCCTCAGGTAGGAAGGATGCAGTTTAACTGCCAAAGCCCAGGATGAAAATGTGGACTAGTGAAAGCTCAGCCTGAAAATTAAGAGTCTTTGGAAGAGAAATCAATGGTAAGAAATAACAGTACTGGAACCCTGACATTCAGAAAGTCACTGAAGGAGCGAAGCTGTTGTCAATTCCTAATACAAACCTGGCCTGTGCTTCAGTAAAGCACTCTCCAGACTGCTTGCAGGTTTCATTGTTGCAGATTTGAACATGAGCAGTCATATAATTTCCAGTAAAGCTATTTGAATCAGTCCTGTAGGAAATGCAGACCTTCTGAAAGCCTTTCTAATCTGAGCTAAGGTGAAAACTTGGGAAGGAAATAATAATAACAGAAAAGGGAATTCCCAGCATTACAGAGAGCAGTTGATTTCAGTCTCCTGAGGTGTCCTGAAAAAGAGGAGCCACCCACTCCTGATGGGGTATGGATAAACTCTGGAGCATGCAATATTTGCTGCTGCTCCTTGGCTTGCTATTTGCTTGGTGGACACAGACTGCAGCTTTTCCAGGCTTTCTCACCTGGCATTAGTGGTCTAGGTTCCAGGTGTTCCTGTTAGATTGGGTTGCTGGAAGGTCTCATCCTCCTGGGTTGGTGCAGAAGGCTTGGGAGCCCCAAGCCTGCTGGTTGAAGGAGGGTAGGATGCTGAGGAGGTCCCAGTCAGTGGGCCACAGGACCCCAGCATCATTGTTCTCAATGCTTGTCAGATACCTGGGTATCACCTCCCATATACCTCCTCCCTTGTTCAAGAGCTGAGTTGCTCCTCCTCACTGCCATCCAGGTGGTTCTGCTAGTAAAAGGGATTTCTCTTCAGCCCTTCCTCTCTTCTGAGATGAAGAACGAAGGCATCCATTTCCCTCATGGTTCTCTGTGGTGAACCTATGTGCTGCAAGAGAACGGTCTGGACACTGTGCTATGGGATAAAAGACCTGATCCATTTAACATAGGTTTTTGAAAGAATGAGTAATGGCTTCCAGTGCCATGGATTATCTTCTCTTCTAGAATATCAAATATTTCTGTCCTAATTTACTTCAGTGCATCAGTAGAAATGGAAGAAATGAGGGTCAGTGCCTTCCTGGCACTGAGACTCTTGCTATGGTCTCTGCCACATCTGGGCTATGTGTTTCCTCACCTTTTGTTTTGCGTAAGGAAAGGAGAGCCACATTCCTACCCTGATGTAAACTAACTCTGCTGTAAAGTAACCAAGTAGACGTCAGCCAGTGGCATCTGGTTTCGCCTCTAAATTGAACACTGGCCTCTGCAGCAGGCTAAGTCCTTTCACAAGAGGCCAGAGGGGTGGGAAAATAAGAAACTCCTACAGGTTTGTCTTCTTTATTAAAATAAATGGATCACCATGTGAATAGACAGTTCACAATTCATCAGGGAAAAATCAATACAGAGGAGGTTTTTCACTACAGTTTATTGGACAGAAAGCCTTATATGTTTAAATACCATGAGGACATGGGAAGCCAGGTACACCTCCAAATATTTCAAATAAAAGCAGAATTTTCTAAACACTGGCAGTGATTTTCTTTGTAAATAGGTTTAACCTTGGACCTTCTGTCATCTTGTATTTTTACACAGGAAATTAATTTTCTACATCCTTGTGTGCATAGAGAAGAGAAAGAAAAACCAAGGGTTTCCAAAAAACCAAATTTTAAAAAAAGATGTTATATGATTACCATTAAATCTGAGCCATGGGTTCCTAGGTTATAAAGTATACATGATGTTCTGAAGCAAGAGATGAAATAGATTTTTTTCAATTACTGAAGGTTTTCCAGATCAAAAAGATCAGGATTTAGGTGAATCCGTATAGGTCTTGTGTTCCAACAAGAGTTTATAAACATCCAAAATAAGTAAATGCTCTCACAATAGCTAGTAAATGGCCATGGGTGGAGATGCTCTGTGGCTGTCCAGCTCTACTGGGAATGCAGTTGTACATTGCCAAGAGCCTGTCCTTTAAGATGGCTGTCCTCAGCGGGTATTGGAGTGGATCCCAGGTGAGCTAAGGGTAAGCCCATCTTCTTGCCTGGTCATTTGCTGCAATCCTTGTTCCATATCTGTAATTCCAGAAGAAATCCCAACATCTTTTGTTTTCTGGTTCAAAATTGCTACATTATGAAATTTTGTGCTGGAGGAAGGAAGTCTTTGAGAGAGGAGAGAACTGCTCCCACCTGCTAGTGCCATGGGGTGACTTCCCTCCTCACTCTCCTCATCGCCCACTGCCACCATCTGCTGCTGCAGAGCCACCGTGAACATACAGGATGGGGTTTCAAGGGAAGTGAGAAGCCCACCTCCTCTACCCCCTGTCCCAGCCTGCCCTCAACCTTACTCAACACTCCCTGCCAGAGTGGTCCTTTCCTGCACCCAGCTGTGGTTGCACTCATCATCTTGCACTCATTGCTTTTAATCATTGTAGTGTCCTCTTCTTCGCTTGGACTAGTTTGAAGTTTTTAAGAATCTGGCATATTCAGTCACTATTATTGTGGTTATGTTTGTTTTCTTCAGCTCTTGCCTTGTCTCTGGGTGTTGAGGAGGTTTCCTGAAACTAAGACAGAGAAATTACTCTTTCTGGTCCTCTGAAAATGTTATGTGAATATCATTATGATTTCTGTGATGACTTTTCTTCAAGCTTGGTGCCTACCCTGGAATGTAGATTCACATCATATAGTATTGGTCATATAAAAGCTAGACATGTAGTCTAAACTGGTCACCAACACCCTTTTTTGTTGTACAGAGAACAAGAGAGGATCTGTCATCACATCCTAAAATGGGTTTCTTGTGCTAGTGTAGATGAGATGGCTAACAGTAGATGAGATAAAAACAGGCTAGCCCACACCTGCAACCTGTAAGTTACATATTCTTCTACTATAACTTTACCTCATGTACAGCTCCGCCTGTGGAATTACTCTAGCAATTAATATTGAATACTGGGCACAATCCTCCTTTCAGTAACCCTAGGGAGTCAGTCACAAAATAAATTATGGGAATTATCTGACAGCAATCACTGTGTTCCACAGAGACGGGAGTCATGTCAAGGATCAGGGTGCTGGGGATGGTGCTGTTGCAGAAGAGTTTGTGTTTTAGAGCCTAAGAATAGAGGGGGAAGCATTGCATGTGCCTTCCATGTTGCACTTCACCTCGACTTTACTCCTGAAGACACATTACTGGGTCTAGAGCCATGATGGGGAAGTAGCCTAAGAAAGATAGAAAGAGAAAGCTCAAAGATAGGAAGAAGAATACTTACAGTGTGCAGCAGAGAGAAGTGGCAGACTTGACCTTGTCTAGAAAAGGAATTGGAGCTGTGGTGAGAGATGTTGTCCTGCAGGAGAAGACCTCCAATGTGCATCGGAAAGAGGAGACAAAAGCCTGTTCACACCAGTTTTTCCTTGCAATTGGAAAATTAAGCTATGTGGAGATTATTGGTGAACTGCCTAAGCATCACAGAAATAACAAGAGCCTTCGCACTATCACCTGATTTTCTATGCCAGGCACACATTCTGTTCACCACAGAGGAATCCTGAAGTGTTGTCTCCACTCTCCTTCACGGAGCAAAGGCTCAGGGGATCCAAAAATGTATACTTTTCATCCTGCTGACATTAGATCTTATCTCCAAGTCACATAGTATTTTGTCACTTCAGTGCTGTAGACTATCTGTACCCCAATGAAGGGTGACTTTCCATGCTACCTTTCATCTTTCCAAATATGTCCCTGTTCAGCCTTATTTTCCTCTTGATTTCCTCCATCTGGTTTTCATCAAACCCTGAGCAGCTGTCCAAGGTGTGTATATATATCCTCTTGCTTGTTTCATCTTTGCTGAGATGCCTTTCTGCTGAATATCTGCTTAACATGATTTTTATTTGGATCCATCTCATTTTTAATCTTACTTCTGGCTTTCATGACAGAGCTCCTCTGTCAACTTCCTGTTGTTTAGGAGCTGCAAGTGTGCACAGAACAATTCAGTCACTCTTAAAAATTAAAAAAAAAGTAACTCCATATGGCATAGAGTATTGAATAATTAACCCCATTAAAATTACGGCTTTCCCTCCCAAATGCTGTTCAGCTAAAGAGCTTGCCTAACCCAGTGTGGGGATGTCTGGGAAAGTAGGAGGGCTATTTCTTTTGCATATTTCTTTTCCCTTGCAAACATCAGGTGATGCATTGTGGGATTTCTGCTTTGTGGTCTGGAAAAGGAAAATATCAGGAATGTTTAAGGGGCCATCAAAATACGCCACATTGCCCAAAAGCTCAGGTCAGAAACTACAAGATTCCACAGAAACCTGTAAGGTTGCCCTCTGAATGCTCTAAAAACTGTGAAGTGCTTCCCTTTTTGGAGGGACTGCAGAAGCACTAATGGGAGAGCCAGAGCTGGCCTCCCAGCCAGGCTCATGGCTCGCATGAATTATTGCATGGACTCTGTTGATACTCCCTAAATCCACCTCATGACTTCCCTGACTTGTCTTCTTGATCTCTACCATATCAGTACACAGGAATCAAATCAGTATTATCTGTTTTGATTGCTGTATTTTTTTTTTCCTGGAAAACCAATGTTTTCTAACGATTAATTTATGTAATTGTGGGGAAAGGGGAAGTCCATAATGTTGTTTTGAAATATTCTACATACGGTGTGTGTTTTCTGGCTTTTTAGCCCAAGCCTACTAGTTTACTGCTATTTTCCTCACCCGTGGAGCTCCAGCTTTCAGGATAAACCCCAGAACTTGGCACATAATGCAGTCGAGTGTGACTTGCTAGACTGACTACTGCATTGGACATGGTACAGATGGCTACAGAGAGCATCTTTGGGCAGGTCCACCACTGAAAGAATCAATGGTTTAAGGATCAAATTGGCTATACAGAGAAATATAGCTGTAATACAATTGGATTTTTTTTGAGGAACAATAAAATACGTAGATAAGAAGGAGGCAGAACAGAAGCACAAGCTTGCATAGTTAGTGGGATGGAAAAATTGAAAGAGCATAGACAAAGAAGAAAAAAATACCATGGAAAGGATTCTCTATACTTAGTTAGACATCTAGAGGTATCTTTTATGGTGGTTTTGAGCTCATATGTATACTTTGATGTGTACTGTGCATACTTTTATCTGATTAGTCTTTCAAAAAGATAAATCAGATACATTCTGGACACATCTGATTTTTTTTTAAGCACTTCAAGACAATTTATCTTCATTCGAAAGGATATAAGTTTAACTTTTTCCCTATTTTTTAAAAAAAATCACCTGATACCAATTAGAATTCCTTTACTGCTGGGCTGATTTATAGTACTGTAATACAGCACTGAAAATATGAAAGCAGAGAAGCAATATTTCAAAATGCAGCATAAAATCAACAATAAAAACGTATATTTATAACCTGAAAAGTATGATTTCATCTTGGAGAATTACCAACCTAATAGCAGTAATAAGCATGATTTTAGTTGTACCATATTGTACTTATTAAACACTTCAGGGGACTTGTGAATAAATCAAATCACAAGATCATTTCTGGATATTTGAACATATTTTTAGATATTATAAAAATGTGGAAAACTATCACAACTGGTTATCATTTGTTCATGTTTTCCAAAAAAGGTTTTAATCATAAACTTCATTGTTACATCTTTCAAGATACCAGGCTGATGCCTGCAGGCTGGAAAAGTAACTCCATTTAATAAATGTAGATTTAATATCTTTTGGAGATAAAATTAAAGCAGAAAAAGTATGTGCAATAATGTGAATTATACTCACTATCCCAGGAAATCTTGTTTGGTGTAGAGAGGATGTTTCAGAGGAAGGCAGAGAAATGTTTTAGTAATAAAGATGGGCCATAACCAAAACCCTGGAGCCAAGCTCGTGAGCTACAATATGGAAAGTTTGGATTTAAACTCATACTTTGTGGATTTATCATGGGCAGAACTCCAGCCTTGAGGGATGAGATTTTTCTCATGGAAGTGAATGAGTGAAGGAACGGAGCTTTTTATTATTTGTTACTACTGTTATTACCTGTAGTGCAGCAAAGTCCAGAGGGCTCAGGTAAAACTGACACTCTATTGTGCTAGGTGCGGTACAGACAGTAAAAGAAAGGTCCTGCTTTGGGAACAGCACTGGATAGACAGCTAAGATGAGTAGTTGGAAGGGAAGCAGACACAGGAAAGTAAGAACACAACCACTGAGTTGTGAAGAAGCTAACAGAAGTTGAAGTTTGCAGGCGACAAGCGTTTAGACAGGCAAACAGCATTTCCTAGTACTCCATCTGTGTGTTTTCAGTACATTAAACAATAGGATTGTAGGAAACCACTGCCTTCCACCAGCCTGCTTTCCAACATTCAGATAGCTTGTGCTATTATTTTTCAGAGTTTATGGTGAAAGAAATTCCTTCATGGTGTGAACACCATGAAATGACAACTTTCAGCCCATAATTAATTGTTCTGGCTGAGTTAAAAACCCTTGAAAATAAAGATACTGGTGGAAGCCTTTATGATAGTAGCATGAACAAAGCTCTGCTGTAATGTTTTCTGGAAACAGAGCCATAATGATTTGTTCAGGAATCTGTTCTGATCTCATCATAAAGGGAAAAATGTTCCTGTCAAGTTTAATCCCCGATCTCCTATAACCCACTGCATATTTCCAACAGGCACTATCAAATAGACAAGCAGCATTCAGAAAATAATTTTTGTTCTACAGTACCCAGAGTGAGGAATAAAAAAAAGGGGTCTTAATGACATTCTTCAGAAATAGCAGGACAAGTAAAGTACAACCAATTGCCACACTGTGAATTACGGAAGGAAATAAAGTCATTATTGCTACTTACTGCTAGGGCTCGCAGTGTACTGACAGTATGCTTTGAGATGTTCTTCTTGGGTAAAAGAACTGACTGGCTTGGTGGACTCCTAGTATGTTTTCACTAGAGGTGCAGACACCTTTATATATGTTGCTGTTTATCTATGCTGCTGTGTAGAATATATGAGTTTGCTTTCCTCATCTACATATCATGAACAAGTAAGTAGTCTGGGAAACAGCAGACTGAAATCAACTAACCTAAGACCTAAGTTCATTACACAACATGGCAGATAGCTCTGGATCTCAAATGAGTCAACAAAGTGAAAGGGATGCACTGTAAAGTGTGAAAATAACAACTTACTTGGAATTGTCTTCTGTATCTAGCTCTTCACAGTCTGAACTACACAGTGCGGACATGTCCTGACAGACCAAGTTAAGACAATATGAACCAAAGAGAGTTTCATGAGGCCCCTAATAGGAGGGTGAGTTTAAAAACAAAAGTAAATTTGTAATCCACACCTAAAAATGTGGGTGTGGGAGAATGCTTCGTTGACAAGAGAGCCTGCAAACCTTGTTGTGTCTCCCTGGCAAGCTTGGGAAAATGAAAAGAGAGTCCTCAGGGTATCTAAACCCCTGTCACACTCCATGACAGGACAGGAGCATACAAAGACCACAGGCTACAAACGCACAGAAAACAACATGCTGTAACCTTATGCAGGGACTGAGTTTATATAATAAAAAAGTTTATCTCACTTTCAAGATTGTCACCTTTCTTAATGCCATTACTTCTCTCCCTCTCTCTCTCCTCCCCACCCCCCTCTCCTGTCTCCAATTTTAAAACGTATTTTGATGGCAGCCACTGATGTATTACAGAGGAGCTCTACTCCAAGAGGTGAACCATTACAATCTTTTAACCTGGGACTGACCAGGACTGCTACTGTGCACATGCAATATAGGTGGGAGACATGCTTATTTTGTGTCTGCTGTTCCTCCGTGACCTAATAGACTTGTCTGTGCTCATTAACTGAGTCCAACATGTCTCTGCAGACTTTCCCTGCTGGCAGGAGCAATGTATGAAGTCAATGAGGGCAAAATTGTCACCTTTTGTTTGTCTCTTGAACATTGACCTTTATGACTCACGATAAGGCAGGCTTACAAAAGGAGTTGTGTGTATTATCTTGCCATAAATAAGCTCTGAAGTATATATATTTTTATAAAGGACTTGAGCAAAAACAAATGTTGAAACATGCTGGCCAATAAAAATGGGAACACTGAGTTTTGGAAGAACAAGTAACAGTATTCTGATACAGTCCACAACATATCATGTGAAGAGGTTAGGCTTTTCTGGAAAGTTTTCGCTGAGAAGTTAGCTGGACCAAACCAAGATGGGTAGAAACTTGAACCACATATTTCCACAGTCACTGCAGGATTGTACAAGGATCTTCTCAATTAGCTTTTTTAAAATGCAAATTGTTTTCAGTTTTATGTCAGGGATAGCATTTAATTGAACATTATGTGTCTTCTCTCATCTTTCTCTCCAAGAAATTAACTGAAGGTAAAGCCCTGGGATCCACCCCTGAGGGAAGGCACAGTGCATTTATCCCAGAAGCCTCTTCTGTAGTGCATTTTTTTGGCCAATAAATAAGAAAGAAACCTTAAAGAGGTGCATCTGTTCTGAGGTATGTGTGTCTGCCTCAGCTCCTGATTTCGTTTAGTGTTAATCTGGAGACAAAATTCTCTCTTTCATGAAAGGTCATTAGGGATGGTGAACTCCCTCTGTGCATGTTTGTGCTTGCTTTTTTGAAAAGCATAAGTACAAAACATGAAGCCTGAAGGTTAGCAAATGTAATCTACTTTGGGACAAAGAGGATTCTTCATCTGCTCCTTCAAGAAGCTCTTATTATTTTCTGATTCAAAGTAGATAGGCCCTTAAAATATTCACTAAATCTTTCTGAGGTGTTCAAGCTCTCAGAAATGTCAGTTGTAGTTTTTGTACCTTTATTGATGTTGATGTGGCAAAGAGATGGGGAAGAAGAAAAGAGCGAAGTTGACATCCAGGTAACGTGACTCACGGCTTATGCTCAGAGAGGCCATCAGTGAACCAAGGGTACTTATTGCTCATATAAAACATTTTCTTCCTCCTACCGAGACAAGTGACTACTGACATTCAGACTAATTACAGTGCCTCTTCACATGTCTGTATGTTTGCCATCAAATAGTTCCCAAGTGTGTTTAGAAACAGGTAAAGGAGGAGTAAAACTAGCCAGGAAAGGAGAAGGAAGAGAAGACCACAGCCACCAGCAGGAAGGAATATTGAACCTGTTAGAGGAAGAAAGAGAGCTCATGAGCAAACTAGTATATTGAGGTTCCTCAGAAAGACATAAAAAGAAGAAATTATGAAGTTCTGGGGTAGATCAGAGCCAAGTTTGGTGGTTTGGATGGAGGTCGTGCAAGAAGAAATTGGATACTAGTGTTTACTCCTCTGACAGAGACCTGATGTTATAATAAAATGCAACTATACCTGTGGGATTTACCAAATGGGGGACGATAATAGTGGGCACTCTAAGAGAGATGGCAAATGAGTTGGTCCTTAAAATTACACCTCTTGCTTTTTCTTTGCCTCTCTGAATTTCTGTACTGCATTGGAAGAATTATAAAAACCTGTTTTTTTAGTCAACAATGTGAAAGGTAACTCCATTTGGATGAGGCTTTGGGTAGGTTCTAGGACTTGGCTTTTGTCACATTTTTATGCACAACTCTAGTTTTCTTTCTACTTGGTTGTTGCTGTTGTGATCAAAAATGTTCACTATCTGCCATCAGCATGGAAGGCTTTGTACTTTTGCAAAGGAAGGCATTAAAAGCAAAGCCTATACCTGCCTGTCTGGTAGACAGGCACTGAAATATACCAGCCTGGTATACCAGAAAACCTTCCTCTACCACTTTTGTTTCCGTTACATTTTTTTGAAAAGAGTAACCAGTCCTACAGTCCTGCATTCTCCCCTAACACTGGTGTCACCTGTCAGAGACACTTTGCAAACACCCCTCTACACAACTAGCGAATACTACTTTGTTAATCTTATAACATCAGTGCTCTGATTTTTTCCCTTGGTATCACTTTTTGTTAAGATCCATGGTGTCTATTACTCAAAGAAATAATATGGTTCATTATTTTATTATACAGTATTTTGAGCTAGCACCCACGTCTCTAAACTCTAAACCCTTTCCTGCTCACTGTCCTAGTATACAGCAACCTATTCAGACACATCCCTATACTTACAAGCGTGAGTTATTTAAAAAAAAAAAAAAATTGCTTCTGTAGCTGGAAAACCAAGGCACAGCTTGATGAAGTGACTTGACTGAGGTTGTGTGGAAATTTCAAGAACCAAACAGGTACAACAGGATAGGAGGTTTTGGATTTCCTATGGGGAGCTGAAGTTGGCCACACCACTACCTGTCCAGAGCGCATCATCTTCTAGCCATGGGGAACTGAATGCAAACCTTCCATGTCACAGTCCAGTATTCTTCTCTCTAAGGGTTTTTTTGTCAGTCACGTAGCACTGGACATTTTTCTTAAAGCCTCAGCCGTTGAAGATATGTAATTATGCTAGACTCTCAGCTTTCCTATAAAGCAGTAAGTTTGTAGCTCTTGTGAGTGCTGAGGGAAGTACAAAAACCACAAGAGTGTCAGTTTAACAAAACACATACACAAAAGAGATTACTTTTTGTAAGTTGGTCTCATAACTTTCGGGGCCCCATAGGAGACCCTCTGGGTGTTTATGGTTGGCAATACTGTGAACTGCAAGACCATCCATTCCCTGACCTCCTTCTACATCACTCCTGGGAACAGACATAATTTTGGGGTTTAGGGAGTTCAAAGAAGGAAAAGAAACAGTATGTATTCTCAGATGTCTTCTTGTGTAATCCTTTGGAATTATTCCCCTTACACCATTTCCATGAAGGTCTTTCCTTGGAAAGGACATCTGCAGCATGTTTATGCCTCCTGTTGTTTGCCCTAGCTACTACTACCTCTCTTTAGATATTTTCTGGTACGGATGGAAACATAATGGGGTTTATACATAAACAGCATGAAGTGTCTGCTCTGTTTATGCTAGCAGGTTCCTGTTAACCTTTAATCCTCCCAAAACTTTCTCAAAACAATGTGAGACAATCTATTTTTACGTTCTTCCCTGTGGTTTGATGCTAGTTAATACCATAAAAAAATTTTGCAACAACTTGAGAAGCAATTGGAGCCTGTTGGGTCAGGGGGTGTGTTAAGGGTGCTGTCTCCACTTGCCTGTACTTTTTGCTGCGTCTAGAAAGGGCAAATCTGAGTGGGGTGAGTGACTTCTGGGGCAGAATGGGCACAGGTCTTGTTTCAGTGAGAGCCACAAGTTTCCCAGATATCATCCAGGGTGACGTCCCTCTCCAGCCTGGGAGCACTTCAGGAGGTGAAGGGATGCAAACCTTCTGCATGCCCCTCCTCTGCCGACCCCGACCCCATTAGGGGCTGACAGCTGTGAAAGACATAGGAAGCAATTAAAGCACAGTGTATTAGTCACAAAGGCCGATGGGCCCTTCTCTCTGAGAGGCGCAGGTCTGCAAAAGAGATAAAACCGGGAACCTCGACTGCTGTAACACACCACTTGGAGGCTTTGTGCAAGTCTATCCTCCGGGATCCACTTGGGGTTATTTATTTACTTAAAGTTCGTTTGAAAACTGGGAGCTTCAGGCTACTTACCCAATTAACCTTAGCACCTGTTTGGCTAGAAATGTTTGGGAGCAGTGTGAACAAGCTGTAGCAAGGCTTTTTTTTTTTTTCCTTTTTTTTTAAGTGAAGGGAGCAGACAAAGTATACTCCTAACACAAATGTTATTCCAGCCTGCTCTCAGGTCTGTGGTGATGGGGTTTGTTCCTGATAAAGATTTAAGTGGAAGATCCTGCTAGCATCTACGACTGCTATAGCAGGGACAATCATGATATCTAAATCAATAGATTGTAGTGAATGGCTGTTGTTTTAACTTTTGCCTGCTTCTGTTTTATTGCCTGATGGATTTTGGCTCTCAGTTTTCCTCTTCAGAGGCCTACAATCCGCACCAAATGTTTCACATTACTCAGTGTGAAAAACCTCCTATTCTTTCAGATTTTTTACAAGTTCATACATCCGTGGAAACCTGATATTTCATATTTCATTCTGCTTTGTGAATGTCATTGTGAGGGATGCTGGTTCACATGCAACAGGCCTCTTCTGTCTTTGATCAGCTTGACCGCAACTAATTGTAAATGGAGAACAAATGAAAGAAATATTTATAAATTTCATGGGAATTCAGGCAGAGCCTAAGCCTTTCCTAATGCCTCCATTCACAGTAAATGTTTATTGAATACTTCTAGTCTACTGTGTACTTCAGTATTTATATGGTGTTACGTTTTAGCTTGTTCTGAGTAGATCCAGTAAAAGACCTCTCCTGCGTCTTTCTTTCTTTCTTCCTTCCTTTCTTGTTGTACTTTTCTTTCCCTCCCAAATGCCCTCCTTTCTTTTGTCTTTGCCTTATAAAACAGGCTGCTGGTGGAAGAGAGGAACACCACAGTTGTTGAGTTCCAGAGCCTACAGCTGTAAGAAGGGTAAGAAAGGGGAAAAAAATGACCGTAAAATTTAAAACAAATTTTGAGACACAAAGCTGAGTTGGGAAAAATCAAATGAAAATGTTAAAGATTTGTCCAAAATAAAGTCATAAATGCCCCGAGCCAAGTGAAACAGCTGCTAGGTCACGCAGGCTAAATCTGAAAAGGCAACACAACAAAAAGTTTAATATTATGAAGCTAATCAGAAGTTGCCAGGATAAAAAAACCCCAAGCATTCCTGTTTTCACTTCTCAGCCTCTCGTTCTTTTTACAGAGTTGTGCTCTGACAACTTATCCCATCTTTAGCACAGGTCGCTTTTACAACGGGAAACTTAACGCATCCGAAACCTTTTTGGGAGTTCCCCGCGTGTCCAATTGTATAGATATTTGACTGTATCAAGGATATCACAGAGTAGAAGCAACCTCCTTTGGCCGAGGACTGGGGAATGCAGAGCCTCATGTGTTGTTTGTCCCAGATGCCATGCATGTTGCTGGTCGCTGGTTGCTGCACCGTGGCTGTGGGCATGGAAGGGGACAGGTGCTGCGCGGGTGCGAATCGGCGCTGCTCCGCTGAGGCTCATGGAGGCTCCGGAGTGAAATGTGAGATGTGCTGAGTGAAATGAGAGCAAAGCCGCTTGTTTCAGCCTCTCATGAAGGCCCATGCCTTCTACTTGTCCATCAACACCTTTTTTAACTGCACCATTCGTATGGAAAATAAGGAAGGAGCAGAAAGACCTGGGAGGACCCGGCAAGGAAGTGGATGTGCAAGGAAGGGTGAAGTGTGACACTGGTGTGAGGCAAGAAGGAGGGCAGAATTCTGTGGGGCATGTAGGAAGTTAAGGATGTATTTTGTGCCTTTTAAATATGACAAGAAAAAAAGAAAAAAACCTCAGGTCTACTATGAGGCTCAGAATTCATTATCATTGCCTCACCTCTCTACTGGAGCGCATTCCTTCTCCTCTCCCATAGCTTTTTGTTTGTTTACTTTTATTTCTCATCTGTAAGCTCACTGGGGCCAGGGAAATGCCTCTTTCATCTCTGGAGAGCACCTAACACTTGTGTGGAGATGGTGAGGAGGCTGGGAGCTTGTACAACGGTAAAACTTTGAACCTAAAATAATCAAAGAGGCAATGGATTTCTGAGAAAAAGATTCTTTAAGCTTGTTCCTTTCCAGTACCCCCATGTTTGAGAAGGAAAACAGGGTGAGAACTTGGGAGGAGATGAAACCCAGACAATGTGATACTGAATTTTCCCTGAATTTAAAGCCTTCCAACAATTTTTTTTTCCTCTTTGAGAAGGCAGTAACATCTTAAAAGCATATGCTGTGATATGCAATCCAGTATGCTAGGTTTGCCTAATTCCTGAGTCCCTAGCAATGAATATGCATTTCTGGCAGCCAAACACCACATGAATTGTTAAAAATAAAACACTTGATAATCGGTATTAAATTAAGTCACAGAGCAGAGATGGATGATGATTATGATCAGGGCTTTAAGTATTATTTACCTTCCTACAAAGAGCTTGTCTGGTCTTTCACAAACAGGGTATATAAAACACTTACTTAGCATGTAACTTGAGCTATGAAAATTGTATTACAGTTAAGTGTTCTTAAAGCCACAGGCTTTTTATCACAGTTAAGAGAGCAGGGAGGAAGGTGGGGGAGGAAAATGGAAATAGCTTAGGGAGCACCCTGCCTTCGGGTGACTGGCTGCACGAACGGCGTTGTGATGCAGAGGCGTGCAGAAGCTCCACCAACACGGAGCTGGCAGAGCCACACCAGGCAACGCTCAGCAGGCGTCCTGCTGGTGCACTGCCTCGAATCACTCCCTGGTGTGCTGCAGCATGCACCCCTGCTCTGCCCAGTCAGGGGCCCAGGTTATACAAATTTAACAGCTCTTTTGGTTATCTGATGGGAGATGATATGTGGATCTACAGGAGGAGAAAGGAAAGGATGTCTTTTAGAAGGCACACACTTTTGTCTTTCCCACATTATTATTGTGACTTTTGCTGAACCACTTCATTAAGTGGCTTTGAAAAACAAAAACGCGTAAGTAAGTCTGTTGTTGTAGATTTTGCTTGACAGTGCATTCCCCACCTAGTCTTCTAGATGTCAAGGCTGGGAAAAAACCTCACAGTCCCGATGCAAAGGCAGGGAAGAAACATGGACTCAAGAGAAACTGAATTAAGTATTTTAAAGAAACCCATACTCCCTTGGATGCTCATGCTGGTCTAAGTTAACTCATCTTACATGTGTTTTAAATAGATTAGGAGTGTGTGCATGCGTGATCAGCCCATATCTCATCAGAGGGATGGTACACCCCACTTGCAGAGAGAGACAACTGCTTAAGCCATCCTCACTTGGCTGCTTGAGATTTTCTGTCCCCATCCTTCAGGGCTGCACAGTTTTTCCTAAGCACGCTCTTCCTCTTCCAAAGTCCTTGGACTTAAAAAAAATCTTTAAAATAGCTTGTTCAAGAAAAAAAAAAAGACATTTCTAACATTTCTGCAGAGCCAAACCCAGCCAATGTCTAATGGGGATCACAAAGCAGGCAACATCTGAAACGGGCTCATCCCCCGGTGGACAGTTTTTTGGTGGAGAATTTTTGTTTAGAATTGATCCATTCTGAGGGAGGTTTGAACTTCTGGGGCATTTGGGAAACAACTCACTTCTTTCTTCCCACGTGTGTTTTAAATATAGTTTACATTTTTCTAACCTGTTGCAAAACTGGATAGTGGTAATACAGTGCAACTATTGTAACTTCTCAAGGGTATGTGATGACTTGATTAGGAATGAAAAGTATTTAAGAGTTGTTATTTCGCAGTGGATGAAACAGTAATCTCATTCCCCTCCCAGCTCTGAAGTTATGTTCTGCATATTCTTTATCCCTCTCCAGATTTGACTCTCATTTTTCCAACAAAACCTTATCTGTCTTTTGGTGCAGTGAAAATCTTTCTTCATATTAAACAGTGCAGGGTGAACCAGACTTCATTCAGCAACACATCATCTGTAAGTGATGGAAATAGCTGTATTAGGCCAAAACCTAGCAACTGACAACTGACAGGCTGGCATGAACAAGATCAGCACCCGGATTTCTTACCAGACAGGCAGCTTACTGACTTCTCTCAGCCTGCTTGACCACAACTTTCTGTAACAAACACAATAGCTGGCATGCACTTGATATTGAGCAAGTGCCATTTTCTGTTGATATTCTCATTTAATTTCCATATGTTGGCAGAAACAGATGGAACTGGATTTTCTTGCAATTACTGTGAGTTTAGGATAACAACTCTTAAATCTGCCTCAGAGTGGAAAGGTATAACACAAATATGCAAACACAGGGACACAGCCTGGATACTAAAATACAGAAATGTGACTTAACATACAGAATAACTAAAACTGGTTCATGATTTATTGATTAGGCTGGATCATATGAAGGGATCTCAGGAAGCTTAAAATAATTTGTAGAGAATGTGAAATTAGGTAGGGGTAGTGCTGCAATGCCCTAACGTCTCACTGCTAAGACTTTTAAATGAAAACTATTAGTTAAGTAAAGTCTGTGGGGCTTTACGGTTAAAAAAAAGTTATTTTGTTTTCCAAGAAAGCTCTTTTATGGAAATTGCAACATCTGCTCTCATCTCTTTGGTTCTAACCCCAGCATGTTCTTTTGAGATCACAACATTGAAAACCTCCACAAAGTAGAAAATGTGTTTTGAGTGTGGGTTTGGTTTTTTTTTTTTCAAGATTCTTCACTCTCTGGCTCAGACTTTCGAAAGAGAGTTATGTAGACTTAAGCCTAAAAGCCTTATTTATTGGAATGAGAATTTAAACAGAAAATAAAGGAGTTTGTATCCAATTGATCAGCCAAAATGTTACTAAACTGAAGCTTAAGGGACTAGAAAACCCAGCAAGGGAACCTGGGATGATTATCAGTTTTAGCTACAAAAGGGTTAGCACAGAAACTGGAAAATTATATTATTTTGAGACTACATGAAAGAAGATAGGGAACACATGTTGAGTCTTTAAGGCCTTGATCCAGCAAATTCTTTTGTACCTGCTTAAGAACCACAAAAAGTATCAACTGAATGCATTAAGGAGATGAAGGGATGTGCGTTCAGGTCTAGATGGAGCAGTGTAAGAGGCTCCTGCCTTTCCTCTTACCATTGACTATTGCTCACCCTTATGAGTGACCTGCCCACACCGTTTACCTGTGTGAGCAGGCAGAGGACCTGTTTCTAGATCGTGTCAGTGCTAGGTCAGCCAGCTTAACGCAAGTCACCTTCAATGTTTCCAGCAGAGTAGCTTAAGAACTAGCCATAAGGAATAGGGAAGGACTTTGGAAAGACTAAACAGAGCCTGGATTCATACCAGCTGCATTTCCTCAGAACAGCAGAATTATTAGTTCCTAAATTAAGTAACAGTTTGGAAGATTTATTTACTATCTGGTTTAAAAAAAATAGGCTAAATAATACAAAAATAAGATGTAAACAACAAACCACATGTACAAGACTTTTTACCCATATTTGTTGAATTTTTCCCAATTGCCATGGACTTTTCTGAAAATGGATTCTTTGTTTAAATAAAGAATGATATGGACCTAAAATATTGTATTTTTTCTTCAAATAAATTGATGTAAAATGGTAGCTGAGGTTTTGCCATCCTTTATGATTTGAAGAAGTGAAAGCCCAAAACATTTCTTGCATGTAGAGGAATTTTACGTACAGTAAGTGTAATGTTATGGTGATTTATTAAACAGAAAAGAGGGAGAAGGAAGGCAGCAGGGATTTGGCACAAACATTTGCAGCTACATTTCAGTAATGATAGACCAAAGCCACAAAATTCAGAACCAGAATTAAGACAGAAAGTCTTTAGATGGGGTTTTGTTTCAGTCTGCTATAGCAGTGATGGCCAGGAACGTAATTTGGATCTGGATGGCTATATTTGGGATCCTAAACTTCTGCTAGGCTTGAGGCTATTCTTATCCAGGGTCTTGGCTATAAGCACTACCAAGTATAATAGCTGTACATTTCTTTGCTGTAATTTCCCCCACAATACGGTAAAGAGTTTGGTTTGAATTTGAGCAATTTTTTCTGCAAAGAAATCTGAAACTTCTTAAAAGAAGCAGTCAAAAACTGGGAACCACCAGATTTCACCAGCTGTTTGGTCTTGGCATATATGTATCGGACTGCTCTTCCTGGGACTCCAGGTGTGTTGGATTATTTGGTTGCTGCCAGGTAACTGTATTTCTTTCCTCTCGGTCTCTTTCTAATCACAACCCTGGTTTTATCCACTATTTTCTTTATTTATTAACTGTTTTGGTTGCTCAGTAGCTGACAGATGTACCGTTGACTATACAATACGTAGTTCTTGAAAGAATGTGAGCCAATGCACAGACCCTATCAATCAGAGGCACTGAGTTGTAGTGAAATTTATAGTTACATTAAACAAGCTTTTAGACTAATACTAAGAGACACATAATACTGTAATCAAAGACTCTCCCAATATGTTTCAGGCAAAGAAAATAAATCAACCTTATTCCTGTAAATAAAGAAAACATCAATAACCTCAACAAAGTAAATTTTTTTATTTCCAGCCTTGTCTAGAATTAAAATTGGTAATCACCCATAATATTATTGTACCCCTTTTTAGAATTTTGCAGTGCTTCAGTTTTGTAAGAACATAACATGCCCTGTCCATTAGTGGAAAGTCTGCCTCAGGAGAAGCAGCTCCCGCTCTTTGTGAAACCCGGTCATGCAAACACCTTCACATTAACATGTGCTAGGGTGCTCTTGAAGGAAGATCAGGGAAGCAAGAAATTTTGCTTAACGGGAAGAGTAAACATTATGAATACCTTGTCTTGGATTCCATGATCGGGGAAAAGCAAAATCACATTTAGGCACTTCATAGATTCACTCAACCAGTTCTCTCTGCTTCTAAACAGGGTATTTTCTAACTTCGACAAATTTCTTGCAGTGTGAGATCCCTGTTTCGGAAAGCATTCCTATTCAAGGAATATTCCTATTCAATAGTATTGCAGTTTGTGCTTTCACATTTATGCTTCTGCTTAAATTCAGTTAAAGCCAATGGGATTGGGGTACATGCTTAAAATTAAGAAGCATTTTTGATTTGTCTTTTTTTTTTTTTTTTAACTGCTTCTGAGAAAGAAAATCTTACCTCTCCAGGAACAACTTAAATGTGTTTTGCTTAGGAGACTTTCATGTCAGTCTGAAAAAAGATGGATCAGGATTTTACGAATGCATGGCTCATGCTAGGATCCTTAAATTGATACTATTTCTAAGTAATTTTACTTTCAGAAATGCTGCATACCTGAATGGTTCAATTTCTTAACTTCTTAACTTTAAAGCTAATGTTAAAACCCCTTACATTTAATGAAAAGTTGTTAGCTTTTCCAATAAGTAGTGCTTTTTCAATTCTTAAATCAAAGTTGTACAAAAGATAATATGTACCAAAGTAATATGTTTGTAAATAATTTACGTTTGACTCATCAGGCTCCTGTACACTTTCACATTGTCACATAGCAAAAGAACAAAGAAGGATAAAAGAAATGAAACATAAGAACTAAAAACAATTTCAAGGGAGTGGAGACTATCAGTTTTCATGTAAAGTTCTTAGTGATGTTTCAGTTCTACAGTGTGCAAGGAAAGTTGTATTTAAATGCACAGTCTTTGTTTTCCATGCTTTCTTGTATGCTTGCACATTCTTGCACCGAATTCAGTAATTGCATACTTAAAAACGCACCTTTGTATTCATTAGCCAGTGGATTGCTTGCTCTTGTGGATGCAGGTAGAGGAGTGAACAAAAATGTGTTTCTAAAACTGGATATAGATCTAGAGATGCTACTAAGCGTTTTATCTCACTATTTAAGAAACCACACAGACAAGGCTACTTTTAGAGACAGTCACAGCTTAATGATCTCAGCTGATTTCTGGAAGCATCCAAATGTATCTAAGAGCCACCAGAGTTTTACCAACCTCATTGATAACATATTTTGGTAGCCCTTCTGATGAGACACCATCGATAAGCTGGTGACTAAGTTAAAGATAGTAGATACAGGAAAGAGTGCTTATTGTTGCAATAGTCTGCTGTAAAGTCTGGTTGTAGAATATTCTATCACAGCACAGTTTATACGACCAAGCATGAATGTGTTCCTGAGGTATACAAAACATTTTATGCATTATTTTTCTTGAAAATTACAGTAACCTCATTGCTTTTGCATCAAGGGATAAATCACTAGTATTTTTTTATCTCACAGCCTATGGCCTTCATTATCTTTCCTTCCTTTTTAGCTATTGTTAGAATGAGAGAGGGGACAGAGAGGAGTTTCCAGACTCCCAAATTCTCTCTGACTCCTGACTTTTGGATTCTGAAGACCTGAAATCCTGGCTGCCTGGGTCTCTCAGTTAGATCAGTTGGTCTCATCTCATAGAGGGCATTACCCCTATCCCTGGCACGACTTGCCCTGCAACAACAGCTACGGCAACACTCCTGCTAGAGTCGCAATATGTCACACACACAGCCAGCCTGAGTTCCCCTTCAGAATGCTTCCTCCTTGTTACTGCCACCCTTATTTATCCCCTGTACTTCCTACTTTTGCTGTTTAATCCCTAAGAAGAAAAAACAGCCACCCTGCCAGCTACCAAGAGAAGATCCCTAGAGTGTGTGAGCCAGCAGGGTCAAGCTCACCAGCAGCGCGCACAAAATGCAAAAGCAGACAGTACCTGCCAGCACCAAGCGTGTGCTGAATTTGATTCCCTGTATGATGAGACTAATAGGGCATTTAATTACTGATGCACAAGGTGATGCTGGCATTTAAGGTGCATCCACACAATTGCAGTCACCCACAGTATGCAGCTGCTTGGACCGGGGGTTTTAAACTCAGTCTCCAGCCTCTTGCCTGTCCTTACCCCTTGCGTGATGGCTTGGCCAGAGCTGTGGAAAGCCCATGGGGGTTCAGCATTTTCCTGAACAAGAGGAGGATAAAATGGTACTGTTTAAAGCTCTGGCCACCAGTGAGCTCTCTAATGCAGCTCGATGTACATTAGCAATCCTCTTACTCAGGCCTTCTGTGTAATATATATATGTATTAACACTGCAGATAAAGAAGCCTGCTGCATGTATCCATTTTATAGCACTTTGACTAGGATTTAAAAATACTTTACTCATGCTTCTCATGGGTTAATCAAAGAAGAGGAGAATAGGAAATTAAAGAGGAGTCACCATTCACCCTGGATTTTGGCTAATCTCTGAAAGGTTTATGGGGGCTGCTGATTACAGCAAATGAAATGCCTACTAATTCTGCTTAGGCTAGTGAAGGTGTTGCCTTTTCCTGTGTAAGCTGCTACTTGCACAGGGGATATTAAGAACCTAAGTTTGATCACAACAATGAGAATTTTGTTCCTTAGTCCTTCCAAGGACACAGCATGGAGTCAAACTATTAGCAGTGGATAGGCCTAAATTTTGTGCACCTGCTGGGTTAGTCTTCACGGATCGGAACAGCTACTGCTAAATAACTGTTGGACAGTAAGATCCAAAACAGAGTGTGTCTGCACTTACGTGGCCCAGCAGACCAGTGTAGTTAAGGCATGCCAATTTCTGAAACAAACATCACACAGGGGAGTGATGTGGCCACATTAAAATCTTTGATTTTCTAGGCCAAATAACCCAGCAGTCCTTTATGCATAAGTCAGTTGTGATTAGCTTTTGACACATGACAAGAGCAAGGCTCAATACTTTGCTTCTGGACCTGTAGTGAGGAGCTTACCCACATTACCATTCTGTTCTCCCTGCCTTCTCCAAAATGAGTTAATTCCAGAATAATTACACTGCTGAGAGAAAATATTCCAGAAGAGCCCGATTAGACTGGAACAGTTACAGTGAAATAAATATTCCACAGTGGACTTGGTTGGATTCTCTCACAGCCAAGGTTATAGAAACACATTTCTCATTTAAAAGAACTTTCCTCACATAATATTTAGTGATGATATGCTTTTGCATGCAAGTGTTGTCCTGTTACTGAATGGGCTGATTATTTTTGGTGGACTTGTTTTATATTACTATGATAAGCATAAAAGAAGTAAATCTGTATTCTGTGTGCTCATACCTACCTTCAATTTCTGCCCATGACATATACTATTGTCTTACAAATTCTGGATTAAGCTTTCATCAGCTATTGCCAATGATCTGAACCACAAGATGTCATAGATTATAGTTTCAAAAAACTGAATTGAGTAAATATGTTCTGGGGCCTCCTGCTGTTCCTAGCTAGGCTATTCTTTATCCTGCTGGATTGATAAATGCCAAGTAAATAAATCCCCCTCTTTCACACAGGAATAATAATGGAATAATTTATAATAGCCTTATATGTTAGCATTAGGCAGGAACAAGGAAGACGGTTGTCTGCAGAATGACTTGACCTGGAAGCATTATCCTTCAGTCAAACAGGTTAACCAGAAGACCCTGAGCATTTACTTAAACTGGCAGAGAAGAAGTTATGTTTAATCCATGTTGTACTTTTCACATTGATTCAACTGACTGGACATGCCTCCTAAATGCTCTCTAGCGCTGTAGCCCATGACATACCACACTTAACAAGGCTCTAACAGCATTTCCACTGTAACAGAACTAAAACACATGGCTTGTAACATAACTTTGACACTTACAGCACTCGTGAGCTTGGACATGGTGCAAATGGGTAAGCAACATGTGGTAACCACTCATCATGAGCAAATGAGCAGAAAAGCCTCATCTTGACATGGCTTATTATGTCTAGAAGCTGTAAATGCAATTGTTAGGCAAAATTCAATCCATTATTATTACGTACATTTTTTAACATAAGATTATACCATGTGCTTCTCCCACTTTTTCTCTCAGGTTTACTCAGAGCAATTTGGTAATGTATTAGCATCCAACAGTAGTTCTAAAGATGGTAACAGAATAACAAAAGGTGGGATAGAAAATGTGTAACTAATCCAGCATGTATTCAAGTGGATGCAGGGTTACAAATGTGTTACAAAACAGCTTGATTCCTGTGAAATGTAGCACACCTTTTTGGCCAGGATTAATGATTTAGTAATCAGTTATCCTAATTTTAGCTGTTTCTTGCTCTTTCTTCTAATTTATAATACTTTCAGTACTGTAGTGTGCATGATGTTTTAGTCACAAAAAGGTTAACTGATCTGGGACATGATCCTTTGCCAGCTAACATCACCAGGAAGAAGAAAACCCCAAAACCTGCCCTAACTGTGGGAACACTGGGAATATAAGAGTCCAAGTACCTGCTTCCCGCTACATGTAAAAATTTCCTGGTGGAAATGAACATTCCTATCCAAAAGGCTAACATGTAGATGTATTTAGCACTCATAAAATCACCCACTTCCATACCCACTTTAATAAGTGGCTGTGATTTACATATGAAATGTATCTGTATAAATTTCCACATAAATTTTTTCCAGCAGCATGCAAAACTTTTTAGTTCCACACTGTGCGCTCCTATCCTGATCCTCCACCTGGCTGTGGTCCTTTTTATGTGGGAACATTAAACTAATTTTACTTGGAATGTACGATGGTTTCTCAAGATGATGCACCTGATACTAAAAAGCAGTTCACAAGACTTCTTAGGAAGACAGATTGTTCCCCAGAGGCTCCTTCTTCTTTGTATTACAGCTCATAGTCTTGCTTTTAGCCCCAGCTCATCTTTGACAGCCTTCTGCTTCACATTTGGCATCCTTGTGACATCTACAAAATGACTTGCAGGTCAAGAAGTCAACTGGCTTCCTCATATGCTTCTGCCATTACTGGTGGCTGTGCTCAGACCGTAAGGGAGGGGAGCTGATGCCTGTGGGTCTGCGCGTGTGTGTGTCTGTGAGAGAGAGGAGGGACAGGGAGACGAGATGAAATGATGGCACAGTGAAAGACTGGTTTAAACTTTTCTTTCTACCCAGTCTTGTGATGATTTCCACCCAGACACAGCCCTCCTTTTTTTAAGGACAGCTTAGCATTGCTGCAAGTTGCTTGTTAGCCCGTTCAATGCTTGTAACTTGATGATGTTCCTCACACTGGAAACATGTTTTTTCTTGGCACCAGTAGATTGAAGCCTCATTCAGATACATAATATTATTGTGCAGCAGTACAAGGCCAGTTCCTGGGGTGCAGCTACAGATGAAATGCATTAAGGTATTTCGTTTGTTAGCCACCAAGTGCCTTTCTGTACAGAAGCTTGAAATGGGATGTCTGAAATGTGAGCCTGGAGGAAGCTTGGCATGAAACATTTTACTTAATGAAAAGGATTTAAAGAAATATGAAAGTATTATGTTTGCTATTAAAATATAGGTAAAATACTGCTTTGCAGTGTTCTTCATGTAAGCAGTAACTCCAAATGGGTCCTGAACATTTAGGAACCAAACTGAATCTAAATCTCCATCTTATGCTGTGCTGAGTATCTCAGATTAATGTAAATCCATGTTATCCTGCTTGCTGTAGTTGGGCTGATTTGGGTTATGAATGCAGTCATACAAGCAGGGTTTGAAAGAGATTTTAAACAAGCTGATGAATAGAGCAATCAGAAAGCCATGTTATCAGATACAATCTGATCAGAAATTTATACACTGCTGACATACAGAAAACAGCATGTACTCTATGGCATAGCAGAGCCAACAAGTGTTGAGGTTTGTTTGGATGCAGCAAATCAAACATCATGTAAAGCTAAAAGTTGTACAAGTTAGTGTGGCATCCTGACAAATTCACACCATAAATGTTTGCCCTAACATTTAATATTATTTTTCCCTGTTTGCAGAAGTCCTGTTGCTTAGCCTGTGTACTCAAAGGGTGGCTCTGCTGTGGGTGTAAGGTAACACAGGCATTCTACCGTAATTTAGTATGAATTAATGTTCTGTTACAGAGCATGAAATTAAAGCAAAGCATTTTCTTATCTGATGTGACAGAAATAAGTGCTGTGAACAAACGTGTTTATTGAAGAACATATTTTGGGGGATTTGTTAGGTTTTTCCTTCAGGCAGGCTTGACTTGAAACCCATGTACCTTGGAAATTCAACAAAACTTGTATTACCCCTCTGTGTCTCTGTTAAACCAGTACCATATCTTTAATCAAAACAGAAGTTAAATTGTACTGCATGTAGTAAAGATCAGTATAACTACATGGTTCCTGCATCCCAAAACTTTTAAACTTCTACAGGGTCTATTATTGAGTGATTGGGAGGTTCTTCCATGGCTGTGAAGATTTACAAACAAAATGTTTATACCAGCCCTGCCTGCATATCAGACCCAAATTCAATAGAAGCATGCAGATAAAAAAATGAGAGTTATCTAAAAAAGGAGAAGGTGATTGGGAAGTCAGCATAGGTTTACCAATGGGAGAATCATCCCTAATCAACCAGATTATCTTCTAAAGATAAATTGGATGGAGCTGTGGAAAAAACCCCATGTCATTTACATGTTTACGGTAATAAAGCTTGCAACACTGTCTTCCACAATGTTCTTGTGTCCAAATTGGGTTATTATAGTCTGAATGGGAGGAAAACTACATGACCAAAAGCCAGCTGGATAGTTAGGGTCTGAGTGTTGTGGGTAATGGGTTGTGCTCTACCTGGAGGTGAGTAACAAGTTGGGTACCACAGGGTCTATCCTGTGACAAGTCTTGTTCAACATTGCTACCAGTGATGCTAAAGAGAGGATGAAGGGCATGCATGCCAAGTTTGCAGAGGATACCAGATTGGGTATGTGTGGGAGTAAGACAGCTTGGTGGAACCACCTGATAGGACCCCATGAAATCCTGCATGGGCAGAGGCCAAACCCTACCCTTGGGAAGGCAGAGCCGTGCAGGGACTCAGGCTGTGGCTGGCAGAGCCTTGGAGCACCTCTGGGGGGTGGCCTTGGGTTCTGGCAGGCAGTGAGCTGAGGTAGGGCCAGCTATGCCCCTGGGCAGAAATGAAGGCCAGCAGCATTTGGGGTGGGGCCAGCAGGACATGGCCCCCAGAGCCAGGGAAGGGCAGGCACTGTCCCTTCTGCTCAGCACGTCAGACCTCATCTGGGTACTGCATTTGGTTTTGGGCTTCCATCAGAGGAAGGATGTCAATAAACACGGCCAAGTTCAGCAAACAGCCAGCCAGCCAGTCTTAGGCTGAAGCCCTTGCCCTTGAGGAGAGGCTGTGGGAGCAGGGCTGGTTCAGCTGGGAGGAGGGATTTCTTTGGGGGTACCCAAGAGTATCTCCCTGGCACTGATGGGAGGGGATGGAGAAGATGCAGCTGGGCTCTTCACAGCTGTGTGTGCTGGAGGGTGAGAGGCAGCAGCACAAGCTGAGACACGAGAGGCTCAGGCTGGAGGTAAGGAGAAGCATTTTCTCCATGAGGACAGCTCAGCGGTGGAGCTGGAGCCCAGGGAGTTTGGGCTGTCTCTTGATTTGGAGGTTTCAAGCTTGGGTAAAGCCCTGAGCAGCCTAGTTTGAGCCCAGAACTGGCTCTGCTCTGGTTGGCTATTAGACCTATGAGAACGTTCAAAGGCATCACGTTGAAAAAACTCCTTTCCCCTAAGTCCAATAGATCATCCTTAAGGAGGAAGAGGAGTTGTCAACCTCCTTGACGGGAGCAAGGAGTGGTTGGTTACTGCTTTGCTGCAGCCATTGGAAATGTCAAAACCCTTACAATTTCTTAAGAGGCCACTTGATGTTTTCTGGCTCATGTCCTGTAGTCCACACTGAGGGATGCTTTCAGCAGTTATTTGAGCTTGTATGGCCACTGCCTTCTCTCATAAAATGACCTGGGACCAAGAGAGAGTTAAAGGCCTGGTGTATCATTTCTCCCATCACACAGGCTTGTGCTGCTGTTCTTCATGAAGCCAACAGAGGTACAAGAACTGAGTAATATGAAAAAGGGACAGGGATAGAGATCTGGTACCTTACTCTGCCTACCAATGGTGTACTGTGGATACCCATAAATAGTTTATTATCAATGTAGATTTTGGATGCCATCAAGGACAAATGGTCTTCAGTGCTGCTTTAAGTATGTTTGGCACCGGACAACAGGAAGACCATGAATGGCCTGAGTTATGAGTTATTCTTCCTAGTAGAATAATAATCTGTGCATTAATGTTGATGTCACAGCAGTATAGATCCACTAGTTGTCTGACTTAATGACATTGCTTACAACCACAGGAAAATATTCAAATTAAACTTGAGGTCATCAGGAGAGTAAAGTATGACATGATCTAAGAGCACTTACTTGCCCAGAACTGTTACCAGTGAGGTAGCAAAGGACGGAGGCACGAAAGTGAGTATTTCCAGACAGTGACAGTCTAGTTAGAATACAAAACCTATAAAGGGACATTATATCTCCAGGTGTGGATAAAAGCTAGAGGTGTTTAGGTCCAGAGTCTAGATTTTCTCCAAAATTAGTCCAAATCCAGTAGAGCTGTATTTCAAGTCTCATACAATGTTTTGCTACTTTACAGTGTTAAAAACATAGTAAGAATATTATTGTGGTACAAAAAGAGAAACAAGTATAAGTAAAATTAAAATATGTGCAAAATGATTGTGGAGAAGATGAATGATAACTGCATATTTCACAGAAAAATGCAAGGAAAGGTCTCACTTGGGGTTTGACTTTGCGGTTTACAGGCATACATTTATTATTTTTTTTTTTAATTTAAGGCAGTAAGGGGTCCTTTTGGTTTGGTTTTGATTTTTTTTTTGTTTCTGTTTGGGTTTTTTTTCCTGGTAGGGAGACCCAGACTTATATTGGAACAGATGCTGTTTAAAGTCCGGTGCAACTCTCACTGAAGAAATCAGAAATGGTTCCTCTATGTTAAGTCATATCAAGAAAGGGCAGGAAAGTTGCTCCATTTGCAAGTCTCCCGACCCTCAGAAAAAGAACCAGACTCAATCACATTCTATATAAATAGTAAAAAGCAAGACTTTTTTTTTTTTTTTTTTTAAATGGCAATACAATGGTATTCATAGGCATTTGAGTGGATAATACTCACAATTGCCAAAATGCAATGGGTCTGTTCTTTTACTTGGGAGGGGGATTTACTGATCTTTGCCATTAAACCCATAACTAGAAGTTTAATAGGATAAGACAGACTTCAAAAATGAAAGGGCAGTTCTTGTTGGTGAGTCACTTGCACAACTGGGGGGGGGAATTCTGTTTCTCGTGATGAATTTGTTCATTGCCACCTGATGACAGGTCTGACCGCCATGTATAGACAATTTCAGAAGGAAAGCATCAAGCCACAGAACTGCCATAGTGTCAAAACTTGTGTGTAAATTGGGGAGGGAAAATAAAAAAAAATAAATAGCTGAATATTGGAGCTCAGTGCAAACATGTGAGTGTTGTAGAAATCAGAATTACTGTGTAAGAAAAAGTACTCATTGCAAAAGATGAATCTGTGCAGTTATGACTGAAATGGCTGTGGGAAACATTTCACATAAAATCCATGCTCTCTGAGAATACAAACTTTACAAAAACATTTTACACATCCAACCAAATGAGTTTTTAGTGAGTTGGTTCTGTGTAATGTAAACTGTATGTCAACAGGCAAATGTCTGAAGTAATGAAAACACTCTGGATACATGTGTGTTGTAGTTATAATAAATAAGAATGATAAAGTTTTGTTATTACATGCCAAACCCCTCTTCTAGTATAAGTTTCCAACAAAAAGTGTGTGGAAATAATCAAAACATAAGAACATTTAATTTTTTCAGTAACCTTAGTTCAGTAAAAGAGCTTACAAGTGTTCTCCACAAGAACAGATATTTACTACATATTGGTGCTGAATAAATATTTAATACAGATCTTCTTACACGTTCATGAAAATGGCTTCCATCCTTGCTTTAGTCCGTTTGTCATTATTTAATTAATACATGTTGCCTTGCAGTCTTTACAGGAAAACCAGTTTGTTACATTTTAAAATTGTATATCAGAGCAGATGGGTGGGACTGAGATTGAGATTTGTGTTCCCATAAGGTTTTCATTAGTTTTTATTAGAATTATAGCCACATGCAGTTGTGGTGGGAAAAACTGGAATCCTGTTGTCCAGCCCTGGCCATGCATCAGCACAAAGTGCAATCCTTACCTCAGGACCAAAGAAAAGGAGACAGTTGCCCAAGCCTTCGGTTCCTCCAAGAGATTGAGCACATGGGCTGTGGCGGGAAAACGGATCATCCTAGGCCCTGTATTATACAATTTTTGCCTTTTACCTCCTTACCTAGTTGTAGAGGTTAGAGAATGACCTCAGGGTCTCTCCTCCTCTTGGGGAACAGCCATGTTATGGGCTCATCCCCCCCAAGTCGTGACGCAGCTGGCTCTGATTTCAATTCCAAGAGAGAGCACAGCAACTGCTCTTCACCGGAGATTCACCCCAGGAGTGGCATCATCCCCTTGGTCTGCAAGTATACCCCAGTCTTATAGCTTCATCTGAATAAGACCATGAGGCTGTTTCTTTCCATGTGGCATGACAGATTTCTTCTGAGATTTAGAGTCATTAAAATGAAATTATGACCAATGTCTCCATGTCAAAGCATTTGTAATGACAGCACTTCTGACACTTTGAATTTTTAGTTCAGCTGCACATTCATCTCATTGCAAGCAGGTATCTCAGTCACAACAAATATTCACAATTCAATGGGTGCTGTCTAAAAAGGATGTGAAGCATGGGGCAGAAAAATAGTTCTGGGAGGAAACTACAGGTGTCACAAGCAGTCCTCATCATAAAAGCAGCCCCTGAGTGTTGTTCTTGCAAAGGATGCTGAAACTCTGTAATGCTGCTTAAGTCTCTTCTGCATTTTGTAGAAAAGGAGACAGAGGCATGTTACAGAAGAACTAGGTGGTGGGCTTCCTTTCGAAAACTGTTACAGAAATGCCCCCCTGCTGCTCATGTGCAGCATTGCCATCTCATCCATCGCCTCTCCTGGAAAGGTTGAAGAAGAGATTGCAGCCAGTCCTCTCTTCTGAGGGTCAGCTGGTAAATAATGAAGTCAGATTTTGGCTTGCTAACTAACTGAATCACCCCAAGGGGAAAGGTTTAGTTACATTTTAAAAGGAAAGCAAATATTTCTTTGGTGAGGCAGGTTTGGATCTCCTGACTCTCTAAAATTGCTTCCTCCCTGGACTGCCACATTTGTAACTCACTGTATCCCCTTCCATTCTTAATCTAAACATAATAACCCATCTTTCAGCCACAAATAATAATCCAAAAAACACACCAGACTCCTCTCACCCCTCAGCCTGGGATGGGAAACAGCAAGCTGATACAACAAAGCGTGACTTTCTCCTCTCCTACCCATCCCATGCAGGTAAATTCTGACTATAATTATGAACTTCACATAATTCAAACCTTATAGCTGTCACCTAACCCACCAAATTAATAATCCCTCTGAAGTGTGTTCACACACCAAATCTTATGCACAACCCAGTCTTCTTACAGGACTTAAAGCAAGACTTTAACCTACTCCCTGGGATATCTTTCAATTGCCATTGTTGGGGGCTATAATTTCACAAGGGTGTCTCAAAATTTCAGCACTGTAACCCAAAACTCTTAACCTCAGTTCAGCCTTGAACCTGATCCCCAACCTAAACCTAATCCAGAGCAGCAATTCAGCATAGCCTCTTTGACCTACCACTGATTACAGGCATTTCTGACGGGAGCCTCTCCGCACTCTCTACCCCTCTTTAACACATCCACAGGCACACTCTCCCTCCCTCTCTCACCCTTTACCACTAACAAAAAAAGTTAAAGGCAGTTGGGGAAGAGATTCAACTCTGTCAAAGCTCTCCTCAACCAGGATTTAAGAAGGAGATTTTATTCTTTCTCTGGAAAGAGAACATGTTATAGGGAAAAACATGTTGCAAGGAAAGAATATGTTGGGGGGGGGGGGGGGGAGGGAAATGTTTGACTTCATTGGTTTTCTTCCAGTTTTTGGAGTGCTTTAAACTGCACTTTTCCTGAATGCCTGTAGAAATGTCCCTTAGGTTATATACACCCCTGACTTTATCCTTCTGTACATTAATAAGATTGGGATAGCACCCTGAAAACAAATTGATAAATGAGGCTTTTTTCTTTTACAGAATTCCCAGAGGCTACTAATGGGAACTTGATGTATCAGACAACTTGACTGTAAATTATTTGTCAACTTAGATCTGGATCCTGAGAGCTACTTTGTACCTCAGTTCTGCTGAAGTTTAAATAGAGTGCATATAATAGTTTTGGAACCATATCCCAAAATGTGAGGTAAAATTTATGGAAGGGAATGAAAGCAGAAAGTACTCATTTTGTCTGTCAATCCTGTACTATTGTTGAAAAATATCGGAACCTAATGAGGTTCTTTCTTAATTTAAAGTCTTAATATCTAATTTCTGGAAAAAATCTTAATTTAAATAAACCATGGCTTTTAAGAAAAAAGATACACATATGTAAATGTAGACTGGTTTACGGTTTGAAGAATTGCAATGACAATGCAAAGAAGGAAAATGCACTGAGAATACAGTAAGGTGATGCACCAGAAAGAAAAAATTGCAAACCTGAAGGTGTTAGAAGTTTATGTAAGATGGATACAGTAGGTACAGCAATACCCCTTGTACATCAGCATGCAGCATTGCCTTGGCAGGTGGCGTTAACTGAAATAACTTGCCTCAAGAATGATCAAAGTCCTTTCTTTACTGAATGTTTGCATCAAAAAATCAAGCAAACTGAAACCCCTTCAGCCCCTGTCACAAGTATGAGAGGTAAATTCTGTAGGAAAGCAGGGAGTCCTCTATCTACACCTTTTCCAGATAAGCCACCCTGAATTCAGGGTAGGGCGGCTGCCTGCCTGATAGGGCACGCAGTTCTCAGCCTGCAGACCCAACTCCCCTGGATCCGCTGTGAGTGGAGGCAATGCACATGACCTAGTTTTCAAAGATCAATGCTGTCCCGCTTTTAAAATCACGCACACCTTTGTTTTAATCAAATAGAAATTAGCACTCCCACACCCTAATTTCTGTATGAATGAGTTTCCCTTCTTCAATAAGTCCTAGCTCTTTATGAAGTGCTGCATTTGGCTCCTCACTGCTGCTGTAAAGATACCTTGAGCTGAGGTTTAATTTAATGCACAACGACTCTCACTGAAGGAAGCTGGCTTACTCTTGGCATTTCTACAGCACAAGAACTTACAAACACAGTGCCAGTTGTACCTTGCAAGTGGAGTTTTCTGCATATCCCTGTTAGGGTATTAAGTGCAGGGAGAAGAACTTAGGGGTTTTTTTACAGTAGAAAAAGTTTTAAAATTAACTATTAGAAAATAAGCTTAACTATTAGAAACTAATTTAAAAACTGTGTTAACCCTTTGGATATTGAATAGTCATCAGACTAAGCAGTAGGAGAGCTATGTGACCACAGGCTCACCATGTCATAAAATCTGGAATCTGTGCTACTGTATTTTGGATGAGTAACTATGATAGTTACTGGTAACATCCAGAGCGTCTGGGAGCATCCACTGTGATGCAGAGAACTCTCCACTAGGAACTGGTGGAGAACTCCAGTCCCATCAGGTTACCAAAGACTTGTCAGATGGTAACAACTCTCAGCTTCACCAGCTCAAAAACTTTACGGAAAGTGACCACTTTTGGTGGATTCCCTGAGAATCATGGTGAGAATGATGAGGAATGTGTATTTCAGCTGTCCCAAGGGAAAAAAAAAAATAAAATCATCTCAGACTAGACTCAGGTGGATTCAAACCACGTGAAGCCAATGCAAAGCATTGCCTCAGCTGGTCCTGCTTTCGAGGCAATTTAGCCCTAGGATCTAAGCTGGGCAGCACTGCGGGGACAGGGACCTTCGATTTCTGTTATCTTCCCTCTGGCTTGCCCTCCCCCATGTCCTTCTGCCTTCCTCTCCACAGGGCAGCCAGCCTCCCCAGGGGAAGAAGTCTGACACAGGGATCCTGTGACCCTCCAGATCCCTCAAGGAGAGCCATTTCAGCCTCAGAATGCCTATTCCCAAAGCACATGCTCTGAAAATTGAGCCAGCAGCTACCACTGCAGCTACATCTTGTTAAGGAAAAGGAGTATGACTTGTTTGCTGTGCTGCTGGTGGGCTTTAGAGGTGCTCTGAGCCTGCATGCCAGGCCAGGTCTCCCCCAAAGGCAGTGGCCAGGTGCTACTTTGGCTTGCTAGGACACAAATTGGGCAAACAGGTGCTGAGCACACACTGGCCTGGGAGAAGCAGGTTTGCAGAGGCTAGCATTCATTTTTCTGGAGGCTCTGCAGCCCAGAATAGAGACACTCAAGTGGAGGCATTCTGCAGCTGAAGGAGCAGGAGTGTTCTGTGTTGGCATTTTAAACTCTAGCAATTAATGCCCCTTAATTACCATTTTTAGCACACCCTCTCATTCTCTGTGGATGTCAACCTGATGGACATTTCTTCTTTTTTCCTGCTTTTTCTGCTTTTTTAGTGTGTTTATATGCCCTCCTCTTCCCCTTCCTTTTTTATTTAAAATGTATACAATTTGGGTAAAAATTAAGCTTCATGCTTACTCACACAACAATAAGAGCACACAGAAGCCCTGAGGGTCATAAAACTCCAGTCACAGAAAAAAATCAAGTAAAATAAGAACATACAAGAGATGTTAAAAACCGCAAACTATTTCTGGACCTGGTGAGCTCTTGCGCTGAAGCCAGTTGCAGAGCCATCAGAGCACAGGTGCACGCCACATGACCAGGTGATAATAAAACAACCCTAGAACGCGATCTTGAGGAGCCTGATGATGGTTTGTCTCTGTAATACATCCATCCCAACGTGAACTTCTACATCTGTTTCATATTTAAGGTTTTTATTTTTTTTTATTTTTTTTTTACTTTTACTAGTAGCTTTAAAGAAAGTCAAGCAGATGAATATCTACATTTAGAAGACCATATGTTAACAAGGGGCTGTGAGGTGACATGACAAGGTTGGTGAAGCACGCTCACCATATGCAAAAGTGCTGAGCAGTGTAAGATGTTTATAAACGGATGAGGACCCTTGAGCTGTTGCAAGAAGAAAAGCTCTCTTGCAGGTTACCCTACAGCCCGTCCTGAGGGTTTGGCAGACTGATTTGTGAGGTAACTTTACCAGTCACAGAAGTATCTGCATTAGGTAAACTCGCTGCAACACTAGAAAATACCAGCAACATATTTTTCACTGTGGAGGAGAGCACTGAGCAAAAGGGACACCTACTTACTGTTGTCTTACTGCTCCCACTAGATGGGTGTCATGCTGGAAGGAAGAGGAGTTGGGAGTGCAGCCATTTCCCTTCCTAGGAAATATTTGTTGTACCCAAAGTAAAAAGCCAAATACTGGAGAACTGAGCAGTTGGGCAGCCTCAGTTGTCAATAAGTCAGAGATAGGAATGTCTGATTTCTCACAGAAACTAAGTCTCTCCTGGGAGCACTGGTTTGAACTCAACTCTGCAGTCTAATACATGGTAGACCATATGAAATGTGAAAACCCAAGCTAGTTCCATAACCTTTCCAGAACCCATGTGTTCCAAAAAGCAACTTTCTGTCCTTGCTCTGAACAACAAAAAATGTGCATAACATCTTTCATTTGGCAGGCCATCTTGATTTGATGTCAATTGCTTCTCCATCAAGTTGATACGCACCCTGTTCCATGTAAGTGTTGCTTGGCTCATTGCAGGGTCACCCCGAATGCAAACCAGTAACTTCGCTTAATGTAGATTAGGCTGTGCACAGCCCATTGCAATCCTGGTAGTGTCATCTACCTCATGAAGAAGACAGTGGAGATATTTCCACAACAGTGACCTGTTAAATGCATAACTTCACTGGCTGAGATGTTAGTCTGTTTAAGGTTTTTTGTTTCTATTTTACTGTGTTTGACTCTGTTTTTTGCAGGTGGTATGGAAAGGTTTTTTTAAAGACAGCTCCAGTGTTATATTAGATGTACTATTATTTGGCCAGGAAAATAGTTATTCCTTTTGCATATTAGTCAGATGACATATTTCTACAAATGATATCTCAGGTCTTCTGAAAGGCATACAAGAGTTTCATACTGACCATTCATGAGTCTCCCCATGGGGCTCAGGAATTCTCAACCCTTCATCTTTTGCCTTGCATTAAGGAAAGCTGGGCTGCTGAGTTAAAATATCCTTCCAGTTACAATGAAAATAATCCAGTTTGACGATTCGACTATAATCTGATGCCAAAGAAAAATTTCAAGCATATTACAATAATACTGAAATTACATTTTTGATGGCACCAGAAATAAACATGGAACTAACAAAGAATTGACCGCTTATAGATGGTTGAAGGAAGAAATTATTATTTGAGTCCTTTATAGAAAAACATTAGAATTATCAAAAATGTAACATCTCTTTGAAAAAGAAAACCTCACAAACAACTGTAGAGATGGCAAGACCTCTTCATTTCTTGCATTCCCATTTCAGAAGGAAATAAAATAAAAATATCAAGCACAGAGGAAAATAAATGAAATCTGTGTTAACTACATGCCCAACCAGAGTGAAATCGTTTCATCTACCTATTGTGAAAGATGGATCAGCCTCACAAACTGGACTCAAATGCTTTGCAACCAATGACTACCTCTGTACACCCAGATTCCAAACCATTTCTCCAGTAAACTTTGACTGAACAAAGCCTGCTTTACACCTCAGCCTCTTATTGCGATTATGCAGTTGCGGACCATGCAATGGTGATTCTGTAGGGATTGGGACTTCTGCAGCAAAATAATTTGAAAAATTTTATGGTAAACAAATGTGACTTTGAGCTGAGACTTGACTGGAATTTATCAGTTTTTAATAAAACCTTTGTGATAAGGTGTTTCTCAGGATTAGGAAAGACTCTCTAATGAAGACACCCAAAGAAAAATGCTCCATCCTAGAGTCTTATAAGAGTATGGAAAGAGTCGTTTTCCCTCACGTCCATAGACTGCACTAACCACCAGGCTATCGGTTAATTTAGGATGATTATAAGGATGTGGGTATGTAAAGGACCAACTACAACATCAGATCTAGTCCTCCACAGTGATACACAGCTACACACTACAAGTCAAATTTAGAAAATCCAAGACCTCGTTGACAATGCCATTATCTACCTTGATCCACAACACACTTTTTAATATGTAGCAATAAAATGAGAAGTTGTACTAGCTGATGAAAACCACAACTGCAATGATCTACAGAAAGAAAGCAGGAAAGATCCCAAACTGCAATCATGATTCTCTTCTTGGATCTGGTCCATTTTCCATAAATAAGTAAATATTCTTCGGGTCAAAGGAAGATTGGCCTCAGTTTTACATATGTTTAGCATTCATATCTAGATATTTTGCACCCTTTCTCAAGGTTCAGAAGGAGCCAGAATATCAAATCCAGTCTCAGAGATATTTAACATTGTTCTGTGCAACACTGCTAAGAAATTCTTCACTTATGGGGCAAATGCGGTGCAATGTGACTTTGCATTATCAGGTGTGTGCACATCCTGATTTATTTCTCTTTTCCATACTATACTGAAAAGGTGTCAATTTTCATGCTTTTTATCTGGATGTCTCTCTAATGTCTATCTGGATCCTGAGATCTACTTTGTACCTCAGTTCTGGAGCGGATTTTTTTTAAATTATTTTTTTAAAAAAATAATTAAACAACTACTTTTCAATGCAAACAGCCAAATTTCCAGTTGGTGATAACACCTTGTCTGAAAAACTTATGTGACAGCAGCACCACACAATCAAGCCAAATTTCACTTTTTCCTTAGCCTTGGAGTTCAATGCCAAGCTCTGGGGCAAAATTTATGGAAGTGATTAAGCTGGTTTTGATAATGGGGTTTAAATTGGTGCATAAAAAAAAAGGCCAATTAATTTTTTTTTTTATTTCAAGACTGAGAACCTTAGCAAACCTTTAGACAAAATTGGGCTGAGTTTTGATTTTGTAATGAAACTCAAAACCAGCCGAGTTTCTCTTGGTTTTGTGTTTCATTGCAAGAAACTCTAATTCTTAGATGAGTACAGCCCAGAGTGCATACATTCATGATCAGCAGTAAATGTGCAGAGAAAGAAATGGTAGAACAAACATCAGATTTTTCTCTGCAGTCGGCAATGCCTGGAAAGCCGCCCTGCTTCATTGCAATGCAGATTTGCAGACTTTGGCCCAAAAAAGACCTGTTGGCGAAGTTTGATACTGAAAAGTAATCTTCTTCAGGAAATGAGTACCAAAGAATTGTTATACCATGTAATAAGAAAGAAACAATAAAGATCCCTGGCGAGAAAGTAGTTCTGGGTTGATGGACAACAGTCATTATAAACCGAGCTTTCAAATAAAAATACCTTCAACCTTTTGAAAGGGTTTCTGTATTTTAAATATGGACGTTCGCATTTCAGACTGGAGAGCTTCCAAGTGACCTCGTGACTGTAAAGGTTAAGCACTATGAGAGAACAATTGCAGACACTCAGAATGAGAAGGAAAATATGATTTTATAGCTGGAACAGACTATAGAGTATCTCTTCTAACATTTCAAATTTGAATTAAATAGGGAACTATTGGGAATGGTTCAAAAACATCTGAGGCTGAAGAAATGAATGAATTTACTCTATTGCTCCACAGACACTGCTGCCCCAGTCACTCCATTTAAAGACAATGAGTAAGAGCTTGTCTGTACTAAGTGCCTGAAGTCACCTGATGTCAGTGACAAAGCTGCAAATATATAAACGGCTGTGACAATAGCTCTGGTGGTGAAGTAATTAGTTACCCAGTCACCTATGACAAGATAATATGGGTGCAAATTAATCAAAACAGAAAGGTGAGAATCCCAAGAAAAATAGTCCATGCAGTCATTACTTCTCCCTTGCTGGGACATTGAATGCTGTCCCTCATTTAAACTTTGTTAAGGCCTTGGCTTCTCCACTGCTGTTTAAAGTATTGTTGGCTTAAAGTGGGAAAGTGCACTCTGTCCCTGGGTTAGTGGTTGTCATATTTGCAAGAGATGTGGAGAAGAATCGTACACATTTGTACTGTGCTGCAAAGGGTCTGAACAGAGCTGAAAATGGTGATCTCCTATAGTCTATCAAAATTCAACAAATACATCAAAACATACCCCTTTTCAAATTCTGCTGATATTACTAGGTGATCATCTGCACTGCATGTATGGGAAAAAGATGAGGCTTTTTTCCTGATGGCCCTTCTGCCTGAAACTTTACCCACCTTTTTGGGTGGAGAGGTATTTTTCAGAAAGGTCTGCTGATGAGAACAGGTATGGAGATGAAACATTAGAAATCCAGGACTACAGATAAATACAGTAATCAAAATATGAATGACTATATTCTTTTTCACTAGTTTACACATTGTTTTAAAATATTCAGTGTTTCCAAATTAAAAAAAAATGGACCGGGCTTAAAATTCATGGTGGAAATCCTTCTCAGCACCACAGCTTCAGAAAAGGAAATAAACTAATCTCATTTGAAGTTCATGATGGAAGACTCTACCAATAATATAGGTGGACTGAAAACAAAGTACGAAGCTGCACCATCCTAGCTGGAGCAGTTTTGAGCATCTAGAAATTGTTGTCAAACTGATTTTAAAACTCGAGCTGAAGTAACAAAGGAGGGTTACTTCACCCTAGGGAGTTTAAGCTACAAACACACACAGGGTAGCTTTACCCCCTCAGATAGGGTTGGCACTCTGTATGCATGCACATGTGTGTGTGCGCAAGCAGTTGGGGGGAAAATGTAATACAACCTTCCCTGCATCCTGAGGAGCACTAGCTGGGGGTGACAGGGAATTTAGTCTCTCATGTTGCAGAAAGCTGGGGGCAGCTGGTCTGGATATAGAGCTGCTGGCTCTCCCGGTAGCCAGGATTACACTCACGGTGGAAGACTACTCCAGCTTCCCTACCTTGTCCCCACTTTCATCTTTGCACCACTCTCCAGGGGTGCCAAGGGGAGAAAGACCCACTAGCAATATCCCCTGCTTGGGCAGATACACATGGATCACAGCAATTCCTGGGAATACCTGAGAAATTAACTCTATTTACCTTACACTGGCACATACTGTAATGCCGAGGATGTATTACAGGTTTAGAAGACACCCAGAGGCCTTGGTCCTTACTTCGCTAAGAGGAACAGACCTTCAATGCACCCTGGGGTGCATTAAGAGGAGTGTGGCCAGCAGGTCGAGGGAGGTTCTCCTCCCTCTCTACTCTGCCCTGGTGAGACCCCACCTGGAGTACTGTGTCCAGTTCTGGGCTCCCTGGTTCAAGAAAGATGAGGAACTCCTAGAGAGTGTCCAGAGGAGGGCAACAAATTGATGAAGTCACTGGAATATCTCCCCTGTGAGGAAAGGCTGAGAGAGCTGGGCTTCTTTAGCCTGAAGAAGAGAAGAATGAGAGGGGATCTAATCAACATGTACAAATATCTTAAGGGTGGGTGTCACGAGGATGGAGCCAGACTCTTCTCAGTGGTGCCCAGCGACAGGACAAGAGGCAATGGGCACAAACTGAAACATGAGGTTTCTATTGAATATGAAGAAGAACTTCTTTACTGTGAGGGTGACAGAGCACTGGAACAGGCTGCCCAGGGGGGTTGTGGAGTCTCCTTCTCTGGAGATATTCAAAGCCCTCCTGGATGATGTCCTGTGTAACCTGCTCTAGGTGAACCTGCTTTAGTAGGGGGGTTGGACTAGATGATCTCCCGAGGTCCCTTCCAACCCTTGCCACTCTGTGATTCTGTGATTCAAGGCAGGCAGGTCCTGCTACAATGTGTGGAAAAATGTTATGGGGCACCGTAGTATGAGTAAAAGAGAACATGTTTGTTATGGGCACTGCCTCTTGTCTAACCAGCTGAGATGCACTGTCCTGTTGCTGTTTCGACCTTTGTCATGAGTTGTCTTCAGCTTTCTTAGCTTTTAGTAAAAAAAAGAGCGTTGTGACTTCAAACTGGTATTTCTTACTGATGTCACGGTTCTTCACTTTTAGCATGTACAGTTATTCCACGTGCATTTTCCCATACAGAAAAAGGTTTTTCTGCAGAACAAATATCTCATCAGTCAAACTCCTCTGTGCAAGCACTGTAATAAAAAATTTACTCTTCATGTGTGGCTGGGGTAAGAATGAAATAAAATCATGTTGCCTTGACACAGAAATACAGGGGACACAACCTCTTGTTCCTGTGCAGGCTTTTAGGCTTCAGATGAAGTATTTTTACTTGGAGCTGTGATCACACTTATATTACATTTTCTGTTTCAATGCTTTTCACAAAACTCATGCTTGACAGGGTTCTATATTTTATGGTAATTTGAAATTTATTTGGAATTTACTTTAATCAGCAAAGAGATGGTGAGTATCTCCTACAAGGTGATGCACTACCCTGAACTCCCATTGAAAAGCCACAGTCCCAATTTGCTATAATTGGTTCTGAATTATGAAACAAACCTTATTACTACTGCTACCTATATGAAAAACACAGCCTGTGTAATTAAGATGCTAGACCTCAAGGAGGAATGAATAAGTCAGATCCTCATGGTTTGAAACAGTGCCTTGCACTGGTGGGGGTGCATATGTCAAAAGATGGGATTCTCAGGCAAGACTCATAGAAGCAGTCACAGTTTTTCTTTGTTTTCCAGTGTATTTTTATTTAAAATGAAGTTCAGATCCATCAACTGATGGCTCTGTGAGTCAAAGCAGCATAGAAACTAGCCTTCTGATGGTCACTGATGGCTAGAAAAAGAAGTGACTGGACACAATTACATTAAAATAGCAGAAAAGACTGTATCATTTTATAGCACACTTAGACACATTTTCCACTATACTTGCCAGATATCTTTTTTTGTCATGTGAGAAACATGGTCCTAAGTGGTCATCCTTGACATAGCATAATTAGGGTGTTTATAAAACTTATATCATTTGTTGGTAAGTATTAATCATCATGTAACTAGAGCTAAAATCCATCCAGATATATTACTGATTACTTAAGGTTTGCAAGCATTTTTCAAATAAATGCTCCACATTTTGTTCATTATGGTATGGGGGGAGTGGAAAGGATCCATATCACACAAAGATTAGAAACATAATTGAGTGTTTATAGAAATGGACACAAATACTGTAGCTCAGAAAATGTGTTAGTAAGCACCTTTTTATACACGTGCTGTGCTAAAAACAGCTCAATCACTAAAGTAGCCAAACCACACCTGGTGTATGACATTATCCAGTGAATAAGAAACATTTGAAGACAAATTTCTAGACCTGCCACTTGCTGTTTTAGGAGAGTTGAACATACTACAAAGAAGGACACAACGTGAGTTGTGCCAGAGAGCCAAACTGCCCTCTTGAGTGTCTGTGCTCTTGTGGACAACAGGATTCTGTAAGGTCTGACAGAGGAGTACACAGAAGTAGGGACATATTAGTCACATAGTATACTCACAGTCTCTGTCTTTCCATTGCCTGATCCATCTGAAATGACCAAAAGATATAAACCAGTTTACTGAGTGTAACTTGAACTCTAGTCTCCAAAAAAGGGTTTTCATTTGGATATGTTCAGACGTCGTCTATGCTTCTTACGTGTCTTACACCTCTGCTAAACACTTAGTTTCTGTGGTTAGTAACATACTGTGCAAAGGAAGTAAAGAAAGATTTTTTTCTGGAAAGTGTTGGTTCATCAGGACTATGACGTTAACTGATTAGAGAAACTGACATTATAAAAATGTGATCCTTGGAAAAGTTTCATTATTCATTAATCCTTGGTAACATGAGAGAAACTATTGAACACAAAATGGGGTGGAAGGACAGCAGTTTGGGAAACAGTCCCGTTGCAGTGCAGGCAGAATGGTGTTGGTGCTGAACCGTTTGGTGAGTGTCGTTGGCAGCGCTCTCAGCCCTGGCTGAAGCAAAGGGTGGTTGCACAAGGCAACGCACAGAGCATGAAGCAACATGGGTGAGAAAGTTAAAGGAAGAAGCAGAGCACTTTGAACAAGAAGAGCGCAATTTCTGTGGAAGCTGTTCTGAAGAGCAAATTGCTTGCAGTAGACCCTCATTTTCCCCACCACCTAAATTGTGTCTCTAACTAACAGATGTTATGGTTTTGAGACAGAGCTGGTAGCTTGTCCAGAACTGAACATGTCAGTGCCCAAGGACACACTAAATGGGCATTCTTTCCATTCACAGCCAGCTGAGCAGGACCTCACGAACACTGGTGCTCACATGTTATTTCTGCTTATTGGCAGAGCTCTTAAGCAATGGCAGCAAATCCTAGTGCACTCTAAGGGCAAACAGAAGCAAACTTCAGCCCTGAACTCAAAAGCACTACTTCCTGTGTCCACCATACTTCGAATACAGCCAGCAAAACATTGCCTACACATCTGCCAAAGATATGAATAAAGCTTGCTAAAACACCTGAGATGACAGCTTTCAATCAGCCCATCAGACCAGCTTGTACATCAGGGCAAACTGTAAAAATTACAGAGACGCCTGGGCAGGCTGGTCTATTTTCAACATTGCCATAACAACACTGTCTTGAGCTAATTTAAAAACATCCCTGAGCTATCTCTGGTTGCCATGCCTTTGACAGCAAGCAGGTAAGTGGAAGGACAGCAGGTCTTAACTGCATTTCTGACATGAAAAAATGAAAAATTTTATAAGAAACAGAAAGGTTTTCTCAGTTCTGTTAGCTGAACCCTACTTTCTGCCTGGTGTGGTGGGGGATGGCAGGATACTGTCAGAAGAAATGTGCAGATGGCATAAGAAATGCATATTTAAAATTCTGTCCAGCTGCACCATCTTGTCTGTTTATCACAGGAATTGGGAAGAAATAAGAGAATATGGGGGATTTCTGAGAGTAACTTGTTCTTGGTTGCAAAACATGAACTGCTGCAAACATCCAAATGTAAATAAACTACAATTTTTAGACATGGATAAGAAATTAAATATTTCTGGAGGTGTAAAGAAGTGGCTCGGCATGTTCCAAGGCCCACTGCTGGACAGCTGCAGTGCAATTAGCTGCAAGATCATCCGAAGTTTGAGCTGGGTCGTATGGGTTTTGTTGTTTCTCCTCCATCTGCCAAGTAATTCTTCAGTAAGCTGACATCACATGTATCATCTTTCCTTGCAAGAACACATTGTATGTTCTGTGTCTTGCAGATTTTTTTCTCAACTCTTCTGCTGAAATAGGAAATGTCGTCCTTTACAGGTAGTTTTTCTGACTAAGCTGGTATTTTTGAGAAAGCAATTTGACACCAGGCTCTGTAACAAGGTTTCTGGATGCAACACCATGATCTAAAATACACAGTAAGATGTAAAAACTTGTTATTTAGGCAACATTGGCAAGCCTCTGATTATAAAACACAACAACTTGACTACCCCTGTTATTTGCCAAATTCTCTCTGATGCTATTGTCAGTAAGAGTTTTGCCATTTATTTGAACTACACTAGGATTCATACGCTTACACTTCTAGCTTTTTATTCAATTGTTATGATTGCATTCAGTAGAGTACCTCTTGCATCTGATGGGATCCGGGAAATGCATCCCACTGTACAAAGGCAGAAGAAAAAGGCGCCTTCAAGTATACAAGGAGGTAATGCAAAGATCCTCACTTTGTTTTTCATCCTGTGACACCTTTTATAAAGTGTACCTCTTAAAATGAATAAAGTGCATAGTGATGTTTAAAGCTGCAAAAAAAATTCTCATGTTTTACTCACTGAGCAGGAGACTGCACCCATTGTCCTTTTCGACTTGCTTCATATAAACTCAGAGAAGATATAGATAGAGATAGAGATATAGACATTAGAATGTTTTTTTTCTAAAAGACACAGTATGAGACTGACTGAAGGTATCATTTTAAATGCTGGAGAGGAATTATAGTGAGAATTGGATAGGCTGTGGCACACCCCAAAATGTTTGTGATTATTTCAGCCTCGTAAATGTTGCCAAAGTCTATGAAAAAGGCCTTTGTTGTCCTGGTATGGTGTGGTGGAGAGGTCCCAGATTTCCTATGAATCTGAGTGATTGGAGCAATGCAGCTGACTGTGTTAGGTGACACATACCAGGACTTTGAACTACCTATAAAAAAATAGGTCTCATTTAGCATGTAGTATTAGGCATTTGGCATGCAAAGACACAAGGCTTCCCTTTGCCTTCAGCTGGCTGTCGGACGTATGCAGAGCTCTCCTGCATCGAGGGGAAGGCCGGCGTGCAGGCACGCTGTGGGCTGGAGGGAAGGCTGGGAGGGAGGCACCAACATGCTGGAGGCAGAGCTGCAGCCCACTTAAACCTCTGTCATAAATCTGTTGTGGGAGGGGGGATCAAACAGTGCAGCATGAACAAATGTGTGTTGCAATGATTATAAACTCAGGAGCCCGGGGCTCAGCCTTGAGCAGTTACTGTCTAAAGACAGAAAGTTTTCCTCTTCCTTGCAGGGCTGGGTCCTTCTGGAGATTGTCCCTAATCACATGTCTTAATGACTCCCTAGAATTTAGCTACTTTTGGACAGTGCGCTTTCTGGCCTTAAGGAATCCACTTTGGGCCACTGTCCTGCAACTAATATGCAATGTGTGCTTTTCTCCCTTTTTAATACATTGCACCATTGTGAAGCATTTATCTTTTTGTCGTCAACCTTCTAGAGCTCTTCTGACATTTCTCAAAGTAGCTTTTGGAACCAAACACTGAAATGTATGTTTCTTAGCTGCAGTTGAAGAACAGCAGTAAGGAAAAAGCCAAATCCTATTCTGTGTAAATGAACCGTATTCCCCTTGCCAGCATTTCATTTATGCATGGGTTTTGGCCCAGATTCCTCCTTCTTAGCCCTTCACTGACAGGTTATATAGGATAAGGAGGCTTGAGAAAGGCTTTCAGTAACTGTCCTTCCTTAGATAACTTTGAAGTGAAAAAGTGCAGTGCCAACCCTTCAGAAATGTTTAAAACATTTTGGATGCAGACGCAGATTCTCCATATTGTACATGGCTTTTTGGCTGACATTTTGTCATAAACTAACAGCTGAGTGTTAGCTAGGATACCAACCTGAAAATATGTTCATCAGCATCCACCATGTGAAGCCATGTCCTAATCCCACCTTGCTGATGGTCCTCAAACCGTAGTCATTTCAAGAATGTAAAGATGCTCTTGCTGAAGTTTTCCCCCACTCCCTCAGGGGCATGAAGTCTGTTCCCCACTGCCGTCATGTTGGCAAAAGGCATCCCACATGCCCTTGCTTGTTTTCAAAACAGTGACCCAGGAAATGCTGTTAAGTTTTCTTGCAAAAGCACAGGTTGAACCTTTTTCATTTTTCTTGGAGGCTTTCAGACATAGGAAGAATGTAGCAGCTTTCCTGCTGCTGCAGACTGTACCTCAGCTACACCTCTCATGTTCCCTCACAGGCGTGATATTTATGTTTGCAGCTGTACAGGCAAGGGGGGGGGGGTACATTAATACAGTACATCTGCATTCTTGTAAGTTTTGTCAGCCATTTTTTAAAAAACATAATTTCTGAAGGTCACTGAAATTTAACTTGAGGACCGCATGTGGGAAGTGGGACGTTTCTACCCTAGTAAGTAGCTGTCAACATCATTAAGATGTTATCTCCACCATTTCTAGAACTGTTTTTCTATTTAGTGTTTATGAACAAGTTACAAGAGACAACTGAAGTTGTACATTTCAAGTGAGGTACAACAGTGAGTCAGTATTTAGAGGAGTTTGGGCAGTAAGACTGGGAGAAGAAATTATGCCCTACAAATCCAGTTTAAGATGTGTCCTTTGCAGTTCTGTCCAGTTACAGCTTAGTAATAACTGTGTATAGTAAACAGTGCATAGCGTCTGTACAGGCTGATATCTGATGTACTGGAAGAAAAATTTACCTCTTGTATCGGGAAACTGGTTGCATTTTCAGGGAAGGCTATGCTCAACCCTTCTGCTGAGAGAGTGTTGCCCTTCTGCTCCAGACCAAGAGGATGCTTTTCAGTGGTTCATTACTGTCTGCAAAATCACTGTAAATAGAACAATTTCTGCTCCCTCTCAAGTGCTATCATTTGCATTTGAGTAATGCAAATTGAAGAAAAGACATTATTCTGAAACATCAATGCTACTTGGCCCCACACCAACTCTGAAACAATTATACAAGTAACAGTGTTACATTGATTAACATCTCCAGCTATTTCCTGCAAGCTAGAAGAGGTATCCTGTCCCACTTCTCCTGGTGGGACTGGTATTACTTGTACCACAATTTGTTAAAAGAATCTGCCTTTTATATCTTATCTAGAAATATAAGTATATAAATATAACATATACAAAAGATATTTGCATATCTTATAAACCCACACACATCTTGGCATTTCAGTCTCATCAGCGTTCCTCTCTGTCTGAAAATACACATAGTTAGCATGGGGAGGAGTGCTTAGCCAGGGAGATAAGACAGAGTTACAATAGCAACACCAACTTTGCTTGGTCGTTCCTGAAAGGAGAATGGTACAAGTTTTCTTGGATAGACCTGCTCCTACCTGGTGTTGTCCAGCCTCATCAGTACCCAACAGAACAGTAAATTTTGAAATGCCTCAGCAACCAACCAAATGCACAGAGAATACCATAGGGATCTGGAACTGAGTGCCTTCCTACCCTTGCCTGGCCTGTTTATTTCCTTCACCCCTACATATTCATTATGATCTTACCAGCACTGTGGGTTGGTTTTTTTTTTTTTTGCAAAAGTGCTTTATTGGACTCTCTAGTGAGGCACCGAGTAGTGGTGGAACGGTGGTGTTAGGTTAATGGTTGGACCCAATGATCCTAAAGTCCTTGTTCAACCTGAACGATTCTACAGTTCTGTGCAGGAGTTTGAGATGCCCAGAGTCAGGCGTGGAAGTACCTGTACCTTGTCTTCAGAGTCAGCATGTGGAAAATCCCAAAAGAGCGTGTTTCCTGTGCAAATTATTGCCAAAACCCAAACTAGAGCAACTAGTATTTTAAAATGCAAATTACAGCAACCTTCCTTTTAAAATAGATTGGCTTTGACCTGCTAAACAGAACAATAGTTTTTATGAATACTTTTCTCCCTTCTGTGTCCTTGCAGAGTCAGGTCCTTTTCCAGAGATTGTCCCTCAACCCATATTTTTAATGACTCCCTACAATTTAACCACTTCTGCAATGTGCCCTCCAGGCCCATCACAAACAGTTCTCTGCTCCCATTGACTCTGAAGCTCACCTCTATGTCAGTTTTTGGGGCTCTCCGAGTCTCTGTTTGCCCTCTGGACAGTGTTTCTCCCACTGTGTCTTGTACCATGCTGGGCTCTGAGGCTTGCTGCAACTATAGAGTTGCATTTGCACTTGGGGCAAAAGTCAGTCTCCCACTTTCTGCTCTGACTTATTCCACATAACTCAGAGTACACACTTCAAGGAAAGGCAACCATGATCAGACAGCCTTTCTCCTTCTGCCCTACCCCACCCCTTCCTAGCAAGCCAGACTTTACAGTGTTTACAACTGTGAATAAACCAATTAAATTGTACAATCTGCCACATGGAACTCCAGTACTTCAATTTCTTCTTGGCAGGTCTTGGGAAGCTTGCAAGCACAGTGCAATCCATGTGCAGGAAAGGGGTCAGTGCCTCTGGCTGGTCTTACTAGAAGCTGCCCCTCTCCAGTCTCTCAGCAGCAGCTTTTTTCCAGTGAGCTGGGGTGACACACACTTTTGCAATCAAAACAAACAAGGACATTTGGTTTGAGCCTTCTACCAAGCACCTAGCTATCTGAGGAAAACCACCTGTTTCATAGGTTGGGACTGTGCTATCTCTGCAGACTGGTACATGTTTGTCATTTTGCATTTAAGTACGTTAGCCATGTGAAATGGTAGTGAGGTTGATCTATGTGGCTTAATGGAACAGGCAACACACTAGCAACTATGAAAATTTATTGGTGTCCTTTTTCCCAGATGTTGCTGTTTGTTTGCATGTGTTACTAAGACGCTTACTAAATCTCTCTGTTGGTTTCTGCACTTGGACACCTGAATGTGAAGATGCAGTGCTTGTAAGTCAGGCAGTGTGTCAGCTTAGAGATAGCTGTAGAAAGAGTTCTGAGAGGTGAATAATGAGCACAGCTCACCCTGTGTTTTCTGAAATAAAATAATGCAGCAGCTCCCAGCACCTGGTGAATGAAATTAGCCTTATATAGACAGGGTCCCCATGTTGTTACTTCTGTTCATCAGCAGTATGAAGTTTCCTCGTTCATAGAATCATAGAATCATAGAATCACTTTGGTTGGAAAAGACCTTTAAGATCATCGAGTCCAACCTTTAACCTAACCCTGCCATCCCACCACTAAACCATGTCCCTAAGCACCTCATCTATCCTTCTTTTAAATACCTCCAGGGATGAGGACTCTACCACCTCCCTGGGCAGCCCATTCCAGAGCCTGACAACCCTCTCGGTGAAGAAGTTTTTCCTAATGTCTAGCCTAAACCTGCCCTGGCACAGCTTCAAACCATTCCCTCTCGTCCTATCATCTGTTACCAGGGAGAAGAGGCTGACCCCCACCTGTCTACAGCCTCCTTTCAAGTAGTTGTAGAGGGCGATCAGATATCCTCTCAGCCTCCTCTTCTCCAGACTAAACAACCCCAGTTCCCTCAGCTGTTCTTCGTATGACTTGTGCTCCAGACCCCTCACCAGCTTGGTTGCTCTCCTCTGGACATGTTCCAGCAATGCAACATCTTTCTTGTAGTGAGGGGCCCAAAACTGAACACAGGATTCGAGGTGCGGCCTCACCAGCACCGAGTACAGGGGCACCATCACTTCCCTACTCCTGCTGGCCACACTATTTCTGACACAGGCCAGGATGCCATTGGCCTTCTTGGCCACCTGGGCACACTGCCGGCTCCTATTCAGCTGGCTGTCAATCAGTACCCCCAGGTCTTTTTCCACCAGGCAGCTTTCCAGCCACTCTTCCCCAAGCCTGTAGCACTGCATGGGGTTGTTGTGACCAAAGTGCAGGACCTGGCACTTGGCCTTATTGAACCTCATACAGTTGGCCTCGGCCCATCGATCCAGCCTGTCCAGGTTGTTGTTATTAGCTGGGCAAGGTGCTTAATATTATAATAAGAACAACAACAACAATAATAATAATAACAACAAAAATAAATCTGAAAAAGAAAAATGGGCTTATATCCACTTTGAATCCTACTGCAAAATCCCTCTTCTCAGCCCACAGACTTCACTAAATCACCCCTCTTTTATCTCCCTCCACTGCCTCCCCTCCCTCTATGGTGTTTAACATAAAATACTTTATTTTCAGAGCCCTTCACAGCGTCTGCCAGTTCTTCATCCCTCATTCTCTTATATGTCAGCTCTCCCTTCCACATCCATCACCCACTTGTTAGATTTTCAAATGTCTTTGTGCTCTTTTTCATGCTGCCTCTCATAACTGAGAGTTGCATCCTGCCAATATTAGGAAATTAAGACCATGTCATCCTCTTTCAAGTCTCTCCTTAAAACTCACTTTTCTCTACAGGACCTCGTCCATGTGCTGGCCTATTATACTGTTGTGGGTTATCCCCGGTACCCCCGGTAGGCAACAAAGCACCACACAGCCTCTCGTTCACATCACCACAGCAGGGTGGGGAAAGACGAAAGGAAGAGTAAAAGCAAGAAAACTCGTGAGTCAAGATAAAATTTGTTTACTAAGTGAAGGAGAAATAGAAGAAGAGAAAAAGAAAAGAAAAGAAGAGAAAAGAAAAGAAGAGAAAAGAAGAGAAGAGAAAGAGTGACGCAGAAGCAATCCCTAAACACCTCCCGTGGGTAGACAGAGGCCCTGAAAGCTTCCGAGCAAAGGATGGCTAACCCTCCTAAAACCTCCTCTTTTCCCCTTGTATTGCTGATCATGACATTGTATGGCATCGAGTATGCCTTTGGTTAGCTCAGGTCATCTGCCTGATTCTGTTCCCCCCCCCCCCCCAGCCTCTTGTGAACTCCCAGTCCATTTTCTTGGGGCGGGGAGGGGCGGGGCAGAGTGAGAAACAGAGAAGGCTTTGACACTGTGCAAGTGCTGTTCAACAACAGCTAAAACATTAATCAGCATTGTCTTGGTCACAAATCTAAATCACAGCACCATGTGAGCTTCTGTGAAAAAAATTTATTCCATCCCAGCCAGACCCAGTACACATAATGACCATTGCTATCCACTTCTGCCTTTGTGTTACACATCTGTTATAGTTTACTTTATACTTAGCAATAGACTCTTTCAATCTACAACCTAGCAGAGTGGTATCCTGGTCCTCAGGACTCATTGATACTTCAAGGAGTACTGATAATCATCATAAAAACACAAACATGACCAGCAGACACTGACATTATACAAAGAAACTAATTTCTGAAAGCTTACAAACCCACCTCTGAAAAGAATAACCTTCAAAACTGTAAAATGGCAAAAGTAGGTTCAAGACATCCATTTATACTAGTCATAATAACAGACCTTTTCTTCCAGTTGGGCTGGCAGCTTTTGACCACATTTTTCTTAAACATTGGCTTCTTCCTTAAGTCTTCTGGCCAAGATCTGTCATCTATCCTCCTGCCTGATTCTCCTTTTTCCCAGGGGACATGGCTAGCTTCTTCCTGCTCCTGAGTTGAGTACCTGACCATAGTAGCCAGTGGGAAAACTTCTATCTGGCTAGTTCAAAGGCATCCAAGCAAATATTTTGTGACCCAGTTTGATTAAGGATCTGTGGGTTATTCAATTCTAGTGAGCATCACGAACCCCAGGAGACTACTCATTCAGCCTGTGGTCCAGATTCCCCCAAGTATCCTTGTGGCATGGAGAGAGTAAAAAGCCTTGCCAATGAGGTTAACCAGCTCCAATTTCCCGCTTCTTTTTTATGGTCATACTCTCTTTACTCTTACATTCTCAGTCAGTCTTCCCACAGGGTTTGGTCTTCTCATTTTACTACATTTTCTTTTCTGAGAAAGAAACATTCACAAACACATGAATTGCTCTCCTGTGGCTGGACAACACATGAAAGAACCTTATGAGAAGGCATAAAGAGAAGTCCTTTGCATGTGACAGCAAACACTTGCTAGCTAAGCTGCCTAGTTCCCTGTAGAGAGTCCCCGGATGACTGCTTACAGGGAAGAAATACCAGCCACCCCTCCTATCCTTAATCTCTGCCTTCAGCTGTAGCTTTCTTCCATGCCAAGAGCTTAACTGTTCCTTCAGTATTCAGGTGCTCTGTGGACCACACAGTCTTGTTCTTCCTGGGTTTTTTTGCTTTTAATCCAGGAGAAACTCAACTTTTCTCTCTTTTTCTTTTTCTTTTTTTTTTTCCCCAGGAGTGAGAAGTAATATACAGCACAGAAAATTTTAATGCTGGCACTGATGATATGTGAGGAGTTAATTTTTTACTAACTTTAAAGAAAAATATAGGCAGAAAACCTAAAATTTAGAATGAAATCACTATCTTGACAGAGTTTCAAAAAGGGTTTAGAAAGTGTATCTGATTTGTACCTACAGGTTTTTGGCATATCATCTTTGAGACAGGTACTATATCACACAGCAGGGTCTGAAAAAAAATCACTGACGAAATGAATAAGGTCATATATATTTTCCTCCTGAGAAACAACCTCATCTGAAAGGTAGAGCTCATATAACCAGTCATTAAAAGAAATTAAGCTTTTGGTAATATTAGGCTGGAAAATAACTTGTCAAAGGCACTTGAAGGAAAATAGCCATTTATGACCATGTGGTCAGTTTGTTGCTCAAGAGCCCACCTGGAGAGGTCTGAGAAACCAGATTTAAGGTAAAAGAAGCAGTTTTAAAGCCTGTATTTCCTTCTACTGGCTTATTATATACTTACGCATGTGAGACTAACACCCCATTGAGGCTTATAGGTGCAGAAGTCAGTGTTCAGACTGTCCAGCGCTGTTCTGTATACTGCTCTTTGTTAAAAATTCTCTCTTGTGGTTTAGTTGTAACTTGAATGTTAAAAGACCTTTAGTTACCTTTTGTTGTAGTTGTTTTCTGCTGGAAAAGCTGGCAAAGCAGGCATTTTAATGTGTCATTTAATTTGAAACTTTAAAAACCATGCAGTGAACTAGACTGTAAAGCCCTCATTCATTTCTTTTCATTAAGTTTCATTTAATTGGAGTTTATCAAGCCTTGCTTTCCTGGCAAAAGGGATATCCTGCATATTGTATTTGCACAGTAAAATAGAAATACAGTTTATGAAAACACATATGCTACTGATACATTTAAAAAACTTATTTCAGGGTCTCTAGTCTAAAAAGAGAAATTTAACAACCTCAAGCACCACAGAAAAATAGAGGTAGCTATAAATATCTGTATTATTTTACCTCATACCAGTTCTATCTATATTGCATAGATGGCATACAAACCCACTATTCTGGCTTTAGCCAGTCTTCAAATAATCTTCCCATCATTTTATTAATAAAAATATAGCTAAAAGGAGGCACTAAAGGAGTACATCAACATGGCCTTGAACATACACTTCCGTGGTACGTGCCTGTACTGAGAGGAAGGTATTTTTTATTTTTCCACCTGAACATCCTCCACCACAAACAATTCTAACTGGAAATAGACAAACTGGTCATTTAAGTTAAAGACATATCCAAGCTTCACCCTGAAATTCAAATGGAAAAAAACTTCCTTGTAAGTTTATAAAAATTTGGTAGTGTGTTTCTGTATAGCCTGATATTTTTAACATTTCTTTATTTTGACTAAGAACAACAGGGTGGCCACAAAAAGGGTGGCCCAGTGCACTTCTATTCAGCCCAACATAAAACAATGATGGTAACAGTATAAAAATATTGTGGATTAAACTTTTACTGTTATCTCTAGGTAGAAGACAACCAATTAAGTGTATTTCCAAACTGTCAGCTGAAGAAACGTAGGGGACATTTGCCTTTGTCAGCAGATGGAATGACCTCGTAGCATCTGCTGTTTCAAGCACACCAAACAGTTACAAAGGTCTGAACAGACTCTTTCATGTATTAGATAGAAGAAACCTAGAAAGGAAAGACTGATACTAGGAGTTAAAACTATAAGTTTATTTAGCTTTTCATCTCTCTGTAGAAGGAAATCAGGTTTCATCAGACTGACTGCTAACAACACTGAAAAAGAAGCAAAACCATTGTTCTGTGCCTGTACAGAGTTCAAATTCTATACTCTACTAGGCATAAACCTCGGTGTATAGCCATGTATCTGTATACCCACACAAACACACACACTTCTGGGCATAACTGATTATTCAATAAGTGAAAGAATATCTGTTTTCAGACATCCTCCTACAAAGGACAGACGAAATTTAAAAAGCATATAGCACAAACATTTTTTTACCAGGACATGGAGTCCAAAAATAACGAACGAAATAAGTGGTTTTCCTGTCAGTCTTTTATTTTTTTTTCTGTAAGACTTTTTTTCCTGTAACTTTTCATATTAAGAAAAACTCACATGCTTATCCTTCTTTCTCCTTCATGTATTTACCTTTCCTCTGGTTGTTTTTCCTGATTGTTAAAGAAATGTGTGTTCAAATGAATTTTCAATTCTCAGTGCTCCCTTCAGAGCTGAATTTGTGACATCTTTCATTTCAGCAGCAAGAGAATATGATATCAAGATGGGTACACAACTGCAAATTCATTGCAACAATAAACCTATCAAAAAGCTCAGCTTAAACTAAACTGTAAGGCTGAATAACCTTGGCCAGAGAAAGAAGGAGAAGAGAAGGGAGGCCTGGAGGTTGGTAATTTCTATATAAATGCAGAACCTATGGCTAAAACACGTCTTTGGAAAAGATGCTGGGTGGCAAGAAAGAAACAGCAGATTTGAATAGCAGTGAGGACATATATTTTTTCATGTTTTCTCTCTCAGAGCTATGTCTCAACATGAAAATTCAGCTCTCAATAATGCTTCATTCTCATCATTATCTATTGCTGTAAATGTTCTGTACTTAAATAAGGAAGAGAGCTCATAGATTTTTTCCCCCTCTCTCATTTAAATAGGTCATTGTCTACAAACCTGGCTGGGACTGTTCTTACTCGAGGATGCAGGTGGCACCATCTGTCCCTAGGAGCTATGTGCCAGACAATTCTGGCTTTGCTTTGTATGTGAATTTTTTTCCTGCATAAAATTGCCATATGCAGACCATGTGAAACAGACTCTGCCCAAAATGCAGAGTCGCAAATGCACAAAGTATACAAAATAACAAAGACTTCAAGGTTTTCTTTTATTTCAACAGCATATAAAATGCAAATTTATATTTGATGTTTTCCTTTGAGGTATATCAATTGGAGTTAAAAATGACATCCTAAATTCCTAAGGTAATATGTGGGCTGTTTCAGAGGGGTTTTGTTTTCCTGAAGAGCACAGACATTGTCTGCCTTGTATGACTTTCTAGGTAGCCTGAGAATAAAACCTCTCTCCTGTGTCCAGGGGGCTGGTGTTCATCTTTTGTACCTGCACTGCCAGCTCTTGGGGATGAGCCTTCTACTTGCCCCAGACATCCAGACCAGGGCCATTCCAGGGCAGGATGTTTATCCTCCAATAATAAATCAGCTTGGTTTCGGTGCTGAACATGCTGAGCCTACTGTCCCACAGAAAGCCTGTCTGGCCACTGACTCAAAAACGCAGGGCCCTGATAGCCTCTGAGGTCCTGTTCCCAGACATCTTACCCATTAGCTGTACGTCCTGAGCTGGTCTTCTCTGCAGGACCTGTGCATCCACATTGGCCTTGGGACTTGGAGTGGAGAGAACTCTGCCTTTTCACAAGAAAATAACAGAAACTTCACTGTAACTTTTATCTTAAAATCAGCCCACCAAGCTGGAGATGTCTGGTAGCAAAGCTCCCTATTTGTCAGAATACCCATTTTTAGGGGAAACTTTCTGAGCAGGGCACCAGACTGGTAGAAGGTTTTACTATTCAAGGTGCTTACCAATAAACAGAGCGGGTCTGATCTCAGTTACGTCCTGTGACTCCACTGAAGTCCACTGAACTTAGTCACTGGGCAACGCAACAGAGCTCCACTGGAATTAAACTCTCAGTTACATGCATGCAACCCCAGTGGATTCAGTGGAGATGCAAAGGCATATATGACAGCAAAACTTGGCTTGTTGCTGTATATCAGGATGCAGGTGGCACCATATGCAATGGGTTTCCAGTCACTTGGCAGATGTGCACAGCTGTCTGAGAGCAGAGAAAAAGCTCACAGAGTTAACTCACATTTGGGCAGTGGTCTGTTTGAGAAAAAATTACATTTGTTTACTTTTTCGGTTTGCTGATGTTACTTGTTGCTTTGAAGTTTGCTGCTATTGCTGGAGAGAAAAACACAGACATCCACCCTCCCCCTCCCCATGATTGATGTAGTTATTGATTCCAGGACAAAAATGTAGGGAGAGACATTTACCCAGCTTTTACACAATATATGCAAACATCTTCAACATACAGGTTGGCTAAATTTTACTCACTGTCTGTTTTTCCACTCAACACCATTGTTTTTGTTCTGAGAGCCCTTTAGTCTAATCTATTTATCTATGCAGGTTTAAAAGCTTGCACTCAGCACGTATTTTGGAACGTCACAAATGTATATCATTGTTTCATAGGAAACCTAAAGAACTTTGTTATGATAGAGGACATGGGAGAGAGAAGTGCTTAAATGTAAACTGTTGTGATTTTATGCTTTGGAAATTCTGAGGGAAGCTATGCTTGTTGACAGCAAAGTTTATTACTCTGAATAGCGTGAGCAGTTTTCTGATCTTCACTGATCTGCTCAGTCACTTTTCTTTTTTCCCTCCCTTACTCTGTCTTTTCCCACCAGGCATATCTTCAGGTAGCTCTAGATAATAAAATGACCGCCATTTCTGCAACATAGTCCCATTTGAAGGGCAGCTTTTTCAACTGTATTGACACAGTTTGACATTGCAGATTTGAATGAATTTTTCAGCAGATCTTGCTCATTCTGACTCGCCTACAAACGCTTCCCAGTCATAGAGATTATGTTACAACATTTGCAGAGCAGACAAAAAACTCAGCTCTCTGCTAAGTAGCTCCCAGAAAACCAACTCTGAGCACCTCAAGCAGCGCTTCAGGAGGAAGGGGGCTGTTGTATACTGTTGCCCACAAACACCACCAAGGCTTGGAGGAAAGTTTAGTCTTCCTCTCTTGCAAACAGTGAAGGCTCACTGCCACCTGTGGGCAGCGACCAGCATCAGCATGTTGTGCAATACTGCAGAAAGTCAGAACCAGAAGGTGGTCACTCACTGCAATGGCTCTGCTGATTCTCTGTCGCTAAAGGAGCTGCAGGAGCCACCCATCTGCAAACATCAGTGGGCTGCAGTGCCTGACCTCCAGATTGCTGTCTTCGAACCAAGCCCCCAGGAGCTGCTCTCTGGCTTCCAACGGGCTGGGTTATGCCAAGGCTGGGCGAAAGCCCTGATCCACGGTCTCTTTTGGTGGATGAAGCCTTTGGGATGACTCCGTCCATTTTGAGTCCTCCAGCACCCCACAAGGGATCACCACAGATGTCCCTTCTCTCTATGTGGATGATGTTTTCACCAAACTTGGAAAAACTTGGTGATAATAGAGACTTCATCTTCTCTGTTAGACTGGATTGAAATTGTTGATAGTCGAAACATTATTAGTGGTGAGCAGGGTGGACAAAGAGAAACAGACAGCAGTTCTGGTCTCACAAGCCTCATTTTGTTAAGAAACCTGGGCTGAAACTGTGAGTTTACAATTTAAAGATATCCCTAAAATTAGTCCTCTGGATTCAATCCAGAAATTGATTGATAGGCAACAAATTTTCTTTCGAATCATGTGTTTCTGGAATGGCAACTCTGCTGATTTAATTTCCTATGATGTTTTTTAGGGGAAAAAATCAATCTATATAATTTTCATAGAATCACAGCATATCTCAGGTTGGAAGGGACTCAGAAGGATCATCGAGTCAAACTCCTTGCTTCCTGCAGCACTACCTAAAACTAAATCATATGACTGAATGCTCTAAAGAAGGAATTCTGTCGAATTAAAAATTATTGTCTTGACCCTAGCTAATTTTCAATGTAAAGTGCCATCAGGGAAATACATACAAAATTAACACCAAAAAGAAAGCATGCAGGTAAGGAAGGGCCTGCATTTTTAAAATTCATACACTTTTTGCAACATAAGAAGTAGGTAAACAACAGTAAGCATATATACCTGAGCTTAGGTTGGTTCTGTATGTACTGTTCTATTACTATATCCCATGAGAATTTACATATCCACACATGCACGTTTGCACACAGTTGTCTTTAAGTGGTAAGGGCTAGCGTCATACTTTGTGCATCTGTTTGCATTCATGAACTCACCTGTAAAGTCCTTTACCCCTGAACCGGTAAAGACAGAGCAGAATATCTGAGCAGAATCCAACCATGCGCAACCACACATGCTGAAGTCTGTGTGCACAGCAGGGTGTAATGCTCTCCACTGTGCCTCCACCAAACGAGTGTTCGCCTACAAGGAGACTCCTTACACTGATAACACTCATCAGTAGCTCACTGCATGAGGGGCCTAATCGCTTTCCTTTCATTGAATCCCATTTCATACCACTGCTCGGCCACAGCTGGGCAGAAGTGTAGGGGTTGGGAGCTGCACCCTTAGGAAGCCCTTGGGTGAGCCGCCCTGCACCGAGCGGCACCTTGCACAACGCTGATCAGTTAAGAGCTTCAGCACTGACTGCAACGGGGTTCGGGCAGACTTCTTGGCTCTGAGTGAGTTGCCAAACACCACAATAGGTATGTGATCTTATCTTCTTAATAGTGTGTAAAAAACTTAGCACGATTTGGACACAGTATAAATATTGTTGACAGTATTCTTTAACAAAATTATTCATAGCAGCTTAGTTCCAGCTGCACAGCTCCTGCTGTGTCTCTTTCTTAAGAATACTCCTATGATAAATATTTACAATGCAGTACCTGTTTTCCCAAAAGGTACAAAGATTTGTTTACGAATTCTTCTTTCAAAAAAATTGCACTTTTTTTTGTGTATTTCCAAACTTATCATAGTTTATTATGGTTTTGGCAAAAGCTGAGATGGCTGTACATAAAAGGATTTAGGACATCTGTTAATCCTAGGATATTTAATTAAAAGCTATTATATAAACATAACAGCTTACCAAATATTTACATGTTGAGTAATGTGGAAATATGAAATTTCATTTTATACCTATTCTTGTGAAGACTGGTATTTTCATCAGTGTTCATGAAACTGAGTCAGAGTAAAATACGCTTCGGCTTTTTCAACAGCAAATACAGGATGAGCCATAAAAATAGCAAACTCCCCTGATCTAGAGAAAAATACACAAGCGTATGCTTGTGTGCTGTATGCATACCTGTGTAAAAGGAGTTAGATAAATTAATAGAAGTCTTATCAAGGGTTATCTAACATGAAGATGCTACCTCTGGTTCTGAAGCCCATGAGCTGCAGACATCTGGAAGCTAAAAGATCATGCTGGATGTTTTCACTGTATGACTCTGTTTTTTCCTTTTTACTCTTCCCTAGGCCTCCAATGCTGATCTCCATGAGACAGAGAACATGGCTGAATTGATCTTTCCCCTGCAGTACTGCAACTGTTCTTATCTTAAGTTTGTAGGAGAGAGTGTGATGTGACCTGAGAGATATTTATTCTTTTCATGGGGCAACAGTTTCCTCTGGCTTCCAATCTCTACCACTTTCCAGGCTGGGAAGGGGCTTGGGCAGCAGTAGCACTGTGGACAGGCACACAGTTCTGAAGCAGGAAAAACCTTGTCGACTGAGCCCTTGGAAGTGGAGCAAATGGACCACTGCACTGTATTGTTCTGCTCATGCAGTCCTAGCCTGACCCTACCTGATCTTATTGCTGTTCCCTTGTTCGTGTAACTGCTGCACACGTCTTTCAGCAACCGATGGAGAACCATCAGTAGGAAAGCAAGCTGAATCCCTTCTGCCGGTCCCAACCCAGCCTGCATTTGCTGTCTGCTGCCTAGAGATCCATCTCTCTGCTTTTCCTTGCAGCTGTAAAAAGTGAGGAAAATTAGAAAAAAAATGGAAAAAAAAATAGAAAATGAGGAAAAAGATTAACGAGATGTCTTAAGAAGTGGATTCTACATTCAAAGCTTGTTGCACAGTCATTCCCAGTACAAGGGCAAATATTTCTGGTCTGCCTGCATAGGCTCTCACACACCTCTGAATACCAAAGTACTTGAACGAAAGCTGTGTTGCACCACTTATGCTGAAGAAAGAGCACAGCAACTGAAGCAAAAGAAAGAAGAGGGGCCCCTACAGTGGAGCTCTGAGATTTTCTCTGGCCTGTTGTCAGTTCCCAAACAAATACAGAAGTTGTGCAGCTGCATTTTATGCCATTTCCACCACATGCCAGTTTCAATTTCTCCTCCTCCATGAATATTTAGCAAACACATATCTGCATTTATGTATTTGCCTTTCCTCCAGTGCTATTGTGTATGGGCCCTGGGAAGATAACAAATGCAAATATAAGGCTTGTAACAGCCTCTTCCTCCTCATGCACCTGCAAAACAGGGACAGCACTACCCTGTTTTGAGGATGCAAGGTTCTCACACTGCTTCTGCTGGAAGCAAAGGGATATTCCAGTACTACCGTCATTTCTTTTAACTTCAGACTTTGGGTTTTTAGAGACACTTCAACTGCATGGGTAAAGAATAGCTCTGCATATACTCCTGGTAGGTTTCCTTCACTGCCTTCATTTTGGAGTAATTGTACTCCGAAATGGCCAGAGCGGCTCTTTGTCCTCCTGAAAAACAATGTAGAAAATACATTCAGGACTTGGGATCTAAGTTTAATAACTGTTGGATACTGAAGATCATGGACCAAAGGGAGATGTTGGTACATGTTTTCTCCAGCTGTGATGCATTATCTGACTTAGGGACAAAGGTGAATGTATAAAGCAGATATTGAGAGATACGAAGAAGAGAGCTATGGGGAAGCACAAAGTCTTTTATCTACCTTGTATGCTTTCTATTATGATTAAAGCTGTCAAAAAGAGTACCTTATCTAATGCCTGTGCTGGGAAACACAGATACAAAGAAAGTGGGGGCTGTTGAGGAGCTCTGTTGCTCTGCTTCACCGTAGGTTTAGTACCATGGTGAGCAATGGTGATGGTGAGGGTGGACAGCTCAAGCAGTGGGAAAAAAACATCTCACTACAAGTGGTTTGCACAGGCAGAATCATCTTTACTGTGCCTCTGGAGGTGCTTCCTGTAAAAGGTTGATGTAGACTGCATGTAACGTATTTCAAAATGAATGAATTTTTCTCCTAGATGTTGCCTGTCACAAGTTCCCCAGCCTTGTCTTGACTCAGGGAAGCACATGCACTTTCCCTACTCATATTGCTCCTTAACAGGAAGGAAAGATGTTTCAAAATTCTCATGGCCATTAACACCCCTACTGTAACTCTGCTGACTGCTACCAAAGTTGCCTCAGGAAAACTTTCTGCCCATGGCATTTACCCACCTCTGAGCTATAAAGCAGCCTCAGATGATGCACCTTCCAACTGGAACAATGCTGTTCCTGGGTTACCTGTAGGTCCAAACTTCTTTTGCTCTTAGTCAGCCTAGTATGCCCTTCCCATCACATATGTGAGCTACTCTCCTCTGTTCTTTGGGCTTCTGGTTTTCTGCCAGGAAAATGTAACAAAACATAGAAAATGTCAGAAAAAAAGCCGCATAAATACATGTGGATGCCCTTACACTTTCCATTCCATATTACTCCTGCATTTTTGATTTATTTTACTCTTTCTTTTACTGAACTTTAATCTTCCCTTTCTTTTCTGTCTCCTTCTTTGTCAACAACTGATTGCACTTTTGCATTCAAAAAAGAATAAATTTTTTGATGTACTGGTGGTAATTTAGCTTCAAGTGATCACATAGCAGCATTTTAAATTAACTGACAAGTCACTTATCTCCACCAGTGCTGAAATTTAAATGATCAGATTGATCAACTACTTCAGCTACCAGACTGCAAAAAGGAAAAAACCTAAACCAACCCACAGAAAAACCTCCTTCGCTAACTTGCATTTGGAACTTCCTTCCAAAATTCAGTTGCAATTGTTCTCCTGTGCTGTCCCATCCTCATGATCAGTCCCTGCTGTCCTGCTGCCCACATCACACTGTGTGACCTGACCTCTTTCAAATCTCCCAGCCCTGCTTTCCCTATATTGCTGCTTTGCTATAACTAGAAGCCTATTCTGATATTCCTTTTTGCTACATATTGGCCTCAGGGTCTAACTCTTGCCTGAATTTTAATGGGAGAATGGCCACACATGCAAGAGACTCTGGTCCCAAGCAGTGCAGGGATGCCATCCAGTTCTACAACATTTTGAGCCTTCCAGTCTAGGGTCAGACTTCCTGTTGAAGTGTCTACTTCTATCTTTTTTTTTTCTTAAAAATGAAATTTATTTTATAATATGCCAAATATTCCACCTGGGTGCACATTCACTGTATGCGTGATTTATTCAATCATCTTTAACTTTTTTCATTTCCACTTTTTAAAAAAAACTTCTGCATAAGTGTGTGCGGTGGAGGAAAGACATTGCTGGAATGTGTGTGGTAGGTCTTTTGCAGTGTTTACTCTGGCTGCGAGGTTGCAGAGATGAACCTGTCCAAGATTTGTCAGACAGGATGAGTAGTTTTGTTGATTTTTTTCAGGAGACGGCAGCAATTGTGGGGCAGCCTGTTCTGAAGGACCCTTGATTTTCAGAAAGGAGCTCAATCTTCAGAAAATAACAATAAATTTTTCCTTTGAAAATAAATGTCTTGACTGGGCAGACATCCAGTTGTCCCATTCCTGCTACTGCTGTCCATGGGCAAAGCCAGGCAAGCAGCAAGAGGACAGAAGGTCACTGAGAGGGTAACTGCTTTTTCTTGTCCTCCAGGTCCCCTTTGCTCCCACAGAATGGCCCAGCATCCAGAAACATTAGTATCGTCAGAGACAATAAAGTTGTTCCTCCTGGAAATGCTGGGGTCAGAGGTTTCCATTGGTGGGAATAGTCTACTACCTCAGAGCAAGGGCAATACAGACATCTGGAAGAACAGAGGCATAGCTTGATCCTGAGACATGGGCTGCAGCAGTGAGATGGTAAGGTATTACAATTTCCAGTTAAAGAGGATAGCCTGACCCCAGAGGGGATGAGGAGTTGGCCTCCATCATGCCAAGGATGTGAGTTACTAGAAAACTTCCCCTTGTTTTCATTTAACAATGCTGTAAGCACGGATGTTTGCTGTCATTGCTTCGTGCTTGCTCCCTTTGCCTGGGAAAGACCTGTTCCTGATTGGAATAGCTACTCCTGCTGGCAGGAGAACTACATCTCAGAGCACTCAGCTGCACCCTGGAATTAGCTCTGCTTTTTTTTCTTATGATGTGTGAGTTGTTTTTTTCCCCTTTTCTAGCTTTTGTAGGGGAGTTTAGTGTGAATTTCCGCTCCTCTGCCTTTAAGAACTTTGTTGAGGACTGGGCCCTAAAAGGCATCTAAAATGTTTTGCTGCAGAAAGACAAGTACAGAACGAGCTTGCATGGATTGAATCTCAGTCTGTTACTGGAAGGGAAGCTTAACAGTCAGCTTACACTGTTGACTTCCCTTCGGTGCAGGTATTGCCAGTGTTATCCTGAGAGCTCCTGTGGTTCCATGCAAAACCTACTGTCCATCCATCAGCAGAATACAGGCCTTTTAATTTAGCCATGGTGATATATGTGTAACTGAGCCCAACAAAAAAACACAAGGAAAAATGCAGTTCCCCACTCCCAACCTCCTCCCCAGCCCCCCGACCTCCCTCCTTCACTCTGCAGTTGGAAAGTGAAAACAGAACTTTAGCTCTGTTTTCTCTCTCCTGGTAATCCTCTGTCAAGAAGCCGTCTGTCACTCTTTCCACCTCAATGAAAACATCATCAGCTTTTTCATTTTAAGTGTTGACTTGAGAGACAAACCAGCCCTCATTTGTACCTTAATGTTCATCTAGAAAGTGTTTTAAGATTTCAGGTTACACTCAGCAAGCCAATGCCCAGTGGGTCTAAGGGCTTAGATGGAGCTGGCCTCTCAGCTAGGAATTTATTGATTTGATACAGTTTCTTTTGTTACTTCTGAAACACAAAGCATGGGATGAGGAAGGGGGGAAGACTTCGACTAATAAAAGCATGAAATAAAATGCATATGGAAAGGGAGGTAAACAACACACCAGGAGCAGAAAACATGTAGGAATTGAGTTTGAAAAGAAAATGCAGTCTCATGTTGTTGCAAAATAAAGATTAAAAAAAAAAAAAATCCAAGCTTTTCATACCATGCTTGTTACGGTCCCAAGCAGGGCTGCGCGTGCCAGTCCTTCTCAGAAGGTCCGTGCCACGCTGCAACTGTGGCTCGATCAGAACAGTCTCCCTGTTTTGGTTTACTACCCTGCACTGGAGTTTACTATACAAGGAGGAGCAACAGTTTACAAATTTAAATCAAAAAGAAAATTGCTGGAGCTAGTTAAACACTGGTTTACCACCGGCTATATACAAGTGATTATTAACCAGCTGTAGTCATTTAGCGGTGTCCGACACTGTGCGTAGGAGAATGGGTGGTGTTTTCGAGAACACTGGGTGGATAGCTGCTGGTTAGTGCAGACCATTTTACACAGGCTGCGCTTGAGGTAATCCTGCATTTCTGTCTCAAGCATCTGTGATTCTACTCCTGACACACATGCAGCAGGAACCATTTTCTTTCCGTACTTAAGAGACTTGGTGGCTAATAAATGGAGGAGCCCAGAGGCGCTGTATATGCTGGCATGCTGGAAAGGGTACCCGGGTGCACCCTTCATGAGCCCAAAAGACCAGGATAAACCAACTCACAGCCCCATGAACAGAACCAGGCAGAAAAGGGTGGCTTAAAAGGTGATGTAGAAGAAAGTCAGACCCTATAGACATTTTCTATGCTGTTGTGTCACACCACCAGTACCTTTATTGACTTATCCTGGATTTGCACCAAAGTAGACAAGGGTGGGATCACTTCTGTGGTCTAATACAGTGGCTACTAAATAACCCTAAGCACCCAACAATGCTTCTGAAAAAATTAGGAATTATAAAAATGATACAAAAACAGAGGATGGGAATGAAAAGCTGAGTGCTGAATAACTTACAAAGCTGGAGTAATCATTCTCATGGGACTACTTAAAAGCTGTAAGAAGTTGGAAGTGTTCAAGTAACAATTGTTGAATTGTAGCAGCACTGCTGACAAAGACTGACATTAAATGTAATAATTGGATGCAAAGGCTGCCTTTGCTACCACATTATTTATTAGTTTCATTAATGTTAGATCCCTGGGGGAGGTGAAAAATTTGAGGGTTAGTTTTTTGTACTTTTACACCTACTTTATTTTTGCTCTGTATCAATTTTTAAGGAGAATGATATAACGAACTCACTTTATTAGTTATGCAGGAAAAAACTGTGAAGACATAGGAGAGTTCAGTCTTTTTCAGAGTAAGAGAAGAGGGGTTGAAAAATGTCTACTTTCCATTACATGATTTTTTTTGTATCAACAAAATGAAGCTTCTTAAAGGAAAGCATAATGCTTCACCCCCCAGCCCCCCTTTTTTTGTAACAGTGAAATGATAGGCTTGATTCACCGTTGCTCTTTTCCCATGAATGAAACCCCATGGAAAGTATACTAATTTTTTTTACTAAGGGTACAATTATAAATGAGTTTAACATATGACTGATATTTTAATCCATGGTTAATCTACTTCTCTAGATCCTTAAAGGTCCAACAACTCAATAGATAGTTTATAACCATCTAGAATACATTAATCTCTGTTAACATGGCTATAACATCTGTTAATCATTTGTTACCCACTTGTACACCATTTATAAAAGCAACCTTTACATAAACTTTGAGTGAAATATTTTGTGTTTGTACAACATGTTCCTTTCAAGGAATGCAAAGCACTTTGTAAGCATCATTTAGTCGAGGCTCATTACTCCCACATGTTACAGGTAAGCTGTATCCTCATTTTACCAATAGGCAGACTAAGGAATAAGGTTACATCCATACTGGAAGAAGAAAGTGGCACTTGTGAGCTGCATCAAATCAACAGACTCGTGTATCCCACAGACTTTCTGTATGAATTCCTGCCTGTAACTAGTACCACACAGTGTCCATATTGTGCTTCTGAAGCCTCATGCCCAGGCTATTGCAATCCCTTCCTAAAGTGAATATGAACAGATACAAGCCTTCCAAGGAATGGTCAGCAATCCCTCAGGAAGATCTCCTTGAAACCCAGGTAGAAGTGAAACTGGCTTTGCCCATGGACATTCTCTAAAGTATGATTGAGCTCCAAAGCTTGGGTTGAAGCCTTGTCTCAGCAGGAACTTGTATGTTCAAGCATGGATGTTTACACATGTGGTGGATAGTGGGCGTTACTGGTCCTTGGACTACCCTTGGATGCATGCTCAGCTTTCATTTCTGTAACACGCCAAGTCTCACTGCTTTCATGACACAGTGGAGGAAGGTGTGGTATGACGTCAGGCTTTCTTGCTCCATCTTGATCACAAATCAGTCCTCTCTCCCTGAACTGCCATCAGGATGTACAAAGAGGGTTATGCCATGGGTTCCTGCACTCCAGTTTCTTCAGAGCCAAAGCCATACCTGTGCCATTTTCTGGGCTGAGTAAGGCAGTGTTATCTTTGTAAGTCCTCCTTGCTATTGCCATTAACAGGGATGTCCTCTTTGCAAACCACCATTTGCTAAGTCTGTTCCATCCACCACCTTTCATCCTACCCCCTCCTGGACACCGTGCATTTCTACACTTCTGGTTGATCCTACAGTCTTTAATAACCACAAAACCCACTTATGGACATCTTATGTTTGGTCCTGAGCAAGGCCAGTCAGTAAGATGATGGCAGAAGATGTGTTAGAGTTCAAATACAGCACAAAAGCTGAGCTATTCAGGTGGCAAGGAATCAAATATGAGTGATTTTACTGATTGCCAAGCTCTACTCAGCTCATTTCCAGTTCCTTCGATGTGTTGATATATCTGTTTTCTCATTTGTGACAGGATATTTTACTGACCGTCTTGCACATAAGCCTCGTATTCTTCTGAAACCAGGACATTGTTTATACCGTTTTCTGCCTAAAAAAATAATAATCAGTGCTTTCTTTGGATGTGTTTTTTGTATTTAGAATGAGTTGAAAGGCTATACCAGAATAAATTTAGAGAGAGTGAATTTGATGAATACACCTGGCCCGAAAGGCTCTCCCAGCCATAGAAACAGTTGCAGCAACGTGAATCCTGCTCCAAAGTATCATGAGTATCTTGTGGTCATTACTTTACCTCGGTGACCCATGAATGAGGCAGGATTTGCAGTTTTCAGAGTTGGAAGGAGAAGATGTTCAAGAAGCAGGAGATCCAGGGAACACACAACCTCCCTCTGTGAGAGCCCCTACCACAGCCTCGGAGGAAATAGCCCCACAGGTACCTGTTAGGGCTTGGCCAGCCCCACGGCAGCGCTGCTCTTTGCTCGCACCATGAAGCTGCCCCTAGTGGCTGCTGCTCAGGAAGGCTCCGCTCCAGGGAGCGAAATGAAAACCCTCTCACTTGTCGCAGCCCCGCGCACTCACCTGCAGCACAGTATCACTCCCTGACCCAGGTCCAGTGGGACTGTGTCAGGTGGCCCAGGGTTTGCTCACTGGAAGGAACCTGTGATGTATCTGCCTTGTTATGGGCAGACCTGGGTGAACTGTAACCAAAGCTAGGTGGAGTTCTGAAAACAATCCAGCTCTGATAGCAGAGCACTTAGCAACACTCTGAACTAGAGGCTAACTCATGCTGTTTCTTCCACAGCTTTAAGCCTTTTCCCCATTTTTTCTTACTTATTGGGGCATTTGCTGATGGCTTCCCTCATATGCTGGTACATGACATATCATACTGCTACTCCATCGTACAGTGATGGCCTTACCCATGACCACTCTCCCAGCTGTCTGACTTTGTGATGCCAAGTTTCCACTTCAGTTCTGCAGCATGATCTCTTTCTGCAGAAAAGAGACACAGGCCTCCACTTGACCTTATTTACCATTTCTTTTCCTGTCAGACCAAAGCATCACTTCTGTAGACCTTTCATATCAATTCAGAGACTACCCACCTTATCATCAAGATATGGAGGGCTACCCAAATGGCAGTCTGATTAAAAATTGCTTCCCAAGTAAGTGGTTGAACAAGCACTGATGACTGAAAAATAAAGAAATAATATATTTTGTGTCTACCTTCTCTCCCAGCATTTCTCCTTTAATGGGAAATATAATATTTGTTCATCTCCTCTGGTTCTTCTAATGCAACTACCAGGGCTACAACAGGATAACACGTATCTCTCCCTTGTTGTTTCTCTGTAAGAAAGTCAGAAATCTCCTCAGGCACTAAATGATATGACAATTGGACCTCTTCAGCACAGGTCTGTACCCCATTGAGAGCTATATTATCTTCTGCCCAGTTATTAGGGTCCTCTTCTCCTCCAAAAAGACTCCATGACTTAGAACTTGTAAATATAATTGTGAGAATTTTGTTCCTGTATTATAACAAAAGTCACAGTCTCTCAGTTGTTGTTAACAAGTATATCTAGTTCAGACACTCCACGAATGACGAACACATCATTGTAGAGCCTAAAATTTCCTGTTTACCTTATCGTGTCTGTAACTTGTTTCAGAGCAAACATAAATGTTTCTGGTGCCTATAGACTTGCCTACCAGTGCCCAAATTTCACTGAATAAATGGCTCATCCTATTTCAGGCTGACACTCCATTCTTTCCCTGTGTAATGTTCCCTGTTTCTCCAGTGAGGAATTTCCCTGGGAGAATGGTGCTCTTACACAGTCACAGAAGATGGCTTTGTAAGGGATCAAAAAGCCATCTACTCCACCCTTAGCCATTGCTGAGTTGTCTTCATTGATCTCTGGCATTGGCAACCTCTTGCAAAGAGCTGTGACCTGCTGAAGTTTGTGCACCTTTCTTCTGCTGCTGGTTGTCAGTGGAGATTGCCAGTGTGAGTATAGCCCTAGGGATGCTTTCTGAACACATTGTGGACTGTCCACCTTGATAAACCTGCAGTCCAGCCTGAGCAGCTTTCCCCATGCTTTTGCTTTGTCAGTGACCAGTTCTGGGCCTTGCATTAATTTGTTCATGAGTATTTTACCCCACAACCATGTCACCCCCTGGTTCTTCTGTCAGGAGCTCTCCAAAATGAGAAGGCTGGCTTTCTAGCCCTGAACTGATAATGTACATTTCACCTTTCTGCTCCTTTCTGAATTCCTTGTCTGAAAACAGATAATCTCATTTTTCCTGTGGAATGTAGCTCTCTCCAAATGTCTATACTATCATGTCATATTTAGCATCCTTTGTCCAAGTCACTTGAAACCATTTAAAACATGAATTTCCTTAGGGATGACCATTGTCAGAAAGCAGGCTTCCATCAGGCGATGTCTTTTTTGCTTGTGGATACATACAGAACAGTCAGCTGCATAAACTTTTTCCCCTTTCCCTCCATGCTTCTGTCTACACACAAGTGTGGTGATGACTTTCATTGCTCCCTGCTGCTACGATGGATGTTTTTCAGTCCCTTCGACTATTGATACTGCAGCTTCCTTGATGTAGCCCACCTGGTCAGCTTGGCAATCCCTTTGTCCACCTGGCAGAGCCCAGCAGCCTAAACCTATCCAGTGCAGAGGACTGCCTGGCCTGTGCTCCCTGAGGGGAAATAAGGTAGCTCAGCAGTTTGAAGGTTTTTTTCCTCTAAAGGAGATCTGCATAACTCAAAGGGGAAAACTTATTCCAGGGAACATGTGAAAGCACCTTGTTCTGAAAGCCCTTTCTGAACAACATGCAAAACACTGAGCAGATGCAGCACGCACTTGGCCTTCTTGCAATGCCTATTATTACCAATTATTGCTGAACAAAACCAGGGAAAGACCTCTGGAGGGCAGCCATACCTGTTTGTCTTGTTCTTGAAGGTCTTGCAGTATTTTGGCTCCTCTTTGATCTTTATGGAGCCCGGAAGAGCCAAGTGCGCAGAAGTTATATATTCAATATGTACATGAACTGTAGGCTCTGTAAAGAATGCTATAAATTCTTACTTTTTGAAAGAGGTCTTTGCCCTCAGACTCCTTGACTTTTTGAAATCACCTTCTTTGGGCATTTTGTTCTGTTTTGCCCTTCTTGTTGTCCATCTCACACTGAAGTCAGTATGTAAGAAATGCTCAATGATGGTTGATTGCACTGTGGACACACTGAAGACCCTGCTGAATATATGTCCTGCAGGTTCTTAATCTCCCTTAATTTACTGCATGTTCCTCTGATAGTTCCTTTCTCTCAGTTAAAATAACTTGGAAATTTATTTAAAAAAAAAATATTAATAACATAAAACCTAACAGCTTCTGAAGTTGTACCAGCCACATGGAATCTTTTTATAATGTGTTTCAGGAACATCTTTTTCTTACAATCAACTTTATGTTTCTCATACCAGTACCCACTAGAGGTAGAAGAGTCCTGAGTTTTTGGAGCTAGCTTTCCAGCAGAAGAGAAATCAGTGACACAGCTGAAGGAAGGGAGAGTTCAATGCTCAGAACCCATGGTGTACACCTCCAGTAGGACAATGTGGAGGAAATAGCTTTTCCACAAGACCAAATTTTCTTCAATGCTAGCATGAAGCACATAGAAGTCTTTATCTTAAAGACGTTTCATTAGGTATGGCATTAACATGCCTGAGGAACATATAAGATAGCAAGAAGATTTCTAGTTCCTCTTCAAGGTAGTGTTCAGCATCGAGTGATACAGGTGAGTCAGCTGGCTTTAAAGATAAAAGGGATAGCCAAAGATATGTCACAGCCAGTAAAAATATAATTAAACCCTTTCTCTTAAATGATTGGTTTTCCAGTCACTGCAGGCTGCATCTTCCCACACTTGCCTCACTTCAGAGATCGAACTGTCTCTGCTGTTTGGGACTCAGATGCATGGCAGCCTGTCCTACAGCTCTGCACAGACAAGCTGCCAGTAGAAGAACTTCAGGAAAGAACTATTTGGAAAATCAAAGACTAGCTTCAATGTAGGAAGCTGATTTTGTTAAATGCAAAAGTAAACTGAAGTCTCCAATTTGCATATATAATACATATAATATATTTTCTATAATGGGGACATCAACAGCAACTGGAAACCAGCTATAAAATTAGAATGTTCTATAAAATCTTGTAAAAAATATAAATAATAGCAAAGTTATTGGCTCTTATTCATGCTTCTGTGAGTGTCAAGTCACTAACAGCTCATTCACTGTATGTCCAGCTAAAGCATGTAGAAAACTGGAGCGTCATTGCTGGTATGATTTTCCCACCTTATTCTTTCCCAATCATTACACACACAGTGATCTATCTTTGAAATATACTTCATGGGATACACAAATAATGAAGTTACCTGACTGACAACTTTCTACGGTACTTTATGACACGAAGAAAACATTGTCTTAAGAACACAGTGAAGTTTCATGCTTGCAATTTAATTTCCAGAAGGGCACATTCCACCTTGAGTTAGCTTTCAACCACTTGCCAAAAAAGAAAAATAAGCTGCTGCATTTGGGTATGGAGTGTGAAATCACCCGGATGGGAGTAATGTGAGTGCACATAATTGTACACCTGTTAGTTATTTCTGAAAAGCTAACCTGTTCATGCTACAATTAGGTACAGTGTAAATCACAAAGACAGAAAACACATTCAATCAGTTGGACATGGTGACAGAAAAAAAATCAGATTTCATGGCTTGATAGAAAAATCACATTAGGGTCTAAATGAATTATTTCTATGACTCAAATAAATTATCATCCAGGCTTATGTTGGTATTAACAAGACGAAAATTTTGGGGAGAGAGACTTATATACTCCAGGGGAAGGTGGGTGTAAATCACTGCAGCCAAGGATACAGGGGTTTAGCTAGGGTATGCAGTGAGAGTTGCTCTTAGGCAGCGAAATGTACTTCTAGGGGGAGGTTGATGAGAAATTTCCTTGATGTGAATGGTACCATATCTGGTGCATTTTCCAGATATGAGCCCACAAAACTTCCATTTGCAGTGTCAAAAGATGATTTGCTGGCATCACATCACCAACCTTGCACTTTGAAGACAAACGTAAGCCAAGGCTGTGGCAGCAGCCTTCAGCACCATGTCAGTAACACAGAAGGAGTTTGCACCACAGTGTTTTGGTGTAATAGAGAAATGAGCGAGCTTTAAGCAATGCCATAGAGCTTAAAACTTGACTGTTCATTACCGGCAACCCCAAACACCAGTGGCCTGGTGCTGCTCTGATGCTGGCAGCTTGACATGGTGCCATTCCCCTTCTTGGTGGCTGCTGTCTCACAGAATTCACTGGTGTGCTGTTGTGTGATGGATTGTGTGCCAGGGCAAGGCATCTGCATGCATCTGCTTCCAAGAAACATTACCTTTACAAGAAGTTGTCTCACTCAACACTTTGCTCAAATAAGAATACATATAGTTTGGCAAGCAACTGTGCAGCTTTGAAATAAATAACAATCACATTTTCCCCACATACTTTTAAAACTCTAATGAAATCTCCTATGGACCCTCAAAATGTTTGCGTGAGAGTAGTAAAAAAGCTTATATGTGTGAATACATAGCTGATACATGAAATACTCATTCTGTATTGCTGTGTGTCCTGAAAAAATGACCTGCATCAACAGCAAGCGTTACAACAAACATTACTAAATAATATCTTTACTCACAACCTTTAGTTCAGCAAGCCCTGGGCCTTATTTTGACCACATGGACCTTTATCCAAAGCCCTCTGAAGGCAGTAGGGGTCTTTCATTGTCTGCAATAGGTCTTGGATGGAGCACATAACTTTCTGAGCATGCTTACAATCTCCTTTCTGTAATAGTTAGTCGGGTGCAAAGCCAATGAAGTCCATGGTAGCACAGCTATGCAAAATGAGTAGTAGAATAGCTCTTACAAAATCATCAATCATTTAATTAATTCTAACATATTTAAATTTACTTTGATTTGGAACTGTTCCAAGCCAAAAGATGATGGCGCACAGCCAATAACTTAAATATCTCTTAAGACCATAAATATGATCCTCAGTCTTTGCATATATCCACTATTAGTGTCAATTCCACTTAGACATGCCTTCTGAAGCAGTGGATGGTCCAAGTAAATATTCTCCTTTATTATGTCTTCAAATTTATGGCATTTGGACTCCTGTGCAAACAGCTCTTTCTGTGACAGCAATAGGTGGGTGTTTATGTATCAGCAAGGGTCAGCTTTAACTCTTACAAATCTTGCATAATCACTTCCTGATCTGGGCAGTGCTGGGTGGCACCTGTGTCATGACGAATTAGAATAAACTAGTGGATGCAAAAGAGATTATCATAGCAGAACTGGTGGCTGGGTGACTTTGGAGCTTTATTATGTCATGCTTACTAAGGAGTTCTAAATATTTAAAGTATGAAGCAAGTTAGACTTAATGATGCTTTATCAAAATATTAAAAATTAATTAACTTATTTATTAAATTAAGGTTTTCTAAATGACATCTTAATGTGCTGTAAGTAAGGCAGAGGATGGTCAGCATTAATTCTACTGTGGCTAGGAAGGAAAGGTAAGGGAGAGTCAGATCAGACCATCTCTGGAGCATGTGTTTCTCATTCTCTAATAAGGGGAACTGCATTTCTTCAGAAGGAAAAAAGTGGAATGGTGGATTAGGATGGCTGGGCTGGGGTTTACAGAGTTTATCTAGAATAAAAACTAACAGGGCAAGTGAGTCAGCTTAAAAAGAGAATGTGTACACTCTGTGTCCAGCGGGGCTAGCTTTGTCATGCCAACCTCTATCAGTGGAATATGTCCCAGAGTCGGTCACCCTTCATCTGACGGGTGGCGGGATGCTGGCCACCGCAGTGCAGCTGCGGCTGTGCCTTTTCCTGTGTCTCTAAAGTGACTACTGTGCTTTGAGCAGTCTGCTACAATAATAAACACTGAGGTGGATGGTGGAGTGGTGAAGCAATCAGCTGCGCTTTCTGCTAAGTTCATTTTGAGAGGCACTGCAGACTGAATATTTTTTATTTTGTCTTAATGCTGAAACCACAACTCCAGCAAAGTCAACCTGGGAATTGTGAGCCAGATGAAATAAGTGTTAATTTGGTAAATTCTTGTACAAGATCCTCTTTCATGATTAGTAACTGAGGTGTGGACACTGGGCCTGCTTTAAGGGGTGCGTCTGTCACCATTAACAAGATTAGAGCACAGAGGCTTTGAAACAGAGGAAAGCTGATCTCCTAGTGTAGCTTGATGCCTTCAACACAATTTCCAGGGAATCAGCACATCTGTAAACAAAACAGAGGAAGGACACGGCAGCTGAAACTGTGCGAAAGCGCAGGAGAACAGGCAAAGCTCAAAGCGTCCTTCCACTCGGCAGCAATCATCCTCCGGCTATCAGGGAGGAACGGAACAGAGAGAAGGATAGGCAGATGAGGGTTTCCCACAGGGAAAAAAAATCCTTATGCCCTAGAGGGAGACGAGCAGCCTAGAGCCTGGAAAAGAAACGAGGGACTTCAGTACAGTTTTTGCCTTTGGAAACTGCAATGGCCATTGCACAATCTGTTGAACAAAAGCTGCACAGCTTAGGTAATTGTGTGAGGTGCAATGCTTGCACCTTCCCCTTCATTCTGAGGAAAGAGCAGGAGATTGCACGCTGGGGAAGAAGATTACTCGTAACAGAAACTAGCAATAAATTTAGCTAAAAAAAATTTTTAAAAGGTAATTATTCCCCAGGAAATCTGAAGGAAATATGGTTGCATTTCACCTTCTATGGGAGAGTCTGCTGTGCAGCTTGGCAAACCCAGACAGAGACAATCAGCAGAGGCAGTGAAAGAGATGTGTTGGTATTGAGAGCCTGCGAACACCCTTTTGGCTATGCCTGGTTTGGATCTGGGCAGCCACTTCCATCTGAACTGGGAGTCTGCAAATTGTTCCTATGCTGTCAGTGTCTATGGTAAATGTAAGATGTCAAAATAATAATAAAAAAAGGACAGTCTTTCAAAGCTTTTAATTTAAAATACATTTTAACTTGAATCAAACTGTACATGGTGGAGTCAGAAAAAACATAACGGAGGAGGATGAAAAGTGGGGACCTATGAGATGTCTTGAAAAATTCAGTCCTGAAAGGGCAAAGTGATTTGTAATGCTTATTCCCTTTTTTTTTTTGGTAAACACTTTTCTCTCTAAATCTATTTATTGTCCAAGTCCAGTGGGTTCTCAGTGTCAGACTGACATAATGATAGCTTTGCTCCATCAAGAGAGAGAAAACAGTTTGCTACATGCTTGCCTGACACTCCTCATTATCATCTGTGCAAAACGAGCACTGAAAGAGAAGAATAAATAAGAAAAACTAACTCCCTCTTCCTGGAGTCATTCATCAAGAGCTTTAGTAGCAAATGTTCCCAAACTTGCAACACAACCTCTTGAAACAAGAGCTGACTTCTTGCTAAATTCCAATATTAGTCACAGTTCTGCGGTCACAGCTCTTTGTTTTTAAATAGAAACCTTTCTCATGGCTGTGACAAGTTACTTTGTGGAGGTAAGAAAGGAAGGTAGGCGAGCTGAGGCTGCTGTTTGCCATCCTCCATGGCAGATGACCACAGAGGGCAGGGCCATGGGGGGAGGAACAAAACAAGCTCTCCAGAGGCTGAAAGACGCAGGGGTTTCTGGAGGGTGAACAATGCAGGCAGTGTTACCTGCAAATGGGACCTTTCAACACCCTTGGAAAGGAGAAAACTTATAAAATTAAACACTCTACATTGGGCTCCCAGTGGCTTACACTCACCACCAGCTATAGCCAAACAAGCCTGCTTGTATAAGCTTGTTAATGGGGAGAAATACATCTTATCGGTATGGCATTTGAAGATGATTAATGAGAGGGCTTCTGACAGGATAAACCTTCTTTCCTTTTACGTGTCCTTGGCTTTAGGCAACACCTGTGCGCTTGCAGTGACGCGCTATCTGGAGATCTGTCACTGGAGCTGGACCCGTGCGTCAGCAGCACTTAGAGGGTTCCCGCATCAGGTGATGCAGAAGGACGCACCGCTGTCCGTAATGGTGGCAGAAGGAGCTGGGGGTGCCCAGGCTGAGGGCAAAGGTCCTGCCAGACATGCACCCTGGCTCTCTGTGACCATGTGGAGTAGCCCTATAAAGCTCAAGGGAAATGCATCATCTCAGGCTGGCTCCTGGTGGTCTGCATTCACACCCACTCACCCCTCCTGATCACAGCTGCAAGGCTGCTGACCCTAGGCGCGGGAGATCCAACTGCTGTGTCAGTTAATCCATACTGGAGCCTCCTGGGGAGGAGGTCTTTTCTGCCACTGCTAGTACCCCTGCCATCCCTGGTGTCAAAGACGTGCAAGCCCTCAACATTTTTATTCTGGTCTCTGTCACACCCATGGCGACCCACCCACCCACGAGTGAATTTCCCTCCCTTCCCACAAAGGATGAGGAGGCAGGACTCAGTCACATCCAGGGATAGCAGGGTCTGAAAGGGTTCTTCTCTCTCATGAAAAGCCAGGGAATGATGGGACGAGGAGAAGCGCAGCCATATGGCAGGTTGTGATCTAAATCCAAACTTCCAGAAAATTTTGACCAGAGCGCAACAAGTCTGATATCAGTTATCAAAAGCTACACCCAGAGCCATGTAAAAATCTCTGTCAGCTGTGCAACATAAACATCCCGTCTGAGCAAATGTGGCCAAGGAGGCAGCCAGGAGAGTACATGTCCTGGACTCCTTTGCTCTGATCCCAGGGGACAGCGCATTCTCCTTTGCCTGCTCATCCATAGGAAAAGCTGAAGGCCTCATGCCATCCCCACCTCCCTCCTGGAGGGAATACAAATCCTCTCAGACCTCCTCAGCACCAGGATTCCTCTCACAGTGCCTGGTCAGGAGCTGTGCCTTCTGCTGGGAGAGTTACACTGGCAACGACCTGCGCTACTAGCATTTCCCTCTAACATGAATACCACCACCAGTGTGGACCACACCAGCACTGTCTTCTTTTCAAAGCACTTCCATAATGTAAGAGTAAATAGTAGGAAAGCTAACTCAGTAGAAACTGAGTATTTCCAGGCTTAAAGGTCTTGCCTATTTTACCCCTAGTAGCTTTCCACAAGAAACTTCAGTAGGTAGCACAATCCCTAGCTTTGTTGTCCTCTACCTTGCCCTCTCTGCTAGGAGAAATGTACATGAACAGAGCTACCAGTGTTTATAGGAGTAGGGTGAAAAGAGAGTGGTAGCCCTGAGACTGGGGGTAAGAAGTGAGAGCTGAAATATTGAGGTTAATTTGAGAAAAGCTAGGAAGCCTCTGTACTCTATAATGTATCTTCTCTGCCTTAACATCTCACTTGCTCTGGTAGTTGCTGGGGTATTATAAAATACTACTCTGATCATTGAGCTGAAGCAATGGATTTTCTTTGTCCAAGAGGAGTTCCAGTAATTGTATGTGCAAAGGCTTAAGTATAACGGATCAGGCTTAGCATATGGCCATGCAACAACTGGGTTCAAAGAAGAAAATCTGTTACAGAAAATGGAAAGTTAGAAAGAATCATTTCCAGACACAGTATTAGTGCAATAGTCCTGGTTCCCCAATTCGAGTTCTGCAGCTTTCACATGGTAATACAGACACAATTAATGTAAAGCTCTGGAAAAAAAAAATCTCGCTCACCTAAATAGTTCTTTAGAATTTAAGTAGATACGTGCATTACAACAAAAAGATCTGTAAGTTGTCAATGGCTGATAACAGTATTTTCTTCTAGGTGAGAGTGAGGGATTACTTCAAGGTTCATAAACTGTGAATACATAACCTATGGCATTGCTACAATGGTAAAGTACAAAGATCAGGGAAACAGCTGAGGAAATGCCTGTTTGAAAGAGGAACTGAATAACTGTTGGGTGTGAGAATCTTACCATTTTTATGGCATAAAATGAAGTAAATAACACCCTTGTAAAGCAGCTCTAGGAGTTCTCTGTGTCTCTTCTTCATGTTAATTTCTGCTTCCTACACAGACAGCCTCCAGAATAAAGACCTCCATAAAGTCTCGTACCCTCATTCTTACACTGTGTAACCTGCAGTTCTAGACTTTAAGTTTCCAAAGCCAACTCCAAGGAGGCAAAAAGCCATTTTTTTCAAGTAAACAATAAACCTAGAAAAAAACCTGTAAATTTGCTTTATGTACTAAGTAATGTGTACAAACCACTGCCACACCACAAAGATAAAAGCTGTAGCAGGGTAGAGAAAGAAAAGTATTTAGCAAAGAATAGTCTATTAGACCCGTTCTTACCAGACAGTAGGACCTTAACTTGGAACAATTTGACCTGAAGAAATCCTATGCAGTTTCAAAACCATTTGTTAATAAAGAAGTACTGATTACATTAGTGAAGACTGTGATTCCTCATTTTCTTTTAAGTGTTTAGCATTTAATATTGCAATTCTGCTCATGAAAGGAACTTTACATTTTAGACCTCTGTGATGAGGTGCTAGTATGTTTCCAACTCCATTTCACTGTAAAGGTTTGTGTTGTGTATCATAAAAGATATGGTAGTAGTCACCTTGAAAAGTGCTAATGCTGCCAGCAAGAGGTCTTTTATGCAAAGGCAATCATGGGCTTCCTTAAACACTACCCACCTGCCTTCAAGGTACAACAGAAGGACCAAAGTTAAAAAAAAAAAAAAAAAGAACAAACCGAGCCCTGGAGCCGCACAGGAGACTGGAACTAAGTGTTGTGAGTGAAGCAGCATCCCCAGGTGCACACATGAGGATGTAGGATGCTGACCCTATTGCTCTTGTGTGTGTTCTCTCCAGACTCCTGACTCAGGTTGCTACACCCATGGCAGGGTCTGCTCAGCTGCTCAGGGTGTGGGTCACCTGGGAAGAAATTTACAGGCAGGCTGATCCATGTAGGCATATTTCTTAGCTGTTTTACAGACAGTGCTTTAACTGCCTACAAGAGGCATTCCAGCATATGAAATCAGACTAAGCAGAGTACGCTAGCAAAAACTGAAAAACAAGCCATGCTTTTCACGTCGATCATCCTCTTCGTTCCTGACCCCACCCTCAGCATCTGTGAAGGAGAGCCAGACACAATTTCTGTTAGCGCAGCATAGTGTCTGGTGTACTGATAAACATCAAGAAGTGTGAGAGGATTACAAGGAAATCAGAACAGAGTGTTGAAGATCTGTTGTCCCAAGACTGCAAAGACTTTCTTTATACTCAGATGACAGAAAACCTTTTTTGTTTTTCTATATATTTGTTCAAAATCAAGACATCAACTGTACTTTAGGTGTCCACATAACAAAAGCAAACCCACACTGTTAGTGAAGAGAATTATGATCTTCCATATTCAAAGAATAAAACCAAACATTCCTCTTGTCAAATCTGGTGAGAACTTTGTTGAAGTGTAATGGCTCCGCAGCAGCAATGACATCCTACTCCAAAAGGCTGAGATTTGTGTCAGAAAGAGCTCCACCAAGTCTAACAAAGAAAATGAAAGGTAGGATCTGATTTCTGTACCTAAGCCCTTTCTCCTGTAACTAGAGCTGGGACGTTGCTGTGAGCTTCCTGGAAATGATTGAAAATGTGTGAAATGGAACTAGACCAGCCTAGTTTCCATGAGTGATCAGAAACGTCCATCTGTGTCAGCTGCATGCAGGCATCACGTTGCAAATGAACTAAGAAGCAGTGGCTCTGTGGTGACAGCCTAGTTTTAGTGTGGAAAGATCTAGTCATCCTATGGATTATCACGAGGGGCTGCAGCAATCCCTTGTGTTCCTTTTGGGGATAAAGCTTGAAATTTGGTGATTTATGGACTCATGACATCAGTTCAATAGGAGACATTTAGAGAGGCCTCCAAATCCATGAACCTGAAGTATATTTGATTCTTACCTTAGAAACAAGTTGCAGGCTATCAAATTAGGGCAAAAGCTCCAACCAGGTGGCAATACCAGACTGTCAATTTTCTGTTGATACCCATTGCATGAAGACTCAGTTGTCCTAACTCCTCTGCATTCGCAGCTGGACAGACACGTGGGAATAGCAATCTCTGATCAAATCAAAACACCCACCTATCACAGCATCAGATAGTAACCAAACAGATTCTAGGAAAGGAATGAGTTACAAGAAAAAGCCTGTGGTGATATTTCCCCAGAATAGTTATTCAGCCTCCAATGAACAACAATTGTTCAGTTAATTTCTGAGTCTGAGGTATTTTATATACCTTGATGGATTTCTCATCCACATGTTCGTCCAGTTGTTTTTTGACCTTATTTACATTTTTAGCACCCATGTTGTCCCATAGCAGCCTGTTTCACAGAGTATTCCCAGTTTGCATGGAAACCAACCTCTCCTTTTTTGTTTGGAACCTGCCATATATTGGTTTCATTTGACACCCATAGCTCTTGTGTACGGACAGTATTATTTCATACCTGTTAGAAAGTTATGAAAGAAAACTGCTTTACACTTAACAACAATTACTCTAACTACTTGAAATTTACTTTAGAATATGTTTACAATTTTTGATCTGTCAATTGAATAGATTTCTGAGCTATTATCACTGAATGATAATCACCACATAATAGCAATGAAGAAGAAAGAGTAACGAAAGGAATGCATACCATGTTTTAAATATTGACTCTGCGAGACAGCAAGCCTTTAAAAATAATCCACTAACAAAATTCCAGTTCTGCAGAAACAAAGGTATTACTTTCTTCTTGCCCCATACCAGAAGATGGCATCCTGTGAAATTAATGGGGAGCAAGATGAAGATACTTAGAAGGAAGAAACATTACTGTACATAGCAGACTCTCAGCTTGTGAATTTCACCATTCCATGAAAAAAGAGAGGGCAGCTAGTTTTTATGGGGTGGATAACTTCATGAGCAAAATAGCACATACTGCAATAGCACATACTGCAATAGTAACCATGACAGCAAAATTCTGAGTAGATTGAGACTGCTTCCAAAGACCAGAAGGGAAGACTCTCTTGCACATCACAGTTATCGTTATCTTGGTCTTTCCCCTGTATGTCTTTCTATCAACATGAGAAAACAGCAACTTCTGTTGAAGTTGGTTTTGGGATCAGAATGTCCACACTGAAACCACAAAACTAGTTGCAGGAAAACAAGGTTCTCATAGAAATCACTGGGAACATTCCAGAGGGAGAAGCAGAAGATGCTAGTTAAAGCAGAGCACAAGTGATTCTTAAACACTCAGATATTCCCCATACTATATAAGCATCAGTGAGGCAAAAGCACTCAACCCCAACTGGACAGATATTAGAAGAAAACCTTCTGGAAGCTAATGCTAGTTAGGAAATGCACACTTTCTATACTGACCAGCTAGGGTAGACTGCTTTAAACGCCACTGTAATTGGCACAGTCTGAATACTGAGACCATGCTTTTAAAAGTGCCAAAACTGAACAGCAAGCTCTTGGACCAAAAGGTTTCTTCCTTACAGGTTGCCTGTGATTTTCTGGCACACATACTCCCCAGACTCCTTAAAACCAGGACTTGCCTAAGCCCCCATGCAGCAGAAATCTCTCTTCCGTACCCTCAACATGAAGCAAAGCTCTGAAATAGTTAAACAGGCCAAGCAACACATGGATATTTGCCTCTGTTTTGAAGTCTAAAGGAAGGAAAAAACCCTCCATCACTTGCAAATCCTATGCAAGTTCCTGCAGGCACAGCATATGGGTAAAAAAGCCCTTCCACATCTGTGTTTATTATGACAAATACCATTTAATCTCCCAGCCTGCATTGCAACTCATGGTTATTTTTAACAATATGACAACAAAGGGGGGAAAATGGAAGGTGTGTCCCACCCTCCACCCCTATGCCATTATCTGAAGAGCTACTTTGAGCAAATTATTGTTCTGGGTTATCTGGCAGCTCTCCACTGTCAATGTCAAACTCAAAAGAAAGACGGGAGGCTGGCCCTGTGTTCTTTACATCTGAATAAGTAAATGCTTTCCCAGCAACGTCAGCACAGGGATGAGAGAAGTCAACTGTTAATAGACAAACCCACTCACAGAGAAAGAACAAAGTAGCAGAGAGGTTAACTTAAGCCTTAATTAAGTGATTCCTTCTGTTGAATTTCCTCACCTCAGAAATACAGAACAGGAGAGAAAATTCAAGTGGAGAAGGGAGACTCAAAAATTCTCTACATTTCTTTGAGTTCTCCTGTACCAGCTATGGGTACAACAAACAGGCAGTGGTAGCCAAAATAATCAGGTGTCATAGACGGACACTGTATAAACTTTTGCACAGTGGGAGCAGTTATACATTGGGATGGTTTAAGTGAAAATCTGGACAACAAGAATTACTGTGTGAAAACCTTTGGTTTCCATGGTATATTATAGAATCTGCTATGCATGGACCAGGTACTTTTCTCCATTCCATTGTAAAATACCAGAATAACTTGCTTGAGTATTGCAACAAGTCTGCATTCCTGCCTATTCCATAGGTGTTCGCTCTAGTCAGCCTCAGAAGGCTCACTCTAAGACAAATATTGGTGTCCCTAAGACAAAGAGACCAACAGGAATTACCTGCAAGAGGTGTCAGCACAGAGCTGGCATCCAGGATATTGGTCACTGGCTGACCCAGAAGTTTGCAAAGCTGTGTTTTTTAATATTTAAAGTGTCTTTATTTAATAGATCTATTCAAAGCATTAACATCATGCTGTACAAAATGCTTTGGGAATTTTAGGACTCTGAGTTTAGAATAGGTCTGGGAAGGCCAACTCTAATCCTTGCTGCATGAAGGACCTTCTCAGCTTCCATATAATTCATCCTATAAAGCATGGATTTTGCATGGCTACTCTTGGATCCAGAAGATCTTACGTAAATTTTACCTCCCAGCACTTCAGTATTTATTCTCAACGTATCCTTGTAACAAGTAGTAGGAAAAAAAGCCCTAAATTGCTCAATGAATTTATTCTCTTCAACACATAGCAAACCATTTCTCTTTTAAACTCTGAATTTCATATTTTGGTTCACCTGTGAATATTAAATACTCTTCCAGGAATTTTAGCCCATGATATCTTCATCAACAACACACACAATCAAGGTGTCAAGCTTGAAGGCATCTGCCCTGTCTCTCCCAGTCACAACTCCATAGGCACTGTCAGCTGCTCATGGGTGTATCAGTGCAGAAAGCATGGGAATGCCTCAGCCCCATGACCCAGCACAGCCTTTCCCCTTCCCTTACCCCAGAGGCTAGGAGAAGTGTCACAGGGCGTTCCTAAGGGAGAGTGAATGGTAAAGAAAATGCAGCGGAGCATTTTCTCATTATATGCATAAATTTCTTCTCATAAACCTGAAACTGTGCAATCTAGTCTCTTTGACAGAGTCGCGGTGCAGAACAGTAGTCCCAGAAGAGGCTAGATTCTGTATTAGCCATGAAGCAGCAACTCCCTGTAGACATAAACTAGTATCTTTCTTTGAGTAAGAAAAAACAAGATTATGTCATGCCTCCTTTCAGAAAGGAGACTAGTCATAGAATCATAGAATCATAGAATGTTTTGGGTTGGAAGGGACCCCTAGAGGTCATCTAGTCCAACCCCCCTGCAGTGAGCAGGGACACCACTAACTAGATCAGGTTGCTCAGAGCCCCGTCCAACCTGGCCTTGAATGTTCCCAGGGATGGGGCCTCCACCACCTCTCTGGGCAACCTGTTCCAGTGTTTTACCACCCTCATTGTAAAGAATTTCTTCCTTATATCCAGTCTAAACCTACCCTGGTTTAGTTTAAAACCATTACCCCTTTTCCTGACACAGCTGGCCCTACTAAAAAGATTTTCCCCATCTTTCCTATAGGCCCCCTTTAGATACTGAAAGGCCGTAATCAGGTCTCCCCGCAGCCTTCTCTTCTCCAGACTGAACAAGCCCAACTCCCTCAGCCTGTCCTCATAAGAGAGGTGCTCCAGCCCTCGGATCATTTTAGTAGCCCTCCTCTGGACCCGCTCCAACAGTTCCATGTCCTTCTTGTGCTGAGGGCTCCAGAGTTGGACACAATACTCCAGGTGAGGTCTCACCAGAGCAGAGTAGAGGGGCAGAATCACCTCCCTCGACCTGCTGGCCACGCTTCTCCTGATGCAGCCCAGGGTACGGTTGGCCTTCTGGGCTGCCAGTGCCCATTGCCAGCTCATGTCCAGCTTTTCATCCACCAGCACGCCCAAGTCCCTCTCGGCAGGGCTGCTCTCGATCCTTTCTTCCCCCAGCCTGTATTGATACTGGGGGTTACCCCGACCCAGGTGCATGACCTTGCACTTGGCCTTGTTGAACCTCATGAGGTTCACACAGGCCCACCTCTCCAGCCTGTCCAGGTCTCTCTGGATGACATCCTGTCCTTCTGGTGTGTCAACCGCACCACTCAGTTTGGTGTCATCCGCAAACTTGCTGAGGGTGCACTCAATCTCGCTGTCTAAGTCATTGATGAATATATTAAACAGCACGGGTCCCAGTACGGACCCCTGAGGGACACCACTCGTCACTGGTCTCCATCTGGACATCGAGCCATTGACCACTACCCTCTGGATGCGGCCATCCAGCCAGTTCCTTATCCACCGAACAGTCCACCCGTCAAATCCATAGCCCTCCAATTTAGAGAGAAGGATGTTGTGGGGGACTGTGTCAAAGGCTTTGCAGAAGTCCAGATAGATGACATCTGTTGGTTTTCCCTTGTCCACTGATGCTGTCACACCATCATAGAAAGCCACTAGGTTCGTCAGGCAGGACTTGCCCTTGGTGAAGCCATGCTGGCTATCTCGAATTATCTCCCTGGCCTCCATGTGCCTTAGCATAGCTTCTAGGAGGATCTGTTCCATGATCTTCCCAGGCACAGAGGTGAGGCTGACAGGTCGGTAGTTCCCAGGGTCCTCCTTTCTACCCTTTTTGAAAATGGGCACAATGTTTCCCTTCTTCCAGTCACCAGGGACTTCACCTGACTGCCATGACTTTTCAAATATCATGGAGAGTGGCTTGGCGACTACATCGGCCAATTCGCTCAGGACTCTGGGATGCATCTCATCAGGTCCCATGGACTTATGCGCATTCAGGTTCCTCAGGTGGTCACGAACCTGATCTTCTCCTACAGCAGGAAGGGTTTTGCCCTCCCTGTCTCCCTCATGCCATCCATCAACTCGGGTGGGGTGAGGAGAGAGCTTCCCAGTGAAGACTGAGGCAAAAAAGTTGTTGAGTACCTCAGCCTTCTCCTCATCTGCTATTACCAGCTTGCCAGTCTCGCTCATCAGTGGGGGTACGCTTTCTTTAACCATCCTTTTCCGGCTGATATACCTGTAGAAACCCTTCTTGTTATTCTTTGCATCCCTAGCCAAGTTTAGCTCCAGCTGAGCCTTGGCCTTCCTGACCCCATTCCTACACAACCGGGCCGCGTCCCTATACTCTTCCCAGGATGCCTGTCCCTGCTTCCACTGCCTGTGCAGCTCCCTCTTCCTCCTTAGTTTGTCCAGCATGTCTCGTCTCAGCCATGCTGGTCTCTTCCCTTCTTTGCCTGATTTCTTACACCTGGGGATCGAGAGCTCTTGCGCTCTGTGGATCACTTCCTTAAAGAGCTGCCAGCTCTGTTCTGTTCCCCTGTCTCTGAGGACCGTTTCCCAGGGAGTCCTTCCGACTATCTCCTTGAGGAGCTGGAAGTTTGCTTTTCTAAAATTCAGGGTCCTGACTATACTCTTCATTCTTCCCATTTCCCTCTGGAGTGTGAGCTCTACCAGCGCATGATCACTGCAACCCAAGCTGCCTCCGATCTTGACATTTCCGACGAGCTCACTTGCATTGGTGACCACCAGGTCCAGTATCGCATCCCCTCGGGTAGGGGTGTCTATTACCTGGCTTAAGAAGTTGTCCTCAATGCATTCAAGAAACCTGCTGGATTGCCTACAGCTTGCCGTGCTGGTTTTCCAGCAGATGTCAGGGTGGTTGAAGTCCCCCAGCAGGACGAGAGCCTGCGAGCACGAAGCCTCCCGGAGTTGGAGGAAGAACGCTTCGTCAGTCGGCTCCTCTTGATCTGGCGGCCTGTAGTAGACACCAACCACCAGGTTCCCTTTGTTGCCTCTCTCTCTGATTCTTATCCATAAGCTTTCGACCTGCTCATGGCTATTCTTCAGGGCCAGCTCTTCACACTGTATTGATTTCTTGATGTAAAGGGCAACGCCTCTGCCCCTCCTTCCTCGCCTGTCCCTTCTGAACAGCCTGTAGCCATCAATAGCTACATTCCAGTCGTGGGATTCATCCCACCAAGTTTCCGTAATGGCACTTGAAGTCCTACTGCACTTGAAAATCTATGAAAAACCTCTTGAAAATACGATACCTTGATTGGCTGATATTTCTCTCTATAAGTGTAATTGTTCTTTCATTAATGTCACTAGGCAAATTAGATAATTACTTTCTTTGTTGCTGTTTGGAGAATTATTATACATTTTTAGCTTCAGTGACTATCTAGGGCTCCTTGGTTTGTTTTAGAGCTGCAGTATTCACAGATTAGGGCTTTCATTGTCCATAACAGTGTCTACTTTGCTTGGAATAGAAAGTAAAAAGTTCAGTCCCTGGGAAGGTTATGGAATGAATGGTCCTGGGGGCCATCACAAGTCAAATGTAGCATGTGATTCAGAAAAGCCAACACGGCTTCACTAAGGGCAGATCATGCCTGACAAACCTGGTGGCCTTCTACAACAAAGTGACCTGCTTGGTTGACATGGGGCAAGTGGTGGACATGTCTACTTGGACTTCTCCAAGGCTTTTGATACAGTTCCCCATGGCCTCCTCCTGGACAAACTGATGTGTTATGGCCTGGACAAGTGGTCTGGGGAATTGGCTGCCAGGCCACACCCAAAGGGTGGTGGTAAATAGCTTTTTCACACTGGCAATCTGTCACAAGTGGGGTCCCCCAGGGACTGATATTGGGCCCAATGTTTTTCAATATCTTCATAAGTGATCTGGATAACGGGATCAAGTGTAGCCTGATGAAGTTTGCCAATGACACCAAACTGAGTGGGGAAGTCGACACTCTGGAATGGAGAGCCACCCTGCAGGAAAACTTGGATAGGCTGGAAGAGTGAGCTAACAAGAACTTTATGAAGTTCAACACGGACAAGTGTAAGGTCTTACACCTGGGAAAACATAATCCAGAAGTGCAGCAGAGACTGAGATCCACGTGGCTGGAGAGCAGCTCTGTGGAAAGGGAGCTGGAGGTCCTGGTGGACAGGAAGCTCAATATGAGTGAGCGGTGTGCTGCTGTGGCCAAGAAGGCCAATAGGATGCTGGGCTGCAGCAACAGGGGCATCACCAGCAGAGATAAAGAAGTCATTATGTCACTCTACTCAGCACTTGTCAGCCCACACCTGGAATACGCTGTACAGTTCTGGTCCTCGCTATACAAAAACGATGTGGACAGGCTGGAGGAGGTACAGAGAAGGGCCACCAAGATGATCAAAGGACTGGGAAGCCTGCTGTGTGACGACAGGCTGAGAGAACTGGGTTTGTTCAGCCTAGAGAAAAGGAGGCTTAAAGGGAATCTCATCACCATCAGCTACCTGAAGGGTAGCTATAAGGAAGATGAAGACTCCCTTTTTATAAGGAGTCACATGCAGAGGACAAGGGGGAATGGACATAAGTTGCTCTTGGGGAGTTTCCAACTGGACATGAGAGGGAAATTTTTTACAATGAGAATAGTCAGCCATGGGAATAATTTCCCCAGGGATGTGGCTGACTCTGCTACACTGGGCACTTTTAAGACTCAGCTAGACAGGGTGCTGGGATGTCTTGTCTAGACTGTGTTCTTACCTAGAAAGGTTGGACCAGATGATCCTTGAGGTCCCTTCCAACCTAGGATTCATTGTTTCTGTAAGTTTTCTTCTCAAATTTCTAATTAAATTGCTTCATATTTCAAAGTTTTCTGGTGGTTTAGCAGGGGCATTTTAGGCATTCAGACCAGACTGATCTATCAACAATTTTCTGGAAGAACATGGAACTGGAAAGAAATGAAAACAGGATATCTTTTTCATACGAAACCACGGAAAACTTAAGCCTGTCACTAATTGTTTTTCATAGGTGCTAGGTACACTGGTAACTTCAGACAGTAAACTATATAGATTGCATGACAGAAATGTCTTTTCTTTTTCTACTCTTGAGTTCAGACAAAAAGCACTGAATGTTTCTTCTGTTTCATAGAAACAGAAAATATATTTTTCTTTTTCCTTTTCTTTTTTCTTTTTCTTTTTCTTTTTTCTTTTTCTTTTTCTTTTTCTTTTTCTTTTTCTTTTTCTTTTTCTTTTTCTTTTTCTTTTTTTTTTCTTTTTCTTTTTCTTTTTCTTTTTCTTTTTCTTTTTCTTTTTCTTTTCTTTTTCTTTTTCTTTTTCTTTTTCTTTTTTTTTTTTCTTTTTCTTTTTCTTTTTCTTTTTCTTTTTTCTTTTTCTTTTTCTTTTCTTTTCTTTTTCTTTTTCTTTTTCTTTTTCTCTTTTTATTTTTATTTTTATTTTTATTTTTATTTTTATTTTTATTTTTCTTCTTATTATTTTTCTTTCTTTCCCTTTCCTTTTCCCTTTCCCTTTGCCTTTCCTTTTCCCTTTCCTTTTCCTTTTCTTTTTCCTTTCTCTCCCCTCCCCCCTCCCAGTCTTATGATTCAGTTGCTTTTGCTGCATTAAGCAAAAAGGAAGGCTGTTCTAAGACAACACACAGGAAATACTTAATTAAAAGAGGGAGAAACACTTTAAAAATGAAGTAAGCTGGAATTCTGAACGTTCAGACTGACACAGGTGCACAGCAAAGCATGACCAGCAAGCAAGGTGAAGCAGTGAAAGGTCACAGGGCAGAGTAGATGGTAGAACTTAAAAGTGTTTTGAGCTCTTAATGGGAGTTAGGCTTTCTCCTTTTTATAACACCTTCGCACAACCCTTCTCTGAAAGTGGAATATCTTTAAGTAGTGTGGGTTCTTGTACTAATGTGGTTTACAAAGGTAAATCTATTTGATCCATACAATGATTAATATGGCCGGCCTATATTAGCATGAGCACAGCTGAGTGGCTGTCTAGACCACTAAATCAAGCACCTGACTGTAATGAAATTACTAGAACAAGTCTTACTGACTTCACGAAGGCTCATGCTTTATCAACAGGTTTTTGGTTTAAAGTTCTTGCCAGATCAAAAGGGAGAAAAGTGATAGTAACCTTTGGGAAATCATGGTGAATACCATATGCCTTCTAGTGATGCACAAGTGTCACTAACAAGCAAATCTTCATGAAAAAGAACTTACAAGGCATTTTTTCCTGGACCTGGTTATGTGTCTCTGGGTTAGAAAGTTATATGAATATTGATGAATAAAAGTTTCTAAATACTATTAAAGGCATGGTGGAGCGAAACACTCTGAAGGCTGTTTTCTGTGTTAGCATACTGAGAGGACATTGGGACAATCCTCTTTTGGTGAAATTCCTGCCAAACATTTACTTACACACAGAAGCAAATTACTGAAGAGAAGCCTTGCTGACTAGCCACTTTCACTGCTGAATTTTTCTACTGGCATATTTCACTCTTAAAATGCCATTAAAGGAGTGTTGCAGACATGGCAAGCTGGTAGGACTCTCCTTAAATGCACACAGACATACCTGAAGGCCTGTTCAGATAAGAAATAATGGACTTTGGCCAGAGGCTTTGTTTCGCTAAAGAAACACCCTTTAATTTTCAAACCCAAATGTTAGCTGTTGGTGTGAAACTATTTAAAACTCTTGCTGTGACTTTTATACTGCTGTAGCTGAGTTCCAGTCTTCAAAAATGTGGAAAGCTGCTTCCATATGTAATAATACTGCAACATGGGCTCTTGGGCAAGAGACTGGTATCAGAGTCCTTGCTCCCATTTGGAAGAGTACTTCACCTCTTCTCTACTGCTTCTTCCTGACTTTCTCATCTGCAGCACCATTAAATGCTCCAGAATAAGACAACGATGAAGTTTATTGTAAGCCATGTGGGCTCTGGGAGAGAAAAACTGTGCACCCTGAGTGTTTTGCTAAGCCCCTGAGAGAAGAACAATGAAACAGGGATCTTGTAAAGGATTTATGGTGCCTGGGATTAAGGAAATGTGTGAATGCTCTTGCTTAACTAGTCTGAGGCAAGAGAAACATGTGGAACACTTCAGTGCAGCATTACTAATGTTTCAGTGCAGGTGCTAAATAAAACAAAAACTTCTATCAAAGCTCTTGTTCCAGACATCAAATAAATAAACAGAGTGAAAAATCTAGTTCAGAAGTGAATTTAGGAAACTATTCCAGTGACTGTAAACACAATGGCACTTCCTAGGCTGTTATGGGGATATAAGCTGCATTCCCATTCACGACTGTGCCTGGCTTCACTTGCAGTCACAGGAATCCTATCCCAGCAGTCTTTGGGCTGCAGTTTTCATCAAAGGTTGAACGACTGGAGGTATTTGTCACTGAACAGCTAACCAGAAGATGGATTCCACTGTTAATCTCTTAGCACTGAACCTGTTGTGTTTACACTCTTGCTCTACCTAAGGCTTTCTGGAAGACCTTGCAAAGGTTATTTTATGTTTGTGCCCGGTCTCCCAAGCTATAAAATGACCATTATAACACTCTGTAGAGTAATATCTGTTTGAGTAGGAAGGCACCAACAGAGCATTTGGCTTGATGTCAGAAATGACAAGGACCACAGAACATTTCCCTGTGTCTCTTGCACCATCTCACCATTGAAGCTGTATTTTTGGACTATACATCCAATTGTCCTCTTAATCACGGAGATCTAGAGATTTGACAGTATGACATAAACATGGAGATGTCTACGGCACTTGTAAATCTGTTTGCTCTCTCAGAGGCAAGAGCAGCAGCTCCTTACTAGCCCTCAGGTCTGCAGTCATCAGCCAGAACTTGCAGGTTTCTGTTATCAGATTCTTACTATTTTGTCTTCTGCAGGTGCTGAACTATAACAACAGCTTTGCCACTACTGTATCCAGTCTCTGATCATTACTAGTGATTATTTATTTCTGATATTGTTTTGTTCCCTTGCTGTTGAGCCAAAAGATACACCTCTCTGCTGAAGGTATGGCAGAGCTAAATCAGTGCCTACACTCAGGTCAGAACTGCTGGAAAAGTCACAGTTCCTGAGACTGATTAAAAGACACCTAAGACATCTCTAACTGGAATTTAAAAATGCAAATCCTGCTGAGAAGTATGAGGGTATTTTGACAGCCTGACGTTACGCAGCTTCCTGCACCTCCACTCTTGCTCCTTCCTAGCCACCCTCCCATTCTAAGCCTTCTCCTTCCCTCACACAAAAGCTGTGCTGCACCACTGCTAGGTGATGGAGGTATGAACATTTGCAGACCTGAAATAAATGATGCATCTGAGCTGATAAAAAGCTGATCTGATGCATCTTTATTAGGCAACAGAATCAGTGGTAGTTTCAGAAGTTATTATTTCTAAACTACTGGAGAAAACATGTGTTGCATATTATAGTATCCTTGCTGCTATTAGTGTCTCTAATATGCTGTGCATGATGCAATACATAAACATGTACATGCCTTTTCAGAGTAAATGAATTTACACACAGTTATTTATGAAATTGTCACTCTAAGTAATGTTTAAAAAGACCCTTTTGAAGGAGAGGGTGCATGGGATAATATAAGAGATAATGTAATGTACCATCTGCTCAGGTTCTGTCTTGAAAAACAGACGTGATAGTCCTGATCAAAATGCTACTCATAAACCTTTCCACCATCTGGCTATAGTAACTGTTGTTGAACACAAGTGGTCTACAGAGCCATGAACATCTTGCTTGATAAAAGCAACAAGATGTCACAAAAGCAATAAAACTGACATTTCTGCAAACGCAGCTGCACTAAAATGGGGCACATACCTGAAAAAGAAACAACTAAAGTTCCTTCACATTCCTAGTCCTTGAAGTTAGAAAACATGTTATTATCTTGTGACAGAAAAAGGCGTTATAGCAGACCCTTCTTTTCAGTCCTTACAGTGATTTTATGGCATTGAAGGAACTAGATAGTGTTTGATTTTTCTATACCATGGGAGCCCATCCCTTTGAAAGCTAATCACCTAGTTTTATTTAGTCAGTGTAGAATAATGGCTTTCTGGGCAAAACTGACAAGTTTTGTTTCTGGCTGTTCATTTGATACCCCACCCTTTTAAAGTGAAAAGTGATATGCAATTTCAACTTGCTAACAATGGCTCCCGCAATATTGATGTGATATGTCTGACACAGTGTCTGATGCATAGCATTTTGGAATTTGTTTTGTAAGGCAGTGTCCTGAATCTTGTAGTCTTTGGATCTTTACAGATAATTTGTACTCGATAGAGAGTATTTTACTTGCCTTCCCCCATCTTCCTTGCATGCTTATTAGCTGTTATTACCAAAAAAGAGGCATGAAAAATGCCAGAAAAGCTCTGTTCCAAGTGAACTCTGAGAAAGTATCAAACAAAACTACAAATTAAAGTCTCAATTTGAGATGGATACACTGCCTTGTGACTCTGGCTGGGAGGCCTGGAAAGAGAGCTTTTTGCTGTGCTAGGCTCAGGGAGATTCAGAGCTGCTTCTCCCAAGGAGCAAAATACCTATCATAATAAAGCCTCCTTAGCTGTTATTATGAATAATTCCTGGCTGCTCCATGGTACCACACAGAAAGGCCAGACAAAGATCTGGGCTCTGCACAGACACTGTCTGATCTCCCTCTTGCCTTACGTACGGTGTCCTTTTCAGAAAGCCAGTTAATGCTTTTGTAATGGCAAATGTTTAAAACATCAGATTTTGCTGGTTTATGTCCTTTCTGGGTACCGGAGCTTCTGATGTTGCAGTTGCAAAGGGCTCGGAGAGCAGGAGTGGGTCTTTCTCTTCCCCCTAAAGCAGATCCTGTTAATTAAGTGTGAAGGCTGCATTCAGCCTAGAGCCCCCTCTTTCTGGTCTCCTGTTTCCTCTCCCTTATGTCCCTGTCTTTTCTCCCTCACATTCTTTTGAATCCCTGCTAGTCTCACCTGTCCTTCCTGGGCAAGCAGCCCATTTCCCAAAGCACCTTGCATCCCCAGTGTTAATGTGCATGTCTTTTGTTCCTGCTGCTGAAGAGGGGTTGCTTGTGTTTGTATGTATAATGTTTATATTCTTATATAAACATAAATATCTAAATATATAATAAGGCCTAGTTAGACAGTTAGTCCCAAAGTGGTAAGGCACAAACAGACAGAGGCGGGAAGAGAGGGTTAGACATCTTCAGTGTTTCATGTATTTTGCAGGTTCTCCCACCACTCATTTCCACTTATGTGGCACTGAGTTTTTGAATAGATGCTATCTTTGAAATAAAGAATCTTCTACGTTCCCTTCTCATCAAAGGAAATGGATTAAGCTATCTTCAGTCACAAACTTCAAAGGCAAAATCAACAGATTAAGTCTCAGGTAGGATATTGATGCCAGTTAATCTACTGGGACTAATGACTGCTACTGTTTGGAGGAAGGCATACAGACAGCAGTCTCTGAGAGGTAATGTAGAAGAAAAATGCCATACATAAATAAAGTACAGGGGGACCTCCTTGAGACTAGTCTGGAGATATTCTCTGTTGAGAATGAAGACTATAGGACTGGATTTACAACAAGACATAATGCCAGTCCCACAAAACTACAAGTTCTCTGCCACTCAGGCACCTCTAACCAACATTTCCTCCCTCCCTAAACTCAGACATGCCAAGCTCCCTGATGTGTAATAGTTTGCTTCCAGCAGTGCCTTCAACAGTGTCAACCAGCTAAGAAGCTACTCCAAACCCTGTTCCTCCCCAAAATTACAAACTGACACAAGGAGGGACTTGAAGCTTCTTATAGCCAGCAAGATTGCACTAACTAGTACATAAAAACTGGTGCCATCAAATTCCCCTGTTGCCTCTGGAATGAAATGTGCACTCAGGTGGCCATGGCTTTGCCCACCAGTGCGTCCTTGGCTTTGGCATCTGGATATGCCACCTCCTGCTTCTGGAAGGTGAAAATTTATGTGGTCCTGACCTGAATGAAGGGTTTGGCATGTTTAGAGCAATAATGTTGTCTTGTATTGTTTCTCCAACATTGAAAGACTATATTCTTCCTGCTGGGAAGGAGACCTATTTAGCGAAAAGCTCAGCTCTAGGCCACAGTAGACTAAAATCAGATGACTCTTCCTTCACTTGTCATTCTCATAGCATCTTTGGGAAACAAATTTTCCTTTGTTGACTTTCCTAGACTGCTTTCCTGACAGACAGTACTCTACTTGTACAATAACCCTCTAAATTAGAAGCTGAGTGAGCTGATGAAGCAAGTTTGCTTCTGACAGTTTTATTTGGGCTCCTAAACAATTGTCTTTTTTCCCATAAAGCACACATGATGATTGTACTGAAGAGCTATTTTTTTGTCTTGATGTTTTTATTAACCTGTTTGATGTATTTCCCAAGGAAGTATTTATGTCAAAAGAGACTTGAATTGTTTCTCCCCTCAAATGCTTTAAGGAGATTTCTTTTCTTAATTGCTCTGCTTTAATGAAAGATAAATTGTAATCCCAATTAACTGCAGGAGTGAAAGTGACCCTGACAGAGCATGTTCTTAAGTACTTGGCTGAATTGGGGCCAAATAATCAATAGTTTCTGTCAGGAATCTCTCAAAAATGAATTATTCTGTTCCCAGATGATTTATGTTAATTGATTTGTATTGAAAGTTTCATAAGTAATGTCTAGATTACAGCAACACAACATACCATGGAAATGGCTGTTTGTGCTTATTCATATGAATAAAAAAAGAAAGAAGCAAGACATATAAGCAGGCTCAATCCTCAGATTTCAATAATTACTAAAAGTAGAGAGGGAAGAGAAAAACAGCACTAAAAGAAAACAAAAAAAACTACTCCCAGTCAACAAACTTTATTATAATTTGTGCCTACAGCTGTTATATGCCTAAGAATTAGGTGAAGGATACAGTATCCACTCATAGGAATCAGGTTCAGAATACAGTATTGCTTAAAACATTTTTAGGACCAAAAGGGATAAATCTGGATTTGATGTGATGCCTCTGCTCTTTATTATCTGTGGTCAATGCATATGTTTTTTTTCAGAAGCAATTCAATTTCTTTTGGTGATAAAAATATTTACTTTCTGTTGTGTAGCTTTTGTGTGGTGTATCAAGAGGTTGCCAAAGACTTAAAACTGTGCAGTGAGGAAGTGTTATTTAGTTTTGCTTTTTGCTAAAGGTAAGTTGTCCTCCATTCCCTATTATACATAACCCTCAACATGTAAATTAATCATCTGAGCACTGCCAAACAATACAGGTGTTTTTTACACCCAAAGTCCAGCAAGAATGAATGTGAACTTCTCAGGCCAGATAGAAGTGTTGTTTGAGTCTCTGTGGCTCAAGGAGGACTCTAAATTCCTTTCTAAACACATTATTGGGTTGGTGATCTTGCTTGACTGGGATCTGGCATTTCTCTGATCTTTCTTCGTGAGGTCTATCTGCCACCTTACTAATTTAATTCCTTTAGTACGCCAAAGCATCTGTATTGTGAGACTTTCTCATGCATTAAGTACTTTTCTAAGACAAATCTAGAAATAATTTTGCCAGATCCAATGCATTTGGTAAGAAAATATTTTGCCTGCATGGAAACAGAGCTCTGGTGAGTCATTTATTAGCATAGTATGTCATAAGGTATTTCTCAGGTTAACATGATTACGTGTTTGTATCAATAACCATTTCATTATAATTTATTTTTTCTTCTCTTAAGGAGAATAACTTATTAATAATTTCTGTTTGATGTGATCTCAAAATGTCTTAATAAAGAAAAGATATTACTTTTTGGTGCAGACTGTATTGCCTCCAAACACTATTAATTTGGATTGTTCTTTAATTTCACTAGCGGTTTGTATTGAGTTTATCCTCTTTCATGACTAAGTTGAAAAGGTATCAAACAGAAGTAGCCACAGTAACAAATAAAAGTACATCAAGGTCTATGCAGATTATCTTTATGCTGGGTTATGAAGGTGGAAGAAGAATGTCCTTTTCCATTAGCCTTACATATTGCCATTGCTACCAAGTGGAGAAAAATCAGAGCTCCCACAGTGGGCAGATGGGTCCCAGAAGTATGTGATGCCTGTGGAAGAAGTGACTAGTCCTAGGAATGGTTCACACTCCAAATATTTGTACACTCATCTTCCTTTCATTTTGTACTCCCAGAATGCCAGCTGGTCTAAAAAGCCACCCTCTTTTTTCTCCTCCTGAGGTTACTTTGTAATGGAATTCAACACCATATGTTAAATTCAGTGTGCAAAACCAGGACTTCCTTGGTTAGCATGAGAAACAGACAAAAAAGCTACGTCAGTGGACAAAACTCCTTTTTACTTCAAGAAGCAGGAGCTTTGTCAACCTGAATCGTACCTATCCATGCACAACAGAGCAAGGAGTGGGAACAGTCCTCTGCAAGACCACTGGGTCAGCATGTCTGCATGCATTGCTCCAGGCTGTTTGGCTAGGGATGGCTGGCATACAAAGCTTCAAGACAGCTCAGTACATCTGTATGACCACAATTACACCAGTAATTTCAGTAGGGGACATAACCCATGAACTACTGCTGCACCCAGGTGCTTAAGTTCCAAAGTACCTCTAAGTTGCTTCTGTGAGGGGACAAGTGCTAAGAGTGTGTCTGTGCAGGTCGAGAAACTGACACTGGGTACATTCCCTCCTCAAGCTGCTTTGCTTCCTTTTTTATAGCTATAGGGAAAAAAGGAAAAAGTGTTGAATTTAAGACACGGATTTTACTTTGTGGCACTTTAAGTTTGAACCACATAATCCTTAACAAAAACGGAGCAAGAATTTTCAACAACAGTGACAAAAAAAAAAAAAAAAAGAGAAGATCTCAGCTCTGCCAGAGACATGGTCTGAAACTGTGCCAAAGATTTCAGGCTGGCAAATCAGCAAAGGAGCCAGATAAATCAGAATGAGTGTAACAGAACTCATCTATTTCAGCACAGCTTAGCCTCTTTATTATATCATTGCCACCAATACCCAAAAATACTTAGTTGCAGGAATAAAAGTGTCTGGCTAACAAAGCAGAACCATTAAGTAAAAAAAAAGGAAAGACAAGGAAAGTGAGAAGTGTGGCCATAACTGTGTAATAATAATATGACTGAACTCTTTAGAGGAAAGGAAAAATGTTTTGTATACTGAAAGCAGAAAAAGATTTATTCCTATTGTACAAAATAATTCCGTTTCCTGGTTTTGATTTACATTTACTGGTAACAGCTGCTTACAGGTCAGGTAACATTAGCATTCAAAAAGCAGCCCTAATGAAAGCAACCGTGCAGCTAATATTGGTGTTAATCCTATTTCATGCCCTTGGTCTCAACTGCATAAGGAATTGTTTAAAAAGGAAATGTCTCAAAACCACACTCTACAAAATGCACAAATACCCACAATCTGCCATCAAACAAAACCCTGAAATGTATTTTTTCTTGCAAAAAATGTACAGTATGTACAGCACATAAACCTCCATCAAAGGCAAGCCTACTCCTTACTGTTGCAGAAAGCCTGGGCACAGCTGAGACATTCTATCTCAGCATTGTGGGAAATGTGCCATACAGAGCACCCTTGTGCAGAATCTGCGAACATCTGCTGGTTCCTCTCTGCAGGGCAAGAGCTGGGTAACCCAGGGGAAATAGTGCAGACTGAGACTGTGGTCAAGCAGCCTGTGTATCAGCTGGCCCACACACTGTGTAGAGAGAGCAACAGCCTTTTATTCCTCCTCTACAGTTTGGTGCTCAACATGTGATTGTGCATCCTATGGAGCACAGGCTATGAATCCGGCTTTTACCCTTTGCCCAAATGCATGCATGTGTCTCCTCATCACCCGACCTGTGCCCTCATGAATATCAAAAGTTTAAAACAAAACACCCTCTCAAAATAGACCTGCTTGGTGTGAGACGTGTGGAAACTAAGAGCATGTGTGATTTCAGAAATTTATCGAACAAATTAATGGGAAACAACACTAAGGGAAGGCTGGAATAAAAAGACACGACCTGAGAGGAGGATGGCACAGGGGTCAAATGCGTACAGACTGGAAAAATACTATCGTATCATGCTCTTGCCTTCCTCTTACACTATTCCTTGGGCATCTGCTGTTGGACACTGCCAGAGACAGTCTATAGTCAGCATTAGGCTGACCTTTGGCTGGCCCAGAACAGGTAGTTTATCCTCTTATGTTCACCCATTGGGCTATAAAGATGCGTACCAAGAGCAGAATCACTTTTTGTAGGATACAACATAACATTTTAAGCAGCTTTCAGGTAACACACCCATTTTGTTCATAAACCCCTGTGATCACAGAGTAAGGTCTCACCAGTCTGTCCTATCTAGCAATTGCTATATCCTTTAATCCCATATCCAGGCTGTGGATTGCCAATGACACTGTCTGCTGGAAGGTTGTTGGCTACAGTTTCTGTCAGCAGAAAAGCACCGATGCTATTGTTTTGTGCAAGACCTCTTGAGGGGTTTGTAAGACTTATTCTGACAACTTGGGTGCATGAGACTGCCCCTTAACCCCAGCGCCACGCTGTCCTATAAGGAGTAGCTTGACTCCCATGCTATGTGAGCTTCCTGTGCACTGGCTCCTTTACCACAGTCAGGCAGACTGGGCAAACAACAGCAGGAGACAAAAATGGACAATGAAAAATCAACATCAAGGGAATGATACTCAGTTTAGTTAAATATCCATCAGGATGTTCTTAACTCGTGTTTGAGGTTAGAGCATGTGCTAGTTGCCATAGTAATGTTGTGAGCAAGCTAATGAGGGGAATGAAGTTAAATTAAGATGTGATCAACCCCATCAAAAATTGAAAACCCAACTAATTAATGTAAATTCCTCTCAAGTAAGGATTGTTTTTCTATAGGTAAACACTGTCAATAAGTCGGTCCTGCACTTTTTAAAACAAAATACACTTCCCAAAACACCAGCTGTTTTGACAGATGACTGTATCACTAGACAATGTTTAGAAAATAAATAATATTTCCCTTGCTTTTATCTAAGTCAATAGTGGCCCCTTATACATTGCAGTCTTTGCAGCTACAGTGGAGCCAGCAAACATTAAATTGGCTTAAGCTGTGTTTACACAGATATTGTATACTTTAGCAGTAGTTTTCCAGTTGGTGTAGTTACATCACCTCTCTGGACTATGTGAGTTAAGCTAACAGTGTCCCCCCTGCTCAGACTAGCTGGGTCTGCCTGAGGATGCATGCCAGGCTACAGTGTGAATTTGCACATTCATCTCTTCTCCTTCATCTCCACAAAAATGAGAATAAGCAATCAATCTACAAGCCGAAACAAGGTAACCTCCTAGAAACTTAGTTGAAAGCTTTTGAGTCACTTGGAAAAACAGATAACCGAAACCACCAAGTAACCAAGTGTCCATTGCACATTAGAGCATGGTGCCAGCAGCAGCAATGCACTACAGATCACGTCTGGGAGCTGGAAGCCCAGGAGACCTGGACTGAGAAGCAATGTAGCCACCACAGTGTGGTGCTCCAGCCACCTCTTGAACTGGTAGACTGGGCTTTGATCTTTCTGTTAAAAATTCTCTACTTGGCTTTGAAGAAACAAGTCTAATCTGAACTCTCTGTGGCCATAAAAAGGATATTTGGTACGGAAGGACATAAACGGTGTTTAAGATGACTTTCTTAGCAGTTCCCCAGTAAAGATGGACAGAAATCATTATAGTGTGCAGTAAGATTTGTGGAATGAATGCTGTCTTCCAAAACCAGGATTGTTGGGCTGAGAAGACTGCTGGTCATCAGGAAGCTGAGTAGATTTGATGGGGCACTTAATGAAGAGGAAACCATCAGATCATGCTAGAAATTAGTGCATGTATGTAATACTTGAGAGCTTTACTTGTCTGCTGTGAGGCTAAACTTATTTACATTGATTTTAACTGCATTCTTACAGCTGGAAGTGGGGACCAGAGGCCCCATCTAGCTCTGATAGAGATGATAACTCAAGGGTCCCTCTAGAAGGTGTGGCCTTTCAGGTATTTTTCTTTATGTGACAGTGCTAGAGATTAAGTAATAGCTTCATGTAACAGAAAAGTCATTGCAACGCAGCGAATTCAGGACCTTTTTTGTTATTCTTGTTATATCATCCAGCAATGACTGCACTTCCAAACTGAGGCAACTTATTTTTTACCTGAGCTCATCAGGATGGAAAAGCTGGACATGAGCTGGCAATGTGCGCTGGCCCAAGGCCAACCGTACTCTGGGCTGCATCAGGAGAAGCGTGGCCAGCAGGTCGAGGGAGGTGATTCTGCCCCTCTACTCTGCTCTGGTGAGACCTCACCTGGAGTACTGCGTCCAGCTCTGGAGCCCTCAGCACAAGAAGGACATGGAACTATTGGAGCGGGTCCAAAGGAGGGCTACAAAAATGATCCGAGGGCTGGAGCACCTCTCCTATGAGGACAGGCTGAGAGAGTTGGGCTTGTTCAGCCTGGAGAAGAGAAGGCTGCGGGGAGACCTGATTGTGGCCTTTCAGTACCTAAAGGGGGCCTATAGGAAAGATGGGGAAAATCTTTTTAGTAGGGCCATCTGTGACAGGACAAGGGGTAATGTTTTTAAACTAAACCAGGGTTGGTTTAGACTAGATATAAGGAAGAACTTCTTTACAATGAGGGTGGTAAAACACTGGAACAGGTTGCCCAGAGAGGTAGTGGAGGCCCCATCCCTGGAAACATTCAAGGCCAGGTTGGACGGGGCTCTGAGCAACCTGATCTGGTTAGCGGTGTCCCTGCTCAGTGGAGGGGGTTTGGACTAGATGACCTCTAGGGGTCCCTTCCAACCCAGAACATTCTATGACTCTATGATTCTATGACTGTCTTGCAAGACAGACTATCTGGAGCTCAGTTTTGATCTAACACCAAGTTTGCACCAGCACAATCATGATGACACTGGCAGAATTAAGCCTACTTTACACCTATGAGAGATGAAAGGCGAATTAAGGGCTCACTCTCCTTCGCTAATGGAATGGGAAGATGACAGCATAATTCCTATGTAGAAGAGTGTAGTTGTTCACACCAAGTTCATTTGCCTTTTTCTGTCTCAGAGATTTTCAGCTTATGATCTGTAACCCGTGGTAGGAGTCCATGGACTTTTCCAAGGACTGCAGAGATAGAAGAAGCAAGCCTATTGCCAGCGGCCTTATACCTGCTGATCTAAGTTCATTGGGAAATGTTAAAATTGGTAAAAGAAAAATGTTCTATATGCCCTCCTTGTAGTGACGTTCTGTATCTTACCAGACTCAGGGAATAAAAGAGACTGAACCCCAGTTTCTTGTCCTAAATCATAACAGCAGAGGCGGTGTTATGACACCCTGCTGGACAGCACATATATATGCAATTAATAAAGTAGCAAATATTTGTGGCGAGAAAATAAAATAAACTTTCTCTGGTAGCGTCAGCTGTGGCTGTTAGGAGATAGAGAAAGTAGTGTAGCGAGCATTGCCATCTTGTGGCTCTGGGGGAGATCGTCCTGGGCTGCGCTGGAAAGGTCATCCATCCCAACACAAACCTCCACCTGCCTGAGGGGACTGTGCTCTGCGACCTTGTGTTTCCTGCTCCTACATCGTGTCACTTTGGCAGCATAAGTTATTCTTATTGTATGTCTCAGAAAACATGTCCAGCATCCATAGGCAGTGAGGAACATTTTGGCCAAAACATTCAGCAAAGTTGGAATACCTGTGGGCTAAATTAAACAACACTTTTCCCTGCAGACACTTATGCAGTTTTTTGGTGGGAAAACCTTCTTCTTGTATTATTTTGTGGGTTTGCAAGTTGAACTGTTTCTGCAAAAGCTTGCTGGTGTTACTAGCAACTACAAAAGCAAGGACCAGAATAGGGGGTGGTCAGCATAAAATTTTTCAAACTATCTGCCAGGTAAAACCACATCTAGTATTTGGAAGATAAGCAGTTTATCAAGGAAAACTTGCATGAGAAAACACATGCTTTTACATTCACAAGCACCCTGCTTTCTGAATCCTCATTTTCACCTTGTTCATATGAAACAAACCCATTCATGACACCTCAGTCAGAAAAGAGCACATTAGTTTGAACAGAACAATGAAAGGCCCAAACCTGCACCCCACATTTGAACTTGGCATTTTCTGAGTCTTCATAAGGTTTGAATACTTTGGTGCTGGCGTTTATGTTCACATTCCTTTTTTTTGATTTCATGCAAACTGGAAGACTTGACATGGCCAAAAAAAATTCTTTGGGACTTCCACATGGTCCACATGAAGCCTACTAGAATCTCTTATGAAAAATCAGCGTTTTAATGCTTCTGATTTGCTGCTTCAAACAATGGCAAGCTTATTAGTTTTTCTTGGTGTACTTTACTTTGCAGTTTGTTGTACGAGAATGCACTACCATTGGCAGGAACAGAACTCACATCAACTCTTGAACCTGGGTCCAAGCCTGATTGGTAACTTCGTCATGGTTACAATGCAACTGCTAAAGAAGTAAACATGGCAATAAGTCAATTTTTAGAAAATGATGGAAGTCAGGCTTACATGGTTTTTTTTTTTTGGTTTGTTTTTTTTTTTTCCACTAAAAAGACTGGGAAAGAAATCTTCGAGACCTGGAAGTTAGTTGCCCAAGGATGTAATGCGGGACTCTTTGGTAGAGTTCAGAGGTTAGCCTTATTCTCCTGAACTGAGCTGCATCAGAACAGCCTTGTAGATAATTAAATGTGAATGCATAAGTTACACATTTCAAGGACACACTTTCTTCAAAGTACTGGAGAGGGCAGCAAGTTTCTTTACCCTGGAGCTTATCTGAAGTTACCCTGATACTCTTCTGTCTATTTTCTGGGAACGCAGAAGTAGTGAAACACTTTTGAATAAAAACAGAAGGTTACCTTTCAGTACAAGTGAAGTATTTGGAGTAGAGTGTTTTCTTTTTTTAAAAAAAATCTTTTCAGCCTGCACTCAGCTTGTTGTTTATCAGTCCAACAGCTTGTTACACGTTTTAAAAAACTCAGAATGGCAAGACTTGCATCAGGGATTTAAGCCAAGAACAGCTTAGAAAGTATCAGTCCCCAGTACATTCTGCTTCTCTTGTTTCAATTATCTAGAAATCAGAAACATGCAAGAAAGAACAGGAAAAGAAACCTTTTATCTGTGAGAGAGGCCCAAGTGACACACAACTCCAAATTAATAGAGAACACAGGTTTACAGACAATTTGCTAGAAACATGCAGTGAGCTGATTTGAAACATATTTTTGCTTTCTTTACATTCAAAGTATTTGTCCTAGGGAACAGACATAAATATTGAGCTTGGTCTTTGCAGGAACTTCATCATTCTGGTTTAATTTTTCATAGACCCTAAGAATCGTTGTGCCAGAAAACCAGTGTTTAACTTAAACTGTGGATAACTGCACCCTCTCCTTTGTCTGTAAATGCTGATATTTGCCATAGATACCAACTCATAATTTTATTAGCTTTCTTTTATTGGTTTTATCTGAAGGCAAATGTAGCAAATTTGTCTTATAGGCTGTTATGAAGACATAAAATGCCATATGAAGCCTAGACATATCAAAACCAGCGGGAGACAGAGTTGGCTTGTCTCTACCTCTGTATAATCTCAGTGCTTGGTGTTCATTACTGTATCCAAGAGACTATTTGGTCTGGGAAATACAGTCTGTGTTGCCTGAACCGTGCTGCCTGGAAGGAAACAGGCTCAGGCTGTGAAAATGTTCACATAGTACCTCTCAGTGCCATGTAGGAGGTAGGTGCTGAAATACAGCTGAGGATCTGGGTCTAACCCATGAAAGCTGCAATCTCAGCTGCCATTGCAGGGTTGAATAATGAGACATAAATCCAGTCACAGAAGTGACTTTGTCATGTGGTTTTCAGTGTGTTTTGACGTGACATAAAAGAATTGTTGGAAACTCACAAAACATCATTCAGAATTCTGAAGTCTTCACCTGTAATCTACCCATGTAGATGAGCAAGAGTTTAAAAACCTTCTTTATAGTCTTCAAAAGCTATTTTATATCAGTTATCACCAGAAACATTCTTCAAGTAGACGGACTTTTATAAAAGCACATGTTATGCTTCTGACAGTGATATCTTGAAATACATTTTCCAGAACATTTTAACAGCTTAATCGTAACCATTTATAATATGATCACAAAACATAGCTGTTTTGTGAAGTAATCATATTCGCTTCTCATATTTTGCATATGGGATAGGTGGAGTTGCTCTTACTGCTCTGTAACACATTTCTAAGCAGAACACTTCATTATTTATTTCTGTGGCATGTTATAGATAATGTTATTACTACTGCCTATATTTTTTATATATGCACTTAAAACTAATATAATCAATTTATGAATATACCAAATATTTCAAAATTGTGTGTGCTTGTATGTCTGTATGTATACACAAAACATTTTTAGGTATTTAATTGTCTTACAAGCTTTAGAGACTGTGTGACTTTTAGAAGGATACATCATTATTTAGTATGATTCTTGAATTAAAACTAATTATTCTCCAAGGTCAAAATCTCAGTATTAGTGAATATTTGAGACCAAGTTATATTTGCTTCACAAGAAACATATTTCCACACCTGAGAACAAGAATATTAAGGAAGACCGCAAGGGGTGGATTCTTTTGAGAAACAAAAAAAAAAAAAAAAAAAAAAAGGTATCTGAATTCCAGCATCTCTCTTCAGAAAAACTGAAACCATCATCCAATGGGATGGAAATTTTAAAGACCCTTTGGACATTTGCCCTGTTTATACCTGCTGCCAGTTGCTGACCTTGTGGGAAAGGCCTTTTATCTCCCCTGACAGAAGGAGTTCATTATTCAAGAGACAGCTGGGTAGCCCAAACTCAGTAAATTCCCACATGTTCAGCAAGGGATTCATTTCTGCACCGGTGTCAGGACCAGAACAAATAAAAAATGGAGGAGGTTTTGCAGTTGCCCATCATAGCCTGCCTGGGATTTTAGGCTCTATGCCTGTTTGCTCAACCTACCAAAAGAGTTGGTGCAGCAGGCATCACCTTTCAGTATGAATGTGTTTCATACTCTCTTTCACTAGCAATTACCTTCCTTTTATTTGGTGAGTCTTTATGAATCATGCATAGGATCCTCCCCATGATGCTCAGGACAGACCTACTGACTTCGGTAATCGAGGCAGCGAATCTGGGGGCCCTTCCATCTAAAGTCTTCATCAACTGCCCATTTTAGTTGAAAAGCGATGAGGTGACTGCAGCCTTTCCATTTCCACAACCTGGTGAGCTGAAGAGCAGGTGGCCTGCTGCCTGAGACTGGTGATTGTCTAAAAACAGTGCTGCGCAGCGCTGCCTTCTAGCAGCTGACGTGTCAGACAGTCGGAACCATTGCTGTAGGATCAGCCCTTCTCTACACCTAGTTCAGCCACCGTCTTCTACCCAGGGCATATTCCTAGAAGGCAGCAGATTGTTCTGCTGCCTCATCTATCTGGTTTCCCAGCACCAGACAACACCCACGCAGAAATCAACATTTGGCCCTATACTTGGGAAGTCTATCCTGTAGGGCAATCAATGACCATTCTGAGTTTCTTCATCACATTAATATCTATGGCAACTTCTTAATGCTGCTTGAGCACCCTTGTGATAAAATGAGCCTGACAGAGCCAAATGAAGAAGCAGCTTTTTCCTTCCAGTTGTGGAAGAGAGAATGGGCTCGTGGACAACTCATTGGTCTCGTTTCTGCTGGACAGTGAAAGTTTGTTTTAACTGATGGCAACTGTATAAAAAATCAGCGGGAATGCTAATGACAAGTTGGCAATGAAGTAAAGGTCCTGGCAGGTGGGCATAAGGAATCACAGCGGTGAAGTCAATGCCCTCTCCTTTTGCAGTTGGCCAGTGTCTCCTTATTTGCAAATCCCATGGTCTTCTTCACAGGGAGCTTTATAAGGGAGAGGGACAGAAATAGTCCCTGGAAAGTATCCAGGAGTGTCTTCGGGACTACGGGAAGTAGGAGGGAAAAAAGTTGGTATCAGAGATATGAATATTGTCTGAAAGATGTTAGAGGAATCCAGGTGACTCTTCAGGTCACTACACTGCCAGGAATATTTGGCATAGGTAGCAATGGGTGTTTCTTGGATGCTCTTCCACTCTCCAAAATCTGTGCAAGTGCTCTGGAAATCCTGTGAGAATGAGCTAACGTGGGACTCATAGTCTGTTACAGTCTGGACAGGAAATGTTCTTGCAGTGTTTTGGCTTCATTCATTGTGCCCAGATGACAAGCAGGAATGTGTGACAATTAAAAATGATAGAGGAGAGGTGAGGATAAACATGTTAATGAATGACAGTATTTGGTATCTTAGAAGGCTTTTGTACCTTAAAAGGAACCTTTGCTCAGGTTCAGATGAAGGAACATGAAAAAAGCATATTAAATTGTTCCCACATTGTTGGCTTATGTTCACCTGCCCCTGCTAGGCTGGAGCTGTGAGCAAAGTCTCTGAGAAGAGAGACCCCTTTAAAAATGGGAAAATCTTCTTGAAAGCAGACAAATATGCCAAGGAAGGAAATATGCTGCAAAACAAGCAATGTCCTGAAGAGTTACTCTTGTGGTCAGCCTGCACTTTCAGCTACCTTTCAACATAAATTCCTCGTTGCAAACTTCATCAGTTTGATCAAATAAGCTTTCAGAAGTGGGAAAGCTTGCTATATAAGGTAGCATACTGTGCCTTTGCAACATGAAAAAAAATATGAGAAATACTGAGGGAATAAGTTTTCTCTTCCCTCTTGGACCCCTATGCAAAGATTTCAAGCTTAAGGTAATCTTTCCAGCATTAGTCACTGAGAATTAGTATGTCCTCCCCAGCTGTTGCTTCTAGATGCTGGGCCAGACTGTAAAAACTAAACAGACTTCAGTGGAATGCCTAAAATTCATTTTCTCACTCAGATGCTTTCATCTCACTCATTTCATTGTGTTTACAGGCTGGCAGGTTTCCTAAGGGCAGCCATGATTTAGATTTACAGTTCCCTGGCCAGTCTGATTCTGAAGAAAAGTTATAACACCTGTAATGTAATACTGTTTCCAAAAAGAGTGAAAAATGTCGTGGTCCAAAGAGGAAGCCTCTAAACTGCAGTAATCACAGTATATCACATATCTCTGCACCCCATTGTGGCAGCCGAGGTTGCTATTACTTCAAAACAGTTTCAATTCCCTTTCCCCTGTCTCTCCACCCACTCATTTTAAAGAAACCAAACCTGCCTGATCATGCTGGAGACTTAAAAATCTCTGGGATTTCTCCTTTCTCTTATGCAGGTCAGTCTGGGGAAAACTTGGATCTTTGGGAGGGGAGGAAAACCACTGAGTGGCTGTGCAGTGCCTCCTTGTGGCTACTTACATGGCTGGACACCCTTGCCGTGCCCTGCCAAGCACTGGACAGCCAGGTTTTCACTCCTCAAAATTTACGGGCTCACATATATTTGCTGGGGGATGTCAAAGTGTGGTACAAACTTCACTGAGGATGATGCAGTATTTAAACTCCAAGCTGCCAAGAACAGGTGGTCAGAAACAACACCAAAGGGTTGCTTGTACAGATAACATCAAGAGAACAGGGTAAGTGTCAAGGCAAGAAAGAGCAAGTCAGGAACAAGCCAAACACCCCCATTTTCTTCTGAGCGGATTGTTATTCTTACAGTATCTTTTGCTTTATCAACATATTTAGAAACTCTTCACTGAAATAATGACAACTGTCATTCTCCCTCCCCCCCAAAGATTAGACCCCTCATGATTAGTTTAAGATCCTTTCAAGAATATGACCTTTCACATTTACTGTAGGTTTTTAGTTCCCTCCTTTTCCGTTTTCCACATGCCTCTGTAATTCTTGTTACTAGACCATTTGAAAGCAGGAAGTTTTCAGTATCTCTTGGCAAATGCTTTTGTTGCAAGATCGGCCACTGAAATGTAAAGACTGTGTGTTGTCTATCTCTCTTGGGTGAATCAGAGGTGTAAATAAACTTACACTGTTAAGTAAGAAAAAAGAAACAGGCCCAAGAATTCTGAATAACCACCTGGAATTTCAGATATTGATATAAATCTTTTAAATAAAAAGTACTATGAAACTCACATATTATGTAATTCTAGATTGGCCTATTCTCACTATTTACTGTACCCTTACCGGGTGCTTAAGAATCACAGGCAACAGTGTGAGGTTTCTTAACAAAATGCCATCTTATTCTTATTGGACCAAAGAAATGCTTCCAAAAAAAGCAAGTCAAAAGATCACTTTGATCCTCCACCCATGCCATTTTTCCAAGTAACCCTGAAACTAGCTTTCCGTATCAAGCTTTAAGTTCATTTAAATTAGCTTCAGATCTGAAACTGCTGGGAAGGAGCGTATCATAGTATCATAGAGTCATAGAATGTTCTGGGTTGGAAGGGACCCCTAGAGGTCATCTAGTCCAAACCCCCTCCACTGAGCAGGGACACCGCTAACCAGATCAGGTTGCTCAGAGCCCCGTCCAACCTGGCCTTGAATGTTTCCAGGGATGGGGCCTCCACTACCTCTCTGGGCAACCTGTTCCAGTGTTTTACCACCCTCATTGTAAAGAAGTTCTTCCTTATATCTAGTCTAAACCAACCCTGGTTTAGTTTAAAAACATTACCCCTTGTCCTGTCACAGATGGCCCTACTAAAAAGATTTTCCCCATCTTTCCTATAGGCCCCCTTTAGGTACTGAAAGGCCACAATCAGGTCTCCCCGCAGCCTTCTCTTCTCCAGGCTGAACAAGCCCAACTCTCTCAGCCTGTCCTCATAGGAGAGGTGCTCCAGCCCTCGGATCATTTTTGTAGCCCTCCTCTGGACCCGCTCCAACAGTTCCATGTCCTTCCTGTGCTGAGGGCTCCAGAGCTGGACGCAGTACTCCAGGTGAGGTCTCACCAGAGCAGAGTAGAGGGGCAGAATCACCTCCCTCGACCTGCTGGCCACGCTTCTCTTGATGCAGCCCAGGGTACGGTTGGCCTTCTGGGCTGCCAGTGCCCATTGCCAGCTCATGTCCAGCTTTTCATCCACCAGCACCCCCAAGTCCCTCTTGGCAGGGCTGCTCTCGATCCTTTCTTCCCCCAGCCTGTATTGATACTGGGGGTTACCCCGACCCAGGTGCATGACCTCACACTTGGCCTTGTTGAACCTCATGAGGTTCACACAGGCCCACCTCTCCAGCCTGTCCAGGTCTCTCTGGATGACATCCCGTCCTCCTGGTGTGTCAACCGCACCACCCAGTTTGGTGTCATCTGCAAACTTGCTGAGGGTGTACTCGATCTCGCTGCCTAAGTTATTGATGAAAACGTTAAACAGCACTGGTCCCAGTATGGACCCCTGAGGGACACCACTCGTCACTGGTCTCCATCTGGACATCGAGCCATTGACCACTACCCTCTGGATGTGACCAGCCAGCCAGATCCTTATCTACCGAACAGTCCACCCATCAAATCCATAGCTCTCCAATCATGTAGCATAGCCCTCCAGACTGGGGAGAAAAAAGAGGGACAGCCAGGTCACAAGTGACTTCACCCACTGCAGTGCATGGGGACCTTGGGCCAAGCTGAGATCTGATCTACTTCTTCATGGCTGGTTCTTCTTGGCAGCTGCAACTGATGCCAAGGGAACACATGGGCAGCTCTCACCTGTGAGCTGGTAAGCTCTGTCACCTTCATCTATTCCTAACATAGGGCTGATAGGTTTAATCACTGCTTCTGTCCTCTGTGGAGCATGTCATTTGGACACTGGCTTTGGTGTCCTGAATGTTTTAAAGAAATGTAGTCCTGCTTTGAGCAGGAGGTTGAACTGTATGACCTCCCGAGGTCCCTTCCAGCCTGAATTACCCTGTTTCTTCTAAGTCTTGCTGCATTTTGTGGTGCAAGAAGCCAAGGCCAGTCAGGAAAACACCTGGATTTGTTACTTGGCTCTCTGCGTGTGTGAGCATAAATCTATGCATGAGACACTGAAAAAAATCTCATCACTTGCCCTTTGTGTCTGCTATAAAATACTGGCGAAAACTTTTAGGGAACGAGAGTTGTAGTGTATGGAATTCCAAGACACAAAATTGCCAAGGCACTGCAGATGCTCAGTGCCTCCTTTGTCCTACGGCACATGCAGCAGCAGCGTGACTTCCTTCCCTCTGTGCCCCCAACAGCAGCAAGATGAGCACCCCATGTATGGTAAAGATCAGGAGGCTCACAAAAGCTTAGCTGTGCCAGTGTTCACCAAATATTCAACCCATACGTGGTTTCTAGAGTGTCCTAGCCCTGCTTCAGGAGCAGAAATCTCAGGGACATCTGAGACAGAGCAGAAGTGACAGTGTAAATAAAGGTAGTGCATACTTTACCAATTTAAGCTTCAAAGGAAATCACAAATACGCAAATCTGATTCGCTTGTGTGTTTATGGGTTTGGGGATCTGGTCTAAGAGAGAATCAGCAAGTTGCCACCCCAGTTCACAGAATTTCCTCTCTCAGGTATCAGGCTAGTCTGCCTTTGTCTTACTTCATTTAGAGCATGCTTGCACATGCAGAATGTTTCAGCTTCACAATACAGTTCTCTTCTTCTACCTTAGGAATTCACAAAACCTAAAATAACCTCTTCTGGGGTATAAAAGAAAGAGATGGATAATACGCTGCAGCCTTCAGTGAAATATAATCCATATTATTCCTACAGTAAAGAGAATAACCCCGTAAATCAAATACAGAAGCTTGGAAAAGACAATGATTTTTCAGCTGACCTTTTATTTCAATAAATTATTTTATTTTGTATATCAACACAAGTGCAATGTTCAAAAAGTTCACACTATTTGAATAGTGATTAACAAGCACTTGTAACTTAGTATTGTGTAAACATAATAAAAGTTGGAGTAAGAGCAGTACCTGCTTTAATCTGTGTTGTTTAACAAGCGTCTCTGAAGAGCTCATCCCAAAAAACACTCTTCTCACAAGACTGTTTGAGAGTGGGGAGGGCAGAGTCTGGGAACCTGTACTGAGATGCAGCATTCCTCCCTTGTATTACTCTGTTTTCAGGTATCTTGTGCTTACATGGCAGCAAATGGACTTGCTAGCAAGTGCTGGTAGGCAGTCTATAACTTGTATGGAGTTTTTCCTGCAAACAGGAGACTTACAGTTGGGTTAAAGGGGGGAGGAGACCCCTGAATACAGGAAAAGTCAGGGTATGATCAATCCTGTTAGGGTTATTTAGCTTCCAATAAAGCCAAAGCCCAGCAAAGGTGACCGTGAATAATTTCACTTCCCAGGTCTACAGGGTCAGGAGAATTAGCAGCTATAGACATAACTGGGGCATTCATAAATCATTCTGGGCACGGGTTGCTGTTGAAGATCACAGAATCACAGAATGGTTGAGGTTAGAAAAGACTTGGTTGCAGACAACACCAAACTGGGTGGTAGTGTTGATCTGCTGGAGGGGAGGAGGGCTCTGCAGAGGGACCTGGACAGGCTGGATCAATGGGCTGAGGCCAACTGTATGAGGTTCAATAAGGCCAAGTGCCAGGTCCAGCACTTTGGTCACAACAACCCCATGCAGCACTACAAGCTTGGGGAAGAGTGGCTGGAAAGCTGCCTGGTGGAAAAAGACCTGGGGGTACTGGTTGACAGCCGGCCGAATATGAGCCAGCAGTGTGCCCAGGTGGCCAAGAAGGCCAATGGCATCCTGGCCTGTGTCAGAAATAGTGTGGCCAGCAGGAGTAGGGAAGTGATGGTGCCCCTGTACTCGGTGCTGGTGAGGCCGCACCTCGAATCCTGTGTTCAGTTTTGGGCCCCTCACTACAAGAAAGATGTTGCATTGCTGGAACATGTCCAGAGGAGAGCAACCAAGCTGGTGAGGGGTCTGGAGCACAAGTCATACGAAGAACAGCTGAGGGAGCTGAGGTTGTTCAACCTGGAGAAGAGGAGGCTGAGGGGAGACCTTGTCACTGTCTACAACCACCTGAAAGGAGGCTGTAGTGAGGTGGGGGTTGGCCTCTTCTCCCTGGTAACAGACGATAGGACGAGAGGGAATGGTTTGAAGCTGTGCCAGGGCAGGTTTAGGCTAGACATTAGGAAAAACTTCTTCACCGAGAGGGTTGTCAGGCTCTGGAATGGGCTGCCCAGGGAGGTGGTAGAGTCCTCATCCCTGGAGGTATTTAAAAGAAGGATAGATGAGGTGCTTAGGGACATGGTTTAGTGGTGGGATGGCAGGGTTAGGTTAACGGTTGGACTTGATGATCTTAAAGGTCTTTTCCAACCAAAGTGATTCTATGATTCTATGACTTCTGGAGGTCATCTGGTCCAACCCTCCTGCTAAAGCAGAGCCACCTAGAGCTGGTTGCCCAGGAATGTATCCAGGTGGCTTTTGAATATCTCCAAGAAGGGAGAATCCACAAGTTCCCTGGGCAATATGTGCCAGTACTTGGTCACCCTTATAGTAAAAAAGTGTTTCTTGATGTTCAGAGATAACCTTCTGTGCTTCAGTTTGTGCCCACTGCCTCTAGTCCTGTCACTGGACACCACTGGGAAGAGTTTGCCTTCCTCTTGTTTGTTATCATCAAGTGCCCAAGGTGGACTTGGCTGGGGAGAAAGGAGTATGGTCCCCCCCAGCCTTCATCTGCGTGAGGTTTGTCCTTCAGGAAGTTAACTTGCTTAGTCTTTACTACCAGAAATTTTTTTTTTTTTTAATGGTGTATCTGTGCCAGATCATTACATAGCTTGAAGAGAAGTTATCCAAACTTCTTAACAGCTCTATCCACACTTCTGATAGAATCAGGATTAGCCACAGCTATTATTTTGTTGTTCCAAGTGGGCTGTAGGAACACAGCTGATGTTTACAAGCTCTGTGTATTTTACTGGTTAAGGAGATGGATACCTTGTTTAGAGACTGGAAATGACAGGGACTACCCAGTTCACTTGTCTGCTGCAGGGTGGACCTGACCTTCAGCTGGACTCCAGACTTGGGACAAGTTGCAATGATGGTCTTAGCACCTCATGACTTGATTCTTCTCCTTCCAGGGAGTCAGACAGCCAACACACCTATGCCAAAATAGTCCCCTGCTATCATCAGCTATCAACTCACATGGGAGCCTGTGGTGGGTTGACCTCAGCAGCCAAGCCCTCACCCAGTTGCTTGCTCAGTTCCCTCCAGCGGGTGGGGGAGAGAATTGAAAGGACAAAAGTGAGAATAATTCATGATGGCTTGAGATAAAGACAGTTTAATAAGTGAAGAAAAAAACCCCAAACAACCCAGGCTAATGTAAAGGCAATCACTCACCACCTCCCACCAGCACACTGATGCCCAGCCAGTTTCCGAGCAACAGCTATTTTGGAAAAACTCTCCGCCCCAGTTTTATTGCTGAGCATGATGTTATATGGCATGAAATATCTCTTTGGTCAATTCAGGTCAGCCGTCCTGGCTCCTGCTCCCCTCCCAGACACTTGTCCACCCCTAGCCTACTCACTGGGGGGACAGAGAAAGAAACAGAGAAAGCCTTCACACTGTGCAAGCTCAGCACTACCTAAAATGTCATTGTGTTATCAACATTGCTTTGGTCACAAATCCAGAACACATCACCTTAAGCAGCTGTTGTGAAGAAAATGAACCCCATCCCAGTCAGACCCAGTACAGAGCCACACAAGCTGCCTAAGGCACTGGAACCACAATTTGGCTCCATGTACCTTCAAGAGCTCAGTAGCTTGACATCAACAACACTGTAAGACAGGAATCCCATACATGCATGTCTGCAGAGAATCAGTCCAATATTTTATTAAATTCCTAGGCTGTGTCACAGTAATGCCACTGCAGGTAACTTTCTGTGTATTTGTAATGACTATCTTCAATACAACTCTAAACAATATTCCAGAAAACAGTGTGTCCTGAAGTATAATCACAAAAAGGCACCCACTCCTGCTTTCAGTTCATTGCATAATGTTCCCTTCAGGCAAACGTGCTGCATTATGCTTAGTTTTGCTAGCCTTCTGACATCTTCACCAGTGCTCGCTATTGCTGTGTGGAGTCATCAGACAGTCAGCACTACAACAGTGGAAAAAACTAAAAATGAGAAGAGCATTAGAGAACTTACCATTTCATTTGAAAGAAAGCTAGCAGAAATTATAGTGTCAAGTATGGCCAGTGATGTTCAGTGTGCTATTTGTTTTGCCTTTGACAAGCTTAAGAGACTTGTTAACCCACCCCTTGCCACAGGGAAAAATGCTGCAGAAGGCAAAATAAATGTAAACTAACTGATGAAATCATAATCATGCTGGCTAGTACAACATAAAAAAAAACCCAAACAAAACACAACAACAAAAACCCAAACCAGAAAATTACCAGTAATCCACAGTTTACAAACATAGTGTTGGGGAATTAAGACATTTCTTAATTTCTTTAACTTCACAAAGTCTAAGATCAGACAAGTTTATCTCACCAGACCAGCTCCACTCCATACACTGAGGCCAGTATTAAATAGTGTTGTTTGACTGCAGGGTGTCTTCTAGGAAGGCATCTTGTGGGTGGAGAACCTACCACTTGCTTTGATAGCTTTCTCCAGCAGCTAAAAATCACAAAAAACTCTGAGTTTTCTTTCTCATTTTAACATTTCTGGCTTTATCCTTTAACCAGCCACTGGTTCTTGTTTTGTCTTTCTCTGCTGAATTAAAGGGGTTTTGAATACCCAGTATTTTATGTCCATGGAGGCATTTGTACATTGTAATTAAGCTATATCTCAATTTTTGTTTTTCTCTATAACTTAAAATGATTAAAGACTTTAAGAAGGGGTCTCTAAATCCTTGCTACAAGAAAATTCCTTCACCCCATCAGATCATTTATGGCTCTCTTCTGTACCCTCTCCATGCCTGATGTTTCTCTGCATGTGCGTGCCTGAGTGCTGTATATGAACTTCAAAACAGTACACAGATGCCCAGTGTCCAGCTCATCAATGTCACACTCAGAAGAAATATCATACTTTCATCTTCTACCCACTTTTCTTTATTGACCCAAGAACTGTAATCATCTACTTTGCCTCTGCACTGACAGATGAAACCCTGTTGAGCTGAGTCTCCTCCTTCTCACACAGCCATCTACACTGCAGCCCATGCATTTTTTGGTGTGACTTGTGGGCTTTCCTTTCATGACCATGACCATGTACTAAATGGTCACACTAAAGCATATTTGGCATGAGTAGTTCCAATTTTCCAAGCAATTCAGGCTTCATAAACACACATGCATACATACTTGTGTCTGTATGTGCATAAACCTCACATATGTTACATATACGTACTATGAATTTATACATTTTATAGATACCATATGTTATATATTTTACATATATATGTTACTACACCCACCGAGTCCTTATAGTTATTTGCTACCTTGTCAATCTGTGTCATCCGCAACTGTTACGAGCTCCTGTGCTTACAGGTCTATGGCAGAGCTACAGCCTGATCATCTGTCAGAGGCAGCTCTCCACAGGAGTAAGGACCTACTGGAAAGGCTTGGCTGTCATAACAGAGAGCAGAGAAATTAAGTGGCAGGAAGTGAAAGAGTCCTTGTTTCTAGTAAAAATGGAATTTTATTGTACTGTAAGTCTTGGGATTTGTCAAACATGCAGACTTAGCTATTTTAAAGACTAAAAGTTTAGCACCACAAAAGTGGCACTCCCACACACTGAGGCTCTTGCAGAGTGTCTCCATCATTTGTCTGCACTGCAATTCTAAAAGGATGTAATTGAACATATTGTAAATGTTTAATTCCCCGCAGTTTGTTCAAAGCAACACTGCGAAAGCCATCTCCTTGCCATCGTGCTTCTCTGCCTGACTTATTTTGCTCACTTTCCAGTCTTCACATGCAGGATTAGGTTTTGGTCTTCACATTCTAGGGGTTGCAGAAATCTGCTCTGGCCTTGGTTTTAACTACTCCCTGCTACCTTTTGCCAGCTGGGATTGGAACTTGTCCCTGCAGCCCTACAGATATTTGTGCTTAAACAGCTCCATTAGCTGAGATCCACGTACACATCTCTATATATGGTCCAGCCACTAGAGGGGACAGAGCCTTACACTGGTGTAAACGCCAGTGCACCTCAGATGAGATTTTGTAAAATGCCTGTTTCTGAAATGAGGCATTTTCTTTGTGAGAAAAGCAGGTCAGACAGGCGACAGGAAAACAAAACCTTTTGTTCTGAGACTTTTAGGTTGATGGCACAACAGCTTGTCAAGAGAGAGGCAGGCTTGTGCGCTGCCAGAGTGCTACTCCCCTTCGCCAAAGAGTGATGTCTCTCCCAGGGTACTCTGCTAGGAATGGAAATAATTACGCTTGCTTTGGTGAAGCACTTTGAGATCCTGGGAGGCAAAGGAATGTCCCACAGCAAGAGCTGGTATGAATACTCAGCACTCCCCCACTGCACTCCCTGCCTTTTGAAGGGTTGCCCTTGCTCACCATACTGCAATTGTCAAAACCCTTCCTGATTCTTTAGCTCAGTTTGGTTTGCTTTCTCTCCCACACAAACTCATAAGCTTTGTACACAATCAACTCAACGTATGCAAAAAATTTTAATGAACCAAGAACTTCTCGTGGATGTAAAATAATTAATGTCTCCTGCACTGTGTCTCTTACTGTTGGTTGGTTGCTCTGGTTGTGCTACTTTATAATCTTCCTGGCTTAATTTGGCTGGAAGGAGACAATCATATCTGTCATTTATGAACTGGCTGGAGGGCATCTGGGAATTTTGTAACAGAGTAAAATAAATCTTAAACTAGAAAACTTGAACAGCTTAGCCTGTGGTTGGAAGGCTTTAAATGGGAACTCCGGCGGGTGCACTGGCTTTTGTAACGTCTATCAAAATGCTGCTTTAGGGGAGCATGTCAGGTCATGCAGACAGCTGTGCTTTAGTTGGAAATGGTGAAAACTAATAGCACAGAATTTAAATTAATGAATATTTGGCAGTATGGGTGTGACTATGCTCCTGTGTGGATCTGGAACTACAGGAGGGTAAAGAAGCTTTACCCAATCAAGATAATTCACTTTCCAGTTTGTCATTCATTTAGACCAAGAGACCGTGGTGAGACTTTCTATGATGCTGAGAGATTGTGATTAGACTTTTGGTGGTGCTGAGAGTGAAGTAATTTCCAAGTTAATAAAACATATTACCTGGTTAATGACTTCTTAAACATATGACTCATAAAGCTGCACTTCTGTGTCTTAAAAGACTTCGTAAGTCGAAAATACTGTTTAAGCTTGAAACTAGCAATGCTCTAGTTCAGGCATGCAACAGAAATATTAATTAAGAGTCCTTAATAGAAAGAGGATAAAAGATGACCCAAGCTCATTTTTAGCATATAACACCCCTACAGCTGGTCTTTGGAGGCAAAAGATGGGGATGACGATGATGATGACGGCAAGGAGGAGGTATTTCTGCATATGCTGGGAAAAAAAAAAAACAGGTTTCCCAAAGCAATTGTCAGAGGTGGCTCCTGTAGTCATCATTAGCCATAAAAGCAGAAAAGACACAGATCTAAAACTCTCCAGGACATGCCAGACTTAAAGGACACTACAGGGATTGATTAGTCAGAATCATAAGCAGCTGGCAGCACTGCAGTAGCCAAGGAAGATCATCATTAAATATAATCTCACCAGTGCATTTGCTATTTGATCTTTTGGTAAATTTCTTCTTTTATTGTGAATCTACAGCTTTTAAGTGTGCTCTTATTTGCAAAACTTAAATAGTGTTAGGGCTGAAAGGATGATCAGACACAAGGCATGCCATTCCCAGGGGGAAGGATGACTTACAAACCCCAGTTGGAGACCATTGTCATAGTCACCAGTATATCCTAGTGATCCAAAGGCCAAAGGATGCATCTAGTTGGAGGTGGGCATGGCAGAGTTTGTGCATCAAGAGGTTTTTATGCTGATCACCAGAAAATGATGTGACTCAAGATCACGGATTAAATGTCAGCACCTCAGGAGCTACACTGTGATGGGTGAAACACCAAAGGTCTCAACTGCATAAGATGTAATCTGCTCGCATGAATGGTCGCGCTGCATTCAGCAGTAATATGCAGAGAAGTCATTGATAAACACGGATACATGCGCTGAGGAATGCCCTGTGGTTTTAAGACGCAAATCCCTTTCCCCTGAATTTGCAGAGGACTATAGCCAGTATAGGAATACTTTTCGGTCGCTCAGGTGCTATAAATTTCTGCTAAATTTTCTGCTTTTTACCCCCCTCATAATCTCAGACTTCGGTTGGGTTTCTGGGGAGTAAATCAGTGCACAGTCTAACATAAAGTGTTTAGGAGTGTCTAATGTCTGAGGCTAAATGTTTTCCAACAAGGCATGGAATAGATTGGTGTGTGACAGTGCCACAGAGGGCACTGCACCCTCCTCTCTGTTACCTTTCATCCCTCCAGGGCTTGGCTGCTCATGCTCCAGGAATTCGAGGCTCAGCTGTGCTCCTGCTTGACTGCATAACCTCAGCTCAGACTGCTGGCGAAGCGGCTGAGCTACGACCAGGAACTGTGCAAATGTCTGTAGAAAATAAGAAATAAGAATAACAAAGGTAAAATTATAGGCAGAGGATCAAGGTAGCTTAAGAATTTGGGGGGAAAGATACATAAGGAGGAACAAACTTCTAATAGAAAAAAATAGAGACCTGTTTGCTGGGTTATTGGGTGTCCTTCATATTGATGGAGCTGGTGGAAGATGTTGGGTTTGTAATGCCAAGGGTTTGCTCCAGGGATCCACAGTGGTGGGTGTTCTCCCCCAAATGTTGCTGGCTGGGCCAACAAAGGCTCCCTGGATGCCTTAGGAGAGGTAGTGAACATAGCTCTGTCTTGTAGCTCATAAAATTATAGCTATCTTTTGTGTATGCTAGTCAGTAAATACTTGCTGTCTTTTAAAATTGTGCATATCCTGTTTGCAGAACCTCTTTGCACCTGACTATGGATACCTGAACAAATGGACCTGGAAGAAAGGTCACAGCAGGACATTCTCCACAAAACATCACCCCTGAGCTGTTTCAGCACGGTCAGACTGTACCTGAAGCCACCAGTGTACATGAAAGGAGGTTCTCACACTGGTGTTGGGGTTTACCCAGCATGGAAAGCCCAGAGTACCTACCTGGGGGATTTAGATAAGAGCTTTAACTTTTACACCAGATATTCTGTTCCCTGCTTGTTCTGATTTATTGACAATATATAAGATGATCCAACACCTGGCCGCTGCCTTTAAATCATAGGATTTTCCATTCTAAATGACAAACTTTGCATTTTATTAGTGTGGCTTAGTCTTTAAGAAGCCTTTACTATGTCCATATATATTACCAACACTCTAAAAACAAACTTTTGTACCTATTATAAATAACGTGGTATGACCACATCCACTGGCATACTTGAGAATATGACACTGCTGCCTCAGGTCTTGGCAAGCACATGCAAAGGAGGAGGAATCTTTTGTATTGCAGTTGCACTGAGAGGGGAAGGTGTGAGCTAGCAGCATGGGTGCAGCTCAGGGTTATGAAGCCTCCTGAATTCCACAGCCTCTGCTGAGACCAAATCTCTGTAAGCCATGCAAAGGTGTTCATCTCTTTCTCAATTTCTTCATTCCTGAAAAGGATGTTTTAGTTCCTCCGTCCCCGGAGAGACACAAGAATTGATTGATTAATGTCTGTAAAACACCAAAGAGAGAAGCACTGTGTAAATGCCATGGTTGATTATTGCTACTCAGCCTTTCAAAGGAGCATCAAACTATGTCTAGCCTTTGAGCTCTGCTGGATCTTAGGGATGAAACAGAGAACTGTATATTGAGAGCTCAACAGCTACTGCTTAATGGCATCTGTAAGCACAGCAGGGCAGTATTTGCTGTGTGCCCTGAGCTGCATTTGCCTTACTCCCAATTCTTTTTGCTTTAGCTGGGAATACATTATTATGTGTTAGTATTATTACCAAGAGTTAAAGTGACTAGTTGGTGTTACCAATTTGTTGCTAATTTCAATGGATTCCTCCTCATTCTCCCTTAACTCAAATATCAGATGTCTGAATACTATTTTTGAAGCCACTGGGAGCAAGACATTACAAGTGCGGACTCCCAGAAGACACTTGTTTGCAGAAGTCCCTGCCAGGACTGTGGCCAAACATGATCGGCAGCTTGGCCCATCTGAGCCAGGGAAGGAGATGTTGCTATCCAGGGGAAGGACAAGAAATCATGACTGCGTACTGAGCAAATTCCAGCAGTGATGCTGTGTCATCCCCTGGCAATGACAAAAGGCGGCAGATATCTTCATCTACCCACAAGACATTAAGACCATTTCTGGGGGCATTTCTGGTAGCTTGTTACAGTAATTATTTCTTCTGCCCATCTTGTACAATATTACATCATGAAGCAAATTTCTCATCTTCAGGCCTCAGACCATGGAAGACTGCCCTGGCTGTACTGGAGAGGGTTGTTCTGCATTTCGTGGTCTGGACTGTCTGTGATGAGAATAATCTCACCCAAGACTTGCTCTATTGGGACGCCCCCAGTGAAAGCTGTCAAGGTCCAAGGACTGGGTAGCTTGAGGTAAAAACAGCATGAGTTTTGTCCCTGCTTAATTATTGTTTTCTTTTGCAACTAAATGTGTCTAGAAAGTTATTAATGGAGAATTAATTGCTCATCCTGCTAGCTGAATGGCACCACTAGGATTCTCAAATCACGAACATTGGTAACACAAAGGGTCCCGAAGAACCACTGTGGGAGGAACGCATCATTACTTAACTGTGGTTGATGCCAGTACTACTAATAGGCTCCTTCACAGAAGGTGGGGATGGAAAAGTTGAATGCATGGTCTCAAGGTCACCTCATTTCATGCAACACTCCAGAAAGTTTCTAAGTAGCAGGAGAAGCAGAGTACATGTTCTTGGAAACTTGCAGCAATCCAAATCCTCCAGGAAAACCCAGAGGATGTCCACAGACAGAATGGCAAAGGCTGATGCTGTCTGCAATTCTACAGCCTTCAATCCTACAATAACTGCAATCCTGCTCAGATTCCTCATGTCTTTGATGCTGTGCTTCCACAGGGGATGGGCTATTCGCTCCTTGTCAAAAGCTCAGTCTAATGTCTCCAGCTATGGGAGGAGCATGTGGTTCACCAGGAGCCAATGTGACAGGCTCACCTCCTTGCTTCCCCAAAATGGTGCTCCCTCAGGCACACACCAGAAGAGGCTCCCAACAGCTTGGAGCATGCCTCCCTGCACCAGCAGCGGTCTGTAGGCTCAGGCTCCCAACCTCCAGCCAGCCGTTCCTGTCTCTCTGGTTCTGCTCCCTCTGACCCCAAAAGTCTGCAGGGGAGGGTGCCACTCCTGCATATCCTGGTTCAGGACTGCATTTCCAAAGTGATTACAGCAGAGACTTGATGAGTGGCAAACACAAGTATATACCGCACATCTCGCTGCTTTCTCTTCCTCTGCCAACCCTTACAGCAACATGAAGGTTCATCATCTATTTTCTTCTCTGAGCTGATTCTCTTCTTCAGCACTCCCTGCCCCAAACCTGGTGGCACAATCAAAGTTAAACACCGCTGTGGGTTAAGTCCTTTCAATTCTGTGGGAAAGGAAAGGATTTACACCACTGAAAAAACTGTCTCCTGGCCAGGAGCCATCCTTGTGGAGTTCAACTTCATCCCAGCCGCTTTATGCACCTGTGTTATCAAAGGCAGGGATGTAGCCACTCAGTACTCACTGTATAGTGTACAGTGTCCCCTGGAAGGGATCTAGGTCTCAGTTTAGCTACTTGACTGTTAATAGGTGTTACCAGGGTGCTGCAAAACATATGGCAGGGCCCATAGGTGCCTGAAGTTAGGTGGCAAGTCTAGGTCTGTGGCACGATGCTCCATGTTGCATCAAAAGATATGGCCATAGCACACCTACAAAAGGGACTACATTGATTGAGGCTGGTTTTACAGAGGTCTATAGCCCATGGCTTGTCTGTAAAATTAGCAGATAGACATATTTCTTAGGAAAATCTTACTCTAGAAGCAGGTGATTCCAGAGCAAATCAAGATGCGGTGTTGCAGTATTCTCTTCAGCTGAAACCACACTTGGAAGAAGTTTCCTAAGACTCGATATTGAACATCAGTGGGTTTAGATAAAAACTGTAAATAAAAACGGCATGGTTAATGCTAGCAAAACAATGAGTGGAGGAGCAGTTTGGATCATAATCTTTATGTGGGTCTGAATGAAGATGTCTAGGCTAGTATCTACCACCTGAAATTTTTAAACTTGGCTATAAAAACTTCCCAGTTCTGTGTTTACACATACACTTAATTATGAGGTCTGAATGCCAGAAATTATCACAATACATCTCTGATGTTGTTTCACAAGACAGTTTACTACCCTACAGGTTCATCAACAAAGACAAATTACTTCACTGGGACTTCAATTTTTGGTATTTTTCAACCTCAGTCTGGATACTTTGCTCTAAGAGTCAAAAAACCTGACCACTTTGTATTGTTACCAGTGTAACGGAGTAAAATGCACCATTCGTGGTTCACCTTTAATTTACTAGCAAACATAATACTAATTTTGAATTTGGCTATTTTCCAAGTCAAATAAAAATGCTTCATACTTATATCTGTCCAACTTCCACTGATTTGGTACCAAACTAGCACTACTTCAAACTATTTCTGGGTTTGTGTTGTGTTTTTTTACTTTAGACAATCATCTACTTTTTGTCTACTTTGGAAATTTAATGGGGCTCTCCTGCTTTGATGTTAATACAACATCTGACACTGTGATGCACCATCTGCTCTCTGAGGCAAAGCTTTTACTTTTCTAGAAGTGTTTTCAACTTCATATGTATTATCAGATGACCTCCCTGACCTCTTCTAGCACTCTAAATAATTTGTTGGTATAATGAAAGAATACATTTTCTCTATGATTTATTACTGCTGCACTGGTTTAATTGATGAAGCAGAGTGGATCTCTGCATCTTGATTGAATTTTTGCAGCCTTTACCGATTTAAAACATAATGTAGATAATGTGGGACAATGCCATATTTGAAGTGATTTGCCAGATGGCTACATAGACTGGGATACAATTTAGATGAGTCCTCTGCTATTACATTCCTCCAAGTATATGTTTTATGAAAAATCTTTACTACATTATCAGTGGATAAAACAATTAGGAAACTTTCAGTCAGATCAGTGTTTAGCGATGTCACAGATCTGATTCTTTTTTTTAATTTTGCTCCACCAGTTAATGATTTTATAGTCCTGTCAGTTAAATAGCAAATCACCTCCTGGTGATAAGCCAACCTGGCTTGCTAATGCAAATGTATTCAAACCTCCTCAGGTCTGGAAAGAAGCTCTGAGATCTCAGATGAGCGAGGTCTTTGGTTCATTTTTCCAGACATAATTCAGAAGGTCTGCAGACGTGCAAGGCTGGGAAAAAATAATATTTGAAGAACAAGACAATTTCCATTTTGGTCAGAGGTTCAGGTCAGAGCCCATTCCACCTGAAGTGGTTCACCCTGTCTTCACCTCTATCCTGAATAGAAAGAGGCAGGGTTTTGCTTTGGAGAAAGATTATTGCCCTTCTCATGGAGGATGTGTGCCGGGGGTGGGCGGGGAAGGAACTCAGGTGTACGCGACTGATGAGACTTACGGCTTGTTCCGAGTAATATCGCTGCATGCTCCATGTGTGAGTAACAGGATTTTGTTATACAGCACTACTTGCTTGTTCTCTTACTCTGAGAGAAATCCAAAAACCCCTTCACCTGCTGGCTGCAGGGGGTTCAGCCTTCTGCAGCCATCTCAGCAGTCAAGCTGAGATAAGAGGGAGCAACCTGCACCCTGCACTGCCCAGTCCGAATTGGGAGCGGGGTGCTTTTGCCCCGGCAGCCCACCGTCCTGGCTCCTTGCCCCAGCAGCAAGCATGCTGCCGCTCCCAGGTGCCACCGACCTCAGGGGCTGCAGGGGAATGAATCCATGCTGCCCCTTCCCCAGCCTCAGCCCAGAGTGAAACCAAATGTGCTTCCACCCTTTCAGCTCTGCAATCTACAGTCCAAGGTGAATTTTGCACCTGTACGTGTACTTAATGCTGAGCAAAACCTGATGCTGGTTCAAGAAAATGTTTATGTACATTTTTGCCTCAATCCACCATATTCTAGCATCTCCTTGAGCACAAAGAAAGGATCTATACTCCTGGCAGAACTGCATATCCATTTTTTTCTGTAGGACTAGGGACACATGAAAGTGCTGCTTTGTGCCTCAGTTTCCCAAAGCATATTTATCTGCTCAGGTCTGGGTAGAGTACAAGTTCCTCACAGCACAATAAGTCGCTCAGAATATTATTGAATGCAGTCACAGACAATAAAACACCAGTCTTATTTAAAGGGCTGATATGGTAGCTCTAATACCAATAATAATATCTTCCATCTTCTGACATGGAAATATTAGTTATGAGGTCCTTAGGACAGCCTTTCCCTTATGGCCCAAAAAGGATGGTGACAGTAATGGATGGGAAAGGTAGGGTAGCCCACACTGTGCAAAATAAAGCAGATGAAAAACATCTGAGTGCTTCCCTACCCCCCAGGAAGGATGCAACCTGAGATAGGACCATGTGTGTGCTGATTTAGAATAACATTTCCTTCCTATGTTAGTCTCTATGAAAATGCAAACAGGTGTTAGAAAGCTAGTGTTACATTCTGACAAAATCTATTTAAACAACAGGCCTGGGCTTGCCCCAGCTCAAGAATGGTGGAAGGAGCCAGCAGAGATGGAAAATAATAAGCAAGCTCCTCCTAGAGGCACTCTGCAGCTCACCCAGGTTTTAGGGATCACTTTCTTTCCTTGATTTGCTCCTCACCCCTCCACCGCTGGATAGTACTGCATGTCAGTGGCAGTCGGAGGGAAAGGAATGAGTCTTTGGGCCACGTCAAGAGCTGGAAGCATGCCCACTGCCAAAGTAAAGGCAATGGGTTCCTGCTGGGGCTGTCAGCCTTCCTCTGCTGCCAAGACAATGTGCCAGGGAATAATCCCTTGGGTACGTTTACCTGCCCCAGGGCCGAATCCTGGCACGGGTGACATGTCTGAGCAGGAGGTCTGGGGAGTGTGTTTCACCACCCTCTTGCATCAGCCAGTGGCAGGAGAGGGGAGGAGAGGATAAGTAGCTCTTTGGGCTCACCTTTCTGTGCACATAGCAAGCGAGGAGCAAACGAGAAGATACAGCACCTCAGCAGATGTTTGGGTTGGCAGCCTGTCCTCACCTACCGTCAGGGTGGTACCTCCATGCTTGTTGAGAAAAAGGCATATGTGGCTCCAGACACATCAGGTGTATGTGTTTGGTGGGAGGATGTGCTGTAAAAAAAAGGAATATAATTCACCTGCCTGCTTTCCCAAGCCTTATTTAGGTAATACAACAATATAGAGCCTCACACATAAGATAAATGCCCAAAATTTAGCCTGCAATTCTAATTTCAAATATTTATTTTTTTTGCCTTCCCTTGCAAGGTAGCCAGCTCCCAGAGGCACAACAAAGGGATAGGAATTCACCCTGCAGGCTTCTCGTCTTTATCCACACAAAACCTATGTGGACCCACAGCATCACAAACCTTTCCACACATCACATGAAATTATTCAACCCAGTAACTACCTGCATCCATTAATTCCTTGGGGGGTGTGTGTGTGTGTGTGTGTGTTAACTGTTTGTAAAATACGTTGCGTTGTGCACAAGAGCTGCAGCTCATCACTTAGCAATTCTATACCACCTAGACCACTTGCACCATTCAGTGTTGCTTACTTACTTCTGAAAAGTGTCTTTTTCCCCTTGCAAATTTTTACTGAGGTATTTTGGGAAAGGAAGGAATAGCGTTACTTCCCCAGATCTATGAGTGTACAAGGACCAAGGAGAGGTTCCCAGTACTGAAACTGGTGAACACCAGATCTGCTAGTGGACATAACACGGCTCTGCATTTACATAATTTAACTGAGAACAGAATCTAGCCTTGTTATTTTATTATATAAAAAATGACTGGAGTCCTGGATAAATGTCTGAACACTCAAGCCAATTTTCCTCTAATTATTGGGGGGGGGGAGAAGTGAAAAAGATAGTGCTTTAATAATTTGATTTTTTACTCTAATTGAAACTTTTTCCTTGTGAGTGGAGAGAGAACAGGTGCCTAATTAGAGTGCATGATAATTCTCACACAGATATAATTAAATGGGAAGATCAATGAAAATCTGTCCTTGCTGGACTGCTGCCATTTTAGAGATAGATGTTTAAGTATATAGAAATAAATCCTTTCCCTGGGGAGTACATGATAGTGTTGTTTTGGGAAAAATATTTTACTTGATTTGTCTTTGCAGTGGCCACATTAGTCATGAAAAGTACTGGCCAGCATTTTAGAAGAAAAAGGATTTTGTTGTTAATGAAAAATTGTGCAAGTGAATACAGGAATTTTTAACTAGAAGTAAGTTCTGTAGGAAATTGTTGGCTTTACCAAGATCTTCTAGAACTTTTCTTAAAGTGTTTTACAGAAAATTTATTTTTAACATATACATGGAGCAACTAGAGATGCCTTAAATGGGTCAGAGTGTTTGGTCCTGTACTGAGCAGATGCTGGCTGGCCACTGAATCTGGCTACTCTGGATGTGCATGAGTGAGGCAAAGGAGAAGTGCAGAATATCATCATCCTTCAGCGACAAAATAAAGAAAAAGAGAAGAGCCCATTGCACTGTGACTTACTGTGCTGGACACTCCACTTGGAGGGCACAGCTAACAGGGGAAGATCACACAGATTTACCTCTCAAAGCAGCAGACCAGTTGCATGTCTTATCTTTTCAGTACACTCTGCATGGATCCTTCGTTTTTGTACCCTCAGACAATGCTGCAGTGAAAAGAAAGCTCAGTACAGTGAGTATAAAGTAAGTATAGTGAAAGAAAATACTTGATCATGAGATTATATTGGGCCACACTGTCAGAGGTAAAGGTACTTGTTTTCACAGTCAGGTTTGGTGCTCTACCTACAACAGTGCATCCCGTCTGGGTCCCGTGTGTGTCCCGCATAAATGCACAGTTCACCCGCTGCCAAGTCCCTCCATTCCTAATATATCCTCTGAAAGTATCTCCTTTGGAAAGTGCTACAGTACTTCTGATAATGGCATCACAGTGTCTGAAAATGCACTTTACCATAACGAACCAGGTAATGAAGGCTGAATTACCTGAAAATCCTGGAGAAGTGCTTCGACATCCTCTACTCATGGCAAATGTGTTCTTTCTGAATAATGCTCTTATAATAAAACACCATGACAATTAGGCCATTAATTTAAAAATCCTAAAGTAAAAACCCAGCTGACTGACTGATGCTCAGTGGCATTATTTGCTAAAGTTTTTTCTTCACTGAAAAGACAACCACAGAAATGTCAGCAGATCTCTTAAACTAAAAATTTACTATTTCATTAATAAAAGAGAACATAAAGGTGTACATCAGATCCAACATTACATTATTACTGAAATTACTTTCTGCTATAAATGAGCTTGTTGTTGAATACAGTGCTGGTATATTTAACGTTCTTAAATACCTCATCAGATAATACTTATTTACTGCTATCTCTAACTTTTTGCATACTATTAATAATCTATTGGCAAGGAATATGGAAAGAATTTGTAAAATATGAGATTTGTGTGCAAAAGGATATACACAAACATCGTGAACAACATCTCCCAGTTTTATTTCAGCTTGATTCCCTCCTGCTATACACATATTCAAGGTGAGTGGTACATGAACAGCCTCGAAGGCAGGACCACTTTGTCTACAAACGTCGTGGTGGTGGGGTATCTTTAAATACAGACATATTTTGTTATTATCCTTACAGATTGCTTGTGATTTTATGTTTTGTGTAACTTTTCTAGCCTTTGTTATGGGGTGGCATAATCAACTTGCTTATCCTTTATAGGTGGTCTAGAAAACCCAAGGAGCTAGTAAGATCTTTAAAATGTTTCTGAGGTAGTTGAAGATCTGATAGAAAAACAGAATTCAGTACTTTTTTTTCCTGTATCATTTCTATTGTCTGTGGAAGAAAGGATCCTCTGTGGCTGTTGTTCCCTGTATTGTTCCTGTCTCCTGTTAGCACATCCACTGAGCAGAGAAGCACATGTATCAAGGTGAATAAAATTAATCTGATAGTCCAGGCTAGACACTGAGCAGTGAATAAACTCTGTATTGTCCTAATTAAAAGGAGGCAAACACCTTTTACCCATGTTTGTCCTCAGCTGTATTACTGCTCAGGTGAAGGCTGTGGAAATTTCACAGAGGAATTAATTACCTTCTGCATCTTTCTCAGGCCAAGAGGATTGTTACCTCTGACACCACAAGAACCCCATAAGGAACAGAGAAAGAAAAAGAAAGACAATTCCGGTAGCCTGCACTTCAAGGTAAATGAAAGTCATGTTCTGCTGCTCTGCTTCTTAATACTTCACCAAAATCCCTAAGGGATATGGTACTGGCCCTTTTGATGTTTGCTTGCAGATCACAGCAACCAGAAAATGTGTGCGTATGAGAATGATCAAGGCTCATCTGAACATTAAGGCTGTCGTTGCTGGTGAGTAGCTGCGTAATACCACCTTTTGGCTGTGACTATAAGTGCCTCATGAATACCTGAAGAACGGGGTTGTATTGTCAGCACAGAAAAAAATGTTGGTTGTATTGTCAGCGCAGAAAAAAATGTTGGTCCCTCCTGCTTTTTTTAATTATTGTTGGTAACTACTTGACTGAGAAAAGAGGAACATGTGGAGAAGGAAATGTGAAGGAATTAACGCGTAGGTAAGGACTGCTGTGAGGCAGTCCTTAGCACTGATCATACTGCATTTTTCTTAGCCAGGGTAGAGACTGTGGAATAATCTGTTTTAATGTTGTTGGGTTTCTTTTTTTTTCAAGCTGGATGAGGAGCTGTGGAAATTACTCACTTTGACATGAGTATGAAAACTTGCTTGCTGTCTTTGCTCTGATGCCAGCTGTCTTGTGAGTTCAGCTGGACTCCTGTAGAGTGAAGTGAAGGAAATATGCTTTGTTTTTTCTTAATGAATCTTATACGATCATTCGAGGCCCCACTTGAAGCGCTCGTGTGTTTTGGGAAAGGAGATAGTTTGCTTCCTCTTTTTATTTTTTTTCTACTACCACTTGTTAGAACATAATGAAAATGTGCTCCTCTTGAGGGGAAATCTAAAAAATGAAAACACCATAAAGATTCAGGTGGAGCATTTCAGCTGTAGCGCGGAGGGAGCAGCATTTAGAAACTACAGAGACAAACCCTAATTGACAAAGAGGGTTTCTGTCCATCACTTTGCAAAGTTTAAGTTTTGAGAATGAACTTCTCAAAGCTAAGGAGAACTTGAGAATTAAAGGACTGAAAGGACATCTTGTGCCTATTACTATCTGGTTTTATCTTAATAAAAATTGTTAAGATTCACAGGTTTTATAATCTTACACATGCACGGAAAATGTGACGTAGTTCATAACAACGGCCCAGAGAGGCCAGGGTCCTGATCCCTTCCACAGCCCACAGCAACCGGCTCATATCTGCAATCTTTCCACAGCTGACCTCCTTGACCACCACCAGCCTTCATCCCTCTCATCTGACTTGTCCTTCTTCACTTCTGGCAATGCCATCCCCAGGTAACCTTGCTGTTTCTAGGAGGAGGTATAGTGTAATGCATTTTTTAATTTGTTTGGATGAGTGCAGGAGAAATGTGTAGTTAATGAACCCCAAGTGTCAAAAAGAGTAGTTGATTTGGATCAAAGTTGATCACTGGTAAGTTGATGAGCTTGTGGGGAGAATTGCAGTCAAAACACTGGGGGTGTTAAGTCAAAACAGAATTTCATTAAAGGAAACTGGAATTTGGCCTTTCAGTCATATTTTCTTAGACCTCTTCATGCAGGTAGATGCATATCAGAGCACTATTTACTCTAATATCAGTTTACTGGGTTGTCACTTGTGTCCACACAGAGCTCTGTCACAATCAGGGACATTGGCAGTGGCCTCTAGAACTCTGAAGAGTTAAGTTTAAATGCATGCTTTTTGAGATAAAAGTGGGGTAAAAGCATGCTGACAATAATGGGAACAAGGCCAGTACCTCATCTGATTATTTCCTGCCCTGCCCACGTGAAATACAAATGGAAGAATCAGCAAGCAGAAGGCAAGATCAACACTGGAAGGTATGTTCAGCACAGCTGTTATATTTTATTTGCAGTCTGATTACTAAAACCATTTGGAAACATTTATGCTTGGAAAACAGCAGACCGGGAAAGCATCTTGTCAGCTAAAAGAAACTGTGAACTCTTGGGTGCAGGCACCCAAATATGCAACTCGCACTCATACCCGGGTTCAACCAAGTAGGTTGCCTCTCATCTGCCACAGAAGTTAACCAGCTACTAGCATAAGCAGCCAGCCACAGCTGGTTATATATTTTAAAGGCTGGCAATGAATAGCATAAAACTTAACATCATGATGTAGGGTGCTCCTTCGACCCGGTCACCAAAATACCATAAATTAGTAGAAGCATTTCACTGCAGCTGCAGAATTACTAATGGCACACTTTGGTAACATAATAACTGGTGCTTTATTGATAAAAAGCATTATTTAAATCAATAAATCTACTTACATACACTGGCTACCATGCATAGCTATTAAAAATATTGACTACCTTCACAATATGATGCTTTAAAAATGACCAGTAAGCTGACTGAGCTATTTTACTCAACAAAAAGCAGATGAATGAAAATTATAAGCCCTGGCTTATGAAGGAATAGGAGCTTAAATGATCACTTTTTCAGTCACCAGCACTCTGATACCTTGAGAATGGACTCAAGAAAATTAGATAGGGACAGATTTCTCAAAAATAACTGAGTGTATAGAAATCTTGTGGGAAATTGAAAGCTGGCTGTAGGAGACATTTTCAACTGGTTTCTCCACTAGCAGTAGAGAAAAAGTAAAGTTCAACCACCAGCTTTTTGGCTTACTGGCTATCAGCTGTCATCATGTAAGTAACTTGGAACCATGTCATCTCATTTCGGCAGTATGGGGAGTGATGGAGGTATTCCAGGAATGCAGAGGGAATCTGAAGGCAGCGCTCTGGGCAAAGGATAGAGGGAAGGAAAGCTAATTATTGTGGAGACATGACTGCAGAGGTATAAGACACAAACCCATACAAAATCAGGCTTATTTCCTTGGTCTGTGAAACTTCTTTTAAAAACAAAATAATAGCTATCAGAAGCAAAATAACAGTTTATCAGATGGTGCTCCAGTTGTAAGGCACTATGTAGATATTTAACTTGGAAGCTCTGTAGCTTTTAGACTTTACTAGCACAGGTTTTTCTCACGTTATGTGTGAGCAGAAGTTGCATTACTATTTCGTGATGCTATAGTGCCAAGTGCTAACCTTTCTGAGACTAGGAAATGCAATTTTAGGGAAGACAAAGTGCTACTGAAAGCTGGTCATCTGTCTTTAAGAAAAAAAGTATACATATTTCATTACACTTGTCCAGCTGAAGGGCATAGTTAACCTTGAATATAGGTGATCAAAACCAAGATTCTGCTTGTTGGCCACGGTGTTCTGCTTTCCTTGGAGGAATGGGAGCTGTAGATCCAGCCTCACATATCTTTGGAGAAAGGACCCAGCTGCACCCTGTAGTCACTGATGAATGCCCTTTCTCTCAGGGAAGACTGCTGGCCTAAACAGCCTTCTGAAACAATGTGAACAGGCTGTGACATGAATAATTGAGGAGGGAGGCTTAAGCTCCTGTTTCTCCCCAACATTTCACATACTGTGTCTCTTTCTTGTGAAGGGACTGACCCTCTTGTTGCAAAGAATTCTGCGTAAGACTTGAACGTCCTGGCATTATTTTCTGTTAGTTTTACAGGATTTTAAAATGGCTTGACCACTTCCAACTCACAGACAAGCTTCTGTATGTGTAAGTGGGCTGCTTTGCTTGGGCACCAGAGCTGTGGCTAACACTTAATACTCCTGGCTAGGGAACCTGGCAGCAAAGAGCTGCTCAGATCTAGATGTTCGTTATTTTTGTCAGTTTTACGACGTTCTTGTCTTGAAATATGCCATTGCTTTTACTCATGCTTGTAAGGTTTTTCTTTCATCTACATCTTGCCTGTGCTGAGCTAGACGGTCTAGCACATGGATTTGGATTTGAAGGAGGCTTGAATTTGACTTTTGAGGGTAACTCTAAGCTGTGTCTCAGAAGTGACTAGAAACAAGTGGGAAGTGGTGTTCAGATCCCGTGACACTTATCAAAGTTACACAAATACATTTCCTCTTTTATCTCAGGATTAAATACGAATGGTTTTCAGTACTTTTAAGGACATGGCTTCCAGAAGAGAAATCGTGATGTCAATACTCAGCTGAGATGTGAGGAAACTCAGTCTTGTGTTCAAACTAGGCCTTTGAAAATGTTGTTTTAAGCTGTAATCTGAAAGTGTGTCCATACAGTGTATTCACCTGTCGTCAGTGATTATTCCAGCCTTTTCATATTCACTGTCATAGCATGATTCACAAAACTGAGCTCTCAGTCTTCAGTGTTTCTACAACAGAAAACTAAGTCTGTCTTACTGATTTTAGAAAGTGCTGTCCCATCCGCCCTGCGAAACTCAGGTGCGTAAAACATTTACAAAATTAAACATATGGAATAATCTTGCCTAACTTCACTCTTTCTTTCTAGGCAGTCAACACCTGGGACTTTAAGACATTGTGTCACTAAAAAAAATGCAGGAGATGTGCTGTCCCAGAAGGCTAACTCTGTTTGGCAGCACTTACCAATGGCCAACAGAAAACCCCTTGTGTCTCACCCTTGTACTTTTTAACCTTGTGCATGCTTTTTAGAAAACTCATTTGTACCCTTAGAAAACTCAGTATCTTTTGATCCTTTAAATAACAAATGACCTTAGTCCTTTTAATGGGGTCACTAAGAACTCTAACGTTCCAGGTATAAATTCCTGCTAATACTGTGCCTCTTAATTTACTATTCATATGTGAATCCCTTTGGCTGAATTGAGTTCCCAATTACTATCCAGCAACAGCAACTGGCTCTTGAAATTGTTCCCACAGGACCGACTTTGTAAAGGACACTGCAGTTTACATCTTAGTTCCCTAATTAAAGACAAAACGCTCGATAAAACTTGAACAACTAGTAATTGGAAGCTAACAGTTAGTCTCGCTGAATCCCTGGTGGCACAGGTTTTCTTGCCCGATAACTGACCACAAGTGGGTCACGTGAGGAGTGCAGAATGAATATCGAGGTCACACACTAGCGAAACTGAACCAGTGGGAATCGACTGAAAAGTGTCCCTGGTGGAGACGGTGCCTTAACGTACACAATTCGTTGCAACTCAGTGCACAACATCTGAAACATCACTGGTGCTGCAATTCCAGCTGCCAGCTGGGGCATGAAATAGCAGGTGAGATTGGTGGGGGAAGAGGGGGTGGGTCTCAAAGAACGTGCCATCCTGCTCAGCATGCTGTTCTCTTCTCTGCAAGTCCAACTTAGCCATAAAACAGTTCATGTCAATTTAATCAGAGTCTTGGCCTGGATGGTATTTCAAGAGCAGAAAGTTCTTGTTGCTTTTTGGGTTTTGGTTTGGTTTTTTTTTTCCTTCAGATTCAAGCCCTTTAAAGCAACTGAGAGCATAACCAGGATTGTAATTTATTTGACCATAGCAATATTCCTTTTCAGCAAGTGCAAGGCAAAACACTTTTATCACAATAACCTTCACTCTGCCTTGTATTTAATACTGTTCCCTCATCAAAGTACAAGTGTGGCGCTCTGAAAAAAAGACATGTAACTTCACAGATGTTCCAACTAATGATATAAATACTGTAAGATTACTAGTAAGAATGACTGCAGGTGAAAAGCAGTGTTGAGCAAGGGTCTGAGTTAAGGCTATTGTGCTTTGATGAAATGTGCTTTCATTATGCCAAGTAGCAAAAAAGATTTTGTGGAATTATATCAGAACTGCTATCCTGCTTTTACTACTTTCTTTGAGCAGGAGCTTTCATAAATTAATTAACATTTAAGTCTCAAGTGAAAACAATAGTACTTTAAAATAACTCATCATTTCAATACTCCACCTATTTTGCATCAATCCCTTTACCTCCTGCCGTTATGTTTGTCATGGTAAAAGGACAACAAAGGAAGGGTGCGTCGAGCCCAGCAGCCCATCTCCAGCATTTGCCATTAGCAGGTGTCCAGGGAAGCACAAGAACAATACAAGCATATGCCCTCGCCATGTCCCCAGGACTCTCACACCCTCCACCTGTTTTCTGCACAGCCAATTTTCTGAGCCTGATGGTATTTGCTGAGTATCCTACTGTCTTCTAAGCATTAATCCCATCTTCCTCTAATGGGATACAAATGTTTTGTATCCACTGCTTCCTTTGGGAAGGAGCTTCACAGATCTACTGCCTACTGAGCAATAAAACACCTCCTTTCATTTGGTTTAAACTTGATTCCTTTGATAGTCTGTAGTTTCTATACTGAAATAAACTTGTCCTTAGTTCCAAGGGAGCCTAGTAATGTGATTTGCAAGGGTCTGACATGACATTTCCTGGCTTTTGTACAAGATCATGTATCCCTCTTATGTAGGCATCTACATAGGACATAGCGTATGTCCTAGCTGGTGGCCTGTTACACACGCATGGCACTGCTATGCCTGGTACCGAACCTTGCCTAATGGCAGCAGAAAGTAAGCCAAACTCAAAAACTCTGCCTGTGACTGTTGCTCCATCTAGTACTCCAGGTACTAGATGGTTTCAGATGTACGGCATGGCTTACCCATTTGTCCCCCTAGGTCTGGGACTGACCACAAGCAGGACTGCAGTGCATTGGCAACACCTTCCCCTGACACCGAAAGCAGCGCACACCCAGCAGGTAGGGGCCTGCCCATAGGTGGATTAGCTTGCTTGGTTCAATCGTAAACACTCTCATGAGATGCCAGAGCCACCTTTCATTTCAGCACCTAATCTCTATGGAGAGGAGTATGACATTACAGCAAGTAAAGACACTGAAACACTTTTATTCCTTAAACCCCAGAACAAGGCTCGTTAATGAAATTCAAAGGCAGAACGACAAACAGAAATGAAAATACTACATCTCCAGATGGCAGTAAAGTTCATTCAATTTGAACACCTGAGGCACAAAATGAAAAAGCAAAGATGGATATATCACTGCAATTCTCTCTCTGCCTCAGAAAGGCTGTTTATTAAAAAGTGAAAAAATATATCTTTGATAGCAAAAATAACAAAATATTCACAAGCATGACATGAGACAAGTGAGGAGTAAATGGAAGAGAAGCATATGAAAAGATCTGCTTTACTTTGTGTCTAACTTGCAGCAGGTTTAATTGAAAGAACTGTCACAGGAACCTTGCAGCAGACCCTTGGCTGTGCTGGGTGATAACAGCCACCAACATTGGCACATCTGCTATCTTTTTGCCCCTTGCACTTTTCCCTACCTATGCTTTCTAAGTTGAAAGCATGTTTTATCTGTAGTGCAGGAGTGCAGAGCTGGCTTTCTCTACTGTGCTGGGTGCTGTGCACACAGACATGTGCAGTCCCACCTCTGTGGAGCTTTAACTACAAACACCAGAGGACACAGCAGAAACAAGGACAGCAAACAAAGACGAGATCAGTACGTAGTGTGTGAAATACATAGGGACTTTTTCCCTGTGTCTCCCAAGCAGTGAGCTGTTTTACAGGAGCACCAAGTACTGCTAACTATTCATGCAAACAGAAAGTTATTGTGTGGTACTGGAAAAAGATGATGAGAAAACTTTTTATAGGTTGTAACCAATCTAGGTCTTTGGTCCAGAGGTCCAGGGAGGTCTAGAAAGTCCTGTCTCATGTGGTGGAGTTCCATTACTGGACAACCCTGAGTCTGCTTTGACCAGCAGAGAGAGAGCCTGCTTCCCAGACAGAAAACAGCAGGGAAAGACGTGATTCTTCTTCTGGGCCCAGTGTAGATGCAGCTTCTCATGTGTCTGCATGGCCCAGCTGAACAAGCACACCAGGATCCAGTAGGGACTGAGGTTGTCCTGACCTCCTCAGGGGAACTGCTGCCCTTGCAGACCTGAGAGACCTCCGTCAAGCTGGGCTTCAGGAGTGTCAGAGACATCTGGCAAGACACATTTTCTGGTGCTGTGTGCCAGCAAAACACTGTGATTGGGCTCACAGGGCACCAGGAGGCTGCAGCCCCTCTGCCGGCAGAATCCCTGCCACTGGGTACACTCTGCCTCAGTGCTGTGGGTCCTCTGCCTGACTTGGTCCAGACCCTCAGCCGGGGGAAAGGCTACTTTGCACAGGCATAAGTGACCACTGATGGTGCCCCGTTACAGCACTGGGTCAGCAGCACAGAGCTGCTGGTGCTGCAGAGCTCCTCTTCTTCTCCTGGGCAGGAGAAGGGGGACTCCAGTCACTGCACCCAGAATTAGGCTTATCCTTGTTGAAAAGGCCAAACAAAATACAATTTTCTGCTCCTGGGCACTGATAAGGAGTCACCTGTCTGTTGGCCACCCAATACAGCAAATGATGGCACTTCTTGTCTTAAAACCAGAACAAATATATTGTCTTGAGGTGTCCTGCCAAATGAGCACTTTGGATTTGACCGACTGGAGTAAAGTTGGCTGTGCACACTACTTTGTGAAGGGGCTGTTCATTCTGAATAGTTTGCTGTGTTATGCAGAGCCAAGGACATAACTGCACATGGTTTGACAACTAATCAGCAGTTCATCCTACCAGTGCTGTTCTGCAGCAGCTGAACACAGATCCCACACAAGAGTTTCCTAACTGCCCACCAGCAATTGCTGAATGATAACACATGCAGTTCCCCACATGTTTATGCAGATACTAAGATTTATCTGACAGTTTTATACCCAGAAGCATGATACAGAGTAATTAAAATTAAAAATGTTTTGACAGCCAAAACAAATGGCTATATAAATTAGAAAGCTGTAAAAAGCAATGGTATCCCAAAATAAAGATCTATAGATAAATCAGAATGTTGCAGCAGAGAACATTTTAATACAAGCATGTTAATGTAAAGCAGCTCTTAAATATAGGCTCAGGTACTGACTGGGAGAAGTGTAATTTTCAGAACTAGAGCAAAGAGAAGCTGTGAGAGATTAAAGGGGGAAAGGTTTTCCTGCTAAACAAGGAGTGAGGGGGAAAGAAAGGACAGACCTTTCCAGTTAGAGGTAAAACTCCCAGGGAGGTGATGGGGTGGGGAGATGTGCTGCTGTTCAGAGTTTTCTCCTCAGTGTTTTGTCAAGAGGGGTGAAGTGAGTGCTGCAGCAACAGCAGAGGGCTGGAGGGTGCCTCAGCCCTGCATCTTCTGCAGAGAGGAATAAGGAGCAGTAAGGTCCCACCCTCTCCTGCTATGCTCCTGTAGCCATGCACTGCCCTGTCTTGTGCCCCTAAAAGCCAGGAACCATCCTGACTCTGGTTCTCACTCATGCAGGTTTGCACCAGAGGGCAAGTGAGGGCAGCCTCCAGCTAAAAAAAAACAACCCAAGCCCACAATGACTAAGATGCAGATCTCTGAGATAAATCCCTTCCCCCTTACTTCTCTCAAGAGTTTACAGCTACTTGCCTCACTGAGCGAGCAAGGGCCTGACCCTGAGCGCTTTAAGCAGCCCCTGTGGCTCAGCAATAGCTCTGGAGCAGGTCTTCTCTGCTGCTGGTTTACAGCCGACACCAGTCATGCTGCTTGGAGCACTCTTGGTGCAACGGCCCCTCTGGCCTCTGTTGACAGCCAGGGAGCAATGATCTCTTCAAGGCAAAGCAGGGTCTTAGTAAAGAAGTTTGCAAAGCTAAAAGCAGCATTAACAGCTGTTGGAAAGATTATTTTCTGCCACAGGAATAGCTGCACTTTTTTCTGTTTCTGTCTCAGCCATTGGACTGTGGGGGTTTGGGATGACGGCTGCACTCAGGAGTGGCAGCCCAGAGGTGACTTAGTGTCACCCAATGCAGATTTCTCTTCCTAAGATGCGTTTTGTGTTCTCAAAAATGCTGTCACTCAGCGGGCTCATCTCACTCACCTCTACAAGTCCTATTAGAGTTATCTGGGGCTTGGGTGCACAGTTCTGTCCAATAACGACAGTAAGGAGAAGGAAGATATAGTAAAAACCATGAATGTACTCAGATTAGGGAGGAAGATAGCTTCCTGTGGCAATTAAAATATCATTATATGAGACATACTCCTTGCACCAAGCTGTATGAAACCCATCCCTGTCCCTTCCTCAAATGGGCTGAGTTCACTAGGATAGATGTGGTCTGTCTCTGGTTTCCCCATGCTGGCACAGCTTCAGGTAGCTTCAGCAGGATGACTGGATTTGCTCTAGCCATTACTGAAAACAAAACCCACCACAGGCTTTGGAGCTCAGAGCTGTTTGTGCTGAGCAGCAACCTGACTAAATAAACAACAGAGTGCAAAGTCTGACTTTCCTGGTTTATTCTTGCTAATCAACTGGTTCTTGGAAAAGCACAGCTTTTGGGGAGCAAGGCAGAGAGAGCAAGTGCTGTGTGGCCATTCCTGGAGAGGTACACTTGTGCAGTGCAATGATTTCTGTTCAAGGAATATCATGTATCTGCATCAGATTTACAAGGAGGGAGGGCGGTGCATATTCGTCCCTTTTTGGAATGGCCAATGGGACAATTTGTCCCCTCCAGGTCATGTAAACAAATGAGTCACGCTTTTTTAAAAAATCAAAACCAGGCTGTATGGTGCTGGTTCTCCCTCTCCTGGGAAATGAAGCTTCGACGCCACAGAATCTCTTAAAACCGAACTGATGACTTGCAAATGTACATTGTGTTTGTTTCTGTATGCTGCCAAACAAATGGGGACTGACTGACCACTCTGTTAACTCCATTGGCATTAAGCTGTAAATCTATAGCATTGAATCTAGCTTCATAGGTGTAACTCCACAGGTTTGTAATAAATATTTGGGTCCTCTGAGCTATATTAACAGGACTTTTTCCTTGTGCTTGTAGAAACTATGGTTATTTTTTGCCTTGTACTCACAAAAGCTTGAGGTTGCAAAAGAAACTTCTGTCATCTTCTCTGCTTCTGAGGTGACATGGCAGTAGTCGAACATGGCAAGCTTTATTTCCTTGATGGCAACATGATGTAGTATCTGCTTGCGGTTAGGCTGAGATCCAGGAGCAGCATTTCATTGTTCATTCAGATGGGTTGTTGTGATTGCCTTGGGTTCACTATGCTGTCTTGCACATGGTGCTGCAACATTTTGACTGTTCATGATAGGCAACGCACGAGGGGGACACTTGAAATGAAATGTCTCAAAAAAACAGGTGACAGTCTGTAGCTAAATTGTCCTGGAGGGAAAATGCTAACCAAGGTCTTCAGAAGATTCGTGCCCAGGGGCATGCAGCTCTGTGATATGTCTATACAGGCACAATCTGAAGGACAAGAAGCCCTTTTAGGTCCTACCATAAAGTGTCCTGGGGTCCATCTTTCCATGGAAGTGTGTTCCCATGCTGACAAAGGAGGCGGTGAGCTGGCACCTCTTTGTGTCCTTAGGTAACCACTCAGAAATGCAGCACTAAACCCCCCACAGCAATCTGTCTTTCCCACTGCCCACCCAGAAACACATGTGGGAGGCCAATACCAATCCAGCAAAAAGCCAGGGCAGGAAACTGAAATGCATAGCAAAGCGCAGCAGGTAACCTGACTTGGCACCTATCATGATCAGACTGCAGGGAAACACAGGCGGAAATGTCTTGACAACATGGAGATTGTTTTCAGATTGTTCTCATTCTTTTCTCCAAGTGGTCCACAGCTTCATGCATTTGGGCCCCTCACTCTCTGAGGTATGTTTAGAAAGGAGCCCAGCTCAAACTTCAGTGTGTCAGCTGTAATAAAAGAGGAAATTATTCACAGTGTTGGATGGAGCAAATTCAATTGCAGTCAACCTCCTCAGAACATGTTCTGATTTTTAGGGTACTGATGAACACACACAACATGCTTCTGCCCTCCTACTCCCTTGCCCATCTCCTTGGGAATCACCTCTCTGTGTGGTTCTTCTACTAGCTAGGGTCTCTACACACAGTTATCTTCAATGAGGCTGAGATGGGTACACACTGGGGCTGGACATCTGTCTTCTTGCTCTTTGACCCAGAGGTGAATTGTCCCACCTGATCCCAAATCCTGTTACACACGTGCCACTGATCAAATGGCAGAGACCATGCCTAAAGGTCTCAGACTAAAGAGGATGCCGCTACTTAATTTTACTCTGCCTTTCTCCAAGAAAAGTCAAGTAATTTCTGATAGGTTTTGTGACTCCTACAAAGGAAAACTGCAGGCAATCCTAGATTGTGCCACGTGGTGTTTTCTTTGGTACTGCCTCGTGATGATGAAGAAATGCTATTCAGTGGTAATAACTATTGTGGGACACTTCTTAATTAATAAGGATGTGGATGATGGATATAGACAGACCTCACAATTCCTCTTTGCACTCTGAAGGATAAAAGTTGTTCTGCTGTGCTCCCCAGCAATGCATGTCCCTAAATGCCAGATCTGCAATGGAAACATCTGCCAGGTTTACATGTGTGCTCAAACCTGCCATTGGTTTTGTATATTGAAATACTATGAAGTAACTAAGATGAATGTGGAAAAATCCTTTGAGAAGAATGCAAGAAAGTCTCTGAAAGACTGGGTCTTGATTTTGACATGAAGACTTTCGACCTATATATGCAATTCTGTTCTTACAGGTTCTTACTTCTCTGAACAGGATTGACCATTGTTGGTCACCATATCTGTGAAAAATTTCAGACACACATACCACTGTGGTGTTTTTAAAAAAGTCCCTGTCAAATATCTGCTGTCTTAATTTCAAAGGAAAATCACATGAAGTACATATGGTCTTTACCACTAAGCTTGGATGCCACCAGATCACCTGTAATAGGTGCAGAGAGTCATTATTTAAACCACTATTCAAATTATTCCAAGATTAAATTCCAAATGGAGCAGCATTAAAATGCATGATCCCCACCTGCATAATGTTCTTCCAGAAATGACTCTTCTCATTTACAAAGTACTTCTATTTAGCAAAAGTGGGGAAAAAAACCCTAATTTTTAATTCTCTAGGCAGGGATTGCTGAATATGCACACATCACAGAAAGTAAGACTGATATTACAGGCTGTGTAAAGTTAATAATGGGCTGCTGATTCACTTGGCATTAACAAATGTTTATTTATAAGCAACCCAAATGACTGAAAATAAAAAAGTGTTGATTAGTAAAGTATGTGAAATAGACATATTGATAAATGAAATGAAATTAAACCTGCTACAATGAAAAAATAAATCAGGGCTTTTTGTTAATGGATGGGTGATTGCTTCTATGTTGCCATGGAAGATTTTCCTTTAACCTGACAAGATAAAAGGAAAAAGAATTCCATGAATCTGCCATCTGACTTTTTTATTCTTTTTTTTAAAAGTGCAGTTTTCTACAGCATTTTAAATATATTTAACAGTTTGACTTAAAGCATGAAGAAATTTCCAGAACACATTCTGCAAAATCCTGTTAGGAGGAGTAATCATTTGCATGACAGTAACCAGCACAGAGGCTAAAATAACAACAACCTTGAAGACAGACCTCTCAACAGATCATTTGCCAAAGAACTCACGTGCTAGTATCTGATGCTACAGTTGTCTGAGTAAGAGTAACATGATTTTCAAAAGCCTGGAGCATCTGCAAATCTCATGGGAACTGAAAATATGGGGGTGTTTAGTATTTCTGAAAACTGGGTCATTTCTACTTAGCCATAACCACTGTGGAAGCTTTACCCTTCACTCCTACAGGTCCCATTAAACCCTGAAGCTCATATCTATTGCAGACTGACCAGCATGTTCACAGTATATAAATTTTATTACATCTCTGTGAAATAGGATTGCATCTTACATGTTTAGTTTAGAGTTCAAAATCTCTGAACGCACAAAACCAGAGTAACTGCTTGGCCCAGTCTTGGCCTACTGAGAAATGTAAATTATGCCATTCATGCCTTTGAACTCATACTATCCCAGAGGCTGGAAGTCCTCACATCTAGAGTGTTGAATTAGACCCAAGACTTCCTTGTGGGGAAAATTTTCCTCCTAGGCAACAAATGGAAAACAGAGGCTTCTGCCATAGCTAGCATCTTTTCTTTTTCCCCCTCTCCCTCTCCCCCTCCCTCTCCCCCTCCCCCTCCCTCTCCCCCTCCCCCTCCTCCTCCCCTCCCCTCCCCTCCCCTCCCTTCTCCTCTCCTCTCCTCTCTCCTTTCTCCTCTCTCCTCTCCTCTGCCATTGTGTTTTGGGGTTCTTTTACAAGCATCATACATACCACCCCTTGAGGCTGCTGTTAGGATAGATATATGCCTTTCTCCTGCCTGCAGCCCAGGTGCAGAAACCATGTGCAGCAGAAAACAGTGACTGGACTTCCAATAGCTCCATTGACTTAGCAGGAAAGGATAAGCGCTGATGCTAGCTCAGGAAGAGGGACCTTTGAAAGGTCAAGAGTAAGCTTCACTACGAGTCAGCTGCTGAAGAGTCTTATTTTATGTTTTTCTATTTTCTGCTTGGAAACTAAGAGGAGAGGCTTCAGGAAAAGGATTAACTACATGAGCAACATGGGTCTCTCCATGAGGCAGCCTGCACAGCTGGTTCTGACAAGGTACAGCAGTGTAACACCTTTGGCTGGTCCCAGTATGAAGTGGTGGGTCTAACTGTAGCTGTCACACAAGCATAAAAGGGTGACTGAGCAACAGGCAGGGCAATCACCAGCAACACACCAACCAAGAGGAACCAAAGCCTCCCTGTAGAGAAAAGGCTTTGAAGCCCTTTGAAGGGGGACACCACATAGCCCAAAGTTTGCTTGAGGTCCATTTCAGTGTCACGTTGCTCAGCCTCACCTGTGGAGCCAGGCACCTTTGCCTACCACGTGCCACAGAGCATTCTTCAGCTCCTGAGCCACCTCCAGCCCTAAGTATGCAAACATTTGGGGGCATAATATTTTCAAAATGCACTCTACAGTTCCCGTATGCTATTGAAAGAACTGAAATTGAGGTGGCATGGGGGGGAAGTTAATTAAATTGTTAATAAATAGATACTAGTGGTTGCATTATAGTAATTTAAACTCAGTATGTTATCTATCTTTTCTATCTCCTGCATCTGTTCTGATTTTCTGTATCACTGTGAATGTATACGACACTATAAGATAAGGTAGCTTGTTCATCTGTGACAGGGAGAAATTAAAAAGACAGTTGGTATTTTGGGGTGTCATTTTGTTGTTATTAGCATAAAATAAAAACTGCTTTGCTGTGTAGAGTTTTCAGGTCTTTCAGGTGCTGTAAGGATTCTGCGTATGGGATGTTGCACCTTTTCAAGTGTGGTCCATTTCGCCATCAGTAGTCAGTGACCACATTTTTATCAGATTTAGGGTGGAGGGGAGGGCTGTATTGTAATGGCACCTGGAAGCTTCAGCTTGCAACAATGCTGCTGTGCCAGATACTAGTGAAAATGAGAGAGGAGAAAAAAGACAGCCTTTGTTGCAGAGAACTTAAAACGTATCAGACAGGGATGGCAGGAAGACAGACAGACAAGAGCAATGAAATATGATGAGACAGCCTGAAGGAGCAATGTCAGGCAGCCTGGCAACCTATTCAAGCCTTTTTTATGTGTTTTCTAGAATTGTTCTAGTTGTGCTCACAAAAAAGAGGCTGCAAAGAACTTATTCAGAACTCTGCAGGCAAGTTAGTAAGTAAAAAGCCTTTGCCTTTTAACAAAAAATTAAATCAAAGCAAGGGAGTCTGAAGGTATTCTTCAGTCCACTGAAAAACAAAGAGAAGGGGAAGAGGAGGGTAAGATACTGCCAAATAGTTGCCCTTCAAATCATGAAACCCTTGAAATAAGCTCCTCCTTGCTTTCCACTCTGGAAACTCTCAAATAGAGTATGGCCAAAGATGATGTGCTAGGTTTAGCAAGGAGGACCTGAGAAGGTTCTTCATGATACCTGCCTCAAAGGTGCAAAAGAGTAATTAGGGAGTAGCCAGCAGGAAACGAGGCCTTCACCTCTGCAGTGCTGAGTAGAGAGAGAAAAGAGGATGTAAATCAGAGCAGCCCATCGTCCATGCTCTGGATTTCACTGGTAGAGGCCCGAAGGTGGTCTTGGAGGGTGCCATGGAATTAGTCCCATGCATGCATCTCCCAGGGGGCTTCCAGTGGGCTCCCTGCAACTGCTGCTTCGAGGTATGGTCAGACCCATTAACCACACTTCTACTGGTCTGGGTGTTATGTGTTTGGACCAAATTACTAGTGATTACACTAATTTGGAGATATTCAGTTCAAGATACTTTACAACCTGAGCAGTCACCTTCAGAAATCAGGCCTCTGGGGACGTTTCAGACTGAGCAAGCCAGAAACACAGGCCACTTCAGAATGACAGCAAAAATCCTGGTCAGAGACTTCAAAGTGCGAACTGTTCATCCTCATTTGTAAATTTCCCTTGAAATCAGACATCTTGAGGATTTTCTCTTTTTGGTAGCTAAAAGCAGTGTGATAGGAAAATTTTTTTGGTGCGTGTTTAGAAGACGTGAGCTTTTACACCTGCATGCAAAACAAAATAAATATATTTTGTTACTACTTTGAACCATATAGCCACTTCTATTAAAAGCTGCATGCAAATACCTATCTTTAGTGTGCCATAGATTAGTCATATTTGTTTTCCAAGGAAGATTATAAATAGTGTTTAGGGGGAAAACAGAGAGTATTTTGCAAATGAGCCCAGATGGAAAACTAACAGATGGCCTAGTACTGTATTTTGTATGCTCAGCCCTACATTTAAATTAAAAATTTTCATAATTAAGATGAAGGTCTGTAACAACACTAGCTACTTTTCCTGTGGCAGCATCATATATCATGTATCACAGGTATGAACGGCAGACTTTTCATAAAATAGTGGTAAAACATATATACAAATTCTGCTACTTAGTTAAAACAAAGGGAGGGAATAAAATGCAGTTCATGGAAATTGAAGAAAGGGGAAAATAAAAACCTGTTATACAAACATATGTCATATAATAAAGATGTCTGCCACCATCTGGCCCTTTTCCCCTGCAAATTGAATGACCCACCACCTCACTTGGAAGGGGAAGGAGAAGAAGGATCGCACTTCTTATGTGCCTTCAGCCAAGAACCAGGAGGCCAGTACGATTTTCCTATTGCATTACTTGAATGAAATTGGGTTCTTGAGTTTTAATAAACAGAAGATCAGGAGAAGATGGTTGATGAACTGTGGCCCTATGCACACATTACATTCTGAGAACTGAATCAAGAGCAGTGATTTACATGCTAATATTTTCCTCCCATAAAGTGGCATGTATATGCATGTAGGTGTTACTGCCAGAGACTCAGTTGCTAAAGCAAGGGCAGTACCTTGCACATGGTCTGACAAGTCAGGAGATAGAGCAGGCAGAGCAGGGGCTCTTCCCTCAGCCTGCAATTCCAGCATGTGCTCCTCACCGCCCACAGCATTGACACAGCATGGGAGAGATGCAACACCTGCACTCACACCCAACAGCCTCTCTACATCTCCAGTGTTCGTTTCATGTCATCTGTGAGAGGAGGGAAGAAGTGCTCCTTTTAACAGCAATCTGTAAGCAGGCTGCATTGAAGTCAATTGCAAGTTACACTTGTTCTCGGGCCACCCAGGATTCAGGAGGAGCAAAAATGGCTTCAAAGTGTTTCTGTCTTCCTACTGCTCTCTCTGAGATGTTTTCCCCAATTGTCCCAAGTCAGGCACAACCTTGTGGCAAGAGGGATGGTCTCTGTACAAGCCACAAACACCATCCAAATCTACCTGATATTCTTGAATATCAGCATGGTTCAATAAAAATGACACTACCAAAAGACCCCAGGCTGCAACTCACTGGGCTTACAAATCAGTTCACAGTGGTAGAAAGTATGTGCTTTGTTATCAGATAGCTTCTTCTATTGCTCTCAGTCATAACATTTAAGTGCCGTACACAGCACATTAAATAGTGTGACTCAGAACTATCATTTGGCTCATTTTCCAGCTCAGCCTGTCCCCATGGAGGGAATTTGATGTACAGCAGAGTGCTTTGCTTTCCGAGGGTAAATGCTGTTTTTTCACATGTTGCTGCATATACATTATCAAAGGAAATCCTGAAGCTGCATGCCTTGCCTTGGAGAGGAGCCGGGGGTGCTTGTGACAGTCACTCCCACCTGTGGGAGCTCATCCCACAGGCTCAGGTCAGCTCCCAGGATGGCAGAGAGAAGCTTGCCCTTTTTGATAACAAAAATAGCTTCAAAAATACAGGCAAAGCCACCAAATCTAGAAACTTACTACTCTTGATTAACCAACTTGATAGCAGAGTTCTTAGGCGTTTGTGTTACTACTTGTAAAACCAAGTCAGAGGCTGTTTCCTTCCAAGGGAGAGCTGCTGTAATGCTGTCAGTCTCTAACCACTCTTTCAGAATTTTCTGTGTAGGTTTGACATTTCTGGAAGTAAATCTTTAAGAGAAATGCCCACTTGTTAAATTCTCCCTCCCTGCCTTTCCTCATGTGTGTATTGCTGATCAGGTGCCTGCAGAGACATCTGCTGGCTGTTACACATCTTGAGTATTAATCAATTATAAGGAAGATAGAGAATTCCTCAAATCACATTTAGATCCTTTCATATCTTTGTTTCCTGAAATTTGTTGAAAACAGATTTGGTTGATTTGGCAAGGGAGGAGTAAAGAACTGAACTATTTTGTTTCTGTGATGAGATTTAGTAAGCTTTTTTGAGTTGCAGGAAATCTAGTTCAAGATATAGCTCTGATTTTAGTGGTTGAGCTCTTGGCATTGGCAATAGTAGAGTTGGATTAATTTAGAAGTTTATGATGACTCCCAGATTCTTCGTGACATTTCCTAACATCTTATGCATGTCCCCAATGATAGTCTTCTGTCTTTGCTTCTGCATTGCAAGTGCAAATTCGTCAAAGAATATTCTTTATCTACTGGTACACTATTTGGAAAAGACACACTGCCATGAAGGTAGGCACTACCTTCTACTTCAGTAGTTTTTATGGCTTGCAGTTCTGTATGTTTGTTTGGGAAGACATGCTTTCAGTTCTTGCAATAAGCCACTACTCCCCTCACCCCATCCTGCACTCCCCATTGACGTTGTTAAAGTTCAAACCAGTTCCACCTTAAAAAGTTGACTCCACAGTTATCAGATAATTTACACCATTCTGCAGACCTGACAATCCAAGGCACTGAAACAGCAGTTTGATAATCCAGCAACATGCAATCTAATCTGGTCTTTCAAGGCAAGTGAATTTGACTGTAAATCAGTTCTGCACAGAGGTTTGTCTCTTCTGTTCTTATTTACACCTGTGCAAATCTTCATTTGTTTATCATTGCCAAATATATTGTGGGGGCTATTTGCTTTCCCAGAAGGCACATTTCCATATTGAACACTTCTCTGAGAATGAAAATGTCTCAGTCATTAATTCAAATGTGCCACAGAAAATAGTTAATATTCTCTTAGTTGGTGTTACCTGAATTTTCAGTCCATAGCTCTAAAAACCTATGTGGCTATAAAAGTAGCAGGCTTAAAAATCCAACTGCTTATTAAGGATGTAGGAAAACTCATTTTGATTGTGTTTTGTCATTTTTTTTCAGTTCCAGAAATCTTTAAGACCCTGCTATGCACATGAGCCACTGATTCTATCCTTACAAGGAGGAAGTGATAGGATGTTTCCTCACGCACATTTCCTCAGGTGGGAAAGGGCACGCAACAAGCACATGTGCTCAATAGGGCTTTAAAATTAGCTTTATTTTCTATGTCACATTTTGTAGAAAATTTGCAAATAAAAGGCTGGAGTTCAGCCTTCTGCATGTGGAAGAGCTCCAGAACTAGCCCCAGAACTCCACCGGTGGTGGGGTTCACCTGGGGCTGCAGGGAGGCACAAGGGAGGCACGGTAGACAGAGTCTGGCCACCCAAGCCATGCACAGCCCTGTTCTCTTCCTCCACAGTGAAGAACCCCAGTTGGCATGTGGGTTTGCTGCTGCAATAATATTTCTCAGAGGTACAATCTTTGGAAAATATTCAGGTCATAGTAGATAGCAAAGAAAAAAAAAAAAAGGAAATGTCAAAAGTTCCTAGTACTAAGGCACATGAAGGAATTCATGAGGGGATTTTCACTTAATTCAGCTCATGTTAAACTGAAGACAATACAAGCACCGTATCTCCCAACAATTCTATACAGTTAGTATACCAGACCGTTGCTCAGGTGACCTGCCCAGGAGATGGGTTATTTCTTTCAGGTAGAAACAACAGGTTCATCTTTTTCTCTGTCCCATTTTTTGTGTAAGTATATCATCTTCATGACTGCAGGAGTGTGGCCTTTCTGTGTCACTGTGAATAAAACAACTCAACACTTTTAATAGGGCCCCAGTTCAAAGGAAGCTGAGTGGCCATCACTGTTAAGATCTGGACCTCATGGATATCAGTCCCCTTGGCTGACACTTCTTGAAGGGTGGTGGAGTGGCTCTCCTGGAGCAGGCTGAAGCAGAGGTTAATATCTGCAGGGATATCTATGCTGCAGGAGCTTGTGCACCTCACTCTTGAGAGCAGACTCCCATGATGGAGCTTTTCTCAAGGGGTGCTCAGACCAGGAGTTTGATTTAGATGCTCACCATGTTAGATGCAAAATGGTATTTTGGGAAATGCGTGCTAGGGCATTGTACAGGAAGCCCCCATCACTGGTTAATACAGGGGAGGAATTACCAGCTAGTGAATTTTCCCCAGTTAGATTCAGAAATGACTATTTTAGGGAAGGTGTTGAAATACTCACTCACACAAAGACTCTCCTGCTGCCAGTGGACCCATCGGATGGAAAACTGTCAGTGTGACAAATGAATGTGTGAGGGAAAGGTTGAGGACAGCTGCCAGTTTTAGAATAGTGTCCCCAACACAATTGACCAGATGGAAGCAGTCACAGAGAGGTGGGGACACGAGATATTGCTGTGCCCACAGGGCTAATCATGGGAAAGACGTAAGGCTCAACAGCAGGTGAAGAGACTTGGGGAAGGACCACTGCCTTCATTTTAACCTTGGGATGTCCCTTCTCAAAGCATACCCCAGCTGTTTCAATTCAAAAATAATGAAATGGTCATTTTCAAGCACGATAGTTTTCCTGGTGTTCTTCACAGACGAAAAATTTCAGTGGCAACTAAAACTGGAGTCCTGACCTTGATCTGGGAAAAGGAGAAAAATGAGGATAAGAGGAGAGTCGTTTCATGACTGGAAGCAAACAGAGCTTTGGAGCATCTGCCTCACTCCTTTCCACTTAAATTTGTATGTCCTGACCAAGCCTCGTTGTCCATTTAAGAATGTAAACCTGTCATCATGATCATTATGTTTTCTTGAGAGGAGAATTTTGTTTACACGTGGCACCCACATGCTGGTAAAACTTTCTCTTCCCTAAAGAGGTTGTTTTGTTTTGTTTTTTCTTGAGCAGGTTTGGGGGCATCATTAATTATCAAATCTCAAATGTGTGGTTCAATACCTTATTATAAGCACTTTACTGACAGATGAGGAGTACAATCCCTAAGTGGATTGTTTCACAGTATGACATAACCCACAAATGTGAGGGGAACCATGGGGCTACTGCTTTGTGCTAGTATCTCTAAGAAAAAGAGGGTTTATTTCTAACATCTGTTCTCTGCTTACTGTGATGTCCTTCAGCTAATGCAGAAGCTTCTGCTGCTTGTGGAAAACAGAACAAGATTTTTTAAATTATTTTTAAATTCCTTTCAAGTATGGCTCTATCTGATTCATTTTGTTTCAGGAACTGAAGTCAATAGCCTGTCTCCAGCAGGAATTTATATGAGAGCACATGACTGTGAGCGTTTGTCAAGGTTAGCTGAGGTGAGGTGAAGGCTTCCTATCCTGGCCTGAGGGGAGGGTTGTACTTTTTGCAGTGGGCAGGACTGCCTGCAATCTTGCAGCTGATCTAAAATTCACCAGGGCTCAACCCTGTTCCTGCCTGCTGCAGCCTACTCCAGTTCAATACACTGGTAGGACTGGTGCACCGGTTGGTGGTGGAGGCACAGCCCACTGTCACAGGCAAGTCTGATAAGGATTCCTTCTCCTGGCGCATCGTTTTGGGAGCCTGCAAATACCAGGTGAGGTCAAGGTAAAGGGAAAGATATGCCTGGAAACAGCAGGCTGTGTGACTGATGGGCAAGTGGGTGACTATACACTCCTAAGCTTTGCTTGTGGTGGCAGAGCCCTGGAAAAGAGGGCTGGAGTCTGTTCACAGGGCTTATGATCAGCGCAGGGATTCAAGCACAACCTGATGCATAGGCCTATCCTCTTCAGAAAGGTGAATGCTGCTTGATGGGAGAGTTTATGCCTTAAGCTGTTCTGCTTTGTTATCACATAGACACGGTGGGTATCGCTCACAATGAAAATTCAGTGTCGTATCTTGAACAAGCAAGTCACTGAGACGGAAGCTGCCACAGCAATGAGGATAAATGCTGGGTAAGCGCAGCACTTCTAAATGCTCTAGAAATAATGTGGCATGCAAAATTAAGCACAGGAAGATTTATGCATCAAGCATTCCCCCCTGTTTAACAAGGATGCAGTGAAAGTCCAAGGTACTGCAGCTGGGATTATATGACCAGTCATGATACAAACGGAGCAAACTTCATCAGAGGGACTGAGCGCTGTTTTGTTTCCTGAAGCTGAACAACAGACCAGTGGAAACATAACAGGCCTACTGTGGCGGGGAAATGGGGGCTGCAGAGGAAACTTCTGTGAATGTGCTTTACACGTCTTTTTCAAATTCTTAGAGCAGAAAGAAACTTACTCTCTCCTGTTGTTATGGGAGAAAATGAAATCCCTAAATTAGATCCTGAACTCATTTTTATTTGTTGTTTGGGAATCTGCCTGAGGAAAGGCTAGGTAAAAAAGGGATATTAGGACAGCAGGATTTTACCCAAGTTTCAGTAAAGCAACATTGAGGATCATCATAACTATCTGAAAAAAATCTTGCCTACCTTGGTCTGGGACAGGGAGCTAAACAAATGGCACTGGCACCAGAATTTATATCCTCTTTCCAAGGCCCTCGGGGAACGAGTACATATGCTTTTATGCATTTTCTGAAAAAAGCGCATTCTTGGGCTGCTGACTAATAGCTCCATAAAGAGCACGGAGGTGTCTGCAAAACTCACCTGATGTGACTCAGGCTGCCCACCTGGCTTGGGCTGCTGTCGCCTCCCTCCCCTGCCTGCTGCGCTGCGCTCCCGCAGCCTGACTTGCAAGTGTGGCCTCAGGGAGCATACCCATGCCCTACCCAGCTTCTCCTATTTCATGGTGTGTTGGCTATATGGCAAGGGTGGTTAAGCAAGGCAGTATTTTTGCGAAATAACACTGCTCTAAAGATACCATATTTTACTCTTGCTTCAAGCCACATTTTCAGTATTGTCCTTCATGCACACAGTTCCACCACCATGCCTGCAGGAAGCTCTGTCCTGACCTCCTCTGTAGTGCAAGGCTGTGGGGAATAGACACACAGCGTGCTGAATATGGTTCCTTAAGGCTAACACATTGGTAGGGTTACTGGACTCCCCAGTCTTATGCAGTTAAAGAAATACAAAAACTTGCACAGTTCTGTTGTGTTTTTTGGCTCCAGTTCTGCCATAGATGTGCAATTGAGTTGTATTCCCAGTGTGTTGGATAACTCCATAGAGAGATATAAAGAAGAAAATAAAGAAGTCATAAAGGTTATCTTAAGTACCTGAGATAGACATCTTAGATAATCTTTCTACAGATAGCTCTTAAATCAGGCCTGCAGAAATATTTTTCCAAGTCCTGTGTCATAGCAGGCTACTAGAGTTTATAATAGGTAGTGACTAAAGAGACAGGAGCAACCTTGTCTTTGTTAGGATATTTTCAAACAGCTGGGATGCCAGCTTTTTAAAAGCTGCCAGTTTTTGTTCTTAGAAATCACCTTTCAGCCCGCAATAAGGAAAATGGAGATGGTCCTTATTCCTGCCGTGGGCGGCACTGCCTCTCTCTCCGAGGTTGGGTCTTGCTGGAGGGGAAGCCGGGCACCAGCTCTGTGTCCCTTAATTTTCCCTTGTTCCCACACAGGGTGTTACAGAGGAGCACAGCTGCCTGAAAAGTGTTGTTATTATTACAATGCTGCAATCAACAAAGTACTCAGAAGCTGGGAAAAAAGCAGGCACCCCTGGCTTCCCATTGTTTCTCAGGCCTAGTGCTTTGCCCAATGGGTTACTTTGTGATTTTGCACTGTTTCTTGACAAATTGTACTAAACACCTTGATAAGAAGCAGCCAGACCACCTCTTTTTGCAAGGGCTTTTATTCCTACTGTTTTAGCGGCAGCACAGATGTCAAAGTGAAGTTCTTGCTGCTATCTCTGACACTTAGTGCACTGCAGCATCTTTACAATGTGGTCTATATTTTAGGGTGGGAGATATTGACAGAGCATCAGCTGCAGGGGAAAGCAGTGAAAGGACAACAACCTGTTCAAAATTAGGTTTGTCTGTACAACGCAAGGAAAAAAAAAATTAAAAAAATAATAATCACAGCTGGTGCTAAACCACTCTGGTGTGCGTCTTTCTCTCTTTCTCATGGTAACTGCTCTCTTCAGTGAGCTGCAGTGCAGTCACTCTGTGCTGCTATGTCCCTCTCCTGGTGCAGATGCGCACGTACGTCGAGCCCCCACTGCCCCCGCACAGAACAGAGGCAGCGCTGGCCTCTTCCTTCTGTCTTGCTTGGCTTTCCTTGTTCCCAAGACTTTTGCTCTCTTCCTTTCCCCTCTTTTCATGCTTCCAACACTGCACCCTGTCTCAGGATCTCCCGGTTTCAGCTTCCTTGGCTGATTGTTCCTTTTAACATTATCTTCTCTGCAGAAAGGGCTGAATTCTGTTCATCTTGTTTTCAAGACTCCCACCATTGCCTCTTGTCCCGAGGATCACATCTCCCTTCTCTGCTCATCCTTCCCCCTTTACTGTCTTTCAGCATCCTTCCATTGAAGAGAAGTGGCTCTGGCCTCCTCTCCCATCTCTCAGTCCCACCACTTTTATTTTCTTTCTGGCATCACATTTAAAATATACCTACTGATGCAAGTGCCTTGGTTTTTTTTTGAAATCTAACCATCTATGCAGAGAAATCCAACAAACAAATAAAATCATCCACGTTGTTTCCTCCTCCTCCTCTTTTCCCTGGGGCAGGTAAAAAACTCTTTATATAACTTTGTGCCACAATGGAAGCTGGCTTTTTTCTGAAGGAGGAAAATGTGTGGATGGCTGTATGGAAGACAATCAAATCCTTAAGGACATAAACCTTTGAGCCAATCTGCTTGTAGCTTTTGATTTCTGGACCTTTTCTTTTTTATTTTTTTCTTTTAATTGTCTGCAGGTGTTTTATTCTTATTCCTAAGTGGTAAAAAATGTTGAAAATCTATCTATCTATCTTTATAGGGAAACAAAAATGCTGATAAATCACATCTACCCAAGCTCTCAAAAGCAAAGTGGCAATAGTGGAACAAGATTATTTTTTAACCCCATCTTTCTGCTGCATTTATAAATCAGAGCAATATTACTGCTCCTGCAGCTAGAGAAAGGCATAACAAGATTGTTTTCCCCTCTGCTTTATCACACGCTTTGGTGCTGAACAAATTGTAATGAGCAAACTACCCCTTGAAAGTAGTCCTTTCTCCAGTTTGCAAAAGGTGTATGCACTGGCTTACATTCTGACAGATTGTTTTGTTCATAGGAGTTTGAAATACACTTTGTAGACATATATAAGTTCATGATTTCCCTTGCAAACAGTTTGCTTCAACTGTCTGTAGGTTGATCAACCCTTACTAGTGGGTCAGCAGCAAAAATTGCAGACAAATCATTTGTTTTCTTACTCAGAAAGCAAGAAACAATAGTAAACCATGCACAGCATTGCTTAAATATACAGGTGTTCATGAATACAGATGTGAAAGGCCACTTCCAAAAAACCCATAAGCTGTGTAGGAAAGTGCATGTGGCAGAATCATTGGGTAGTTCAAGATTTGAGAAAATGCTCATGAATAATTATGCCTTGCCTTCTTTTTCACCCTGCTTTTCCTCTGATCTGCTGCCCATCTTTGCTGGACCTCCCTAGTTTATTACAGAGTAACCCCTGCAGGATGGCGTTCTTGGATGGAGCACAGAAAAAGCCCTCTTTGTATAATAAAAACAATGTGAGGGAGTCATTTATTGGATTGGCATGTTGTTGTTTTTGCTGCTTGAATGGCAGATTTACAGGCCTTTGCTGTGTAGGTATTTATTGCTGAGATGGGGGAGGAAACTGAATCATAAACATCTCGGTGACTTTGAATAAAAGCTGAAGAAGTGCTGAGGTCATTTTAGCAGCTTGTGTTTGCAGAGTGCAACAGAAGGTGTTCAGCAGAAGACAAATACTTGCCTTGGCCAGCTACACTAGAGACCTACTCAATTCATGTTATTAGCTATTGTTTGCTTCTATGGATGAGGTACAGAAAAACAGTTCTCTTCTCAGTAAGCTACTTTGCCTACAATTTACTCTTCCCAGAAAGATCCTTGTGATTACAATATTGAAAAAATATGGCGGTCAAAGCATAATTGAGACCTTGTCCCACTACCCAGCCAAAAATGTTATTTTGTATAATTAAGCCTCATTTTGAGAGGCATAAACCCCCCTACATTAAGTTGCTTCCCCACTCCAAATACTAGTGTAGGAGGTGGGATTAGGACAGGAATGAAAGGAAACACATCAAAGTCAGAAACTGCTCTACACCGCAGGCTTGTGTGTGCCTTCTTGGGGCACCCTCCTCACCCATCAAGATGTGTCTCTCGAGAGACCCTTGGCTGCACAAAAAGCAGAGCACAGACCTTTCTTCCAGCAGGCTGCATGAGGGGGTTGGGGACAAGGCTACAGATTTTGATGTGGCATTAGCCCTACATAAAAGAGAAAGAACTGCTTAGAAAATTATTTAAAATCTACAAGCAGCTAATATATCTAACTGTAGGAAACTGGGTATTTTGCCAGCAAACACAAACACCTCCAAATATTCCTGTATGTTTCTCCCAACCAAATATTCCTGTATGTTTCTCCCAAGAAGATGACAAAGTTCAGGGCTACACGTTACACTTGGACTCTCAAAGCCTTCATAGCAGAACTCTTTATCACCTTATGACAGCAAATGTTATCACCAGAAGAAAAAAGAAATTTAAAAATTATAAGAATGTTCATTTTAGCTTAAATTTTTTCAGCTGTGATGCCCCCACATACACACATCTCAACTAGGTTTAGTAAGTGCATTCACACAAATACTGAAAAATACTGTGATGTGTGCCCGTCACCGAACCGTGTTTTATGCACTAAGGAGAATAGCGCAAACACAGGTCAGAAAGATGCTTTGGGTAACTTAAGAAATTGCTCAAACCTGTATTTTTTTATTCAGAAGTCAGTGTACAGGATGCTTATTTTGTATTTACTGTCCGACCAATGTTTGCCTTTAGCCCTTATTCCTCCTGATGTAATCCTGATATAATCCTATGTAAGGATTTTAATTTCTGCACATTCAGTAGCTTCACTTTCCCATAGCTCCACTACAATAGTGATAACTTATTCAATTTCTGCAGAACACCAAAATCTGATGTGTAAAGTTCATTCCTGCAGAACCTAATCTTCCACTGTTTTTGTTTGAAGGTTCTGTATCCCAGCACTTCCCACACTTGTACTGATATAGGAGAGCAAATACACCTTTCAAATACAGGAATTTTTTTGCGGCTAGACCAAAATTCTATTTCTACCTTTGTCCCGTTCCTCTCTGATGTTGCAAAATTAACCTTCTCCTGCTGACTTCACCAGGGCATGGCATCCATGTGTCTCTATCACACCACAATAGTAAGACACCCATGCCAGAAGTCAAGAAGGTGGTATCTTAGGGTTCCCACACCTGATTTCAAATCGCCTTAAAATCCAGCACCTATGCAGCCTTGACTACTAGTAAAGTAACTGATTAAACCTGATTTGTGAAGCTTGCAACCCCTCTTGGTGGCTGAGACCTGAGGGGCATGAACTGCCACCTCAGCTAACATGTTCTTTAAGATTGGAGCAACTTTGCAATAACCCTGCTTTGAGCTGGGTCTGGACCAGGTGACTTCTGAAGGCACCTTCCAGTCTAGAATTTGCATAGCAGTCCAAGGGAAATACTAAGTTCTTGTGGTGTGCAGGATTATGGTACCACGCTACTCTTCGCCCACCTGCATGTCACCATAGTAGCCCAAACTGATATAGCTAAACCGAAACTAGCAGCAGTAGGGAGCTTTAACTGTGTAACTCAAGTGCCCCCTGTTCACTCTAGGAAAGAAAGAAATTATTTAATTCAGTCCTCCTTCCAAGCACCACCCCATGCTGGGAGGGAGGAGAAGCTATGGTTTATTGATCAGCGATGGCATCTATCCCTGAAACCAGTATATCATTAAAGGACGGACATGTCAAGATTTGCAGGAACTGCCTGGTGCGTATGATATGTAATTGCATTTGCCATAATGACTTTGAGGAAGCCTGTTCAGCAGCTGTTGTGTGACAGTCATATAAGAGGAGAGAAAGAGAAAGCAAGGAGAGAATTTCCCCCGTTCCTCCCGTCTCAAATCAGCCCTCTCAAATCCCCAACTGTCTAAAACAAGAAAGTGTCAACCTGAGTTGCTTTTGGAGCCCCGGGGATCTGAGTTTGCCTGCTGGAGAGATAATTTGTTTTCCCCCAGGCAGAATGTATTGCTCACACTTCCCAGTACAAGCAGGTTTTTAATCTCTTTTTAAGGCAAAAATATACCAATTAGCTCTGTTTGTAGTTTGCCAGGTCTTAATCCATGAGTGGAGACAGGTAGCTCAATGCCTGTAAAATCTGGTTTGTTACATAAAAATCTGGATGCTGGACACAGAATTGTGTATCAGGGTTCTCAGGCTCTATCCACAGATCTGTTACTGTGTCCCAGGAAACATTTCGTCCCTACCTCTGACATAAAAATAATCCCGGTACTGACTCCTGAGGTGTTGCCAAGACTTGAGGGGTGAATTTGCATAAAAGTGCTTCTCTTGACGTAAAGCTTAATGTGCTCAAACCAAGCTCCTGAAAGCTGATGGGTGGTGCAGCAACCACAGTGAGAAGCACAAGTGCACCATTGCTACATCGCACGTCCAGCAAGATTGTCCCCAAGAGCAGACAGGTCCTCACACCACCACAAACGTGTGTGTCCTGAGCTAAAGCCAGCCTACCACTCCCACGCCATACCAGCTGCATCCTGGCACATAGTGGAGCCATGGTGGTGTGCTGCCACACCAGGTGTAGGGGTTGAGTCTCACTCTGGATTTGTGCTCATGGGGTTCCCAATCCCCACCACAAGTCCAACTGACCCAACTTGAGAATGTCTGAGGGATAGATATGCCATTTTGTGTTTTGCTTTTGTAGAGTCTGACCTGTGTTCCTCGATGCTGGCTTGGTGTCCTGTCTCTCATGTTTATTGAAAGCGTTAGGCTTCCTGGCACCAACCCTGCAAGATTTCAGAAGCTGCTCCTCTTCAGAAGGACACTCCTGAGAATCTGCAGTTTTGCCGGGCAGTTCAGTCTGGGGATAACTGAGATGACAGTTGGTCATTCTCAGATTCCAAAAAATCTTGACAACGGGCAAATATCAACCCAGGCATTCTCTTTCTCATATATCTTGGTGCACAGCATGTGGAAGCTCACCCTTGTCCTGCCTTTCCCTTGTCTCCAACACATACAGAGCAGCTTCCAGCTGCATTCCTTAATGCAGACTTCTCCCATGGGGACTCATCTGCACAGAAACCCACTGTCCAAGTGCATGTACTCCCATTGCTACTTCTGTAAGGTTGGTCTCCTTTAAAAAGGAAAAAAAAAAAAAAGAGGAAGAAAAGAGGACTACCAGGTCACTGGGTCTCGTTTAAGCTGTTTAAGCTTGACTGAAAGGATTTGTATGGTTTGTGTCTGACATTTTCTTTGGATGGCAGACAGTTACATGCTGGTGAAGCCCCTGCAAATATTTTGTGTTTTGAAGGCCATGGCCTTCATCTGGAATACAGGAGGCCATGTTCAGTTCCTCCATCTACTGAAATGGACTTGAAAGAGGTTGGTATGGAGGAGCTTAAGTGTACGCTCTAGCTGAAGAACAGGTCTTTCCATTGAGAGAGAGTAGATGGAAAAACGTATGAAAATCATGGACTTCTGACAATGTCAGGGAAAACTAAATGAGGGGGTCATGGGCAGCTGATTAAAACTGATGAACAAATCTGTGTCTGATATTTACATCTGTAGCTGATTTTGAAGGGTGCGATCAAAAGAGGTGGTGTGATTCAGTGATCTATTCAGCAGCATTGCTCCACCTCAGCTACAGCTCATTTGCAGCAGCAGATCCAGATGTGCCATGGGAACAACCCATGCCATGTCTGCTGCAAACCATTAACCCAGAGGCAACTGCAGAGAGACAGAATGAGAAAAACACTGGGATAAGACCACTTGCTGTATGCTATAGCTTGGCACAGTGGGTCATACAAGCAGGGCTGGCTTGTCTGGTGGCTAGCTGCCTGCTACCCACTGATCTGGTGTCCTTCAAATGCCCTCTAGTGGCTGTGGCTCTGCCTGGGGGCCACTTTCCCCATGGCACAGCTGGGAAAAAGGAAGCACTTTGCATGAGCATGCAAAGCATCACCTGAAAGCACGTGTGGAAAATGCCTGGTGCTCGATGAAAGCCCCCAGCTCACCCCCTTCTGGTGGTTCTGTACACGAGGTAATGTCCAACAGCACAGCTTTCTGCTTTGCTGAACAGAAGAGCCAGGCTGGGAGGGCACTGGCATGCCAGTGGTGGTGGACACTCAAGCAGGACCTCCTTGCAGTTGCACAAGATGCAGTGTTGTTTTAAAGAACACTGTCTGAGGGGTAATTTTCTCTTCTGCATCTCTGCTTAAATGGAGGTGTAACACTCCATGCACCAGGGAAGGAGATGAGGGTCCATGTCATCCCTTGAGACAACACGGTCAGAGGCCGATGAGTAAAGGATCCTAACATAAACCTCTGTGGAGCCGGCCACAGGCTCAAAAGAGTCTTTGGACAGTGAGGGTCTATTGCTGAAGGTCCCAAAGGGTAACTGGTGGATCACATGCAAGTGTTGCAACCTGGTGAGGGAATTCAAAGTACACTGGGAGCTGCAGATTTACTTAAAGGATGGGAATGGAGTGGCAACCTCTTCTCCCTGTCATCACGGAGCACAGTGCTGGTTTCTGAGGTCCCTGATATGGTGCAGCAGTCTCCACTTTCAGGCAGGGGCTCTGTCTGACCCGCAGCTGAAGGTTTTAAAGGAGAAGAGCATCCTGGCTTGGCTTCTGCTGCAGATGATCATAAGAAGTCAAACTGCAGTGACAGCGAGAGTTAAAACAATTGACAGGGAAGCCAGTTGGAAATCCCTCTCACATTCTCTCTTGGGTTTTTTTTGAAGACTTTTGTCCTCTTATTATTACAGGCCTGCTATTTTTGTCTTGCAGGCCAGTATTCACTGCCCGCTTCTTGGCTGCCTCCTGCTTAGATAATGTTTGGGAACAACACAGCTCTTGCTTCAGTGGGTCTGTGACTGCAGAGCGGTTTTGTAATGCTGGGTTTGGTGATGCTAACTTCTCACACCTGCTGCAGACCTCGATGTAAGATTTTAGTCAGGTAGTTTCAAACAGTTGCATTGCCTATGTGTGAAGTGGCAGAGTTAAAGAAATAGTGTATCCCATCCTCGGTCTCTGCAGCTGTATTGCGAGTGTAAGATATTTGAGGCAGGCATCACCTCTTAGGGCATTTGTGCAGCACCTACCACAATGCAGTCCAGGAGATGTAATACTTTCCTGCCCAGAAAAGCAGAGAAAAAGAAAATAAGGCACTGCATCCTTATGTGAAGACTGCCCTGATCTGTGCTGTGTGTGGATGTGTAAATTACACCAGATGATGCACTTAGCAATTATGTTCTTTGCATACATAAGCAGGAACAACAGCTCCCAAACTGCCAATATCTCTCTCGATTCTCACTGAACGGCTGCGTGTCACACAGTTGCACAGCAAGAGGGCTCGAGGAAATGAGAGGAAGGAATGACAGAAGAGGAAGCTTCAAATGGAGAGATACATCCCTCCCCAACAGGGAAATGAACAACAGCATCTTTTTTTTTTTAAAGAAACTGAAATTCACCTGTGTTTCAAGCCCTATCTTGTTTCAGGGAGTTTGGTTTGAGCGAGAGACATTTTAAACTAGCTTTGAAAGCAGAAAAGTGTCTTTAGTTAACCATGCCTCAGTGTGCACAGCCTGAGGCTGTCTGGTGGTCTGCCTTTTTGATCAGCTCTGATTTCTGCCCTTCCCTGTGTGTTTCCTGGATCTTTACTTAAAAGAAAAACCAAAAAGCCACCCCCAAAACTGACAAGACCAACCCAAACAGAAGGGAACAACTCTGCTTTTTATTTTCTTATGGTACGCCTCTCCACTTCTGAGCATTTCTGTGCTTCCCCCCTCACACTGAATTGCACCTCTCCACTTACACAAGAACCATGCAAGGCAGTAAGCACTAGTGCAGAAGACATTACCCTTCCCATCCATATTGCTTCCTACAAGCACCCAAAATGTCGGAGAGAGAGTACCCAAGCTGTACTTGGCTTAAGACTCCTTGGCTGGCTTCTCCTTGCAAAGGTTCACTCCAGCCCTTGAAAAGCTTCACGCTGACATGCTGATGAAGGAAGACTGCAGTTTCTACAAATGTGTTGATATACAGATATTGTACATCACCTGACACACGCTCTTCCCTGAATCATGGCGTCTGCTGTCTTTTCAGCTTTCCTGCAGGCTTCAGGAAAAAGAAACTCTTGGCTTTGTCTGCATGTGAAAATAGGTTGAGACCTCCAAGCTCAGACATTTGGAAGATGACATAATTTGACATGAGTCAGCATGATTGGCAGGTCAAAGCATAATGCTGGCTCTTGCAGCTCAAAAGCGCATGGTAAATCGGCAGAGCTGTGAAGCTCACTGTGCCATAGCCTATGTGGTGCATCTCTTGATATTCCCTCTCTACATATACCCAGAAGAGTTATTTGATAGTTCGTCTTATTCAGACCACATCAGGGCTCAGAAAGGAAGCAAGAAGACAGAAACACAGGTGACCTGAGCCTGTGACATGTAGCCAGTGAAGCAATGACCCCAGGTGCGAAGTCATGTAGGGCAAGTTTATGAAATGACACAACCTGTTGGGTGGTGCTGAGCTCTGTTTAAAAATGGGGCCAGAATTATTGCAATGGAAACAGCTGGATACTGAGTGATTTTAAAAATCTGGCTCTTGTTTAGCTGCCTCCATGGGAACTGAGTTAAACTGAAAACCTGGTCCTGACGGGGCATGCTGAGCACTTTAAAATTGGTCCTTCTGCTCTTTGGAAATTTCAGCCGATGTTGTGTTCTGCCAGCAGTTGAGACTTCCTTGTTTTCAACAGTAAACTTTCTGAAGTGTTACTGTCCTTTGTTCTACATTTTTCTGTTGCTGCTTTCTTTTTCAGCTGATACAAACATCAGTGCCTGTCAATTTCCAAGTCTGTTCCAGGCTCTGTAAGCCACTGTGGTTACAGCCTGCTAATTCCTTTGCTTACATACCAAAAGGCAGAAGTAGCTATCTGTCACCTTGCTATTTGTTGCCTTTGAATCCCAGCCTGAGTCAGTGTGTGCATCTTTCAGCCTGAGTCCAGAATAATGCTAAAATTCAAGCCTTATCTGCAGGAGGAACTCCCTCCACCAAAAGCCCCAGCCAAGTCTGAGGCCCTGTTGTACTCACTATTGCGCAAATAAAGCCTGTATGTTCTCTGCAGAGTAAACAGGCAATATTGACATAGAGCAGCAGGAGAAACAGAAGGTATGAAGTGTTGAAGCAACTTAGATAAGGGTGCATGAAGCACGCACAGCCAAGATGAGAACAATACTTAGATCAAATTGACATCCTTGTGTTTCACAAACGTAACTGGACAAGTGTGTTTGCTGCATACCATCAGCTCTCAGCAACCAGTGAAAGGTTATTAACAATTAGCAACAAAAACAAGGTGAGGGACTTCAAACATAGGCAGAGGAGCATATGATAAAAGTCTTCAGTAGGGCTGCACCCAGTTATTTAGCATGGATGGCTGCCAGTTGACAAGTGAGCTCTTTTGGCAGCATGCTGAATGCTCTTGTGGGAATGGGAGTGGTGTCAGGACAGAATTCTTCCATCGCCTGTGTCAGCTGCACGCTGCTGGGAAATGGTGATTGGTGCTGTGTAGTACATTAGTGCATTTGGATGCTCTTGCCTCCAGCACAGGGATATGAAGGTACCAGCAGTACTGGTTAGATGGTTATGATGTGACTTTGGGGCACAGTATAAAATCTGTGGAAACAAGCTGTTGAGTGTTTTCAGCAGCCTGAATCCAAAGAGACAAGGTAATGTGGTGGGCAGCAGGCTAAATCTGTCTTCCCATGAAGCCCTGGTCTTCACATGGGCAAGGAGTAATTTCCTGCTTCCCTGATGGTAGTTGCCAGTTGGAGAGTACGGAGATGTTTCTGCTTTGTGTAAAAGGTACAAGGCTGGTCTGAACCACTTGACTGTCTGGGTAGAGGACAAATCTCCCTGCTGCTAACTCTGTGTTGGCTTCCTGAATCTGAAAATGTCTCCTGCTGGGCAGTAGAGTCAAAGCTAAGAGTTTGGCAAAAGCAGGAGTGATACTCATCCTGCTCTCCCTGAATCTGTGAACCTCTTGCTGCAATACCCGGCTCTGTGCAGAGGGCAGTCAGCTTCTCCTTGCCCCATACCTCAACAGACTTCATTCCTGTGGTAACACTGTCTTCGCATTTGCATGCAAAGTATGATTTGCACTGCACAGAACACTATTTAGATTGGCTATTTTGTGATAAAATCATTCCTGTGGGGCGGGGGGGGGAGAGGGTGGGGAGGGTAAGGGAGGGAAATCCCATCTTGTTGTTTTGCTTGTGCTGTCTGAGTCCTGAATGTGTTTCTGAAAAAAGAAAAATCATGACAGAAAGAGGAAAGGGAGGATCAACACTGATTGCTGCTGGGGAAAAAAAGCCTTTTGTTCAATAAACTCCATCATGAGTTAGACACTCTTCTTCCCATATGAAAGACCATACTGCCTTTTGATCTTGTGCCTGAGACCACAAGCTTGAGTGCTGGAAAGGATGTCTCTCCCTTGCAAGAGCTGCCTCTCACGGCGCAGGGTCTGTTCTTTCTCCTCTCTCTGGGTGGTAGCAAGGACAGGCTGCACCCTCCACAGGCCAGACGGTGTCTGAGGGTCTTTTCAGGATCTGCACTGTGCCCGTGGTCAGAAGTCAAGACTAACACTTTAGAAGTGGAGCATTTTCATCATGAGATATTAAATTTACTGTCTCCTTGCTGTTACAGTCTTACTACAGGTCTTGTTTGTGAGTGAATCCTAATAAAAGCCTGGCACAGATTAGAAGCTCGGCTCTGATACTGGCCATTACTAATAGACCTTTTCTGATTAAAGTTTTGCTCTGTGTGTCTTGGTTCCAGCTTGAAGGAGATTTCCCCTTCTGTTTCTTCAGTATCTCCAGGGCAAGGGGAGGAATGTGCTCCTCAGTGTGCATTCTTTCCCACTGCTATTTCTGGCTGTGCACAGTCTGCTGCTTCACAGTGACTGGGCTGGGGCATTTAGTTAGTGAATAGTCTGTTATGGGAGATTAAACAGATTTCCCTACAGTGAGAGAACAATAATCTTGTGATCATTCAGTGGTTGGTTGTTTGGGCTTGGTGTTTTGGGTTTTTTTGGGTTTTTGTTTTTTTTTTGTCCTGAGCAGTTACATGCTACTAGAATTACATGTATCTTAAGCAAACAGAGATCCACAAAGTTCAAAACATGCTTCTGGTTTTGTGCAACTTTCTGTTACAGCGAGAGGTCCACTTGTGAAGATGGAAATACAGAGACTTGCTGAATATACTGTGGAGAAACATGGCGATGTGACACAAACCCCAGCATCCGAGCTAGGGGAGGAAATCTCTCAGGCACAAACATCAGCCTCATGCTGCTTCTTCATGCCTTCCTGTACTTAGGTGCTAGCCATTAGATATTTACACATGGGACCTGAGAAACCACTCTATAGATTTCATTAGGATAGATGCACAAATGAGCCTTGGGGGACTGAGAGGTTACAAACCTCCCCCAGAAATGGTAGGAAGCCATGAAACAAAGGATGGGAAAATGAATCCCTTCATCTTGAGATTTACTGCTCCCACCCTGGCGGTGGCTGACAATGAAATTTTGTTTGTCCCCCTCATTTTGCTTTTCCACCTACAGTTTTGTGCATGTGAAAAAAATGGCCAGCTGAAAACCCTCAGAGGCACAGTACTTTCCACCCATCCCCATTCAGCCCTGCCACCGCAGTGCACCCTCCTGCCAATGCACTAAATAAGGCGCCTTCTGCTCTCAAAGGTCCTCTCCTGGGACAAGAAAGGTGGCAGAGGCTGCAAGCCTCTTCAGCCTGCATGCCGATGGAGCACACCATTGAACACCACACGAGCTGCAATTGTCAGTGTGGGGTGAAAGCCTGTCCCGCCGGAACCCCAGAAGCTCCTTTCATGCCCCCCTCCCGAGGCTGTCCTCGTGCACACACGCACTGCTGCTGTTTCATCCAAGTTAAACAGGCACCGGTGCTATAAAGCCAGCCTGATCCAGCAGTACCCACCAGTCGGTGAGGAGGATGGCTCAGGAATGATGGCAGGTCTGCAACTTAAAAGCTTCATTTAAAAATAGTTGTTAAGACAGCTCTTAATCAGCTCCAAAAGCATCCTCACGAGGACTGAGGCAATTAGGAATTAATCTTTGTTTGAAACAGGAACATATTTTCCACCAATGCATCAAAACCTGAATGTAAATGAGGCAGCAGGTGGAGAGGTTTATTTTAATGACCTCTCTGTTCCTGTTTGCTCTTCTCAGGATATAGCTAGCACCAGAGAAAATCATGAATGCATGAATCAGCCAAGTCACTGCTATTACAGAAATTAAAATCTCCCATCCCCATGGTGCAAACAAATTAGGGGGTGAAGTGCATTATCTAGGATCTTCACCCCAAATTGTATAAAGGTATTAGAAATGGTATTGCCAGAACACTGGGACCTGGAGACACACAAAAGCAGTCACCACAGTAGATCTCACAGGTTAATAATCTTCCTGTACATAACTGAGATGAAATACAACAGCAAGAACATGGATAAATAAAATGGTAACAAATACGTCCATGCGGTGAATTAACAGGGAAAATGAGGTTTGCGCATATGCAGTGAAATAGGCATACGTTGCAAATTTATCTCTCTACACTCTGTTACTGCCCAGAGAAATGTACTTATATTTAATCCAGCTCTGGTGCACATGACAGGAATTCTGCAGCTGTCAGTGGTATATACTGCAAAGTCCACACATCCATTGTAAAACTGTGCTCATTATAAGAAGTAAAATATAGCACCTGAATCTTAACTGAAGTATTAATAATGAAAATGGATTACATGCATCCTGTTTGTTGAGCAATTATTCCAGGAAAGGGATTGATTTTAGCTTTTGCCTTACTGACTGAATGGCAGAATGGGTATTTGCATGCAGTGTCTCTGACCTGGAGAAAATGTCAGAAACTTTATAAGCTTTAAGGAGAAATGCAAAGGGTTTTTTTTTCTTTCTTTAGCTATGTGCAAATAAAACTTTATTATCTGTGTTATTTCTTAGAAAGAAGAAGCTCAGAAAAATATAATAGAATCATAGAATCATAGAATGTTTTGGGTTGGAAGGGACCCCTAGAGGTCATCTAGTCCAAACCCCCTCCACTGAGCAGGGACACCGCTAACCAGATCAGGTTGCTCAGAGCCCCGTCCAACCTGGCCTTGAATGTTTCCACGGATGGGGCCTCCACTACCTCTCTGGGCAACCTGTTCCAGTGTTTTACCACCCTCATTGTAAAGAAGTTCTTCCTTATATCTAGTCTAAACCAACCCTGGTTTAGTTTAAAAACATTACCCCTTTTCCTGACACAGCTGGCCCTACTAAAAAGATTTTCCCCATCTTTCCTATAGGCCCCCTTTAGGTACTGAAAGGCCACAATCAGGTCTCCCCGCAGCCTTCTCTTCTCCAGGCTGAACAAGCCCAACTCTCTCAGCCTGTCCTCATAGGAGAGGTGCTCCAGCCCTCGGATCATTTTAGTAGCCCTCCTCTGGACCCGCTCCAACAGTTCCATGTCCTTCCTGTGCTGAGGGCTCCAGAGCTGGACGCAGTACTCCAGGTGAGGTCTCACCAGAGCAGAGTAGAGGGGCAGAATCACCTCCCTCGACCTGCTGGCCACGCTTCTCTTGATGCAGCCCAGGGTACGGTTGGCCTTCTGGGCTGCCAGTGCCCATTGCCAGCTCATGTCCAGCTTTTCATCCACCAGCACGCCCAAGTCCCTCTCGGCAGGGCTGCTCTCGATCCTTTCTTCCCCCAGCCTGTATTGATACCGGGGGTTACCCCGACCCAGGTGCAGGACCTTGCACTTGGCCTTGTTGAACCTCATGAGGTTCACACAGGCCCACCTCTCCAGCCTGTCCCATCCTTCTGGTGTAAATAAACTTATGTAATCAGAAGCCTGCATAATCATAAAATTCTCTACACTGTAAGGTGATCCATTTTCAAATGTGTATCATTGAGGTTTTGTTGACAGGGCTGTTAATGACAACCCTGGCTCTATGTAATGGGCACACATTTAAGCAATGCAGTAGTGTTTAATTTTACTGCAAGCTTCAGCTCTAGGCTGCTTGAACTGCTTAAAAAAGCTCTTAGCTCCCACTTAGCTGAAAATGTATAAAACACTCTTACCTGTGTGCAATTCCAGGCCTCTACGTATGTCCCAGCCATCGGCACTGTGCTCAGGACAAGCTCCATGCACATCCCAGTGCAGGCAGCCAGATTTCTTCATCCTCTCTCCTTCAAAGAGCCATCTTGCCTAGACAAGAATATTGAAATAGAGCATTCTCCTACCTGGGAATCATGCTGAATCAGGACAAAGAGCATCTTTACTATACAGTTTCAAGGGGAAAATACCCTGAAGCCTTGAAAGTTATCCCTTCAAAGGAAACTAGCCTGCTTTAAGGAGCAGGAAATACAAAAGCCAAAAACTGTCATGACAATAGATAATTGCAAAGATCCCCTATTGCTCCCCACGAAAGCCAGAATCTACCTGAATTCATTGGCTACGTTTCTTGTTGTGCAAGGTGTTCTGCATTTTTTCTAAACTTAACCCCAAATGCGGTTTGAATCGAGTTGTTTTGCCCAGGGTCAGGAAAAGTACGAGGACTTTCCTTCTGTTCACACTTCCACAATCTGAAGCCGCAACTGCAGAGCAGCGGCACGCTCCTTGAAAAAGACCGTTTGCATCTGAAGGAGCGAAGCCTTTGGCAGCAGGAAGGAGAAGCACCTTTCCAGTGCCCGCTGCCGCCCAAGCAAGCAGGACGGGGCTGGCAGGGGAGGGTGGAAGTGTCCCTTCTGCGGCCGGTGCCTCGGGATGCACCCCGCCACTGCCTGCAAGCTGGCTGCTGTATCCATGGCATTGGGCAGTTCAGCCACTAACTTTTCAACGCATAAAATATGGAGTTATATTATTTCATACTTGAAGTAATGACTGTCTGGTTGGACGCTTACAGCCAGTAAGTAATAAGCCTGGGGTCAGGTGTTTCTTGGAAGCTAATGGCCACCTGTGCTAAAAGCTGCTGGCTCCTGAAGTAAGTCATTAAGCAATGGGAAATGGCCTTTACATCAGTCATTATAGGACCAATAGAAAAGTTTTGTTTCAAATGCAATCAGCTTTACAACATTGAGATTTTTTGACCCTGGCTGGACACCAGGTGCCCACCAAAGCCACTCTGTTGCTCCCCTCTTCAACAGGACAGGGGAGAGAAAAACATATCAAAAAGCTCATGGGTTGAGATAAGGACAGGGAGAGATCATCCACCAGATACGTCATGGGCAAGACAGACTCAGCTTGATGAAATGGATTTAATTTGTTACCAATCAAATCCGAGTAGGAGAGGATAAAAGCCCCTGAATCTTAAAACACCTTCCCCCCACCCCTTCCTTCTTCCCAGGCACAAACTTTACTCACGATTTTCTCTATCTTCTCCCTCCCAGTGGTGCAGGGGGACAGGGAATAGGGGTTGGGGTCAGTCCCTCACACACTGTCTCTGCTGCTCCTTCCTCCTCAGGGGAGGACGGTGGGCTCCCAGTCCCTCAGGAGCAGACACCTCCAGCGGGGTCCCCCGTGGGGTCACCAGCCCGGCCAGCAAACCTGCTCCAGCCTGGGCTCCTCTCCCAACGGGGCCACAGCCCCTGCCAGGAGCCTGCTCCAGCCCGGGCTTCCCACGGGGTCACAGCCTCCTTTGGGCACCCCCTGCTCCGGCGTGGGGTCCTCCCTGGGCTGCAGGTGGGGATCTGCTCCCCCGTGGGCCTCCCTGGGCTGCGGAGCCTGCCCCACTGGGCTGCACCCAGGGCTGAGGGGAATCTCTGCTCCAGCCCCTGGAGCCCCTTCTGCCCTCCTGCTGCACCGGCCTGGGGGGCTGCAGGGCTGCTCCTCTCACTTCTCTTCTCTCTACAGCTACTGTGCTGCAGCAGGGTTTTTTCTGTCTTAAATATGTTATCACAGAGGCGCTGCCACTGTCACCGATTGGCTTGGCCTTGGCCAGCAGCAGACACAGAAAACTTCTAGCAGCTTCTCACAGAAGCTGCCCTTGTAGCCACCCCACTACAAAAACCTTGCCACACAAACCCAGTACAGATGCTAATACCACTTCTAAGTGAAGACAGGAGTAGTCTAATACGTGGAGAAATGCGCTGGACACGCAGCCAAACTTGTGTTCTTGCAGGGAAGAGACCCAGCTTGTGTGAAGTGTGTTAGTGCCAGAAGAATAAGTTTGAAAGGGAGAACTAGTATTATCTACCTAGATAGAAAGCACAAGTCCTTTACAACTTACACTTTTTTCCTGGGGAATCAGGGGAAGAGGGAAACACAGAACCCTGCTTCAGCACTTACCACATTAATTCTACTTTTATGAAGCTATCGATAAAGTATATTTCTTATTAGGGTGTGAGAAGCTGTAAAAAAGCAAAAACCTTTCCCACAGCCAACACATGATGCTGATAAGAACACATGTATGAAGTTCTAGTCAAAAACATTAAAATGACAAAAGTCATATAGGTTTTCACATTTGCCTGAACCATATTTTTCTGGGTCCACCATTTGTAGTGACAGCATATCCTGAGTCCCAAACTTGGTACATGTCAAAAAGAATCTGTTTTCAAATTTTATTACGTGCCTAATCTTTGTTCTTACAATGCAAGTTATAAACAGGAATTTATCTGTAAGCAGATGAGAACTTGTAATAAAGAAGGGCAGGAAGACAGTAATTCTCGCTCTTCTTTCTTCTCCTCACCTCTTTCTTCTGCCTTGATGAGGTAAACAGTGCACTTAAATGGAGCTGTCGACTAAGTGTAGGCAGCATATGGTGCAACTCTTAGGCACAGGTCAGACAAAAGGATTGTAATAGCCTCTCCAGAAAATTTAAAATCTGTGTGTTGGTTGTTGGTGTTGAACTCAGAAGCTATTCATCCCTCAAAACCCACGCAACATGGACCAGATACCAGTGGACAGAGCAATTCATGCCACCTGTATAGCTGTTTGACAATTGACAAGCAATTGCACAGCTAACAGAAAAGCTAATGGGAGCCATCGGGTCTGGCATGTCTGGATGTTACCCAAACTGTGTGCTGGAGGAGTCCACCCTGACTAGGGCAGCCAGTGGTTTCCAGCTGCAGCTTCCAAAGGGACACTGCCCATCAAAAATGTCCAGGCTCATGCAGGCTTATGTAGACCTGCATCCCCAGGTGTAGTCAGCAGCAAAGCAGGGCACAGCTGGGCAGATGTACTGTACAAAGGAAATAGAAAGACAATTAACTTGTTTCTCATTTGTCTCTCTCTGTTCCCACCCCCACCCCCACTCCCCCCCCAAAAAGCCCACAGATATACTTTTCTGCAAATAGAAATAGTGCTGATTATTTATGTTAATGGTAGCCAGTGTCCTCAGGAAATAACTGAAGAGCATGGAATTCAATGGGAATTTTATCCCTAATACCAGCAGCCTAGGATGCTACCAGTGGGCCCTTCCTGCACAGCATAATATTTGTCATTGACGTGCACATGTGAAAGGAAGGAGGTCCAGCAAGGATAAGAATCATGAAGGACTGAGAAGGCAATCACATCTGCAATATTACTTGACCTCAGGTTTCTTTCTCTAGTTCTATTATCTTTTTTATCATTTGAATCAATGGAATAGCTTTCACCCTTGTTGCCAAAGGTGAAACAGCGGGCAAAACTCTCACTCCCTAACAGTTTTGCAGTGGCAAAGGAGGGATCTTTACTTTTACATACAGAATGGCAGGATGGAAAAAAGAGGGATGACCATGGAAGAAAGAAAAACAGCAGAATAATGAGGTAGCCGCAGTGGCAAATGGGAAAGAGCAGGTAATTTGAAAAGAATTACTTTACACAGGTCAAATTAAAAAATTGAACTTGCAAATAGAAGTCAATGGCATGACAGTGTGAAAGAATTGGAGAAAAATTAATAGACAGAGGTGGAAGATTATAAAATATTGCTTTCATCTCAAGTGCAAAACATGTATTAATGTTTCAATAAAGGAACAAAGGATGGAAGCATTACATCATACCATTAATTTAAATGCATCAGGGAGCTCTTGCAGCAAATGAATATATATCTTTTTGTGTGCTTGGGTATGCAGCAAATATGTATAAATTCAACCCAATTGCAGAAATTCCTGTCAAATTCACCCACTTCTGCAGAATTGTTTCAAAGTCTGTCTTGTCTTTACTAACAATGATGTCTCTAGTGCTCATAGTTTCTGAAATGAAAATTAAAAGGTGAACAGTATGTGATTCACAATGTCTTTCAAAGTTTGCTGACAACCTAAAGAAACACTGAAAAGGTATGAACTTCCTGAATTCTGAAATCTGAAGTTAATAGACTGCACCTTATTAAAAATAAGGACAATATGAAATAAAAAATAAGAACAATATGAAATTAAATATAATACTCCATGATTCTGAGATGTGCTGAATGCATAATTACTCTACTGAAGCATTTCTCTATCTTCCACAGTGTTTTGCAAACTTCAGAAGACCCTCTATGAAGACAGAATTGGTTGCAAGTGGAGCATGTTGGGACCTGGCTGTTTAGCAGACAAAGGTTGGCAACTTTTGTCATTGTGCCATGTAGTGCCTTGTTGTAGTTACACTCACTGAAAACTGTGACCTTGGGAAGATATGGTCACATATATCTGCAAACTCATGTTCCTTGACTCCTTCAAGATGATGCAGCAGATGTTTTTGCAGGGACACTTCAAAAAAACCTATTTGGACTTGACTCTTTTTTTGTTTTCTTCACATAATAAAGGGACTTAAAAGGTCATCTAATGGAGGCACATGTCATTCCACCAACGAAGAAAATGACTGAAGCAAATTACAACAGCTATTACAAAAATACGAGGTCAAGAAGTGCCAATGTTGTGGATACTTATGTGTGAGTCACCCAAAGGGAAAATTTTGACTGATAAAGGAACTCTGAAAGGAACATAAAATGTCAGGGTTTTGAAACTCTTAAGACCTATTTATTTTTAAGCACAGATTAGGATTAATATTTTATAAATGTAAAAAAAGAATACAGAGTTTTCCTCTCCAATTCCTCCAAGAAACCACTGAAAAAGAAGGTAGCCATTGATTTTAAAGCAAAACGGTGTTCCACACAAACTTAGCATATGGAATCATATCTTTTTCTAACTGCTTAGTGGTAACAGGGCTTTACCCACCCCTGAAACAGACAAAGATCAGCCTGCACAAAAGTCCTTCTCATGAACATCCTACAAATGAACATATCCATGGAGAAGCAAATGAGTGCATCTGCAAAAAATAATTATTACAGATGAGGCATTTGGGTTAATTCCACATGAAGACAAGGGTGGTGGGGCCATCTGTGCTGTACAAATAAAAATTAGTCCTAAAGCAGATGAATCCTCCAGGACCTTTAAAAAGGGGAGTATTTTTTCATGTTTTGGAGACCAAAACTGGGCTCAAGATATATTACCTAATGGGCTTTATGCACTACCTAATAAGCAAAAATGCGAATAAGTCTGAAATCCCCCAAGTCACTGTGCATTGTTTTTAGTGGCAAGAACATCCTCCCTCTCTCATATCACTGATAGCACCAATTTCACAAAGAAAAGTAAGTAACAAGTCATTTTGAACAGCAGGTAATGACAGTATTGGTCTTCATTCTCACTTGTGCCAAAACCTCCTTTACACCAACCCGAGAGACTAGAGACTCCTAAAAGCAGCACTTTACCAGGTGTTGAGCAACCTTAATGAACATGAAAATCAAACCCATTACTTGAGAGTGGGTATGATAAAGTGCCTGGCTGCCAATAACCCCCACACAGGTGCCTCGCTCACTGCGAGATAGAACAAGAAACACATCAAAGCAACCAGGAAGGGAAATTATTCCATTAGTTGCAAGAGTCAGGGAAAACCACTTCCAAGTAAGGTGGCACTGTGTCCTTGGAAGGAGGGAGAGCCTCTCTCCCACTCTGCAGCTGGTTTTGCAGACAGTAAAAGGGGGGAGGGGGGGCTGGGAGAAGGGGAGGGGAAGGAAAGAAGAGGTCTTCCTAAAGCTTGAACGTTGGTCATCCAAAGCATCTACTAACTCTACAAGAGAGTGCATTGATCAGACAGACACAGTTGAAGGTGCCTGGAGAGAAAGGAGAGGAAAAGAAAAGAGGAAACGAGAAGACAAAAGCTGAGAAAATATTACTAGAGGAAACTTAGAGGAGGAAACTAATCAAAAGGGAGAAAAATAAAAAGTAAAAAACCCCAACCCCACCAACCAAATAACCCTACAAACTCAAAACAGATGTCTCTAATAGGAGTCTGGGCTGCCAATACAGTACAAGCCTGAGCGTAAGAGAAAACACAAAACAAGACACAAGGAGATAATTTTTCTTCCAATTTGTCCTTGTTTGCTGCATGTCCTGATTTTACTTCTAAAAACTGAAACTCTCTGGCTGAGAAAAACCCTCCCCCTTTCTCTGCTCTCGCCACTTACTTTCTCGTCTCCCACCCCCATTATTGGAGTTTTTTCACTTTGACTATTGATATTTTCTCTATGAACAAGCAGCTGCATCCAGAGTCCATCACCTGGGTACAGTGGGATTTGGGGGATAGCACTGGGAAGAAAAGGGTGGTAGTGAGAAGAAAAGGGTGGTAGTGACACTCAAAACCTACAGTGGTCTCAGAGGGGTCTCAGAGGGATATTTCCCATGAGAAAGGCATAGGGAAATCATGCACCCACATGGAGACCACCAAAGAACAGGGGTATAAGAGGTGCTGACTGCAGTTGCACTGAAACATTTTGTGGTTGTGCCTTAGACCCAGGGCATAGAGGCAGTAACCTTGGGTAACTTCAACAATGCTTTAGTAACCCAGTGCAACATGGGCATCTTGGATGCTCTGCTGTTCTCCGCAGCCTCCATGGCACCAAGCCTGGCCCCGGTGGTGTTTCAACATCCCGCTCCAACGCTCTGCTCTGCCTACAGAGGGAAAGACGGGTTCAGTCCTGCAGGGTCCTCCAGGTGGCGTGTCCCCAGCTTCTGTCACTGGAAACCCTCCAAGTCTGACCTTGGAAAATGTGCAGCACTCCTCTCCTCTGCAGGTTTTCTAGATGTGGGAGTGGCCTGAGGCCGTGGATTTTACTGCGTGAGTGATATTCCCCACGCTTGTAAAGGACAAGCATTTAATGGACCATCTGTCTGTGGTCTTCTCATGGTCTTCTGTGTTCCTGGCAAACCCGTGGCTCCCATTATATTTTTAGCTCCCCTTCCCTCAGATTCATTCAAGCACTATGTGTGTGGTGTCAAAATCTTGATGCAATAGGACGGGATAGAAATGGCTGCAAACTGAAGAGGAAATATACATATTTCTGAAATGGTGGCAGCTATTGCTTTGCATAATGCCTACCCAACCCCAAATTGATGTGGCAGATGGAGGAAAGGAAAACAGGTTACATGCCTGCAGTGTTCGTGTACTGACAAGCTTTGCCCTGCCAACTAGCTCAATGACTTGCCATGCCTCTGTTAGTGTGGTTTCGAAGAGGACGTGAAATTGCAGTTTAGATTGTAATTTATGAGTGCTTTTCATGTCAGAAAAGTGTGTTGAAGCACAAGTTTAGCTGCAGGTATCAGCCCTTGGGTAAGAAGAGAATTCTTCTGTAAAAGGCAAAATACTTCTTTTTTGCATATAGAGAGCAAACAGTAAGCCTCCATATGAATCTCCTAATAAGAAGTGCCTTGAAAAATCCCATTATTTGTTACAAGCATGTTATTTGTCACTCTGTGACTTTAAAACAAAGAAAATTCAAATAAAAATCGCTCCATTCTATTTGCCCCCAAATTAATGTTGCCATTTGTTATTTTATGACTTCATATGCTGATCTGTTTTGAGCTTTCACACCAGCACACACAAGACTGGGCTATCTTAATTTCACTAACTGCACACTTAAAATCAGACCTAGGAACTTCCGAAGCTAGGTGTTAAGTTCGTTGGAAAGCAGGCCCCTTAAGGACTGTCCTGGGAGCACTGAATCATTTACTCTGAACAGACAGCAGTAAATGCTGTTTTCAGTCCTACTGTGAATACTGGGCTGGATTTGAAGGAACAACATTTAAGAGCTGCATAGTTTACTACCAAAGCCAGACTTTTGTGTAACCTGTGCATGGTCTGTGGATCTGTACCTATGTTACACTGCAGGCTGCACATAAAAATAATTTCTACAGTACTTTAATGAGAAATTATATTTCCCATTACACAGCAATAATTACTTCAGCAGACTTTTTCATTTCAAAGGCAGGTATGAGATAAGATATTTGAGGGCTGAAGCTGTATGAAACAGGCTGAGGCTCAGAGTTCACAGAATACTGGCCTAATATATGTTGGGTTCATACCTGACAGAGTCTGTAGCTAAGCGCGTACAACTAACACAATTTAAAGTTGTAAAGCTCTGACTAGCCAGGAGCCAAGCTGTTTTAAAATTGTCTTACTGAATGCATTTTCTAAAAAAAAAAACCCACCTGCATTCAAACCTTGACAAGTCTATGTATGGCTAATTTAGGCAATAAGAAGAAAATGGGTTTGTCCCACATTGGATTTCTGCTTCCCAAGACTCAGTTTCTTTCCAGTGTCCTTGACTGCAATCATACCTACCCTTGCCATCCCAGGGCTGTGAAGCCTGTCCTTGCTGACAACCGCCATGCGCCATCAGGCAGGGTGTGCCATGTCCTCATTGAAGCAGTGGGATCTAGGGCACAGGGATGCAGCTGCAGGGCCTAGGAAAGCTTTTGTGACCCTAGATGTATGTCCTGGTGAGGTGCCTACTTCTCGGGGAATGCCATCATCTCATATCACCATGGTTTTTGCAGAAAAGAAACTGTTATGAGAGGGTCTGGAAGGAAACGGACTGTTCAGACCTGGACAATAAAGGATCAGGCCTTCAAGGCTCTTTGAGGTATGTACCCAGTACCCACCATTCCAGTGTAGATGTGCCCAGAGAGTCCAAATGCATGCTGACTCCACATAGCGCAGAAGTGTTCACGTTCCCTCTGACCTCTCTTGTCACACCTGCCTGTTATGGCCCAGGATAAGGACATGAAAGCTTGTCACAGTGTGTTCACACAGGAGCTGTGGGGTGGAGCAAGGAAATGAAGGTTGGTTCAACTTGTCCCAGTAAATTGCAGTTGTTCTGGGGCATTTTGGATGTAGCAAAACTGCTTGTACCTCTTTGACTTGCACCTGAAGTTAGTTTCCCATTCATCTAAATGCTGCAGTCCTTATGTGAGATGATTTGAACCAGCATTACAAAGAAGCTTGTCCTGGGGTCTATATCACTCGCTAGTACTGGAATGGGTTTTTGGTAGGTACTGCTGCCTGCCTCACCGCTCTATGCCCACAATAGCCTCCCCACCACAGCATGACTCGACGGCTCAGTGCCTTTCTGCCTGCTTGCCCCAGTCTCAAACCCACAATCACCATTTCCTTCTCCTCCAGCGTTTCCAGGTCTCCTCTGCCGCTCCATGCAACCTGACAGCAAAGATGACAAACTGTCACTGTGGGACCAAGGTTGAGGCATTTCGTCCAGGGTAGTAATATCCCGTGGCCTCTGGTATTTCCCGCTCATTACTGTTGCCTTTGCTGATCCTTTCCATGCCTGCCCTTTCATCTGTGTCGTTGTCAGCCTCCACTGACACGGTACCAGCCGCAGCCCCTCGCAAAGCCAGTGCACCAGATGACTAACCTTTCCTCTCCTGATGTACTCTTTGCCTGTGTCAGGGATTTTAAAATTCCAGTTGCGTATACCTTCACCAGCTTTCCAGCCTTTGAGAGGATCCTAGCAAGTGCTGTGGTGCCAGCCAGGGGGGTAGGTGGACAATTATGGGGAAGCAATTCATCTTAACTCTGATCCCTTGGAAACACTAGCTTCCCTTTGCACTGCAATCACATATCTCTCCTTTGTGTGTGTTTTGAAGATCTCCCCCTAAATTAAAAAAAATAAACCCTCTGGGATTAAAGCATCCTGCTTTTGCAGACCCCTGGCTGCTGTACTGCCACTGCGAATCAGTAGGTCACACTTCTTTTTCCCCACACATCGACTCAGCAGCAACAATGGAGCCAAATGAAGCTTTTCTATTCATTTGGTTTCTGTGGTCTAATACCTGCCAAGCATTTGACCGCAGCTCTTTGGCTTGTGTCTACAGACTCCAGGATCCTGACCTGGCTTGCATCCAGCTCCCAGCTGAGCCTGCAACGCTTTAGCTGCTGTGGGCAGCACGGGCAGTGTGCATTCGGTTCACTGAGGCCATCGGTACGTTACATCCAGGCTGGCTTGCCAGCTCTCAACAGGTCTTGGGAAAAAGGGAATCCATTGGGGGATTGCTTTGTTTTTGCAGAAATATGTAACAGCTCCTTTTTCATTTCTGTGGCCTTTCCCACATAATGATGATTTCATTCAGGGATGTTTATAAAAACACTGGCAGAGTTGCTTTTGGAAACCAGGAGACCTAGCAGAGGTGGTTTAAAAGGCACACCAGCGCAGCAAATGTATCTGTGAAAGAGTAAAATTTTTTAAACTGATTTAAAATGGTTTCCAAGTCAGTGGAACATACCGCAAACAGAAATATGAAAGAGCAACAGAGCAAGAATGGCCTTTTTGTGTTGCAGAGACCAGTGGGTTTTTGACTGCATCCACATCAGCCCTTCAGTTTGGATCAGAAGGGTGCAGTTCTCCATTACCCCCGCTTTGGTTTGCATCACAGAGCATGGAACAGATTCCCCTTGGATGAAATCAAATTGGAAGTTGCACGCCAAGATTGCACCTAATATACTCCTGCCCCAAATGTATGTTCAGTCTGGGGGAATCAGTCAAGCAAGTCCAAAGCCAAAAAAATCCCTGCCTTCCTGAAATGTGCATGTTGCATATGTGGGTCCTTGGCACCAGCTGTTTCACAGTCTAGAATCTCTCCTAGAGCATTAGAAGCAGTCCACACCACTTTATAATGCAAACATAGCCTACCACAACCTCTTCTGTTAAAATGGAAAGCTGAGAGTATAAACTGAGCAGTGCAGGAGTAACCCTTAGCATCTGCTATCCATGTGGGAAGATACATCTAGTTAACCACGGGCATTCTGATATTACTACTACCATGTATAGCACCTGGAAGCCCTTTACAGGGATTAGGCCACTATTGTAGGCACTGCTTGGATTTAATAAAGAGGTCCCTGTCCCAGACAACACGAATAGGAAAAATACACTGACCTACAGTCTATATGCAAAAGGAGGGAACAGAGAGGTTACTGCTGTAGCTACATACTTCTCCAGACTAGGCATAAATGGGTTCACAAGTGAAAAATTACCTTGGTTTTATCCTCACCCAGATTCAAGCTCACCACTAAACTGCAAAAAATCTGGCATAAATAGCCAGCTCATCTCAGCTGAGGCCAGCCCCGAGAACGCAGAAATGCTGGAGGTCAGGAGCGAAGTGGGACAGCCAAATTGGGCAGGGAAACCTCCTGCAGCCTCTCTCTGCCAGCTGCTGGCTCTGAAAGCCTCTACCGGGAGACCTGCACCTTCCTAAACACTAAAACCACCCCTGACAGCAACTGAATGTCTTTGATTTGTACGAATAAATTTCAAAATGTCCTATGATTACAGCTTTGTAATATTCTGGAAGCAGATGGCAGGCACAGCTGACAGTGACAGTAGTTTTAAGTGCAAATAGGAGGTGGCAGAGAGGAGGGGGGAGATACAGTGTTGGTTTAGGAAAGCGGTGTAAGGAAAGGAGCTCTTATTTTGAAGACGCAACCAAATGATGAAAGCAGGTAGGGAGGATTCAGCTGCCATTGGGAGAAAAACATCCAGCTCTGGTACTTGAGCATAGTACAGCATGTGCTTAAATGCCTTCCTGAACAGACAAGAGAGGGACAAGGAGAAAGAGAAAGACAATCTATTCAACTGCACTTGACCCTTAGGAGTGCCACTCTGCTCTCCTAGGAAATAAACAGCAGTAGGCATTTCAGAAGCTAACACTCAGCGCCTGGATAAACACACACAATAAATCCCAGCTCCCCCAGGACACCTCCTTATTTCTGGGTCAGGTGATAAAGTTGACTTGTCTGAGATAAAGCTCTTACTTTTCTAAACTGTGTCAGGAAACAAAGTTGCTGGCATTTATCAGCTGATCCCAGCTTTAAAAATCATTACACCCTCCCTGCAATCCTTGAGGTGATGCTTACTTCATTAAGATGCAAGCGGGAACTTGAAACCATCCATGGTGCTAAATGAAGTTCCTACAATGTCTCTTTAGTATACTTCCATTCTCACCACAGGCAGCAAGGAGAGATTATTTCCTTCCTTCTATCATGTAAAGAGTTAAGCAATAGAGAGGAAAACTCAAGGAAGACACTCAGTGCATCTTTTTCCTCTCCTCCCCCCCTCCACCCCCCAGCTTTTTTTTAAACATAGTGTACATCAAAGTAAAAACTGACATGCGGTGCCCTGAAGCACTCTGCAGCATGCTTTTAGGTTTTGGAAATTTCATTTTCTACCTTATGATGATTACATGAGAGAGGACGAAATGCTTGCTTTGAGGTTCATCTTAGACAGAGATGTAATAAACGTTGTGGCTTCCCACTGCAATGGAACAAATTCTTTTGTAGATGGGCAGGGGGGAGTATGTGGTTTAGTTTATATTTCAGCACTTGGATATGGGTGGAGATGCCATATGGGGAGTATTTGGAAGAATGGAAAGGAGGAGAAAGAAGAAAAAGAGGCATTGGTGGCTTAGCCAGTGAAGTACTTGCTTTTCCTCTAAATGCAGTCCACCCTAGTTGAAAATTAGTTTCTCAGTCCCCACTGAACTGCAGTTGTCCATACACACACACATAAATAAAATCCCAAGCCTATAATAAATAATTCATCATATTTTAGTTTCTCCTCAGCTAAGCCCCAAGAGTGAGACAGCATGAAGACTGAATCACATCTGCCTTGTAACAAAATGTTTGTTCCTCCAGATACACAAGAGGAGATGGAGATCATTTTAATCATGCCATGCTGTGCTGGATTACTTGTTTGCTTTTTGTCTTTGTGGACCATTGTTGTTCAGAAGGGACCACACTGAGGCTGGTAAATTCACCTTACTTCCACCTGCAAAGTAAGAAAAAATAGCTTTGTGTTGCCCTTTCATGAAGTTTATAAAAATTCCTAAGTGCATCCATCCCTAAAAAAAGAAGGCCATCTGGTCAAAATCTCTGTCTTAGACACGTTTTCACACTGATTCCTGAGTGAAAGAGCCTGCTCAGGTTTATCTAACAACAACATCCAGTGCTTTGGCTCTCCTTTAAAAATGTCTTTCAAGTAATTTTGGTGTTTTGACATGTAGGTGCACCCTCACTGCAAGAACAGCCTTCCTCTCCCCACCAGAGTGGGAAGGCATTAATCGCAAAGATGCTGGGGCAGAGCCTGCCTGAGAGAGCACAGTGAGGTCTGGGACAGGGCTGGGACCAGGACATTCTTCTCCTGGTCTGGGACGGTGCCAGGACCAGGGCACATCCTCCCCTGGGCAATTCCACTCATTACCCTCCCTCACTCTGCTTGCTTGCTCTGGCTTACCCAGTTAGCTAACAAAAATGTCACTAGACCACTGACAGTACAGAAAGCAGAAATCTGGAGTACGGTTCTCTATGCACCAAATGTGCTGAAGATCACAGCAGATCAACCACTGAGAGCAGCATGCAAACTGCAGGGCAAGGTCGAGCAAAGCTAGGCAGAGCAAGCCTGCCTAGGTAGGGATGACATGGAAAAATAAACTTGTCAAGTTCTCTTTCAAGGACATAAGCAGTAGGATTCATGACAGGCTCATTCTGAGTACCAAGAGGTGGCACAGATGATGAGCTCCAAAGCGGGCACTCAGCTAGATCCACTGCATCTAGGTCTGATGGGCATCTAGGTATCATGATGACAATTATGGGTTAGCTTCCCACCTTGTCCATTTCACAAAACCCATGATCTATTGGCAATTTAGTGATACTGCTTGAGAGTCTTTGTAGTAGACATGTGGCACTTGCATTGTGTAGGCTGGCTGGTCTGCAAGACTGGAGCCCCTAAACATGTTTAGCTTGGCTGATGGCCACTGCAAACTGTGCTATGGTGCTACCGGCAACTGATCTTCGCGTTTTGCTTGTCTCTGTGCAGGATTTGAGTTATGGTGGACTGATTCCATTTTTTGAAGTTTATACCCCAGCTTTGACCTTTGGCTGTTGCCATATTGATCCCTTCCCAACATCTCTGTTCATCCAGCATTTAGACCTACGTACTGGCAGTAAAGGTTAAGGACCTCTTCTTTCGGCTGCTCCTACAAATAAATAGCAGTATCATAAGGAGGCAAGAGCACACTGAAAACACTTGAATGAACCCTGAATGCAGCCAAGCCTTTCATGCAGCAAGGCCTAATTCCATCAGAGCTGAAGACAGCTTTAGCCAGTGAAAAGCCTCTTCATTTCACCTCCACTTCCCCAGCTTCTCTAGCATACTCAGTCACATCTTGGGAGTGGGGGGAAGAAAGCAATAAAGCCCATTTCAGAATGGATGTATTTGTATGATTTTAGCAGCTATAGAGCTGGCAAATTTGAGGAAGATTCACAGGTGGCCCTGCTATAATGTTGGGAAAACTTTGTCAAGCACCAGAATGTCAGAGCCAAGGGGTTATTTGAATGTGAATTGTCCCCTTCATCAGTTCTCCCTGGGGACTGCGTTATCGCTTTTTGATCAACTGGAAATGTCACCTACACTGATTACACCAGGGAGCTGAAACTGGGGTTTCTACTTGAAGTTGTACTGAAACACAGAGAAAAACGTATTGCTTCTGGGTATCAGGACATCATTAGGCTTTAACCTATAACCCAAGGGCTGCTTGATGCATATTAGGGAAAGTATTGACTGTACCATAACTTTGCCACATGGAGGCTTAGGCTGTTTTTGAAACACTGTATTTTGGTTCAATTTGTCTTGGAAATAAAAGGTTGTGAAGTAGTTCCCATTTTACCTCATAATAATTGGGCTGTTACTGGCAGGTGTTTCACACACAGCTGAGCTGTCCATGGGAAGGAATGGGATGGTTAGCTGAAGAAGGTCATCTTACCAGCCTTCTTCTCATCAATAACTCATCAATAACTTCTCCTTATACAAATCATCCTTGGCCTGTACATATTTTGCTTTTCAATGTTCCAGTTAGGACTATGACTTTCCTGCAAAACCATTTTGGTCAGTACAACTGCCATGTGAATGTCTTTTCCGTAGAGCATGGCCTGAGAACTGCTTGGGCTGAAGCAGATTAATAAACTAAGTTTTAAGTATAAGTGCTGCCTTTTTGAGGCCTGACAAAGCCTTGTGAATAGAAAGATTCTCCAAGTGCAATTGTGGCCGTGGTCCAGTGAGTCCTGAGGAGTGGTGTCAGCCTAACGCTTTAGGGAATCTGGACCTCAGTCTAGTTATTGTTTTAAAAATTTATATCTCCATTTCCTACTACACTGACTTCTGCATCGCTTTACAGGTGCAGAAGTGCTTTCAAGAGTTTATAATTCAGCCAACATGAATGCTGTGATGTCCTCAACTGGCTATTTCCTTTTTTTCAATGACAACTTCATCTGTGAACTCTAAAGCTCTTTCTTTGCTTTTCAGAATTGCATTCGTGCTCTTTCCCTAAGATTTTATCTGGGCCATATTATGAGTAAATGTAGGGAGAAGAGAAATTAACTGTGGAAGTTAATCCTCTGGCTTTTCCACCCTGGCTCAATATCTGTCTCCTCTACCTGGGCGCAGCAGCCTAGATTTCTACTGGTTTATTTCAGGTATGTAGGTTGACCTTATATTCGTGTGCAAATCAACTTCATTAATGTGGCCTTAGAACATTTGTGCTCAGCAGAGTTTACTTCTAAAGACCAAAAGCAGTAAATCTTCAATATTAAAATCCCACAGTATACTGCCTAGTTAGAAAGGCAAAATCTTATGCTGGTTAGTGTGAGTGTCCACGAATAACCGTCCCCTTTACTCTGACACCTTGTTAGAGTTGGAGTGGTGTCATGGTTTAACCCCAGCCAACAACTCAGCCCCACTCAGCCGCTCGCTCACTCCCCCCACAACGGAATGGGGGAGAGAATCAGAAGAGTAAAAGTGAGAAAACTCATGGGTTGAGGTAAAGACAGTTTAATACGGAAAGCAAAAGCCATGCACACAAGCAAAGCAAAACAAGGAATTAATTCCCTGCTTCCCATGGGCAGGCAGGTGTCCAGCCATCTCCAAGAAAGCAGGGCTCCATCACGCATAATGGTGACTTGCAAAGACAAACGCCATCACTCCAAACATCCCCCCCTTCCTTCTTCTTCCCCCAATTTATGTACTGGCCATGACATCCTATGGTCTGGAATAACCCTTGGGCCAGTTGGGGTCAGCTGTCCTGGCTGTGTCCCCTCCCAGCTTCTTGTGCACCTGGCAGAGCAGGGGAAGCTGAAAGGTCCTTGACCTAGCCTAGGCCCTACTTAGTTAACAACTAAAACATCAGTGTGGTATCAATATTCTTCTCATCCTAAACCCAAACCACAGTGCTATGCCAGCTACTAGGAAGAAAATTAACTCTATCCCAGCCGAAATGAGGACAAATGGGAATTGCCAAAATAAACAGCCTCTTGGTCTCCGTTTTCTCTATATGCCACAGTGGAATGGCAGTGTCACTATCTTTTTTCATGCACTCCTTATACATTGTATAAGGCAATAGTAGACTAACAGGAAGGAAATAATGACTAATAATTTCATTTTTTGTTAGAGGAGTATCTGCCTTGAATGACTTGCCAATAAAGTGGAATGGAAGCTCTTATCTGAATTTTTCTCTCTGTCAAGAATAAACGAATAAACAATACAACTTTTGCATGAGCAGAAGATGGGCACCTTCAACACCAAGATAAATGTCAGGTGGTTCACTGTATGAATATTTCACTATCAAAAATGAATCCAGAGTCTTTATTCAAAGTTTTAAAATCTTAGGGCTCTGTCTAAGTTATCAGCTGTTGTCTTTGCTTGACAGCAAGGTGAATCCTCCCTACTCTCAATCACATTATATGCTCCCATATGCATATGAGCATATATATGTGTGCTTTGGACTGCCTGGTTTAAATTAATTTCTTAATGTTCTAATTGTTAACAGAAGAGCCAGCTTAGTCTATTTTTTCACATTTTCTGGTGACACCATGTGTCATGTAATGTTCTTAAGTTGAACAGAGTTCTCACTCTTAATAAGACTTGTGAGGTTTTCTGCTGCCCTTCCTGTGTGGTAGTCCTGTGTCTAACAGCCAGAATTTAATCATGAGGTTTTTCATGAAGATAAGAAACCCACAAAGAGCTGGGGTAAGCCAAGTAGAATCAAGCTCAACCATTCTAGTTGATTCCTACTAGACATGCCAGGTCTTAGCCTTCAATTAAATCACCTCAATGGCATAAGTGTAGTCTGAAAAAGAGATTACTATAAGGAGTATATTAACACTCCCCATGCAGATACGTGATTTTTGTGTTCTGTTATTTCGAAGACCCTCAGGGCCAAAACTACATTAAAAACATATTGGACTGAAATGGTGTAAATACAAATCAATGCCAGAGCCCTGATCTATTTAAAGAGAAATCCAAGTTAATTTAAAAATAGAGGGAGAATCCATCATTTAGGATATTTTGCAGTCTCATGTCTTATTTTGTAACAAGCTCTTGCTTAAGTTAACAAAGAACTCTTAAAATACAACTTCTATACCCAAGAAGCCATGCCAACAAACCAACACCCTTCAAGCATGGTCCTTTCAGGAACTGTCTTTGGACTGTGCAGCTGACCACAGAGAACAACATGGACCTTGTGCAAAAAAAGAATGCCTTCAGCTTCCTCATTTGAAAGTGAGCTGTAGTTCTGGAGAAATGAAGGAGAAGCAGTTCATTTCAGATGTCTGTCTATGGAGAACAATTTAGTGTCAGGGCCTCAGAAATGTCTGACTGAGGCCATGTATAAATTGGTCATGAAGAAACAGTGACAGTAATATCAAAAAAAAGGTCAAGAATAATTTTCTTATTACTTTCATGATAGGAACTTCCATGCCTTCCGTGTCTAGGAAACACATCTTGGGCTGCAGCTTATTCCCTCTGTCACATTCCTCCCAAAATGGTGTGGGCTCCCAGGGACACTCCACACTCCTTTGCAGATGTTTTCAAAATACTTTCACCTTTAACACCTAGGCAAGGTGTCTTGAGTGGCTTCATCCATACATTGTTCCCACAATAAGCAAATAATCACCAATGCGTTCATTGTTAAAGTGCTCTTTATGAATTAAATCCTTATCCATCATTGTGAGTGTGCGTGCTGTTTCCAGTGATGAGAGAGATACAAGCCCTTACCTCAAACATTTTTACCATCTGACTTTCATTTACCTGTGACGTTATGAAATCTTGATAGCTGCCTCAGGTAGCTGGGATAGACGAGGGCACTCAGCATACTCATTGCTAGGCAAATCATACTGAACAGTGGTGGTCATCACCAGTTTGGTAATTATTCCTCCATTTTGTCATTTCAATATACCTGTGATGTTGCACAGAAAGCTCTGCTTCTCAACTATATTTATGGGCATTCTAAGCTGTTTGCAGTTACTGTGTAGCTCTGATTAATACTTCCTCCCCTCTGACATAGAAGGAGCTGCATTCTGTCTTTATTATTTTCCTTCAGATTCCATACTTCTGCATTAAAAAAAACCAACAGTGTAAATCAAGGAAGTAGTGTTGGAGGTCCATAAAATGTGAGACTATGAAAATGTCATCACTGCACATTTTATTTTCCTGTCTACTCTGAATCTCCCAAATTTGTTAGTTTATTTATGTCTGCATTGTTCTTTTGGGATACCTTATTCTTAAGAGGTACTGGCCCAGACCTCCAGCTCCACTTTTATGGTTTATGTTGTATTTGGAATGGTTATTTCAACTTCCCTATTCATATGCAAGCTCATATCCATCTGTCAGTCCCTCTGGTAAGCTTAGAGCATGCATTAAGTATTGTTGATTGCATTTTTCCCAAGTCTAACAAAATCATTATACCTTGGTCACACTATTTCTATGTATTTTAATTTTCTTCAATAACCTATGCTATTTTTCCTTTGACCGCAGCAGGCAGTAACAGGCTTCATAGAAGACCTTGGCAATGAAAATCACATTGTACAATTGATTTCAGTCCAGCCCTGAGTACATGATTTGTATGAAGCAGCTTGCCTTGCAAAAAGATGGAGCAGCTATCACCTGGGTCTTTATTTTCTTTTATAATAAAATTTGTATCAATTAATGTCCAGGGAATTTTAGTCTCTTGAAACACAGAGTGCAATCAATACAAGCATAACTCTTGGTTCAATGCGCAAAAAATAATGACAATTATATCTGTGCATTTCAGTAATGAAATAATTGCTTTTTCTCTTACTCTACAGTCCTCAGTTTACTAACAGCCTATAGGACTTATAATTTCCAGCTGTGAGTCCTTTATAGGCTGAAGGAAATAATCCAGATGAATTTCAACAGTTCTATGATACCTCCATATCTAAAATGGTTCTTTCAATATCATATAAAGACAAAATTTTTTCAGATGTATGCTATTGTGCACTTCAAGGTAGTAACTCACTTTATTTAACAGAAGTTGCCACGGACTTACTACAATTTATCTGAAAGGAAAAAAGTGTTCTTCTTCCAGAAGCTCAGGAGTGCTCTGTGTGTGTGTATGTAAAACATGTCTTCCTTCTATTTCTGTAACAACTGTTGATGGAAAGGATAATGAAGGGAACGATTAAATCGGACAGAAGGTAGTTCCATCAGGTTGCTCTTCAAGAGGTGGACAGAGCCATTGCGAAAGCATTCCAAGTGACTCTTCCAAACCCATTTGTTGTGATAGGTAAGACAAATATTGCATCTTGTATCTGACATCTGAAATGTCAGACCAAATGAAATGATGGATTAGTAAGGCCATGGACACAACAGTAGAGAGAAATTGAAATATAATGATGCCAGAGCCAATCCAGGTTGCAGAAGATGAAGCTGGAATGGAAATAGCAAGAAAGCTTATTATAGATTCCCCAAATGGGGAAAAAAGATTCATCCTGCTGTTTAACGTAAGTATTAGTGTTTCATCAGTTCCTTGTTGGTCAGTGCAGTGCTACCTAGACTGTTATCTTCAGACAATTTGAGCTTTCATTTATTATCTGTACTACAACTTGTAGTTTGGGAATAACCCATGAAACAACAAACAATGTACTATGCACCACTATAACTATTGGTAATAATACTCAGCATGCATACCTTTTCCTTCCTCGTTGTGGATATTATAAATTAATTTTTTTTAAAAAAAAAAAGCGTGCTGATAGAAAATCTAGCATTGCAGAGTTCATTTATCAGAATATATCACCTGGTGGGTGGAAATACAGAAGGAATTGTGACAAAGGCACTTGTCACACTGTCAGAGTCACGTCTGATCCAACACACTACATTTTGAAATGCAAGGAGTATACAGTAATGACGAGTCACCCTGTGTAATGTGTAATAGAAAGGATATCATCAGAAAAGATTTATCACCATAAAAAATAAAAGGTGTCTTATTATTTGTACTGTGTCTTCAAATCCTGTCTTGACATTTTACAATGCATGATGCAATAATGACTAAGGAGGAAGAAAGAGTGATTGAAACAAAAATCACAAGGCAGTGGCCAGGCAATGTTCAGATGCAGAGGATGGGAGGAGGATGTGCAGATGGAGAAAATGGGAGGGGACATGTCCATGAGGCCCCATGCTTCACCCACCCTGGAAGGAGAAGCACAGGCTGTACAGCAGATTTGAGCAGGCTGGCTCCCAGTGCCCGTTCTCTCTCCAAGAACAATGCTGTTGGTCAGCCTGGCAAAAATTCAAGACTCCAAGACACTGTTGTCTGAAAGATTAAAGCTTTGTACAGCCTTAGGCGGACTGGCCTGTGGTATGAACATGTTCAGTCCTTCCAGATCATGTAAAGGAAACAGCTCAGCTAGGCTAATGCACAGTGCAGGCTCATGCTTTTTCCTTCAAGTATTGTGGGGGTTAGTCTAAATTGGCACCTTAGCAGTACCTTACAAATCAAATGCATTTGCTGAGCATGCCTGGGCAAAAAGCACGATGCAGTCTATGCTTAATTCATAGCATGAAGGTATCTTGGCTCAAAGTGCATGACATTACACCCTTTTCAGTGCCAGCTTTCAGTGCCTGAATCCAGTTATTCTTCAGTTACACCTGAAGCAATGATGAGAACAAGTGTATTTCATCTTGTTCTTTCAGTAATTCTAACCTTGCACGGAAAAGGAAGCACCTTCTTTGTGGTGGTGCAATGGTCACAAGTACACAACATTGCTTGGAAGCCCTGAAGAAATGACAGGACATTGATCCCCCTTCTCAGTGATATCAAATTCTTCCACTGGACTCCCTTACACCCTTACCAGACCTGCCAACAGGTTAATCTTTTCCATAAACATCTACCAAAATACCAAAAAAATATGGAAAACATTTCTATTGTGATTCTCCACATCTTTGAGGCATCCTAGCAGTAAACATACAAACAAATAAATAAATAGCCTGGAAAGGCAAGTTCTCTTCTGTCATGACATTTACAAACACAAGGGGCAAAATACCTATTTTTTAAGATTACATCCTTAAAGCTATTGCCACCTCTGCTTCTATTGCAGTGTCAGTTCAGCAGCTTTCTTCACAGTTGTTACAATTAGTGATAGAGGCCTCAGCTCAGATGAGCACATGCTTTAAGTTTCACCGAGTGCTGGGGGATTTAGCACATACTTACAGTTAAACACATGCTTATGTCTTTTCACAGTGCCACATCCATCATTTCTGTAAGCAGGTATGTCTTCATTAGCAAAAAATAGATTTTCTTTCAACAGAGAGGATTTGAAGCTGCTCTTCTGAGATTTTATACCAGCATTGATTTCTAGCTCAAGCTGTTTTATCAAGAGTGACCGGTAAAAGCATCATATGTCACAACTGAGTGGGAGGGGACAGAGAGGGTACACAAGTAATCAGGAAGATGTGATTTTATGGATTTACAGGCCACTGTGACAAGGAAATAAGACCAAAGTTGGAAATTCTCTGTGACCATCCCCACGTCTTATGAACTGGACCAGATTGAATGTAAGTTTGTCAGCCAAGCTCAGCTGACACAGGAAGGCACAGAAGGAGATGGCATCTTTCAGGTGAGAGACCATGGATCATTTTTATCTTGGTAATTCAAGACAGAAAACTCTAACATCATCACAAGTTTGTAACCAAGTTCAATTCTGAACCCCTGATTGAAATCAGCACAGGATCTGCTGAACAACATCCAGCTTGGTCCTGACTGCTTTTGCATATTCTGATCTTGAATGCAATCACAAAACACATGCAGCATCACTGGTTTATGCTATAATTCATTTACATGTCATTTAACTGCACTATTGTCCCAAGATTATGTCTAATACTGTCTGATAAGCGGCAACCATGTCCAAGTAACCCTAATTCACCATATGAAAATAGTCACTGATATTAATAGGTCTGTGTCTGCTGCTCCAAAGAGGTATTTCCCATGCTTAGTATCTGTAGCCTTTGGTAAACTATTCATATCCTATATCTTCACAATGGTATTGAAATGTCTATTTACTGACATATATAAACCAGTTTTATCTGCATTCAAATGCCAGCTTCACAGAATGTTGGCTAGAGCACATTAATTCAAGCAGAATAAGGGTAGGGTGGTATCTCAGCTTTCCCAAGTAGGAAATATTTACATTTTAGTATTTTCTGTGACAGTGCACCCAAGGTATGTTATTAGTGGCTGTGTAACACACTAAGCAGTTACTGGGAAATGCTTCTTAGACAGTGCTATACTAGACCAGTATTGCACTGTAGAGATCACTGGCTTCTCTACAGAACTGGAAAACTGAAGTTAAATCTCAGTATTTGCTCAAGTTCAGCATTTAAATTTTCTAATAAATTATAGTAAAAATCTTTTATTTAAAGCCAAGTTAATTTTGTCCATTGTTGTTGATACAAGGTTCTTCTGTCAAGGAAGAAGAAAATATTAAAAACCTTTAACACAGTAGTTGTCTTCGTGCCTTTTAAGATATCAGTCCTTTAGACACACAGTTGTTAAAAAATGCTGTCACTATAGAGATACTGGTCATAACTCAATAGACAAGGTTTCAAGTAAGACTCTTTTCTGGGGAGAAAAGAGTGAAATCAGTACTGATGGCTACATGAAAAACAGATCAGAATAAATCTGCATAAAAGTAGTTCTATAGATACACAAACTAAGATTTGCCAGTTGTCACAAAATTGTTTTGGCTGAATATTATAGGACTCCAGTGTGCCATCTTCCCTCTCAGAAGGCTCAATGCCTCTCTTCTGTTTTGGGGCCTTATTCAGCAAACACTTTTGCCATTAGTGACTTTATGTGTGTAAGTGGAAATCAGCTTGTGTGTGAGTTCTGTCTGGCAGCTGCCACAGATTACCAGTACTTTAGGCAGGGTATGTGCTGTAAATTAACCCTGGTCACCAGCTCAGCCCAGCCACTTGATCACTCCCCCCACCATGGTGGAACGGGGAAGGCAATAGGAAGAACAAAAGCAAGAAAATTCAGGGGTTAATATAAAAATAGTTTAATAACTGAAGGAAGGAGGAAGAAGAAAGAAACCAACAATGAAACAAAAAACCCCCAAGTGATGTAAAGGCAGCCGCTCACCTCCCACAAGCAGACTGATATCCAGCTAGTCCACAAGCAATGGCTACCTTCAAAAAAACCCAACCCTCCCCTCCATTTTTATTGCTGATCATGACATTATATGGCATGGGATATCCCTTTGGTCAGTTTGGGTCAGCTGTCCTGGTTACGCCCTCTCCCAATTTCTCATGCTCCCTCAAGTTGCTTGCTGGGGAGACAGAGTTGGGAAAAGGGAAAGCCCCCAGTGCCATGCAAGCACCACTCAGCTACAGCCACAATGCTGGTGTGTCATCACACTACTTTGGTCACAAATCCAAAACACAGCACCATCCAGAAGAAAATTAACTCCATCCCAGCCAGACCCAGTATAATACGTTTACCTTAGTATCTGTGCTTCCCATATTTAATCCTTAGCAAGTATGGGACTTGACCCTGCCGTCAGATCATGCAGAGCAGAGCTGCACTGGCCTCAAGGACAGTGTACCAGAGCAGCTTCTTATTGCAGGATCAGACACTTGGGGTGTGAACATCATACAACTAACATTTCCTATTTCCTTAACCAGCTTTTTATGGGCATGGTACTTCCCTCTGAAAATTATTTATTCCCAGCTAAACACAGCCAGTATTTAGAATATTTGATATTCAAAATGATGATTATTAGTTTTGCCCACATTTCCAGCTTTCTCTGACAAAGAGAAACATGAAAACCACAAATGGGCAGTAAAACTTTTTTTTGGGTGGGAAAGAACACAATGGGTTTGAAACAAGCTAGCAAAATACTATTACCCCTCCTCATCCCTCTTGACAGATGACTTGTCAAGGTGGCTGCAGTTTAAAGGCTGTCTCATTAGTCAGTACTGCTGACTAACGAAAGACAAGGAAAACAAGCCAGGGACTGGAGGGAATCAGTGGAGCTGCCTCACTCCACACTGTGGTCTCCAGGCGACGCAGTGAATTTCTCTGCCTGTTCAATTCCCGCATCCATGGGCTTTATAGCATAAAACTCTCATCCACAAAAAGCTTTAATTCCATTAGGTCATGGGTTTTAAACACACACCTAAAGTGCTGTCCTGAAAACTGATAGTCACATGAGTTACACTAAAACACTATTGTGGGTTAACCCCTTGTAGGCAGCTAAGCACCACGTTTGCTTACTTCCCCACTACCAACCCTGATGGTAGAGGAAAAGATAAAAAGAAAGAGTAAACCCAAGAAGACTCATGGGTCAAGGTAAAAATAGTTTAGGAGGTGAAGGAGAAGTGGAAGAAGGAATAAAGAACACAAAACAAAGCAAGCGATGCAAAGACGATCACTAACCGCCTCCCATGCTAGACTGATGCCCCACCAGTTCCTGAGCGAAAGATAGGTAACCTGCCTAAACCGCCCTTCCCTCCGTTTTATTGCTGAACATGACGCTGTATGACACAGAAAATCTCCCGTAAGTTTGGGTCATCTGCCCAGTCATGTGCCCTTCCAACTTCTCATGCACCCCAATCTATTCAGTGGGGGTGGGAGGGGCAGAGTGAGCCGAGAAGGCTTTGACACTGCGCAAACACTGTTCAGCGGTACCTGAAATGCTGGTGTGTTATCAGCATCGCAGGAGCTGCTATGGAGAAAATTATCTCCATCCCAGCCAGACCCAGTACAAATGCTTTAAATCAGCAACTGCCCACTGGCAGATGATCCTAACTCTGGTCTACCTGGCAAATACATCAGTCCTTTCAGTCTGCCCTTTGGCAGTCCCATGCTTTCCACTGTTATCATATGCTACATTTTCAAACAAAGACAAGTGCCTCTCATCTCTCCATGTAGTGACTGTAAGACAAATTGCTTTTGCAATGAACAGATGTAAACTGCTTGAAATTAATTTTTCTAATATGCCTGGTCCTGCCTCCCTGGACAGGCTCTTCTGTTTCTAATGGAAGCTCTCTATAGGGATTTACCTGTAGTGGGGCCTTTTCCAACTTTCACATCTTAATAAAACAGTAAAATTAGATTGATTTCCTGTCTTCAGTTCACTTACCATAGCTGTGACAAATAGGTTTTAACTTGTCCAGTTAAGTTCTACCCAAAATCTTCTCTCTAAGTAATTTGCACTTGATGGAAATTATTTCACTGACACTGAAATAGCGACTTCAGTGATGGTGACAATGAGACAAACTCCTCTGAAGACACTGGAGCTGCGGTTGCTCACATCAGGCTTAGTGCATCCCCTAATGTTTACTGGAACTTGCAAAGCTTCAGTAGCTCTGGGCAACGGGATGGCTCAGGGTCTTGGGTTGCTATCTGCCTATTTATAACGTGACAGTTGCCATGGTACCTGAGCACCACTGGAAAGGCAGCTTGTTGCTGCAGGCCTACAAACAGCATCCAACCTAGCTGAGCTCATAAAAGTACTATCTGCCAGGGCTGTTCAACAGCATGTATGCACTGGCCCAAACATAAAATGAGGCAATTTGAACTTGGGTTCTCTGGAAGCTGTTATTTTAAGCTTCCTGAAATTGCCGAAACCAAGAAGCCTGGTTCCTTGTTTGCTGGGCAAGTTCTGTTGCAAAAAAAGATGGATGTTACTGGACTGCCAGCCATTTTTAAGAATGAAAATGACCACAACTGCTCTCTTTTGGGATGTTTCATGTTCAAGTGCACGATACAATCACAGTCACAGCACTGGATCCCTTTGGAGTTGTAGGCACAGCATCACTTACTGAAGAACCTCTGAACATGCTCAGGCATGACCTGGAAAGCAGAGTGCTCAGACCTGCTAAGCCAGCTGCAGCCTAGGCATGGACAGGTACCTAGAGTACCTTATGACAAAAAATCAGGTGCCTATGGGCTTGGATGGGTCTACAAACTGGACATACACGAGTCCACCACACAGGGGGGCTACACACAGCAGGCTGCACAGCTGGAGAGCAGCTTGTCAGAAAAGGTGCTGGAGGTCCTGGTGGACAATCAGTTTACCATGAGCCAGCAACGTGCCCTTGTGGGAAAAAAGAGGCCAACAGTATCCTGGGTTGCATTGGGAAGAGCATTGCCAACAGGTCACGGGATGTGATCTTTCCTCTCTGCTCGGCATTGGGGTTGCATATGCAGATTCTGGGTGCAGGTCTAGTCCGCCATGAACAACCTGGAGTGAGCTCAACAACAGGCCACAAATGTGATGAGGGGAGTGCAGCACCTTTCATAGAAAGAGAGACTAAGGGAGCTAGCACTGTTCTGCCTGGAGAAGAGAAGGCTCAGGGGGGTCTTAGAAATGCGCATAAATATCCAGTGGGAGAGAATAGGGAAGATGGAGTCAGACTCTTCTCAGTAATATCCAGTGGAGGGAGAAGAGGCAGTGGGCATAAACCAAAATATAAGACATTCCATTTAACGATGAAAAAAAAATATACTGGATAGTGATCAAACACTAGAACAGGTTGTCAAGAGATGATGCACAGTCTCCAATCCTTGGTGTGGTGGGTTGACCCTGGCTGGACTCCAGGTGCCCACCAAAGCTGCTCTATCACTCCCCCTCCTCAGCTGGACAGGTAAAAATCAGCCCAGCAGTGGCGAAGAACTCCCAGGGAAGGAGAAATGCCTGGGTTTCAGCTAAATATGAGAACTATGGTAAAAATCAGCCCAGCGGTCATGAAGAACTTCTAGGGAAGGAGAAATGGCTGGGTTTCACCTAAACTTAGCTAACACCTTTCAATTAACCCAACTTAAAGAACCTATTTTCCTTACTGAAAGTGCAAGTTAGTGTATTTTATTTCAATTTTAACTGGTAACAGGCTAATCTTTAGAGACAGCATAACAAGACCATCATCTGGATCACTTCTCCTTCCAAATATCTTAGACATCTTGTGTAACTTGAGCATCTACAAGGATTGTTTTTCTCTGTTGAGGAAGCACTTCAGCATGATGCATGCCCAATTTTCAGCACTTGCAGACTTGCCAGTATTTTACTTTAGAGCTTGTTTATACATGCACCTTCCTCCAAGCACCACCCAATCCGTCATAAACAATGGAATTAAGATGAAAGTCTGCCTGTTTTCATCTACAACTTTGCCAGCTCAAGTCACTCTGCGGGAGGGAAACCTTAAACAATCAGTGAAAAGGGTAACATCTGAATTCTAGTCAGCTTTTAATTTGTTCCCAGAGCTTCTCAAGAAACTGTGCTTGTAAGCCCAAGTATCTCCCTGGTGGCTGAAGAAGGTGAAATGAGCCATTTGAAAGATTTGTCAGCATCTATGAATGGATCACTTATGGGAACATTATGAATAGTGTAACTGGGGCTGTAAAAATCCTGGTTAGCCATGCAGCTGCAAGTAAGTCTGAGGATTATTACCACCGGTGAGTCATGGCATAGGTACCCCATTTTTAAAAGTAGGTTTTGCCTCACTAGGTTGCTTCTCTGGAAATTAGAAATTTGCTTTAACTACATTGTTTTGCATTGCTGGGGGAAGAATCTATCAACCACAAGGTGCCCTGCAGCTGAACTCAGCCAAAAAAACTAATAACTCCAGCAGATGTTTCTGGGTTTTAGGCAACAGGACTCCCTTTCTCCCACTGCGCTCTTTTTCAAAAGCAGACACCAATATGACTGAATTCCAGCATCCTCCACATCTACCACTAAAGCAAAATCTAATGTTAGGCAGTCAGTGGTGATAAAACTTCTGTGCACAAAGTCAGTGTGAGAGCAAAAACTGGTCTCAGTACATTTACTCTGGTGAGCACTGTTAGTGTAGCCAAAAAAACTTTCCTTGTGAGAAAGACTGTAAGATTAGGCCCCGTATTTCCATGACTGATAGTCTGCACTTTTAAAAATGTTGATCTTCATTATCAGCATTAAAAAGCTGACCTTATTTATTTATTTAGGCATTGTCTATTCTTGAGCACATGGTCACTCATTCCACAACTTTCTCACAGAATAGAATGTGTCCTGTTACATTCTCAGTACAATATTGCTTCCTTTCTTTTATTTCCAGATGGTTTTTCATGCTCTGGCCTTCAGGGTTATGCAGTATTGGGAATATATTTTATAAACACTACTACATCTCTGTGCTGTACTTAAGCAAGCCTTGGCACTGAAGTGCTCAAGACACTTATTGCCAGCATCTTCGTACTGTTGTGAACCTGAAATCTCAAACTAAGTGTTTGCTCTGTGCTTTTTTTAATAAGAAGGAAAAATGATGACAGAAAGATCTCTTTGTTTCCTTCTTCTTGGAGTACGGAGCTTAATAGACCTTCTTAAAGCAACATGTAGTGGCCAAGGAAATACAGGTGTCAATGTATTAATGGAAAAAATACATTGCATACTTCATATCCATAAACAAGGAAGCAGTGTCTGGATGTTTCAAGAAAGGTGAAGTGAAAGAAGTATACATTCTGCTGTTACTTAATTAAAAATAACAATGGTCTGGGCTCAGTAGCACATCATCATTTACCAACTGTACTACTTGGACACCAAAGTGTTCGTTTCATAATATCCCGTCAGAGGTAAGAATTGTTAGGGGGTTTTTTGGGTTCTCTTTCATACTTGTTTTCAAAACTATGATTGCCAAACTAAGTAAGGTCCATGAATCTGTCAGAAAAGATACCAACCCACAGAAGAGTACTTCTAGTGGTTGAAACTGTGGGAGTAGTAGTCTCAGTCTCATAAAATTACGTTGTTGTCTTTTTTCAGAGATTTCTGCTGAGTAACTTGTATTCAGATGGTGCTCAATGTTATTAGTACTCAGTCTCATGCAAATCAGTGTTCTTTGCTGTAGTCATACCAGGTAACATTTCCAATCACAAAGCTTAAAAAGGGAAAAAAAATGTGCACAGCTACAAAAACTTCCTTTTCCTGAGAAATAGCAGGTATATCAGAAAAAGCTAAATGACATAGTGGGTCAAAAGCTATTGTTTTAGGCTTATTCAGTTCTCCCCTTCCTTTGAAATGCTTAGGAAAATGTTATGGGAAAAATGCTAAGAAATTACTGACATTAGGGAACAATAGCATAGATCACATTCTGATTATATTTGGAGGTGTAGTTATATCTGGAAGCTTAAAAATAATTTTTTCTGAAAACATCTTCAAGCTTTGAGAAACACATGGCACACCACCTTATAATTTCTTTTACAAGAGTGCAAACCCAACTTTTGAAGAAAATGGAATTACAGTTTCTGGACAAAATGTGAACCTGTTACATGCAAACCACTTACACCAGCTGTGAAGCATTACAATTATTTACATTAAAGAACTGCTTCCAAGTCAGTGAGGATAACAGCAGTAGCGTTATTTCATCACTACACTATCTTACACCACCTCAGTGATACACAGAATATGCTGGACCGCCAAAACTCTAAAGTAGTCTGAAGGGGTAACTTCTGCCTGCAACCAAACCTGTCCTAAGGTGAAGAAACCAGAAATACAAAAGGGCTCGTAGTTCAGCTCTGATTATTTAATATATAAATCCAGTTCCTGGAGGGTTCAAAAAGCTATATGAGTGACTGCTATATACTGGAAGCATCTTGGACCTTCTGCATGCATTTAAAGCATGCCTTGCTGGTTTTCTTATTTCAAACCATGGTGAAGATTAAAACCGACAGATTTCAGCACTTCTTTTAAACTCCCAACTATTTCCAGTATTTGCAGCACATTACCTAGGAATGTCTAAACTACAGGAAGTTAGAGGAATGGCTAAGTGACTGGATTGAAGAGCTATTGATGAATCTAATAATTTTAACATGCTGGAAAGAATAACTTACATTTAGAATTTGTTATTTTATGCTAATATTGTTATTAACATCATATCAAGACTGGCATCAGTTCCCACATCATGTTACATAAGAGCAGTTCCTAAGATTGTATAGCATCCAGGCAACTTAAAAGAATATTGTGCTTCAATTCAAGCTATATAGAGACTGCTTTTTACATCAACGTGATTTATAAAAGAATGAGAAACAAGCAGCTCTTCCATAACTTTACCAGGAAATCACGGGCATTGTCCCAAGCAATTTCTCATGCATTGTCTGACTGTGGTTTGTAAGCTAGCACAAAGAATGTTCTTGCTTGGGGAGAGGATCATGTCTTTCCTGTCACTTCGATGAGACAGAAAGATTTCTTTACTGTTATTAAAGAAATTGCGAGAGAATACTGTACAAGCAGATGACTGAAAGGAGAATACTACAAAAAACTAGACTACCTTTTTGGAGAACAGCAGGCATTGCCAGCAGAAAAATATTTGTTTGGATGGTGCTAAATTCCACTTTTTTCTAACAGGTCAAATACAATTTTAGCCTCAGAGAAAAAAAAACGATCTTGATGCATTTCTGGTGTATATACCTCACATTCATCAGATATTCTTCATTGCAGAATGCAGAGCAGAAAAATTTTTATTGGGGATTTCAGGGTTTCTTTACTACATATGATGCAAGGAACTTATCTGCATGTGTTCTGTAATGTGCAATAGATCAATCTGACACAGATTACAGCAACCCAACCACTATGTCAGTGGTACCATAAGCCTTGCTCTCATTCATGTCAAAAGTGTCACCTCTTTTCCTAACAGCTCCTTATACATCCTTGTTATTCCTGGCTGCAATCTGCGTATCAGGGGAACCTTCTCCAATGAGTAGCATATAAAAGGGATGTTAATAAGAGACTGAAGAGTTATTTCTCAAAGCACTTGTCTAAAACCAGACCATTTGAGACTTATGGCCCTATGTCATTAATACAAAACTTTTTAAGCATTCCTTTGTGTTAACAAATGCTGGGAATTTATGGGTGAAACTGCAGACTCAGTTTTGAAAGATAAAGATGTTTCTTTTTTATTTGGAATCAGCTGAAGAAGAATCTGGTTAGGGTAAACTCACTGCAGAATGGGCTTCACCTCCAAGCTACCAGCTGTGAGGACTGCAAGATAGGAGAGGATGAACTGCTGAGAGGTAAGCAAGGAGGTGTGCTGCACATGATCATCCTGTGACACATTCTCCCAGCAAAATGGAGAATGCTCTCTTGGCAATGAATAGATCTTTTTGTTTAAGACATGCTAAAGAAAAGCCAATCAAGCTTGAAGGGAAGGAACCTTTATAATCACCTCCCGTGTTTCACCCATATTCCCTAGTGAGTGTACAATAAAGAGCAGACCTCTCTTCCAAGGAGGACTGCTGTGGGGAGATCCTTCATCAGTGGACCAGTGGAGAAGCTGTCTTTGTAAGAAGTTGACTGGCTGCATGTATGGCACACTGGAGTTTATACTAGCAGCTTAGTGCAAATTGCTGTCCCTAATGGCTGTACTTGGATGAGTTCTTAGACAACTTATACCAGGAAGTCATGGAGTGTAACTCAGCTCCAGCTGCTGTAAAGGTAAACAGAATTTATTTCTACTGAACCAACATAAGTACAGTAGTGAAAAACAAAGCACAATTTATTTACTTTTCCAAAAGAGCAGCATTAAGATATTTCGTAAACTTACTGCAGCAAGACATCTCACATCCTACAACTTCTTCAGCTTTGGAACTGAGTTGCAAAGCTCTACAGATATTCCCTAATCTTACACATAAATATTTGCTGAACAACATGATTTAACTTCCATTACAGAGAATCATACAACCCTGTTGATGCCCTTAATGACTCTTCTTAAGAGCTATCTATCCCTACTGAAGCTTCTTCCAATTTAGGAGAGAATGACCTCATCCAGCAGTATTAAAAACTGGGGTCTGTATGTTATGAGAGAGTTATAGGCTACATATTCAAATGAGTTTTTTAAAAGCTCAGTCAGCTGTTAATTCTCGTAATCATACACCTGCTTCATTTAGGCTCCAAGCTGGAAATCTGTAAATGTGACAAGTGTTACATACTGCAAGCAATCCTCCTGAAATTGCAAGGACTGTCCTGCATGAGCAGCAGTTCTACATGGGCTCAAGTCTGAGGCCGTAAGACTGCTTCCACTTGCAAATTTGGGTGGTTGGTGTAGTCTAGGACAAGAGAATTCAAACTGCAACAGAAGTATCTAGAAATGAGAATTTTAAATATCTTTTAAATGTCAGCTGCTGACTTCAGATGACAGTTTTGTTTCTTGGGGCAGGGGTAGGTCCATGGTTTTAATATGCAGTACCTGTTTTAGTCATGTCTAAGTGTCACTAATTGGAAGCAGAATTTTCTTTGCTTTTTTTTGTGGGAGGTTATTTTTCAACCTTGCAATGTTTGTCAGCTTCAAACCAAAGACAAGCTCCTTTAAATTCACGCTTACAAAAAATCCCAGAAAAAAAATATTGTACTTTCTAATGCAATGGTCAGAAAAACAACATAGCACATCTTGTTGCTAGATCAGGCCTCAAAATATCTGCACAACAGGAATAGGAGACGATGCCTCCTTTCCCTCAGTTCAGTGGGACTTCTCAGACACAGCACTTCTGAAAATCAGACTACTATTCAAATAACAGACAAAGAATTCCAAAGCCTTATTTTAGAGAATGAGGTACTCTTTAGTGAAAGGCAGTAACTTAAATGTATTTTTTAATACTGAATTTTAATAGTGAACCACATTATCCCTAGTGTAGCTAGACACATGAAACTGTCTGTTGGCTCTGCCTTGGTTTTACAACTGCAGGTCAACCTATCTAAAAAAATTTTGCTGGGGCAAATGCTTGTAAATGAAAGAATTTGGAATGGAGTTATTGTAAGCAAATAATTCATTAAAAATAACTTTTTTAGCTTGAAGAATATTTGGAAGCAGATGAAGGGTTCTTTATGCAACTTTTTGTTCTTTATTTTAGGAGATTAAAAACTACTTTCAGAACAAATAGTCTAGTGAAATAATGAAAAAATCCTTGCACCAAACATAACATTAATTCTTATGTATTTTGACTTGACAAGAGTTCCAACACATGAGCATTTTCAAAAGAAAGTATTTCAGGAAGGTCATTTTTGGTCGGTTTGTTGGATTTTTTTTTTTTTGAGGGGAATGTGTTTTAAAGTGTAGTTGAAACTTCGAAAAATAATTTTAAAAAGCTTGTTGGTGTTAGCTTTAGAGCACCAGCAAATTAAGCAACCTTGGAAATGTGTAGAACATTACAAGAAAGTACATCTTAAGTGTAAGGAAGTTTGTTACTACAGCATTTCACCAGCAACACAAGGAGACTTAAACCTTTTCCTTTTCATTACATTTGTGCATGTTGCCCGTCAGATGGATCTGCAGCCAAGTGTGCCACCAGTAAAAATCACTGCTGAGCTGCTATGACAGACAAGCCAGTCTCTTGGAAAGATTTTATTAATTTTGTGCTCTTGGCTGAGTAAGAGGCATTACAAGTGTTAAAGCAGAGCAGTCATTAAGATTACAGTTGAGACATGATTAACTATCCCCTCTCAGTCACTCTGCTTGTCTGTCACCTTTCCCTCTGACCTTTTTCCATTCTTCTTTCCCCAGCACTCTGTGGACCAGATTCTCATTGGTAACATCAGTGATGCTGAGATCAGAAATTGGCTCCTTGCCCCTATTTTTCCCTTGCCTTCCCTCTAATTTGCCTTTCCCTGTGCTTCTCTTCAAAGACTCTTCACTGCAGCTCCCGGTGCTTTGCAGGTATCCTTGACTACAGCTCACATTCCCCAATCTCCGGCCAGCTGGAGCAGCTCCCTGGTATGATATAATCCAGATCAAAGGCAGGTGGCCAATCAGCAAGTTAATGACTTGTTGGCACACAACAGAATTGACTCAGCCACTATTTGGTCCCCTCTTCAGTCTTAAATTTTGCCAAAAAAAAGTAGTTCTGGGTGGTGGGTCTTGAAGACAGTGGATTGCGAGTCAGTGGTGAGCTACACCAATTAAAACCAAAAAATGGCTCTTCTGCAACTGGGTGTAGTCACAGACTTACCCAATGAACAATCCAGCTGCAAGGTAAAACCAGCACAGCCTGCTACTGCAGTGGATTTGTAACGTGCTTCTTGGCGATGGCACCAAAATAACTTTGTAATGCAAAATCTATGATTGGATGGATAGCAGAATTTCTATGGGATTGGAAAGAAAATTGCAAAAAGTATTTTACCAGAACTTTAAAGATGTTAATTGCCTAATACTGTCACTGTAGCATAAGGTTTGTATATATATAGATAAAACCATATATATATGGTTTCTTCATATATAACCCACATTTATTTATATATAACCCATCTGGAGTAGGTTCTAAGCACAAACAAAGCCACTATGTGCACAGTGATTTGAACATGTTTACAAAGCCCTGCTTGTATTTGAAATCAAAGTACATCCTCCTACAAACATTTCCACCCCATGAAGTTACTCAACAAGTTGTTACAAGGATAAGGTAAGTCACTATTTATTTTCACTATTCTTGGAAAGCTTGTTTTTCAAAGAATTTTTTACTAAATGGAAACCAAATTTAAAACCACAAGTTTTTAAACCTACCTGTCGTATTTCTTGTTGACAGTGGTTGCTTCACAGAATTCCTTCAAAATGCCTTTTCTTTCCATCAAGTAATTAATGCAATTTATTGAACTGAAAGGGGAAATTCACCTTATATATATTTTATATATATATATATATTATTTTTTTATATACATATATAAAAAAAAAACCCCAAAGATTCAACATTTCTACCAGTCAGATCATTGGATAAAGAGTTGAGCACTGTGTGCTGCCATATGTCTGCCACTAGTTTATTCTTTTTTTCAGGGAAATTGCAGGCTGGCTTTGTGCTTTCAAAGCGGTGACTGTCTATCTTGGAAGAATTTGGATGCTTGGCCAAATTACATTTGCAACACAAGAATATTGTTCTCCACAGTATACTTGCAGACATAAGGAAACACTGTGGTAGAAAATTCACCACTGTGGCATGCTGAGCCAGAACTTCTACCATCATGTATTGATATGGCTTCATACACCAGGAGTGCATAATAAGGTGGCCAGTGCTGGGGATCTGAACAGGAGTGTTGGTACAGTTGACTAGCTTGGTTTAGCATCCAATGCAAATTAATGCTGCTTTCTTTAACCCAAGGTACAAAAGAAATGAAAGCAGCATTTCTCAGGAAGAGAAAAATGTGGTAGCTATGTGCAGTATAGTTCCAGAATGCGTCAGCAGTAATTCACTTGCTGTTATTTAAGTTTAAACAAAGAGGAACAAACCCAGATCACATGTACTTTCAGAAACAAAGTAGGAAAGGTTCCACCCATGACATTTCAAGTCCTATCTGCACTAACATCTTTGCCAATTCCTGAAATCAGTGCCTTCTTTTTACAGAGCGTGCCTGTGAAGGCCTGCTCATTAGACACAAGACTGAATATAGCTGCAGACCTCCATTCCCGACTGTTTCATCTGTGGGTTGTATTGTGGGTCCGTTGCAGGGCTTGTGGGAACTATCACAGTCCTTTTCACAACAAAATTTCTACTCACCAGTGCCTGCTAATAGCCATAATGTTTCTTGAGTAACATTGCCCAACAATGTAAAAGAAACAATCTGCCTACATGTTGAATAACCCTGCCTGGAAAATGGCACTTTCGTAATGACTGAAATTTGAGATCTTCTGTGAAGGCTGACTTCCTTACCCCTCCGTTCAGCAGTAACCTCTCCACAATCACAGCAGCATTAAGGTACTTGTTCCTCAAATTAGTTACCATTGCTTTAACTGTAACAGAAAATGACAAAATGTACATGAGCCAGGCAGCATGTTAAGAGGTTTACTTGTTTACAGTCTCTACACATTCTACTTTATCCCCGAGATCATCCTCTAACCAACTACAATCGTAACGGCTTTTGTATGAAGTCGCTTATGCAGGATGTTCCAAAAACACCTATCAGATGAAACAACGCATAGCAATTAGTTTTGAAGTTATACATCAGCCACCAGCAAAAGCTGTAGCAGCCATGAAGGGGACAAAAGAACTGGCTCAGTCACATATGCTTCCCACTAGCTGCCGGGAACCTCCAGTTCACATTCCTTGGCCCAAATTTCTTCCCATCGATTAGTTTTAACTCTACTTGATTCTCATTCACATTATGGACTCTCCCTCATTCTTACCTCCTCTCATGCTTCCTCTGCTCCTCCCTCAAACAAAAAAAAGTCCATTTTTCTTCCAGACAGACCATGCATACCAGCTAGGAACACAGAAGTAAGCTAACATGTTTCATGTACACTTGCACATTTGAAGGCAGATTTACCAAAAAAAACCCCAACCAAACCAAACCAAACCCACAGGAATTAAGTACAGGAAAGAGAACAGGTATGGGTATGTAGAAGGAGCAACATTCTCTGTTAGGATCCTCCATTCTTCAGAATGGCCAAAATTTTCCTTGTTTGGTGGGTGATAGGACAGGGAACAGTGAATAGCTATGGGTATATTAACGATGCCGATAATGGAGCCTCCTCTCTAGATTTGACAGAGTAATACAGTACCACATCCTGTGAATGTTATTCTCTGTGGGTGCTGACTACATAGCAGTGAGACCCACTGTCTACAGTTTATTTGGGTTGTTCCTCAACAGTCCATGAGTTTTTGATAACAACTTTACTGCCAATTTACCCAGGGGCTGAAATGAGCTCTTGCCGCTCTTGCCCTTACTCATGCATATGGTCTATCCCTTTCTTCCAAAATTCTTCATGTGGTGACAAACACAGGTTTACAGGCCTGCTGTTCAGGGCCAACTTGCCAGGCCACATGAATAGCTAGAAGTCCTTCCAACCAGCCAATCATTTTTCAAGTGGGCAATTTCTCTTTGACTTCTGGGGTGGTTTCAGAGCCTAACATGCTGCTGCTACATTTACAGTTAACCTTACAGTTTGGATCTGTCCTGCGTGAGGATTTGTGCTACACCTTTGCTCTCAGGGACCTTTTGGGAAAGTCCTCAGTGTAGTAGCTTCAGAAGCAGCCATGATTGCACAGTCTCTATTTGGATTACTCTGAATTTAGCTCCTCCCTAGGTTCTAAAATTCAGCCTGTTCAGAGTCTTGCAAGTGAAAAGGACTAGCTTTTGGTCCAGGCAAAGCAGGCAGCAACTTAGAACAGCAGACTACCTGCGTTGACTGGGCTAAGACAGCAATCAGTTGCTTCAGCAGCCTACACAACCTGAACAGTCTCATTTTACTTCCTACTTACCTAACCTTGGCTTCTGAGGAAAAATTTGAGGGATGCCGCAGAAACAAACATGAGCAACAAAAGTAGCATGTCTTTCTCTTCTCCTGGCTATCCTATACAACAACAGAAGCAGCAAGTTTGTCCTCTCTCAGCAGCCTAATAGGCAGGACAGTAACTGGCTCTAGTGGGAGGGATGTGGGAAGAAGAGCTGAAAGAGGGAAGAGAGACATACCTCATATCATTACTTCAAATCAATTTTTCCTGTTGCAAGAACATTTATCACATCCCCCCATCCCCCAAACGGGAGAAGGTTATGATCATAATTCCCAATTTATTAATTAGCACTGATGTACCACTCTTATTCCAAGTACAAAAAAAATAGCTGTTTATTGTGGCACAGGATAATGAATGCTTTGCAAGAGATTTCTAGATATTTCCATGTCTTTCATACCTTTTTCAGGCCTTACACAACTGCATCTCCAATTACACGGTTGCTAGCTTGCTTTATTTTGACATTATATCCCTTACAAGCAGGGCTATATTAGCATATTTTTGTAACTGGTTATATTAGTTTTGTTGTTCTTTGGGCTTTCTTACACAACAGTCCAGTACTGGTTTCCAGTTATCTTTTAAATGTGACCTTGTCTGGTTACTGTGGGGATGGTTGTATCACTACTCTTCTATCTCAGACTGCTTGCATCTACCGACTCACGAATTTGTTTTCTTCCTTGCTAATTATTCTCAATGCATCCAGTCTTAGCGGAGGTTCAGAAGTTCACCAGCAAAATGCAGGTTCTCTGTGCTTTTTGAAAAGCTTCTGAGCAAGTTTAATACAATCATGCATCTGTGCTGCTTACCGGTCTGTATAACACACGTAGTAAGATCCAGCATTAAATGCTGCTAACACGCATGAACTTCAGCACACCCTTATAGCCAGGCATATTTTTTCATTAAAAAAAAAAATCTTAAGTGGCTTCCACAAGCACCCAGACTGCAAGCTTCCTCTGCTTGATGATTTGTCCACAGCCTGGTTCCAGTGAGAAGGCAGACGGCAGTCAAGGGCAAAAGGTGCACAGACATAGCCTTTCACGTTATCTTGAGCACATAGCAGAATGGATGGAGGCAATACTGAGGCAGGGGATTGTACCCGACATCCCTAGAAAAATCCACTTGTCCTGCTAAATAGGAGGTAAACACAAAGGGCCAATAAATAATACACAAAACAATTAACAAAATTATGGGCATTATTGACAAATAATAATGACATATCTACCCAGTTTCATCTCTTTGTACCTAAGGAGCGTAAGTTCACCTAGCTCATCAACTTACCTAGAGTGGAATCACTCTGCTTTTGAAAGCTTCTAACCAGAGACGATCCATTTAAATGCATCCCTTTGTACTTACTGAAATGAGCAAGTGTACTGGAGTTAAACCCCTGCTAGACAAACACCTCTCCAGTACAAACCCAGCTGCCCGATCGTCTATTTTCCCTGATATTTTCATTTTTTATCCTGAACAAATGAATTCTGAGGTTTTAAATTTACCTACTTTCTCCCAGATACTAGGATGTTAAGATTCTGTGACATCTTTCTGCTCGATGTCTTATAGTAATACTTTTCAAGTACTTTCTGGTCATTTATGACTCTCTATGACCCTGACAACTACCTCAGATAACAAGTGATAATTGTCTTTTTCCCAGATTTCCCTGCCCTGCTTCAGGGAATGCACAGACATCCAAAGTTCTTTGCTTTATTTTGTTATTGCTCTTCACTGGTCTTTCTATACATGTTTTATAGATGAAAAAGTAATCATTAAAGTAATTTCACAGGAAAGTCCTAGGTATTTTTAGGAAGTGGTAAACTGTCAGAAATTAAGGAGGGTTGGTTAATGGCATATGTTTTATACAGTCTAGAGGAAGTGAAAGAAGGAAAATAATTTCTATTTCTTGACAGTTGTTAACAGAAGTATTTGAAAACCATTGATATCAGCCTGCCACACAGAACTTAACTCCTCTGAGTACCTTCTCATCGGAAATGGGTTATTTTCATTGTTCAAAACCAGTATCCAATTCTGCTCCTTTACTCACAAAAAGCACTTTAAAAAATCAAGTTTGTAACCCTAGTAACAGTTTTTCCATTAAAATATAGCTCTGATTATTCTCTCAGAGAAAAAAAAAAAAAAGCATGAGGCTACATGCATCTGCTTGAGACACAGTTCAAGGCTTTCAGAATTATAAAGGCTTTTAAAAGTCCTAAAAATTAAACAAGTGGACCAGAACACAGTGTTTTGAATGTGGCAATGGTCTCTCACATGTATTGCATTCCCCCTGAGCACTAAATAGTGTTTGGAAAGAGATGTAGGGCTCTGACTCATAAGCATCGCAGCGAACTGCTGCAGCAGTTAAGACATTACTAAGACGCAGACTGTTCTGCCTTCCAGCAGCCAGGACAATGGAGTGTCCCAGCCACCGTGATGTAAAGTCTCTTCAGCACACTTTATTTTCAGTTCAACAGAAGAACACGGTGACTTTGTGAAATGGGCAGTAATGGAACCCGATTTCTCCTTTGGGTCAGGCACCACTACACTAGTGTTCTCTTAGAGGAATGATTTTGCCTTTCAATCTTGCATGTTTACTGATTTTCCTTTTTTAAGCCTTCAGCGTACACATCCAGTTCCATCCTACACATTCTCAATTGGAAATCTATTTAACTCCAAGGAAGTAGATGCCCAGCTGATCCTCAGAAAATTACATCTTTGCAAGAGCACTGCATCCTGTTCCACATCCTTAGACATCCGCAAAGCCCCATGACAAAAATCACCACTTTACATTTGGCTCAGAAGCAGTGCCACATCCACACCTCAGCTGTAACAGGTTACACTAGAACAGCATAGCCAAGCTTCTGCCAGTAGTTCATCTCCACCGACATTTAAGAGCCTAGTATGCCAATTCCAGGAACGTGCTCTTTTCTCCTGTACCTACACAAGGCTTAGGTAATGTGGCTGATGGGAGAGGAAGCCTTCCCATAGGGTAGCGTCCTATTAAAATATTTTATATTAATATATTAGAATTCTTATCAGAGCTGTAATAAAAGGAGCCCTATTTGAGCCTTTTGGAACCCAGAAGAGGTTAGTAATTTCTCATAGGAGGTCTCTAGCAAAGCTGGAGAGAATAGTCTTCATTGCTGAGCCCCACAATTTAATCTACTGCCAGTTTTTTCTGCATTTATACCTGTTTCTGAAATTAGTAAACACTAGATTTTCTGAGGTAGGAAGGGAATATGTAGCTACAGCTATTCTGAGAACCTTCTTTGCCCAAGGCTAACTGCCCTTAGCTATCCCCGCTATCTGACTTAACATTTTTGCACAGGACAAACTGGACAGTAAGTATCATTATCACTATCCCATCCTGAAGCTTTCAAGCACATCATCATGACTTACACAAGTACATGGCTCAGGTAGATTAAAACATCTTGTATTAAAGCAACACTTCATAAGTGCTTTTAAGTTTAACATATACGGGTTACTGAACAAGATGGTAAAGGGTGAACAAGCTCTAATTCTGAGACAGACAGCAGGCAAAGTCAGCGCAACAGTGAACACAAAAGCCATACAAGCAAAGGCAGTGGAATTTAATGTGTGATACAGTAGGAAACACATATAAAGGCTGAACTCATTAGGGTTTCTGAAAGCAGCACACAAGTCTTTTTAACATAGAAATGTCCCCAACAACTAGAATACGTGAATTTAAAATTATTTAACTGAATTATTAAACCTTTGTATGAATTCCTGTTTATGGATGGATGTTACTTTCTGGATTCAGCTGTTTTATTGGATTAAATGTTGCTTTCACCCGTCACCATATTTCTTGTAAAGAATGAAGTTCTCGAACACATTGAAAACAAGATCTGATGGGTTAGCTCACACCATTTACCTTAACAGTCAAAATTAACCTGCTTTATCCAAATTTCTGAGACTGGTCATATGACCTGCTGTGTTGGCAGATCACAGCAAGCAGTGACTCTTGGGAACAGCAGTGGCAGACAGCTGACATCTACTTCTGATAGCATAGCTGAATCTAGTGGTGCTTTGTATATGGTCCCATGGTGAATGACTTGTTTTGGCTTCAACATCAATTGGCTAACGCTAAACCAGGGTGTGAACACTAAATTAGGATCTTACTGACTTTACACAATTTGATTTAGTAGTAGTTTAAGATTTATTTGTGGATAATTGCAGGATTCGGTTGTGATATTTTAATAGCACTCAACCCATCAGTTGATTTATAAAGTGATTTGACAGAATTAATCATAACAGCAACTTAGGTAAAGATTCAAAGATGGCAAGGTTCACTCTATTACTGCATGGAAGAAGTACACACAGGAAAATTAAGTTACACTCAAGTTAGAATGATTCACAGAGAGATCATGGATGCAGGGGATAAGGAGGACCCTCCTGTTGAGTCACAAGGTTCACAACAGACCCCCTTGCTTTCTAAACTCCTTTTTAGAGAGGAGTCTAGGTGTGGCTAGGTCCAATCTTAGTCATGTACTTGGTCAATGGTTTATGTCTAAGGTTAATATATATATATCTAGCCACAGTAAGACTGCAATTAAATCATACATCTACAGACTACTTAAATCAATTTACACATTCAAACACACACAGAGATATGAATATATACATATATTTAAAAGTTTATCTGTTAAAAATTCCCCTTGAGTTCAGCGAAATAGTCACATTGAAAGTTTTGGCATTTCTCAACAGGCAAAGGTTGAGCCTCAGAGAGTGAAGGGTTTCAGCCCAGGCTCCACTGTCCATCTTCAGCGATGGACCTCTGATTTTAGCAAACTTAAGAGTCTGCTAGCTCTGAGAGGCGGCCCAGCTCAGAGGGAGATGCTGGTCGCAGTCTCACTGAAGTCCAAGAGAGCTCAATGGGCCTCACTTTGGACCGCTGTTTTACAGGATCATGAGATGATTGGCTTTAGTCATCGGTAAAGTTTCATCTGAGCCACAATCCGGGTCAGTAACCACTGGAATTCTGGTAATGATGGTACCGTGCCACGCAGGTTATGATGTAGATACAGTATGTATCAAGGCTATCAAGGGATAACTGATTGTTTACATTCTCGCTCCCTGCCTCAGCCATGTAGGAGTTTCTGGTACAGGTAGCTGAGGCAGGGAGCAGCTCTATGTAGGAGTTTGACACAATTAAGGAGTGCCTACCTGACCAACACACTACACCAAGGCTACGGTCTGGCAGGAATTCCTAAGGTCATAAAGTGCTCAAAGAGAGAAAAAGTTTTTGGGATGATGCACCACCACAACCCACCCCGTCAGCATTTGTGACGCTAGTATATTCTAGCTGAAATCCAACTCCACACCTTAAATTACATACCCTCCTTATGAAGCAGCTGTATTTCACGTTCATGCATCTGATTTAGTAAGGGACGAGTATAAATATAAACCAAAAATATCTCCAGAGTCCTACTTAACTATAACTGTGAACAACGAGCTCATAAGTGAGCATGAACAGAACAATCTTAAGGCTGTTAACTTGACATTATTCTACAAGTTACATGGCAGCAGATGGCCCCAATTTATCCAGGTGTTTGATAGCATCTGGAGAAGCTTACACATCCCAGGTCTGCTATTTGCCTTCGGCCCTTCTGATCAAATTGTATAACTGAGTGATAGCTGTCACTGACCCGGGGAAATAGTTTAATAGTACACATGACAAAACTGCCCTTGCACGCTCAAAATTTAACAAAATACTGAAACAATTCTCTCTTAATTGACTGTTCCCCTCTGTTTTACTGTTTTGTTTTCCTTTATAACCACACCCATTTGAGATATGAATGCTAATGAGAAGTTCTTGGACTTGCCTCAAAAGTTCCACCTTTAGGTAGAAGAGAATCTCAACATACTCTGCTACCTGACACAAAGTAGGCTTTTGTTTGGTTGATGAAGAACTTACTATTAAGTTTTATAATTTTATTTGATAGCTGCTGTTACGTTAGGTGAAAAAAAAAGATGCCATGATTGAGAAAATGCAAATATATTCTACTGCTCAAGAAAAAAAAAAGGAACTATACTGATATAACCTATGCTTTGCTTGTGGCTTCACAGCTCTGTAGTCTTAAACCTGGGCACATATGAAACACACCATAGTACCCCAAAATACTACTGTGAAAACAGACAAAAAAATCTCTACTCTTTCTCTGCAGAGCATGAGAGTCAGAGTTACTTTTTTGTCTGTGTTTTTTTTTTTTTTTCCTGGTTGCCAGGACAAGGATTTCCTATCTTTCATGCTATGAAGTAAAGCATGAAAGAAAAACATGTATTTAGTAAGGATGTCAGTCATGTTAGAAGCAGTTAGAAAATTTAGGCCAATTTCAGCCTTACTTTGATCCCATTGTCTTAGACATGCTTGTACCTGGGCAAAACCAAGTCTATATTTCAAGACGTAGACAGTACTCAGAACTGGTTCTCAAATTTTGCATAAATGGCAAGCAGTAGCTTATTTAAATGAGTAATTTCTTTGGTAGTAAAATTCCACCTTGTGCTCACTATACATAACACTGGCACGAACAACATTGATGAAGGAACAAATACACTGGAAGAAAGTGTAATGCCAATGAAAAAAAGTAGGTAACTATAAAAAAGAAGAAGCTGCAGAGCAAAAAGTTTAATACTTATGAGCAAAAAGAATGGTAAATCACCATAATCTTCATAATCATACAATGAAGAATTTGTTTTTCCTAATCTAGTACATTCACAACCTTTGGTGCTTATAGGATCAAAATTCTACAGTGGTAGTTTTCCTTATGTATTCCCCACCTGTGCTCCAATCACCACAATTCCATTACTGGGAACACCAGAATAAGCAAATCACCATAGATTTTACTTCTGTTTCTTGTACTCAGAGACTGTTTAAAGATGGGTAAATTCACGTTTGGAGTAGAAGCACTATTAACCACAACAAGAACAGCAAAAGGGGCTCTCCAAGAATGACTGGCACCAGTTCAGAATTCTGGGTTTGTCCCACTGAGCAAAAAATGTTTGACCGCTTCCAGTGGGCAGTTCAACAGGCCAGGAATAGCCAAAACTAAGAAACAGATTGTCTTACCAAAACCATACAAAAAGATAACTGGCTGCCAGAAGCAGAATCCCGGAATGGATTTCTCTGGGACTCTGAGGTATCCTCAGTTATTAAGCATTCATTCCGGGCATGGTTATATTCAATATTCTTTTTAATTGCTTCAGTGATGAATTTGTTTAGAAGATCTGCAGCTGACACAAAGCTAGTGGAATCTGGAGAAAAAAAAAAAACAAACCAAAAAAAACCAAGGAGAGAAAGATATCACCACCACAGTGTGTTTCATCAAACCAAACTCTGAAATTTTGTGGACTACAAAATAAATAGGAACACTAACACGTTACGATTGCAAGCCAACCCACCTTTCTCACACACAGACTTCATTTTGGAATGCATTCAGAAAGGCTCTTTAGACAAAGGAGATAATAATTCCCCTCTACTTAGCCTTGTGAGGATCTCAGTTGAATATTATCTTTTTGATATCACTCTCACAAACACACCGTGAGAGTTTAGAGCAAATGAAGCTACTTTGAAAGAGGCTCTATATTTGAAACCTACGAAGACAGCTAGATGAACATGTATGTCTCCAGAAAAAAAGGCTGAAGGGGAAAGTGCATGAGTGCCAAGCATATTCATGAAAGTTCTATTAAAACAGAAATTTTACTTTTAAATTAGAAAACAGTTACATCTTCTGTAGGAGAAGGAAGAGCTCTAACCAGCTCTAGTAATTAATTACTTTCTTGCCAATCATACTAGGCTGAGATGTACCACTTCAAGGGAGTACAGCACATGTGTAGTATTACATACTGCGGATCAGTAGATGGGTAGCTAAAGAGCGTCCTTCCCTCTAGGATTCATGTACTTCAGGAAAAGTCCTGTTCCCAGTATAGAACAGATAGGGCATGAGAAGATTTTGCAGGGAGTACCAGCAAAATGGACACTTCCAAGGGTTTCTTATCTCAAAGATTTACTTCATCATCACAGGGTTTGCCTTTACTGTTTAACAAAAAAACCCCAAACTTGCTTTTTCTATGTCAGTTACACAAGATACATGAACTATCTTGGTCTAAAGAGCCAAGACACTTCCACTTTACTGCAGCAAACTCATGGAGGCCAGTCTTATTTCCCCACCTGATGATGATCTCAGTGAACTTACCTCACCGTAAAGTGGAAGTATCTTGCCTTCACCCCATTTTTACCTTTGAAGGCTTTGATTAAAGTTCAAACAAGTATGCTTTTTTTTTTCCCCTCTGTTTTTTGGGGTGAACACTATGCACCAATGCAGTAGACATAAGCAAAAACATTAAGCATTTCCATAAGGCAAGTCTGAAGTTTGTTTGCTTATGACTTCCCTGGATAAGTAAAAAATTTGTTATGTTTTATTTATATGGAAACCTGAGCCATCTTCACGGAATGTTTTAGCTTAAGCCCACTTTCACTGGCCACCTAACCTAAGCAAGCTGGACTTTGCTAGGAACTGGCTAAGGCACTCAAACTCCCTTCTGCCATTTCTGCTGCAGTAGCTGCAACCTCTGGCAGAGTTGGTAGCAAGCAGAGAAATACCACCATGAACTGCTGTGGCAGGGTTTTCGAGGTGGTAATAGTGAGGCTGCTGCAAACACCAGCAACTCCTTGATGGTAATGACCTTCTTTTGGTGTAACAGCGTTCCTGCGAGAGTTCCACAGATACGTCAGTTTCTAAACATTTTAATTATACTGGTATCATTCCTCACACAAACAAGCTTTAGTCCTACAATGACACATCTAGCTAGCCAAAATGGTATCTCTTCTCATTGTGGTACTCTACCTAGTTTGAAAATGTGATGTGCAGTTTTACTGTTGTCGGCAGCATCCGAAGTATTAATTCAGTTAAGGGCTCTCACATTTTTTTCTTTTTTGCTAAGCTAGACAAATTAATCAGGGGAAAACTAATTTATCCTTTAGCATGTGATTACTCACCATGTTTGCATATTCACTGTGCATGAAGCTTCAGCCACCCAAGTCTCATATAGTGAACCCTTACTGATCCTACCAATTTTAGTAAAGCTTTTCAGGCCAGTCAAACATGCCTGCCTTAACAAAAACCACATTTTCCAACACTTCAATAAAAGTTACAGTGAGATTAAATGATACTTCATCAAAACACGAAAAGAGAAAGCCTTCAGGCTGACATCAGCTACATACCCATTCAACTGGAGTTTTTGTGCCCCGAAATGACAGTGGCTGCTGCAGTCTTTCCAAAATAAACGTAATTGTTAACTAAACATAGGTACATTTATCCCAATGTCAAGTGAACATTTTTTTTTGCCTGAAAGGTTAATTTTATATTCCTTTTTTTCTTCTCTGTATGCATTCTACCAAAAAGAATGGCTTGACCTGGTTTAAATTGGTTTGAGTGCTGCTGAGTCCAACGAGCAGTTGAGCTGTCTTGCAAGGAAGCTCCCCCTGCAATATTTAAGGCTTGTTTTCTCTTCTGGAGAGAGAAAATGCAAAGGGCCCTCAGATTTACTCTGCGGAACAGAGGAGACAAAAAAAAAATCCCAACCCAACCCCAACAAAATACTAATGAGAGTATGAAGGGGGGAAAAAAAAAGGAAGTCTCCCTTTACTCCTTTCATTCCCATCAGCATAATTTTCTAAAAACATTAACTACATTCTTTCCGTTCTAAGACATCAGTTGCAACTCACAGTTTAAGACAAAGCTAAAACCAAAATTATAAATTACGTGTGGATCAAAAGTTTTACATAATGATACTGGCTGGTTTGTATACACAGATTTGAATGTTTACATTTGTTTGATTTTGTTCCCAAGTAAATATTTTTCACAGAGACAATGGTGAACTGAAAATACAGTCTTTTAATTCTTCTATTTATTTATTGTGTGGGCACTTAGTGCTGTCCAGTTAGCACTAATTCTTAAGTTAGCACTTACCTTTCAGCATTTTGGTAGTCACTTTACATAACAAATAAGATGAAACTAACAATTAAGTAATAACACCCCGGAAAACTACAGACACAGTAGTAATTAGCACTGTATAGCCAGCATTGTTAACTCGGCGATTACTGCCTCTATTCAACCACCAATAAAGAGAGCCCCAAGCTAAACACCACGTAAACAACAGCTGTCACTTAAGGACCGCAAGGTGCATTTGGTGCTCCCAGGGTTGCTTCAGGTCTTTAACTACTCCACCTGGCCACAACAGAGGAACTTCACGTTAAATACTGTCACTTGAGCAGCTGTAGTGGCTACTGGTTATTTCAATACTGAAGCTCCTCTTAATGTTTTCACGCCGTAGCACAAAGTGAAATGCAGAGTAAGAGTTACACTAGCCTCAGAATGGCAAATATCTCCCATAGGACAACATAAAAAAAGATAATTACATGTAACACCGCATATGGTAGTTGGGCTGGGTTTTTTTAAATTGACTCTACAACTGGTGTTCAATAAAACCCTCAGACTGGCGGGCTCATTAATAAATTACTTAGACATAGCTTCTGCAAACAACGCGAGACCTCTGCAGCGCTTGGCTGCAGATCGGGTAAACGACCTGCAGCGTATAAAAAAAAAAAACCAAACAAAAAAACAACCACCACAGTGCCAGCACGCGGAGCCCAAACCCGTACTTCCAAACCAACTGCTAAAAAGCTACGAGGGCAGAAGCGAGCGAGTCGGAACGAACCCAGCTGCGCGCTTTACCCTTCCAACCGCTAGGAACGGGGGATCCATCTCCGCTCCGCACACGGCCTTGCTGCATCCGGCGGCCGCCTCCGGACCCGCGACCCGGCGCAGCCGGCTCTGCCGAGCGGGCGTGCGGTGACCGCCCGCCAGCCCCGGGGTGCCTCCTCGCCGGCGGCCGTTGGGAGCGCCCGCCCGACTGACTGACAGGCCGGCTCAGCTGGAATGTTCGGCAGCCTCCTCCCGCCCGCGAGGGCACCCTCTGCCATCGAAGACGGGGCACGGGGCGCAACTTTCGGGACGAATGACAACGCCCTTACATCCTTTTTTTGTTTTGTTTTTTTCTTTCCCAAAAGAGAGAGGGACACCCGCCTCCCCCCTGCAACCGCCAGGTACAGGAGACCCCCAACGCCCGTCAGGCTGGCTCCTCCCCGCGCCCCCCCGGCGGCGGCGGGCTGGCCCCGGCAGGCTGGGGCAGCGGCACGGCGGAGTTCCAGCACCTTCTTCACCTCTCCCCGAACAGCCCCCGCCAGTACCACCGCCGCCGCCGCCGCCCTCCTCCTCCTCCTCACGGCAGACGCCCCCGTCCCCCTCTCACCCCTCGGCATACGCGAGCTGGGGAGGGGCGGAGGGGCGCGGAGCAGCCTCGAGCGGCGGCCCGGGCCACCCCGCCGCTGTCAGGGCGAGCAGAGCCGCGGGGGCCTCGGCGGGCGGGCGGGCGCGCACACACAACACACCCCGCCCGCCACGCTCCTGCACACCTCCTCCCCTCCCCAGCCCCTCGTCTGAGCGGCAGCTAACCGCCGCCAATAGGGCTGCCGGTCCTGCGCAGAGGGGCGGGCACTCCCTCGCCGGCGGGCCAATGGGAATGCCGCTTCCTGAGCGGTGGCGTCGTTGAGGGGAGGCGCCGGGCGGGGGCCGGAGGAGGGGCAGGAGTTTAGGAAGAGGAGGGAATGGCTGTCATCAATGAAGTCATGTTCATAATCTAGTCCCTCGCTCCGGTTCCGGACTCGGGTGACTCACCGAGGGGGAGAGGAGCGACATCCAGCACGGCGCTCCTCCCGGGCGGAAGGTAAATACCACGTACAACTCGGTCCGCCCGCCGCCCCGCTCCCCGTCCCTGGCACGCCCGTGCCGGCGCCCTCCCCGTTTTGGTCCCCAGGCACGTCCCCGCCGGCCTCGGGCGCCGTCGTGCCACCTGCCTCCTCTCCCCACCTTCTCCGGCGCCCGGCCCTCCCAAATATTTATATCCTTCGGTGGGTGGAGAGAAGAAAGTTTTGATCCGGTATTTCTGGAATAATCGCGATGCAAATTCTCCGGGGTGGGAGGGCGTGAGGGGAGAAAAAAACCCCAAGGCGTCGCTGGCGGCTGACGTGTGAGTCAGCGGCACCCGCAGGAGGGACGGGGGAGCGGCCGGGCGCCGTGCCCGCGCCTCGGTAGCCGCCGTGCCCCGCCGTGCTGTGCCGTGCGGCGGGCCGCTTTCACTGGCGCGGCCGGCGGGCTCGCACGGCAACGACAACCAGCTCGTGGCACCCCTTGGTCTTGCCGCCGAGCGAGCGTGTCACAGGCCCCGGGCGACGCCACCGGGAGGGAAACCGATCCGGGGGAGTGGCAGCCCACGCAGCCCCCCCGCCTTCCCCCCGGGGCAGCTCGGCGGGCCCGGGGCGGCCTCGCCTGCAGCCCCACCTGGTGTGGGCTGCGTTTCGGCGGCTGCCGGTGGTCGCGGGGTGAAGTTCACGGCGTCCGGCGGCGGGAGAGTGCGTGGCGGCGGGTTTGTGTCTCCGCCGCGGCGCACGCTCGCGTAGACCCGGCCGAGGAAGGGGAAGTGGGGAGGCACGAGGAGGGAGAAGGACGGTGCGTGCGGGAGCGGTCTCGCCTGCGAGAGCAGCGGCGTTACCCGGCAGGGCCAGCGAGGCCGTGATCCGGATAATCTCCCTGCCGGCCTGTCACAAGCGCTACACACACCGGCGGGGGGGGCGGCGGGCTGGGACGTCGCCCGGCGGGCTGCGGCTCCTGTTGCTTTTCAGTCTCTAACTGTGCAGTCACTCCTGCTGTAAAGGTGTCGCGATTCACTTCCCAAAATAGCTTGTTTTCCCTGCAGAAAAGCATGCCTCCCCGCCTTGCAGCAGTCGGCGGAGTAGCACACAAAACATGCGCTTGCAATTTTGCAATCGCCTTCCAAGCAAAATGCATTTTATTTCCGGTGTGCGCGGAAATTTTTTTTGTCTTTTTTTTTTTTTTTTTGATCGGGTCGGGCGGGAGCGAGGATGCGTACACAGGCGGGTGCCCAGGTAGGCGCGGCTCGTCTGCCCCGTCGGGAGAGGGGGACGGCGGCGGTGGTCGGGGGGCAGGCAGCGGGCCGCTGCTGCAGCTAGCCGCCGGGCGGGCCAGGACGGCAGCGGAGCCCGTCCCCGGGCCTCCGCGGGGGAGAGGGAGGCGGCGGCGAGCGCCGGTAGCGGCGGGGGCGGGAGGCGGCCTTTCCCGTCCCTCTGCCTCTGCGAGCGGCGGCGGAGGATCAGGAAGTCACCGCCGCCACACACAGGCGCACAGACATGTTTGGTCGCCGTGACATGGTGGCGGAGGGAAGGAGCGGTGGGGAGACGGGCCCGGCCCAGCCCTGAGGCGTGCCCCGGCTGCTCGCCCACCTGCCGCCGCCGAGCCTACCCCCCCCCGCCGTTGAGGTACGGGGCCCTGCGCGGCCCGCCGCCGGGAGCGGCGCAGTCATTGCTTCGTGGAAGATATGGGGAAGGAGGCGGCGGGGCTGGGTCGCCGGGCCGGGACGTTTTAGAGCCGGGGCCGGGGAAAATTTAGAAAAGCCCGGGTGGGAGAGAAGGCGGCCCCGCTGGCCGTATGCGCCCGCCTCGGCGCCTCTGCGGGGGGAGGCGGCGGGCGGCCCGGCGCCGAGGCCTGCGCGCCGCCCGGCAGGGCCGGAAGAGCGGCGCGGCGCTGCCGAGGCAGATCGCTGCGGCGGGGCGGGCGGGCGGGCGGCCCGCGGCCGAGGCTCCGCCGGGGCTCCCTGCCGTTCGCCCGCCGTGTGCCAGCGTCGCCGCACCGTGCCCTGCCTCCCCCAGGGCCGCGTTTCCTTATGTCCCCGGTGTGGGGATGGCTCGTATGTCTCCTATCCTCCCCCACACCCCCGGCAAATTTATGATGGTGGAAAACAAACTGCACAGGGCTGGAAAAGTTCCCGCTGTTCTGAACTCGAGTTGAAGTTACAGTGAACCGATTGGGGTTCACCCCCCCGAAGTGTGCGTTATGGTCAATTAAAGAGAGTGGTTAAATGTCAGCACGACTTCAGAGATCGCACCAAACTTTTTTTGGTATCTGGTGCTTGTGTTTGGTATTCAGACTTCCCAGACTTTAGGTTAACGCTGTTCTTTCTAAGATGTCTTTTGATGGGTATTTTAGATAGGTAAGTAAATAATCAACTAAAGAATTGAAGCTATAAAGATTTTTTTATTTTTACTTTTACCATTTTAAGTATTCTGCATGCTTTCTGTAAAAAGAAAGTTGATATGGGATCTATGACACGGCGTTGTTCCACTTGTATTCTTTTCTGTTTTGCTTTAGATTTCTTCAGTGTAACTTGGTGCTAACCACAGGCCCTAACATTGCACCAGAATTTAATTCCTTTAGTAGTATACCAGTTATATGCTCGTGGTGGGGCAGTCTCTTCTGTGTAAGCTGGTATTGTTGTGCAAATAAAGGCACACTTTCTCTTTGGGAACCTAATTGCCCTATTGCTGTCTTTGACTTTGTTTCTTTTGTCCTTTTGTTATTCTGAGGAGCAAAGTGGTGTACTAGGGGGTTGGAGGCAGATTCTTATGCCCATATATATGTAATAGAAGTAAGTAATAGAAGAGTAATAGAAGGCAAAAATATTGTATGGATAATGAGCATTTAAAAATAAATCTAAAGTTAAGTGTGTCATACAGCATATGTGGACTTGACAGAGGTGAGGGTAAAGCTTCATTAAAAACAGTATTTCTCTCATGAGTTACGTCTCAGCTTTAGGACTGGTATTTCTGTGGTGTTTCATAGAACATGCGCCAGAAGAGTGTGTTCAAAGCAGTCTTAGATCTTTTCTTTTGTTCATTTCTGAAGTGGTCTGTGAGCGTTTCTTGTCAAGTTTGAAAAATGCTTTCACCAACACCTGAGGCTTGAAAATTGACAAGAGAAAAAGTGCTCCAGCAAGCTTTCTTATATTAAATATATTCTTGACAAAGGTCTGTATGAAATTAATATCTGCAGATATATTTTCTCAGTTTTTGTTGGACTTTTGAAGTTGAGGTCAGAGCGTGCACGGTAGCAACTTTAAAAAATGTCTGCACTTTTACCCCCAATGTTCACGGTCCTGATTAGTAATATTGCTGTGAACTAGTGATCCTTTTCAGAAGGAGACTTTTCATTCTTTGTATGACTGAGAACATTTTTGCAAATTACTCATTAAAATGCCTGTTATATTTTTTTGTGTTTTCTGCTGCAATTGAAGTTCTCTATGTATAAAGAGTGTTTCCTGGACTTCCACTTCTTTTGAACTTTATCTGTTTAGCTTTTTATTTGTTTGATCCTTTAGTGGAGTAGTAAACACAACATTCTGACATAAAGACCACTTCTCATGAAAACGGCAGCAGAGAAAAGCTTATGCTTCATCTGCAAGATAAAATAAGGAAGGGTGAGTAAGGGAAAGAAATAAGGCTTAAACGCAGCTTCAGTAGTTTACAAATATAGCAGAATAAGAAAACTAATACTGAAAATTTGTTTCTGACTCCTGTGAAGTCATCACTTCTCAGGCATAAACATTTTCCCATTTGTCTCCACTTGGTAGAGAATATTTCCTGTGTATCACTGCAGGGTTTGAGCACCCAGATGGATCATTCAGAGCTGGGACTTTTGGGGAAAAATGTTAAACTAATGTTGTTCTTACAGGAACAATACCTTTTTTGTATCTTACCTGATGTTTTACCATAAGTAACTTGTATTTAAAACAATGTTCTCCCTTCTTCTTCCTCTTCCCCATTTAAGTAAAGACAAGGCCTGTCAGTAATGTGACGCATTCCTTTCCTTCTGCCTACCTCTCATTATGGCTTTGGTTTTTTAAAATCTAGCGTGAAGATGATGTTCAATAACTGTGATTAATACCTGTAGTAAAGGTCACAGTATGGAAACTTAATCCATAACCAGCCAGTGCTGTCATGAGTCAGTTTTCTGTGCCCAAAACATACAGTGGAATCTATGTGTGTAGCAAATGTGGATTTGATCTTGGGCCTTGTCTGCCATGGCTAGGGGGCTAAAAGGCAGTTAAACTTCTGACTGCAGCTATTGGCCTTCCTCTTTTCCCGAAGGCTGTTGCTTTCTGCAGTAAAGCCATCAGAAAGGGTCATGTGTCTGTGCTGTAGCCTCTTCATTGAAAAGTCTGTCGGCATAGCTTTGCCTAACTTGTATGAACTCCAACTTGTGATGATGGCTCTTGACTGACTGTAGTACATTCAACCCCCACCTGTTATCCAGTAATTTCTTGGTGCTGATTTTAGTTTTTTTGTAAGAGGGTAGGCTGTAAGTTAGAGCAGCTGAGAAGTTGCTTTATGAAAAACTGAAAACAGCTACACAGTAGGAATAAGAGTTTCTACGGGAGTATTTCTAAGGTGTTGAAGGTGGGGAATATTACGACTATCATCCTAAAGTAAACTGTCTCTGCATGCGAAAAGAAGCCTTACACTGTATGAGTCCACGATGAAGTTTCTGGTGTAAGCACACCACCCATTCCTCTGGCTCTGCTGGGGTGCGTGCAGACAGTCTGGTAGGCAGTTAGACAAGCGGCTAAAGCAGCGTCCAGAGGTTTTTGTATCTGGCCTAAGGGTCTGGGTAAGCAATTAAGGTGCAGCATTTCTGATTCTGTGGTTTGTAGTTTAAACTGCAAATTCTCTTCCAGAAAGTTTTGAAGTTACAGTGAAGTTACGTATATGAGTATGCAGCAGCAGAAACTCTCAGCTGTTAGTGTGTTTGGCTTCTCTTATGTGAACTGGTTTATGTTAGTTGAAGACTTCACTTTTCTTGCTGACTTTTTGTTGTTTCATGTGAACCTGTCTATTGATTGAATCATTGTTTGATGAAATGACAATAGTTAAACCCTGATAAATGTTAATGCAGAGTGTCCTGTGGGGTTGTACAATGCAAAACACTGATTTGCTTCTAAGTATTGTAAGTTATTTGTTTTAATTATGATGGGCTGCTGTCATTATTAATCAGTTCTTAAACTTTGAACAGCTTCATTTGGTTATGGTTAGCAGATTAAACAAATACTGTGAATCACTGACTATCGTTTCATGTTTTCTGTGGTAGTGTAATAAAGATAACTCCTTTAGCCTGTAGTGTATCAGTTTCACAGTATATCTTTTCAAAGCCACCTGTGAATCATGACTTCAGTTGGAGATGTGTGAGGAGAAGTAGACTGTAATTATTTTTCTGTGAAGGAAAAGTTGCAGTCTGCTTTGCAGTGTGTATGTGGCTGTTGCGTGGGTCCACATTTCCTCTTCATCAGATCTAAGTGGTGCAGTTTCCTTACTTTCCACTACCTATCCAAGGCAGTGGATCTGGCCAAAACATCCTGGTTGAAGTTCAATTTAGGTTGACTCAATCATGGAAAAGCAGGAGTTATATTGGATAGTGAAGGGAAACAGCTAGAAGAATTATAAATACTCACTGCTCCATCTGTTCTTAGACTTGGTGCGTGCCCTGTGTCAAAGCAGTCTCTAATCTCTGGATCTTTTTCGGTGTCCAGCCCGTCTTGAATTTCAAAGTAATGTGGGTGGTTTGTTACCTGCTGTGTTTTTTTCTTTTGGATCTACTCATATTCCACACTTTCTTCATGTGAAAGAAATCCATGCCTTTTGTTACCTTTGGGTTTGCAGCAGGTTTATACCAAAATATGTGTAATATGCTTGGATGCTGCGGGTTGACACATTGAGCTGATGGAGATCCTATTGTACAATGAATTAACTACATCTACAAAACCTTCTAGGTGCACACAAAGTGATAGTGCAGAAACATTTATGCTTAGGGAATATTCCCTCAAATTCTTTGTAATGTAGATATTCACTGTTTTAAATCATTTGATCTAGAAATAGTCAAGTGGAGATCCTAAATCTCTCTCTTCAGCTTCAGCTCTTGGTTTTGTGGCTCTTCTTATGTTTGCATCTGGCTAATGTTACCTTGTCAATGACAGGTTTTTTCCTCTGTCTTAACTCTGATGTGTCCAGCAGAGGTGACAAATTCTCTGAGACCACAGTTCACAGAAGAGATTTGGTGATGTTGATGTAAATATACATAAGAAGTGATAAGGGATTACAGATCAAGAAGAGGTGTCTTATTTGAAGTCATGTGAATAACACTACTCCCGTGCGGGTTTTGAAGAAGTTTTAAGATTGGACACTTGAGAAACAATTAGACAGTATGTAATGCATTTGAGAATCAGGGCCAGCAGCCTTATCATTTGGGACACAGAGATGGGAATTTGTTTTTTTTCATTTTATTAAAGTTCTTATAATCTGCTGTAAGCATTTACTTCCCCACCCCCACTTTGTAATTCTAACAGGCATTACTCATTAAAAAGACCAAGCAAATGGGTCAACACTGGCTTTGGCAGGGAGATGGCTTGGTTTTGCTTATTTCATTATAGGCACCAGAATTTACCCAAAGTAACGTCAATGTTATCTGCATGGAGTCTGGCCACTGTTGCACCTGTTGTCTCTTTGTAGATTTTTGCTTTGACTTTAATGAGACTTCTGTAAGGGCCTAGATGAATTAGGTATCTAGCTCTTAGTGAATTTTAGTGAGAGCAGGTTGTGTAATTTCTGCAGGTTTTTTATACAATCTCAGTCTTAGTAAATGTAAACGAAGCTATTTTTGAAACATGTTAAATCATAAGCTTTTTAGCAGTTCAGTTCCGTGAACAGATCCTTAGTTGCGAGGGCCACGTATAATGTCTTCTGGTTTATGGTAGTGACTGTTTTTTTAAGTTTGTGGACTACTGTTGCCGGAGAAAATTGCTTTGTCTCTTTATGTCCATGAGTATCTTTGGACAGGATTTATTACTTGCATTCAGGTAGTATTTTCCCATATTTTATGTTCCCCTGATGCAGATCTTATAAATTACTTTTTTTTTGGTTTTTTTCGCATAGAGGTATGTTCTTCGAGATACAAAAATCTCTGAATACAAATCTGTTTTAAGACAATTCACAATTATGTAAGATTGGGTGAGCTTGTCTGCTCTTAAAGAAAGATAAAGAGGGGGCTTGATCTGGTGTAAGGGGTGCAACATCATCCTCTGTTACTTACTTTTTTTTCACAGGTTAGGCAATTGCTAGCCCATTAAAAAATAATTTTAAATTTTCAGAATTTGCGTACAGGACGTGTTTAATGTGTATGTAAATGACAGCGTAACTAGTGGAGCTGAGACTGGAGCCAGTTCATTTTTATGAGAACTGCAAGTTGAATTTGAAATAGAGGTGAATAGAGGGAGAGATTTTGATACCTGTTCTAATGCATAGGTGTAGGTAAGTCTTTTGTGAAATCAGATATTTTGGGGTACTGTATATTGATAGTAGTTTTGTAATTGACTGCGTTGCGGTTCTGTATACATTTTTCTGAGTAGTGGTGGTGGTGCTAGGTTCTGCCTTGTTAAATGGACTGAGTTTGGCTTATAATGTGCAGAGAGTGTCAGCTGGTGAGCATCAGACTATTTTGCAATGTAGCGATTGACTCGTATAAAAACTGTTGTGTGGAAATGTCTGCTGTCCTTCATACAGGCAAACCATAAGACTCTTATAGGAAGCTATGGCATGGTGTATGCAGTTGTGAACATTTCATGACTTGATACCTTTTGTTGTAATGTCATGGGGTTTTGGGGGACTAATTAAGTGACTACAGTCTTTTGTTTTGAGTGGAGAAGCTTCATAGGTCCTGTTTCACCTTGCAAGGAAATAGGATCCCAAGGTAACTTACTTCAGGTGAGGATATTTTATTTTAGATTACTTAAGCATTGTTCTAATTTGTTGCCTTTAACCAGAAGAGAGTAGTAGCTATTATAACAGAAGGTAATTTATAAGTAAACGCTATTAAGCTGGCTTTGATCCTGACAGAATGATTAGGTAATAGGGGGTGAATGAGTGAAATGGTCTTGATGTAGTAGTATTTTATCTTCTGTGTGGGTTCTGATAAGTAAAGACTTTTGCTAGTAAAAGAAGGAAGATGATCAGTTCTGTAAGCTTTGAATTCCCTGATTGCTAGCAGTAAGTACCAATCCATTGTTTTCCTGACATGTCTTGCTGATGGGCCTGCTTTCTGCTTTGTTGGGAATCTTGGGAGGGTACTTTGTTTTTCTTGAGTGTCTGTTTTTTAATTTGACTACAAGCCATGGTGTTTGCAGTGTTACAGTGTGGCTTTATATAAGCAGTGTCATAACAGGGTGACACCACTTACTCATCTTAGAAAGTAATTACTGCTAACTATGGATAGTGATAAACCCTGATGTGGAAGGCAGAAACGCTCTTGTGTGATAAATTCTGTAAGCAGAGAGGCTGTGGCAGGGAGTCGTCTTAGGCCTTGTAATCTACCATTACCTTGCAGTTACCTTGTAATGTACCAAATAAGAATGCTTTTTAATAAGACTTTTTTTCATTGTATTCGCTTTATTATATGGGACAAGTAATCATGGGCTGGTAACCTTACTATAAAACTACACTCAAAGAAAATAAAGGGATCAGGCTAAGCCCATCTAATGGTCAGCTGATGCTGAAAGTGGTGATCCTACTTGCTTCCTTGTCCTGGCACTGGGACTCATCTGTCCCTTCCGAAAGTTAGTTCAGTGACCTGAATCACTAGACGGTTTGGTGGGGTTTTGGGGTTTTTTTTTTGGTTTTGTTTTTCTTTTTAATATAGGCTTACTTTTCTGCTGGCTTAACTACTAAATAGTGAGATCACTGTGATCAAACACATGACAATAGTGTTGTTGGGAGTGGGGAATACCAAGAAAGATGACTGATCTCCTTGGCAGCAACCGACCATCAGTTTTGTAAAAATATGGCAGCTGTGTCACTGTGTTAATACTCTGACAAAAAGCAAACAAAAAGTTCCCAATATTAGACATCAATAAAAGTTCTCAGAAAACTGAAGAAGAATGATAAAAAGTTCTTGGAAAACTGAAGAGTGTTTCAAGCCTGTAGTCTGCATCAATTTGTTCTACTAAAAACACAGAAGTAAAAATACAGTAATGGTTGGTTTTCTAGCCTGCAAAAGCCTATAATTTGTTCTCAGGGCACTCTTAAGCCACTTGAGCTGCAGTCTTCTGGTTTGTGACATTGGCAGAACCCCTCAAGTGAATTGCAACTCTTCAGTCCAAAGTAATTGTCTTCTGTTTGTTTCATTTGATTTTATGGTTGCATACAGAGATAACCAGAGAGGTCCTACACCTAACTTTAAAAAGCCCTCAGGAAATAGTCTTAAGAATCCTTTTAATACGCACTTGGCTGCATTACCATGAATTTTGTAAGTACGAATTTCAGTGCAGTCACATCTGTTTAGGTCGATATTTTTAAGCACACATGTGTTATAGAGGTGCCTAGCTATCTTCCCTGCCTTTAGTAGTACTGTGCTTGACCCCACGTGATACTTCTGTTGATAGCAAGTCAGTTAACTACCCTTGTCCCTGGTAGGTGTTTCCCATAGTGCAGCAGTTGCTTTGTTCTGTGAGTAACATATAAACATCCAGAAATTGACTGAACTGACAGGATCCTTAGCTTTCTAGTGGGCTTTTAGAAGGATGGTCAAAACTAATGCGCACCATTAAGGATCATTTAAGCATTTTCTGCTGATGACAGCTTGCATGTGTATGTGCGTGTGTGTGTAATGATTGCCAGTAGATTTTATTACATTTTTTTCAATGCCCCTAATGTCACAGAGAAATTCTATTTTTGTTTTTGTTTTGTTTTGTTTTTGTTATTAGAGCTATTCTACTAATTGAAAAGGAGACAGAAAATAGATGTCCACGCCTACAGACCCTGGCGCCATGCCTCATCCTGGTCCTTCCCCTGGACCAGGACCTTCACCTGGACCGATTCTAGGACCTAGCCCAGGACCAGGGCCATCTCCTGGCTCAGTTCACAGCATGATGGGGCCAAGTCCCGGTCCGCCCAGTGTCCCGCATCCAATGCCAACAATGGGGCCTACTGATTATCCACAGGAAAGCATGCACCAAATGCATAAGGTAATAGTTTATTACAAGTGAACCTTTTTTCCTACAGTTCTCTCCACTGATTAAAAAAACAATTTATACTACATTTAGACCTGCTTAAGTGCTATTACATGTCGTGTATCACCTCCAAAACTGCAGCTGCACTCCTGTCTTTATTACTAAAGTTGATGCATATATCAGATTCAACACAGTTTCTTTGTTCTTAGTAGACTACTTTGAACTATAGAGTTAGTAGTTTGCAAATCTTCATTTGTAAACTGTACTTTTCAGTAAGATAGACATTATTAGGGGAAAAAAATTGAATTACAAATTACAGTGTTAGAGCCTTATGGTAGACCATTCTACCCACCTTTTTTTTTTTTCCTTTTTTTTCTTCTTGTCTGTTTGGACTTGTCTTGTGTTTTTCTGGGGTGGTTTTTAGTTTTGCATTAATTGTTTTTTTTAAAAATTAATATTTTTAACTCAAAGGGATTGTGCTTACAAATTTATTTACTCTTCCATGTTGATGAAAAACCTCATTTCCAAGTTATTTTATAAAGGTTCTATCTTACTAAGGAATTTAAAACTACGTAGTGTAGAACATGTGAATAATTGGACTTCAGTGGTTGTTGTCATACACTTAAAATTACATGTGTGCTTAGGCTATTGTTAATGTCTTTTGCTTTGAGGAAATGTTTGCTTCTGTGGAATTTCCTTTGTGAAAACTGTCTCTTTATGTGTTGTCATTTTTATTTAGTTGTGTACCAGAGATTTAGAGCTTAGGGTAATTTCAATTTCACCGATGTTCTACTCTAAGAAATATGCAGTAACAGCTTACAGAGCCAAGATACTGAAAACATTTTGGTAACTATTGTTGATTCCACTTGGAATTGTTATAGGCACATAGAAAAAAATTACATTTACAATAAAAATTTAGTTTTAAAGTAATGTAAACATATTTTTATTTTTCCTTATGAATTGGCAACTTCTTAATGTTACCATTTTCACATATGAATCAGTTTTGTACAGTTAAACCAGTTTCCAGTCAGTAGTGACACGACACTATCATCTTCTGCATGAAGAACTGTATTATTAAAATTTCTAGTAGCACAAAGACAGCTGAAGTGAAGGAGGCCATGATCCAGCTGCCCATTTGTACTGAACTGCTGTAATTCCTGAGAGGTCAGTACATTCAGTAACTAAAACTTTTGCATTTGAATCTTGAAGCATGTAATTTAGCTATTAGCCAGTTTAGACATTTGCAATTGACATTTCCTAGTTTGTGTGATCAGGTATAGCCCAAGCTTCCAGTACTCTGGTGAATGCCCCAAACTTTGTAGACAGACAGGGTTTTTACATCCTTCAGTTCTCTTGTTTCTTTCTGTTTTTAAGAGATTCTGCACCTGCAGAAGAAGAGGGTGGCACCAGCAATTTTCCATTAGGATGGTTGAAATGCTCCATACATTATGTTTTTAACTCCTATATCTTGTTTCATCTCATGTGTTCCTCAGACATTTAATGCTATGTTAGCATTAGAAACAAACCAACAATGTCATCACACAAAGTTCTTTCAGAGACTTTAGAAGCATCTCAGTAGTTCTGTGAGCCAGAGTAGAAATTCTCCCATTAAGGTGGCATTGAAATGTTTTGAAAAATGCACCATGAATGTGAAGAGTTTGGATAATGAATTCAAAGATGACCAGTCAGTATACACTAAAATTACTTTCCCTTTTCTGTACCTTGGTTCTGGATATGGAACAAAGGCTGTAATTTCACAAGGCTTTATTTTAGTAGCGTCAGCCTTGCTGTCCTCTAGGTTGCCACTTCACAAGTTCCAGCATACCTTCGTGTGTGTGACTAAGCTAGGAAATGGGTCTGTTGAACTGATCGAAGTGAAAAAAAAAAATTCTTCATTAATTTTTCAATCTAGATCAGTTTGCTGGTCTGTTTTGCTGTGCAATGGCAGAAATTATGTATTGTGACAACTAAGGGAAAGGTCTTTTTAAGAAATGCTGTAGAAGGGTGCCTTTAGACTATTTTGCAAATATTACTTGAGTGTTCTTCCAAGTAATTAAAAAAAAATGGTCAGCCGCCTGCAGTTTGACCAAATAAACTTTTTCTGCTTAGTGTTACATAAAGCAGTTTGACTTTCAAGTCATGATGTAACATAATGCATTTTTTTTTCCTAGTGAAATGCAGTAAAACTGAGAGATCACACAAAAAGTGTCCCAGTAACCCAACTGCTTGTGGAGTACACCTCTGATGTATGCAGTGCGATATGGTTCTCACTTTTAAAAGTCACAAACTAGGCAGTGAAAGGCCTGCGTTCTATGTTAGATGTTTGACTAGCTGACAAAGAATAATATAATGCATAAAAAAAAATTTAAAAAATCCAAAGTAACCAACAATAGAGAAAACACTTACTGATACATACTGGTATTAGTAAATCATTCCTGAAGTATGTTTACTTAACAACAGTTAATATGAAAATTAAAGACTGTATAAGCACTTAGTAACCAGAAAATTTTCCACAGGAAAATTTACTATTGATTTACATAATGCAGTTTTGACAGAAACAATAAATTAGCTATCTTTCTAGCTACTTTCTTAAGTAGTCTTTAGACTATTGATCAAGTTGCCAGGGAAATACTTAAAGTTCCAAATTTTACTGAAGTATATCTTAGATGCAAGACAGCTACATTTAAAGAGAAATACCTACAAGTCTGTTGGGGGCGACTGCTAAATGGACAGATCATAACAGCCTCAGAAAGTCTTATAAGGTGAAAATACTTGGCAGCTGGGGAAATATTAAAGGAAAGCATTGTTAACATGGTTGCTCTAATCTTTTCCTCCACATCTACATGTGAGCTTCTCTGGAGGCAGAACACAGGGTTAGATGGTTTTAGTCTGAACTGATAAAGCTCTTGTGCACCAACTGGGCCACATGATTTTCATAGAATAGAATCATAGGGTAGAATCACAGAATCATAGTATGGTTTGGGTTGGAAGGGACCTTTAAAGGTCCTTTAAAGGTCATCTAGTCTAACCTCCCTGCGATGATCAGGTTGCTCAAAGCCCCATCCAGCCTGACCTTGACTGTTTCCAGGGATGGGGCATCTGCCACCTCTCTGGGCAACCTGTGCCAGTGTTTCACCACCCTCATGGTAAAAAATTTCTTCCTAATATCTAGTGTAAATTTACCCTGGTTTCGTTTAAAACCATCACCCCTTGCTTGTCCTATTGCAACAGCCCCTGCTGAAAGGTTTGTCCTCATCTTTCTTACAAGCCCTCTTCAGGTACTGAAAGGCCGCAATCAGGTCTCCCATCAGCCTTCTCTTTTCCAGGCTGAACAAGCCCAACTCTCTCAGCCTGTCCTCACAGGAGAGGTGCTCCAGCCCTCAGATCACTTCTGTGGCCCTTCTCTGGACCTGCCCCAACAGGTTAACTGCTTAACTCTTAGTTATGGACACAGTATATCCATTTAATTTGCATGGTTTTCACCTGAGGGATGGGAAGAGTACTGTGAGCTCTTGGTTTATTTTCTTTTCCATTTAATTGTAACCTGATGCATAATCACTTTTGTGAATTTGTAATGGGGTGTACAGTAAATGATTACTGGCTATGGAAAAATTATTATGATGTCATGGGCAGTATTACTCTTTTTGGTGACTGAGAGAAAAAGTGAGTGACAAAAAAATTTTGTACAATTTTTTTTTTTCCCTAAATATATTATTTGTTCACGCAGATGTTCTATTAAAACAGAAGGCAAATGGTTTCCCATTGCAAATATTGTTGGTTAACAGATCTGTCCACATTAGACATTCTGAGAATCTTAAAATTCTGTCATGGTCCTGGAAGTAACACCTTTTTATTCAGCAGGTGCGTTCCCTGTGTTACTTTTGTTGTATGTGTTCACATTAGTGAAAAAAGAAAGTGTTGTTGTCAACCTTGAGAAATCAGCAGACACCTCATGTAAAACGGTGTTTTAGTGATTTGTAAGAGATTAACAGAATTTTTGGCCAAGTCACTATTGCAAGGACAATCACAGTCAGTCTGGTTGTCCATCAGTGTTGCATTCAGTTATGCAATGCAGTTGTGTGACAACACCTTGCTGTCTGGTCTATGTAATTTTTGTTGGTATAGAGGATGCATGGTCTAGAAGAAATCTGGTTTGATACTCAGTCTCCGATTTCAAGGCTACTGGTTTTTGTTTGTTTGAAGAAGGGTGAAAAAACCAAGATGCCGTCATCTGACTGTTTACCTGGAAATGGGTCAAACTGTGAAGCAATGCTGTTTGTGAGAAGACATTAGTTACTAAATTCAGAGTAAAAACAGTGTAGGCAAAATGTTCCCTAGGCATTAGGCATTATGTAAAGTCTGTAAGTCTGCCAACTCTGTAGGTATGGGCTCGCATACAGTTGAAGCTCATCCCTCATTATGATTTCTGGAAGCACTGTTTATATATCTGGCATGTTCTGTGCTTATTCTTACTTACGGGGACCAATGAAAATAATAATGTGTACTCAAAGTTGAATATGTGTCAACTTCTGTTCTTCTGTCATATTAAAAGAATAAGAAAAAAGTACCCCAACATGGTAGTAGTGCTTTCTTGGTAGTATTGGTTATATTTCTCATGCGAGCAATGTCATTGTGGAAGATATCTTTAATAATTTATACAGGACTGAAGAATTTACAGAAATTGCATTGTGTGTAAGATCCTTTCTGTAAGTTTTAACCTTGTGTACATAGATTTCAAGTTATGATGTAACTCTGTAACTAAACAGTGATTCAAAGAAGTTATGGAAAATAACTGCTTTTCAGTTATTTTAGTCCTCTGATGAATTGTCTTCCCTATTTTACAGGGTTTTTCCATAGAGTGTTGAAGTGCTTTTAGATGAAAAATGTTCTTGGAAATAAAAATCTCTTTGCATAAATTAGCAGTGCTGTGATCACTAAAACTAAGTTTTTCTTCAAAGAAGTTTAAGCCATCTTCATCTTTTGTTGCTTTGCTAGTAAAAAGCTGATTCATGACTTCTACCTTTCCTAATCTGTTTCTAATGAATTTCGCTTTCATTTTTTTCACAGCTAAATTTTGGCAAATGCACAGAAGCAAACCCCTTTCTTGTTATATTTAGGCTCCCTTCCATTAGACTTGAAGCATCTCAGCTTGCTACAGGTTGTTATGTTGGGGTTTTCTTGTTGTTTTTTTTTTAAATACTTATCTTACAAAAACCTGTTCTTTTGATTAATTCTTTCCATAGAAGCATTCCTTCAATTGATGTTTTCTTTTATGGTCACATCTTTACATTTCTGTTCCTGTTTGATTTTTTTATTTTTTTTTTAAGATCCTCTGTTTGAAAGGCCACACATTTGTTTTCCTCCTCACTGTTGCTCTTTGTTAATGCCAGCTCTTTCCCCACCTTCTATATGCTGGTACTTCTGATGCCCTGGGTATGCATGCTGTCTCCCATCCTAGTCCCATCAGAGCTGCCTGCATTCACAGAGCTTTCACAGTTGCAACCCATTAGTGCAGTGACACCTGTCCTTGCAGTCACACCACAGATGTGGTGTACAGCTAGAGTCCTCTGTTCTGGAAATCAGATCCGATTTCCTGCACAGTCTCCTCCTCCTCTTGGTGCCCCTAAAGATTTACTCCTAAACACATACCATGATAAAATAGGAATGGATCTGTCTTTACCAATGTTTTGGTTTCTGTGGTATTCAACTCCTGTGTGAACTAAGCATTCTCTTCGCATTGGTTATCTTTGTAAGTAGGGGCAAAGGGAGAGGGAGGGATCTTCATGCCTCAGAAACGGGCGTCGGGATTTACTTGGTTAGCAGAGTGGAACTATTTTTCATGTGTCAGTCATCTATATCTACATTTCTACTTCTCATCCCAAGTTCTTGTAATCAAAAATAGCTTTTCGAGTAGTGGGTATTTTTCTGATACAGGTTCTTCTCGCAAATTTTTTATACTGTCATGACAACTAAATGATTTAATGAAACATAAAAATCCATTTTACTTCTCCTTTTCTTTAACTTTTCTCCTTTTAACCCATAGTTTCTGATAGGAAAAATGGTAGTGAAATCCTTCAAAAATGCTGATAAACAAAAAAAAAAGCCCCTGTGTTTCAAGATACTTTCAATCAAATTGATTATTGCAATTAAAATGGAAAATTTATATGAAGGGTTTACAAGTTCAAATTTAGATTTATTTTTTCCTTTGTAGAAAGGGTGACCTGTACTTAGTTCTGCTGAAATTGATTCATGTGCAACAAATTGCTCAAAAAGAAGAAATGTTAACAGTTTCTTTTTTTCTGTGACTTGATATAGCTTCTTGCACACTCTTTTCGTTAACTGCCTGTATTTTCCACTGGAATAAGTTTTCTTAACTCTTTTTAAATTCTTGATAAATAGGTGTGCATTTAGATAAAACTGACTGCAAGGTCTCCATTCACAGCAGGGTTTGAAAGAACAGTATTTAGTGTACATGCATGCATGTGTTACAAAGAGGGGCAGAGCTGCATATTTCTGTAGAGGGACGCTAAGTAAGTGATGCCAGCGTATTCCTTCCTAATACAAAGCCGTGCAGAGCTGTGAGTTAGAAGTTAATGAGCATAGTCTCTTCCCCAGTTAGGGACCTAATGTAGTTTTTGCTTTCAGGTAAAACTTTTTAATTTTCTTAAAACATCTTCCTTCTTATGTTACTTTTCTCCTATTTTCACATACAGAGTCCTTTGGTTTCTATTATGGAGCCTTTTCCAGTGCCTTGCACGCCTTCAGCATGTTTTTCTGACCCCAAGCTATTTTCTCTTCACTCTCAGAAGAAGGCACTTGGGCCTGTTTTGCATTTCAAGTACCATGGGAACTATCATTTTTGAGGAGTGAATGAAGTGGCAGGAACTGTAGGGAGCACAAGGATCTGAGCAGAACTCCTTCCTTGACTGCCTATCCCTGGTTTTGCTTGCAAAGAAGTTACCTCCTGCAATGTCATCTTTGTTTCTGAAGAGAAATGGTGTTTGGGGCATTCCAGTAGAGCAGTGACTGAAAGGGCAAAGTTTGGGCTAAAAATAACTCGAGCCAAGCCACAGACTGTACTTGGCATAAGTTGGTGTGTTACACTGCTTTGTAATATGAGACCAGTACGGTTTGTGTGTTTGTATTTGGTCAGTTTGCCTCCCTAGCATTGTCAAACAGTTCATAAGGAGAGAAAAAAAAAAAAAAAAAGCAAAAAGGAAACAGAGGGGACAAGCAGTCTAATGGTGCTTGGTGCTTCCCCAAATTCCAGGGGTAAAGGTTCCCATTGTTTGTTCTGAGTGACTGCTAGGAGAAGTTTATACTGTTCACATTCAGATTTTGAGTTAAAGTCCTTTGGATTTTTACACTGTATTTATATACTATCTCTATATAAATATTTATTTTGTTTTCACAGTCTATTGATGGTTTGCACGAAAAAGGAATGGTTGAAGATGTACATTGTGGCTCCATGAAGAGTATGCGACCTCCTCACCCTGGAATGGGTCCACCTCAGAGTCCAATGGACCAGCATAGCCAAGGTTTATACATACTGTGCATGCTGTATGATTTTGGGGCCCCAAAGTCAGTAGTTCCATGTAACAGATTTCCAATTATTTCCTTTCAGCTTTGTTTGGAAAGGCTGAACTGATACCCCAGGGCAAAGTGAATAACTGAATCCCCTTGCTTTCTTAAGTGTCCATCAGTCATGTATTGAAAAAAAAACCCTAGGTTTGAAGTCTCTGGCTGGGGCAAGTAATTGGACTAAGTCTGTAACAGATTTTAGTAAAAAAACTCACCTTGTTTTTCTTATCTTATGTGGCTATTTAAAATGTAAATGCGTTCAAATATGGTTTATTTTAATCCTGTGGTGAAGGAATGATAAGAGAGAAGAACCCAAGGAAACCTGGAGAAACCTTCTTTAATATCTGCAATGTTTGGTCAAGGGCTGATCAAAGTTCATTCCAAAATTTTTTTATGCCAGAAAATAGAAGCTCTTTACCCCATTGCTATGTGCCTTCTTTGTGTCCTTTAATTTGCAACATAAGAGGGCATGCATTCTGTAAGCACCTCAGTATGCTGGAGATTTAACTGGTAACACCTGCTAGTATGAATTAGTTTAGCAGAAAAGGCTTTGTATACTGCATAATTAATTATACAGCAACACTTGAAAAATCCCAACTGAAATGAGGGTCTTGGTTTGACACACTGCAAATCTATTAAGAGATGGTCCCTGTTTGATGTATTTACGTGTTTATTACGTAGGATGAGAGAAATGCTGGACGGAGAAAACAGGTACAGATCAGCCAAATGACTCAGCCTGAACCACTCTGTGGTTTTTCCATGGGCTGTGACTGGAACCCTAGTCCGTAATTTGTCAGCTGAGTCCCTGTCTGGGACCTTGAACATTAGAAAATACTGTTTTTCTATCACACCTTTCAATATCAGTTAAGTAAAATAGAACTGACTTTGCAGGGACAAATTCTCCATCAGTTAAAACTTTTCCATTGATTTCAATGGGATGCCAGCATGATCGTCTGAGAGCAAAATCTTACCTGACTTTGCAGAGACACTCTTTTGCTTGGAATGAACTTGCTTCTTAAAATGAAAAGAACATTTAGTCTGAAGATGAAGATGGGTGCAATTCAAACATAATGTGCTCAAAATACAAGAGCATAAGTTGCAAACACTTCAAATACAAGTAGCTCTGAGTTATTCTCTTCCTTCCTGCGCTGGCCAAGATCAGACTTCCAGGTTGTGTTACTCTGCAAAAATATGATTGTGTTAGTAGCAGCTGTGTCAGGCTAAAGACTACAAATCCCAGCTCTCTTTTGGTGTATGTTGACAGCTGTTGCAAGGTAAACAGAGAATACTGGAGTTCTAATGTAAGCAGGCTTTTTAAAGAAATGGTTAACCCCCACCCCTGTTCTAATATTTTAAATACTTAACATTTTCGAGGAGTGTTTTAGCTTTCTTTTCCTCTGTGTCTCCTTTTTTTCTTCTTACACGATTATCTTTTCACAAAACTTGGTGATGACTATTCTGATACATGTTGGGCACAGTCCCATCTGCTAACCTTGTACTTTATCCTCATTGGTATACATATCCAGGATAGAAAAACAGGTTTCTTATTAGCCTTTCAACCTATTGGATACTTTCAGTATGATTTACCATGGGATTAGAGTTCTGCAAGACAGATGTGTTTCTACCGGTTTTGTGGAAATAGGCAATGTGGTAAAAGAGGGTGAGCTTACCCATGCTCATGCTCATGAGGGGAGGACAGTATGAGTTCTGTGAGAATCCATGGAAAGATGCATGGTAAATCTAATCCTGACAAAATCTGCAGTTGGGTTTGGTATGTTGTTAGAAAACAGGACTTACTATAAGGTTCACTTCCTTGTAGATTCTTGGTTGTCTGGTAGCTGAGCTTACATTGCAGTTGTGTACAATTTTAACAATATGCATGTCAAATAGAATTTGCACCTCATTAGTTCTAGGTCTATTTTTTCATGGCTTATTGTTTGTAGATTAATTAGATAAATGTATGCACTAATTAATGTTACTATTTTTTGACATGAATAATTATATGCATTATTTTACTGATATAATAAATAAAAATAATGTTACTGATATAGTTAATGTTACTAATATATGCATTAATTAATATTGCTGGTTTTGGACATTTGATGGAAAGTTGCTGAAGAAGTTGAAAACCTGAGGGAATGTATGACCCTAAACTTCTGCCATTAGTTTGAAATTATAAACAGAATGGCCACTTATCTGTTAAATGTCACTTAGTCTAGCACTGGTTCTAGGTAAAATCAGAAAACATTGTCTGTCTTTTAATTCCATATGACCTTGTTTATTATCCAGGCCATTGAGAGTAGTTTTATGGAAAAATCATGGAATCACAGAATCAAATTATGGTTTGGGTTGGAAGGGACCTTTAAAGGTCATCTAGTCCAACCTCCCTGTGACGAACAGGGACATATTCAACTTGATCAGGTTGCTCAGAGCCCTGTCCAGCCTGACCTTGAATGTTTCCAGCGATGGGGCATCTACCACTTCTCTGAGCAACCTGTGCCAGTGTTTAACCTCCCTCATGGTAAAAAATGTCTTTGTTACGTCTAGTGTAAATCTACCCTCTTTTTGTTTAAAACTGTCACCCCTTATCCTATCAAACCAGCCCCTACTAAAAAGATTTTCCCCATCTTTCCTATAGGCCCCCTTTAGGTACTGAAAGGCCGTAATCAGGTCTCCTCGCAGCCTTCTCTTCTCCAGGCTGAACAAGCCCAACTCTCTCAGCCTGTCCTCACAGGAGAGGTGCTCCAGGCCTCTGATCATTTTTGTGGCCCTCCTCTGGACCTGCTCCAACAGTTCCATGTCCTTCTTGTGCTGAGGGCTCCAGAGCTGGACACAGTGTTGCAGGTGGGGTCTTGTGGTGTAGAGGGGCAGAATCACCTCCCTCGACCTGCTGGCCAAGCTGCTTCTGATGTGGCCCAGGGTACGGTTGGCCTTCTGGGCTGTGAGAGCACATTGCTGGCTCATGTCCAGCTTTTCATCCACCAGTGCCCCCAAGTCCTCCTCTGCAGGGCTGCTCTCAATCCCTTCATCCCCCAGCCTGTATTGATACTGGTTGTTGCCCCAACCCAGGTGCAGGACCTTGCGCTTGGCCCTGTTGAGCCTCATAAGGTTCACACGGGCCCACTCCTCAAGCTTGTCCAGGTCCCTCCCCAGGCATAAAGTCAGCCTTGTCAAACGAAGTTACTATTCTTTTTGTGGAGATCATAAGCTAAACTGATTTACTGAAGTGTGGACAGGTGTGGTGTGGTACTGAGTACAGTACAGTATTTGTACTGTTGTCGGGAAAATGGATCCTGGCCCACGTATGGTGTTTCTCTATGCATCGTTAAAGCCTGTAGTAGTAATGATAGACACAAGTTTGCCTGCCTGATAGGGTTATAAAAGTGTGGCTTGTTACTGTATGAAATTCTGATTTAGGAGAAAGAGAGCACTAACTAAAATCAATATAACATATATTAAATACATTAAACTTGTTAAATAACAGAATATAAAACAAACTCTAAATAGAAGGTGATTATCCAATTCTGGATTTTTCTAGTTACTCTTGTAGGACTCTATCTTGGTTCATTGCTGTTCAATGTATTTGTCACTGATCTGGAAAAAAGTGTAAAATCAGCACTGATAGAAGTTGGTTACAAAGGCTGGTCAAGATTCTCAATAGAATGCGCTTATTTCTTTAGCATGGATTTTAGCACATCCAACAGTATTGTATGTCTGGGAGCAAAGTAGTTTATTGCATAGGTAGTATGAGACTGTATCATACAAAGCAGAAAGGCTGAAAAGAGTTTTGGTTATTCTGGTAGACTTAAGTGTGTATTGTTGTATACAGTGTTTGCAGCCATACGATGGAATGTACTACCTGCATGCAGAAACAGGGGCATATTAATTGAGGAGTTGTATCACCTTTTCTAATCAATTAGCTGAAGGCTACTATCTACAGTTCAGAAAGATGATGAGAGATGTTTAAGTTGTATTCAATGTTTGAAGCATCTTTCGTATGAGGAGAGGCTGAGTGAGCTGAAACTGCATAGCCTGAAAAAGAGAAGGCTCAGAAATACCTGATGGGACAGAGTGATGAACGGGGAGCCAGTCTCTGCAGTGATTATCAGTTACAGAAGAGGAGACAATTGGCACAAAATGTAAAACATGAAATTCCACTGGAACATAAGAAAGAATGCTTTTGCTGGAAATGTGGCTGAACAGTATAGTAGGTTGCTCAGAGAGGTTTTCTAGTTGCCATCCATGGAGACAGTCAAAACCTGACTGGACGTATTGCTGGGCAGCCTGCTGTAGCTGACCCTGTCTGAGGAGGGGGTTAGGCTAGATGATTTTGAGAAGTCCCTTCCAGCCTTAAGGATTCTGTGCTTCTGTGAAATTGTGCCTTACTTTGAAGACAAATAAAGGAATGATTCAAAACTTGGAGGACTTGGTTTCTTGCCTGTAGAATGTTAAACTTCATTTTTTTTTAATTCTCTCTGAGAGAGAATTAAGAGATTACTTGACCAGTCTGCTCATTCCTAGTTGGTAGAAAGGCTTGTAATAGATGGATCCTTTACCTTAAAAAAAAAAAAAAAAAAAAAAAAAAAAAAAAAAAAAAAAAAAAGCGCAGTGAATTTTGGTACCTGCAAAGTTAAAGTAGGTAAATTCAGACTGTATTAAGTATCTGCATCTTACTTAATGGAGATAATTAACCTTTTGGACAAGGATTACCCAGGTATTTGTGGTAGGTTTTGTGTCACATGAAACTTAAGTCAACATTGGATATCTTTCTCATCTGTTCCATAGCCCAAAGAAAAGTGATCGTTTAGAGGGTAAGTCTTTGGTCTGTTTTAGACAAGTTAGGTAGACTGTTGTAGCTGTAATGGTCCCTTATTGCCAGAAACCTGTGAACTTGTAAATAGGCTCCAAGATTCTGAGAACAACTGGTAAGCTAGAGGAGGAAACAGTGTTTTTAATTCTTTGAGAATGGGAAAATGGATAGTCTTCATAAAATGCTGCTGTTCTTAGAGCTCTGAGTACAACAGTTGTGATAAATGCACAGACAGTAGTTGTTCAGTATGCAGTTTACAGTTGGAACTGATCACAAAATGAGATTTCATTTAAAAGTTAAATGTTCCCATAGCAATCTTTTTAGTATTTTTTTTAAAGAAGGTGGTCTTGCAAAAGAGGGTCTGTAAGTACAAAAGCAGGAATTCTTACAAAATCCGTGCTTACAAGTGTTGGTGATAAATTAGAAATAAATGGGCGAACTGCACATGCAGGAGTAGATAAAATTTCATAAATCAAACATGCAGTTGTAAATGAATAATCTTGAAATAGAGACCACTGAATTTACAATGAGCAAGTCAATACAGAATTTTGGAAATAATGATTTGTACAATCTATATTAAGAAATAATTAGCTGACCCTTTTTGAGGTGAGATGACTGACTTTGATGGGCAAAAGAGAAATGTTTGTGAGCTAAATCTGCAAGAACTTTGCCATTTTGCTCATAAATGCCTATTTGCTGTTATAATGGCAGTTACTGCTCTGAGATTTTTGCATTTTTTTTTAGCTAACAATTACTAAAATAAGGTATGCAACTTTATTATTTAGACTCTGGATTATTTTTTTTCTCGGTGCTCAGTGGGGTGCTGGTCATGGAGGAAGAATCTGTCACAGATTGTCACATTGTTATTGCAGTCATACTGCAATAGGATGGTTTTCAGAAGTCTGACATTAATATATGGCAAAAAATACTCTGAATTGGTATCTTTCTCCACAGTGGTTACTCCTTTCCACTCTTGGTGCCAAATTGGAGAAAGGGTAAAAATCCTAGCTCTTTTTGGTGACTATAATTTTCTTTTCTTGAACTTATGCACAATGTTGTCGCTGTTTAGTCTTAGTACCTTTCTTTTAATACTGATAGGTTAAATGAAAGGAAAATCCATTGTTCCAACTTCATATTTAGCTGTTTAAATAGTAATCTTACACTTAACTGAATTTGAATTGTTAGAAACTGCCTTTAATGTCTGTGAATGAACTGTGGTGAAAAGCCCAGTATTGATATTAGAAGTATGAAATCTACTGTAAATTGTTAAATTGCTGAACAGAGTTATCCAGAAGATGAAAATTATGTAAGAGGAATGGGGAGAAGTTGCAAAGCCAAATATTTATATAAAATACAGTATTTTTATTAGAATGAATTCATAAATATATGTATATATAAATGGAGTGAAACAAACAATTTCTATGTTTTTCTGGAGTTTGGAACAAATTAAATACAGTTACTGTGATACAGCAGTGAAATACAGACCAATTTGAACATTTCAGGTGTCTGCTATTTGTAAGTGGAAACATACTGATAGTGCCCAGTGCTGCAGTGATTTAAGGTTCTGGGACTTGATCTGTATATGTTTTTAATTATCATGCAGTATTTGTTGAACTTCTTATAAGGGTACACCAATTAAGTTTAACTTAACAGAATTCACTAAGTTACTGCTACTTCACAAACAATGTTCATTGTCCCTACTGTTCTTAAATTAGCCACTCTTTTCTGATTTTTTTTCAGCCTTTTAAAGATGAGAAAAGATCTGTCACCTTATCCATCTGCCTGCTAGCGTAAGACCTCTCAACAGTTAATTTCTACAGTCCTAGTTTTAGATGACTTGCACACATGTGGCCTGTCTTTCTCTTTGTTGAGAGTTTCACAAGAACTGGTGTTAACCCTGGCCACATTACCAACAGGGAAATGTTGTGTTTTGCTTACCTTAAGAAAGTTTGTAGTCTTGGTCCAACATGAACGTATTTTCCACTGTTTTCCAAGATACTATGCTTTCCTGCTGTGTATTGTGGGCATACACTTCATTCCTTTTTTTTTTTTTTTTTTTAAACTAACTTTAATTGATGGGTGAAGTGATGGTTAACATAAAAGATTTGCACAACTACATTTCTTCAATCTTATCTGTATCTTCCAAATCCAAAAATTCTCCTATGGTCACATTTTTGAGTAAAAATATACCCTTGCTATCAGTTCTAGCAGAAGGATTTGACACATATGATCCTCAGACATTTTCATCGTTTAAGTCTTCTTAATTTTTAGTGGAGAGCCAAGACCTCTGTTGAATATTCCAGTGTTTGGACTGGTAAAACTTTGACTCTTTCTATCTAATATTCATTACCAGGGTTTAGAATTCATATGTGTTCTCCTCTGTTTAATTGTAGCATTAAAAGTGGAGAAAAAACATCTCTCAATTTCTAGCTCGCTGGTTCCTCAGCTTTAAAACAGATGAGGAAGTTGTGCTTTACTTCTGTTAACTGAAGCGAAATTAAAAGCAATTAGAGCAGAAACTTCTTACACAGTCTATCCTCCAAAACCGCTTTGTTTGATAAAGTGTTAGAACTAGTTTTTTTTCCAGTGACAATACTGTAAATAATATACATTGTTTATGACATGTTGTGATGTATTTTTGTTGAACAAGTTGTTACTGAAGTGGGATGAAAGGAGTGTTGCTAATTATGCCTACAGTTAAGAAAGCAGTGCTTTTTAACTCTGAAAACTTGATGAAGATTGCTGAGGTAGCCTCTTCTATCACTCGTTGAAGGATTATGGAGAAGACAGAACCAGATTCTCCTCAGAGGTGTATAGCAAAAGCACAAAAATAATCGTCACAAGTTATGTAAGTGAAATTCTGATGGGATTTAAGGGAAAGAAAACTCACCATGAGAGTGATTAAAAATCACCGTAATTGGAGATTTTTGTAACTCACTTGGCTAAGAACTGCGGAAACCTGATAAAGCTTTGGAGTTACCACAGCTTTAAATGATGGGTTTGGCTCTTTAGCCTCCCTTTCCTGGTGTTGAGTGTCTTCTACTCTGTATATTTTTCAGAACTAAAGATTATCTGTTGTCCTTTGCTAGCACATAGAATTCTTCTGTGGTGAGTGTTCTGCAACCTTATCATTCATTGCTTTTCCCATCTTAGATTCTGAAAGTTAAATTAAACAGAATGGTTTATGCAGAATAGAAAACATTTTCTGTGGAAAATCTAGAGGAAGGGGTACTTGGCAGTTCAGCAAGTAACAATTGATGAGCTAGGTATTTAAAAACCTGCTGAATACTTATTGTGGAAATTCATGTGTGCCACAAAAAAATGCATTTGAAGTGCTTCAGAGCAGATGAAAGCATGTTGGCAAAGTTCTAAAAGGTGTCTGTCTTTGCCTGTATATTAAACATTCCTATGGACTGTGTCTTTAATTTTTTTCTTTCATGACATATGCTGGTAAAACTCGATCTTCATGAGTCTTCATGTGTCCTTATTTAGAGCCCATGTGTGCGTGCTCACTTGTATTAGGGTATGTGCAATAAGATAGGAAAAAAGCAAGTGGTATAGAGACTTTATCAGGACAGGCTTGTGACTGTGTGTATTGCCACACTGCTAAATCTGCTGAAAGTTTTCAAAAGTAAAAAGGAAAATTTCCATATAGCAAGACAAAATTTCGGTTCTCTAAATGCCACATTTTAGGGCCTTTACAAGAAATTTGGAAGGCTTTTGTTCTTTCCTGAGATACTTTATTGGAATTTTGTTTTCATTCTTTCTCATCAAGCCTAGTTTCCTATTGCCAAGAATCCTAATGCATAGGACTTTGAGGGAGGGGGAAAGTGTAAGTAATACGTATCTAGAAAGCTGAAAAAATGCCTGCTTCTAAAAACTCCACTCTGCAAAACATAGGCACAGACTTGCAGCTGGAACTGTCAGGACTGAAAACAAGTGCTTGATACCTTACCCCATGGTTTTAGATTTTTATAGTCCAGATGGATTTCAAGATCCTGGGTCTGAAATCTGTCAGTGATTAAGGAATATGTAACTTGGACAATATAACTTGAGGGGGGAGAGAAACCTTTCTTTGAAAGGCAGTTTTGAAAACAATGTAATTTGAAGTAGGTGCTATTTAAAGTAAATTCTGAGATTTAGAAATGTAATAGTAATGGATAAACATTGCAATAAACGTCATTTTATAGGATAAGACAATTTGCAGTTGTATATGGGTTTTGTTGTGGCAAAATGGTTGTTCTTTTAAAGCAGTGTGCTTGGCAAGAGGGATTTGTAGCTTCCTCGCTTTTCTTTAAAAAAAAAAAGAGTCAAAAGTAAGGTAGTGAAAGCAGATGCATCAGTGGAGTAAACTTACAGTTATTTATCATAGCTTTTATTACCATCTATGGGTACTAACAATTTTAACTTTTTAGGGTCTTTTTCTCCCTTTTCCTTCAACTGCTACATCACTTCTCAATTTTTCTCTTGAACTGCCTAATTTTTCTTATGCTCAGTAGAGTCTTCTTTCTTTCCTGCCATCATCTTCTCCAGTTACAAGATTTAACTGAGTCTGTTTTGGTGTCGTCTTATCTGGTCTTTTCCCATCCCAAACCCATTTTTTTCCCTCCTGTACTTCTACCTCGTTTTCCTTTTTTAGAAGAACTGAAATCCTCTCTTCTCTGTCCTTTCTCTCAAACATCCACAACCTTTATTTTGTTGTAGAATATTTTCATCCCCAGACCTCAGCATTGATGGATTTTCAATTCTTTAGCACTCTCATCTATCCACTTGTGTAAGTGACAGTGACTTACAGCTTTTGTCATCTCAGAAAAGTTGAGACTACTTCTGGATTTTGTCTATGCTGCCCTTACTGAAGGGCCAGTAAGATCAGTGAGGCTAAAGAGCAGGCAAAAATACTTGCTTCTGTGATCTGGACTATGTATAGATGAAATTAATGTAGTTTTCACTTCAAAGCGTCAGGAAGAGTGTAGGAAGAGTAGATGTGGTGTCACAGAACCATGAACTGTGGCACGAACTTTGGAGTTCAGTGATCCGTGGCTTGCTAAAGAATGTGGAAGTGAGCCAGAAGATTTCTTGATTTTTCTTGTAAGTTTTTCTAGGCTTTTCAACTTGATAAGAGCATTATTTGTGCTCCACAATCCCAGAGTGAAGTGTGTGAATATTGTTACCTTTTTTTCACTCCATGGACATCTTTAAAATGTAGCTGTCTGTTGTGCATTACCTGAAGGATTGCTCTTCATATTTTTTTCTCTGGCATGCTGCATATTCTTGTAAATCTCACCAAAAATCTATGCCATCTCTTTTCATGGATGCACTGTGAAGCTCAAGGAAATACATATTTATTATGAATTACATTAAAATGCAAACTTAAAACCACTGCATTTGCAAGTGCTATAGTAAGATACAAGCACTGTTTGCTTCAGAACTGTGCTTGCTCTCCTGGTATAGAGTAACACAGTCTTCAGTAGCTTCTTCAGAAAGTGATTCTCGTGCTTGCAGTTGATGTTCCAAGTTCCTGAGCACCCAGATGGTAAAATGTATTGAACATTCTTTGTCTGGCTCAAACCTTTAATCTCTATGAAATAAAGAGCAATTGTATAGAAATTGAATGCCATCTGTTTCTATTTCTGTATGTTGGCGAGTTTTGGCAAAGAGGGCCTGTATCAGTGCATGGGTATTCCTTGATGTGTGTGCATCAAGATAAACTTAACAAAATTAAGCTGTAAAATAGGCAAACTTCACTGCATGTGTTCCACAATGAAATACTTGTCCAACATTATAGTGAACCACAGTACCACATCCTGTTGCTTCTGTGTTGTATTTCATGTTTTAGTTTGTCTTAATCCAAATGATATTTTTAGGAATTATTGGACTATATAATCATAGTTCCTAAGGCTACCTTGATATCCCAGGGAACTTCAGATTGCACTTTTGTTCTTGCAGAAAATACAGCTATCCTGACTTGAGAGAGACATTTTTATAATCTATATACTGTTAAAGAAATTCGATGGAATTTAGATTTGACTAACCAGAGAGATAAGTTTGTGATCCTCTTACCTGTTCTAGGTTATATGTCTCCACACCCGTCTCCACTGGGAGCACCAGAGCATGTGTCCAGTCCAATGTCTGGAGGAGGTCCAACTCCACCCCAGATGACTCCCAGCCAGCCAGGACCCATTATACCAGGAGACCCACAAGTTATGAATCAACCTAACAGAGGTCCTTCCCCCTTCAGCCCTGTACAGCTGCATCAGCTGCGGGCTCAGATTCTAGCATACAAAATGTTAGCTAGAGGTCAGCCTTTACCAGAAAACCTCCAGCTTGCTGTTCAGGGCAAGAGGACCCTGCCTGGCATTCAACAGCAGCAGCCTCCCAGTGCCTTCAACAGACAGTCTGGTAAGTGAATCTAGGCTTTGTCTCATCGCACAGGTAATTCTTGAAGTTTTACCTGTGGCAAATTAAGAAATGGATGCTGTGCAGAGCTATAATTTGGGACTGTATTCTGGCATCTAAGTCAACAGCAGTCTTCAGTTTTAAGCTTGAGCAAGTGCATAAAACACATCTATTATAAATAGGATATTGTCAAAACTGAAATAAATGTGATCTTGCTGCGCAGTACTGTGTCCGTCCTGATTATGCTTTGCATTTTTTGAATGTTAATCATACTCACTGATCACAATTTTGCTGTTTTTCTTAGAGCGAGTTTTCAGTTCTGTTGCTATGCAGAAAAGTAGATAAAAAAATCTGGAGGAAGTTGACTGGTAATTTAGGTTGTTAAAAGTAAAACAAACCATGTATAGTGTGTGGTCAAGTGAAAAACATAAGGAAAAGAAAATGTTCTCTTTTTTTTTTCTCCTAATGATAATAGATGTTACAGCACAGTAAGCAAGCACATTTTGGTCCTAAGAAAGCTGCGTTACATTAAATGCCCTGCACCTGTTAGCTTCCGAAAAGTTCCATTACTGAGTTTGCATTAGAAATTGAGGGTTAAGAGGATAACATTTTCATTTTAGTAGTTATTTTAATAATTTCACTGGTCACTTCATTTCAGTGATACGGCTTTGCTACTGACTAAGGTTTTTTTTTTTAGGAGATGTGATTTTAATATGCTGCATTACATATATTTTTTCACAATAAAATCTGCTTTAAATCCATATTTAATGAAGAAAAATATTACTTGCCTGAATAGACTAGCACGCTAGAAAGCAGAATGATTTCTGAATACTTGGAAATGCTTTATACCTTAGGGAATACTTTATACCTTAGTAAGTTTCTTTCCTCTGTCAAATTGCAGGTATTGGGTTACACGCAATGAGCGGTGGTGCAGCTGGACCAGGGCCTACTCCAGGGATGCCTGGACATACAGCTGCCATTACCCCTAAAACTTGGACTGAAGGTACAGTGGAATATAATAAAAATTTTATGTCATGTATAGAGTTATGGTTAAGCAGTGTGGGTAGATTTTGGGGAAAAGATGCAGGTGGAAAAAAAAGGGAAGATGAAAAAGCATGCAGAGAAATAGTGTAACCTTTACTGTGCCTAGGACGTGAATCAAGGAGAGTCTAGCCATTTATTCATCCATGAATGACTTGACCATGTGAAATTACTGCAATTATTAGGCAGCCTGAACGCGAAGCACCTTTTTACAATCCAAATGAAATATGTAAGCTGCCTGAGGGACACCCATAAAATCTACTTAATAAGTAATGTTCTGAGCATCCTTAATTGCAGCAAGCTTGTCTTTCAACTATAGTCTTGGCTACTGTAAACAAAAGTTTTCAAACCATGGTAGAATTAGGCTGCTTTTTTTTTTTTTTTTTTTTTTTTTTTCTAATTGGGTTGCTTTGAAAGTTCATTGTAGTCTTTGAGAGCTAATGAACAGTGTAACTTTTTTCCCCCTGTGTGATAATCAGCTTTTGAATAAATCATTCAGATTTGGGTTTACAGGCTTATTTTATTGTTTGAGAATAAAGTGGAAGAAGTTTTATATTTAAAAGAATTAGAAATCCCCTAGCATTGTATATTGTTTGAAGTTTTGGGGGCTTTTTAAGAGAGATTTAAAAATAAATACAATATTGCAGGCTTGTGAATAACACGGGCTTCTCATACAGTAGAAATGTTATGCTATTTTGTTGCTTGTGAGTAAATCTGGGGACAGTGATGACTCTGTGGTAGTGGATGTCATAAAAATTCTCTGACATTAGTCAACTATTTAGGGCAACATAAAAAGAAAATTAAATACTAGTATGCAATTTGATGTAGAATTGCTTTTCTTGGTATGCTCCCAGCAAACACTTACAATTTGAGTAGTATAATAAAGAGGGGGGAAAGTGTTTCTTGAGAGGTTGTATGTATGAGTTTACCAGGCACAGTGCCTTCTAGCTCAAATGCTGCTACTAAAAAATGCTGGCAGGTGTACAGAATTGTTAGATGGATAGCTTTATATGCATTATCTGGTATGTCATAATAATGTGACTGTCCTGTTTAACTATAAGCTGCTTACTGTTTTTCTTTTGTCATTGCTGGCTTTGGTGTTTTTTTAAGAAAAAAATTGCCTGTCCTTGCTATGTCTGTTTGGAGGTTTTATTTGCTATATTTTTAAAGATTGTGCTTACTTCTTTAAATTTATTTTTCATTCATTAGGCACTTGTTAGTGGTAGTGTTTGTTTCACAGTTCAATTTGCATGATTCCCTGAAAACTGATACTACGCAGAGGCTTTTGGTGGGCTTGCTTGCTTTCCTTATTTTTTATAAGCTGAAATGCAGTGTTGCTAAATACAGAATCTACAGCTTGTGCTCAAGTTCCGTTTCTGGAGTTTGATGCAGATGTGTGAATGACAAATGGTGATCTCTGAATTAATCTTTTCATCTAGATTTCAGGGTGTTGGGTTTGAATTAAAGTTGATTACAAGATTGCAGGTGTATTTTGTAGTTGTTTTTCTTAGCATTAAATTACTATGACTCCTCAGGCAATTAAGTGACATCTTTATTGTTGCAATGTCTGTTGTCAGTGACAATTTTTGAACATGGATGCATGGGTGACTTCTTGTCATAATAAACCCTTTCTATAAATGGCAGGTACTATTTTAATGTTAACTGAGGTGTTAATTTTCAAGACAATTAGAAAAAAAAAAAACCTGGTTTAAATACTTAAGTACAATTAATAGGAGATTGTAATGAAAAGGTAGTTCTAAGTACAGCTGTAGAAGTTTTAATATGGCTATCTAGTTCTGATAGAGCTCTAAAAGCAGACCTGCTTCTGCTTGTTGTCAGATTGTGATTATAGATGCTGCCTTCAAAGTGATGCAAGGATAGTGAAAAAGAGGCAGAATTAGGTCCTACACTTGCATGAAATCAGTCCTACAGCTGTTTTACTTCTTCCAACACTATAATTAAAAGTTAGTGGGACTGGGAAAAGGAATGGCATTCATCATAAAGTTCCAGGTGTTACGTTTTTCCTTGGACCATTTCCTGCAATGTACGGTATACTTGCATTTTAGTATGTTTTTTTAAAATATGGAGTGTGGTCTATCTCAGTGTGCTTCTTCTGGTAATTTTGAATGTCTACCTTAGCTTCATGTTCTGTCTTCAGAAACCATCTTGTTTTTCTTTGTGTTCCGTATTATTCATGTTATGACTAAGTACTTTCTACGATTCAGGCCAAGCCCCAGATATGAGCGTCTCCAACACGCAGCAAAAGCTTCCCGCGCCACCCCCTAGTGGGAGGCCTTCTCCTGCCCCCCCTGCTGCCCAGCCTGCTGCCGCCATGCCTGGACCTTCTGTACCACAGCCACCACCTGGACAGCCTTCACCTGTTGTTCAGCTGCAGCAAAAGCAGAATCGCATCAGCCCTATCCAGAAGCCACAAGGATTGGATCCTGTTGAAATACTTCAAGAACGTGAATATAGGTAAAAGTGAATAGCAAGATTCAAATGCTTATGCAAACTGTTGTTTTTCACTTTCTCAACTTAAACTCCTTGCAATCAGCTACTGTAGTGACAGTAGTATAAACTGAGTTTCCAGAGAGAGACCATGTCAAAGAGAAGTACGGAAACGTCAAACCAAGCACCGATTTAATTCTACCCCAAGTTATGAACTAGTAAACTGTGACAGTGTAATTGCAAACCAGGTAAGTTTAAAATAGGCTCAAGGAGTCTGCTGGGGTAGTGTATCACTTGGATGCTGCAAACACTGAAAGTTAGGCAGCAAAAATCCTTGTAGTCTACAGAAAAAACAATTTAGTGAAGAGAGGTTTCAGAATTATAAACAAAAGGGAAGTTACAAGAGAACAGTGGAGGTCAAAAGGCTGATGTTAGTGGCCACAGCAAAACCAAATTTTATTAGTGATGATGGGGTTGGCTGGACTACCAAAGAGTAGAGAGAATATTGAGGAGGTCACAGGCAAGATTAAAAAAAAAAGGCTACCAGGAAGCATGATATTTAAAAGTTGCCTCCTGAGTGCCCTAATTAGATGGTTAATTATATTCATTACAAAGTGTAGAGGGTTACGTTTCTTGTGGAGTTAGAAAGAGATTTCTTCCCTCTTTCTATCAACAAGGCTATTAAACAATTGACCTTGAGAATCTGCTGGGCAGAAGGATCTTGGCCTGCACCTAAAATACGTTCCTGATCATTATCAGAGGAAAGAAAATGCGCTTAGCGTATTTGCTTGTTTTGGACTGATAATGCATCTTCCAATTACTATAACAATGAGTTTGCAGGGGAAGGTCGCCAAAAGGGGTGGTGATCTCACTGAAGACTGGTTCAATTACTTTTGCTTTACAAAGGTAAAACACCATGAAGAGTTTCAGGATGTGGTACCATGTCCAGAATCCAGGCCTTGATCCTAGAAAAGCTTACTTTTTACATAAGATAATGCTTAAGTAATTTGTTGGCATGCTGTTGTGGTCATTCTGTCAGTCTTATGGTTTTTACCTTAGGACTGAATGGCCATAGCTGTTTCAGTGTGAGCAATCACAATTTTCTAATATCTTTTTCAAAAAGCTTGTAGAACACACCATACAGTGTTTCACAGTTGCTCCGGGTGAAGAATCGTAACACTAACCTGAGCCAAGAATCATGTGGCCAGTATAATGTAACCTTTTCTGCATGGGTTAGCCTCAAATTGTTACTCCTGTCTTTACAGCCCTGCTCCATTGCACTATTTGTGCCAAACTATTATGTCTTAGTATGCCTAAGTGGAGAAAAGTGAGGAGTGACAGAAAATAGTGATGTTGCATTTACTAATGTGGAGAACCAGTTGCAGATACAGCATATCCATTAGGTTCTAAATACCCTGGTCTTCTTGGCAGAGTGAGGTGGAATTTTGGTAGGGATTCCATAGCAGAAGTTTTTATTTTTTAATTTTTATGGTAGCACATATATATAATTATCCAAGCTTTCTTAATGTGTAACACTGCTGGAATTTGGTTGTGCATACCAGAATGCTTAGAACTTCTGGAATTCTTTTCATTATTTAAAACAAAAGCTTGGAAAACAATTTAACAACTTTTGAGCTTTGGGTGGTGCTAAACTTAACTTCAGTGTAGGCAAGTTTAGTACAGAAACATGTATTCACACTTTCTTCATAAAAAGGGAGTAGAAAAAAGCCAATGTAAACAATTGTATCCTGAAACCAGTGAAGTTAGCGAAGCTATATGAAATGATTGTATCTTGAGATCTCTTAGTAGTTAACTTTTTTAATAAAGGGGCATTGTACTTTGAAATGCTTAGAAAACTGTTTGAATGACTCATTGTCACGAAAAGACAGAATTATCATATAGTATTTTAGGGATTTTTATTTCAAACATACAGATAGACCCAAAAGGTAAAATATTAGTATATTGCCTTATTGTGAAAAGTGTGAGCTTTGAATCTGATTAAGTTAGGAATTCTTGAAAATTACAGATTAGGTTTGCTCAGTGATTGTGCTAGTTTTGGCTGCGATAGAGTTAATTTTCTTCGTAGTAGCTGGTGTGGGGCTGTGTTTTGGATTTGTGCTGCAAACAGTGTTGATAACACAGGGATGTTTTCGTTACTGCTGAGCAGGGCTTACACAGATCAAGGCCTTTTCTGCTCCTCACAATCCCCATCAGCGAGGAGGCTGGGGGGTCACGAAAAGTTGGGAGGGGACACAGCTGGGACAGCTGACCCCAACTGACCAAAGGGATATTGCAGACCATGTGACATCATCATGCTCAGCAGTAAAATTGGGGGGAAAGTTGGTGGGGCCCATTGCTCCTGGACTGGCTGGGCATTGATCACTTGGTGGTGAGCAATTGGTTTCATTTGCATTGCTTGTCTTTCTTGCACTTTATTTTCCTCTCTCTTTGTTATTTTTCTCTGTATTTTCCTTACAATTCTTACTACTTATTACTTGGTTTTAATTATTAAACTGTTTCTGTCTCAACCAATGCATTTCTCACTTCTACCCTTCTGATCCTGCCCCCCGTCCCATGGCAGGGTGGGGGGATAAGGAGGGTGGGGAGGGAAGTGAGAGAGCTTCTGTACTGTGCTTAGTTGCTGTCTGGGATTAAACCACAACAGTGGCCTTGAATATAGTGTTTCTGGGCTAAAGGTGCAAAGTGTGCTGCTGAGGAGACAGTCATTTTGTGCTGATTCATGAGCTACGTGATAAAAATTGCTGAGGCGTTTGGCCTTTTCTCTTGTTGTATACACCCCTCTCAAGTGTGTAAAGCGGACTTTGGGGAAGAATACATGTTGGTGCATACACATTTCCATTTCTTAATGGATGATTTACATGTATTTATGTGTTGAAACGTGTCTTAGACACCAAACAATATTGTAAATGTGCAATACTTTAGTGTTTGCTGTCACAGAATTACATTTTTTTTTTCCAGTGATAGGAATTCTGTTTTCCTTTCCTCGTTACTAGGAAGTTACATAATTTGTTTCATCAAACAATTTATCAAATAGGCATTTAGAAGTACAGTATAGTGTTCCTTCTCATTAACCACGTGTTAAATAGGCCAGTACAGATGGAGAAGCAGTAATGCACCTATTAACATATTGCGGGATCTGAAAAAGCTTTGAATCAAATGAAACATCAGCAGACTGCTTTTTCTTCCTGAAAAGCCTTGATCTGATTATAAAAAAGGCTCCAGCGTATATTAACAGAGAGAAAGAAAATGGAGAGTTAATATTGCTGTCAAATTCACATGGTTGTGCTGAGAAGCTATTTGCAGCAGATGTTGATTTGAGATGAGATTATATGATAATTGTTGTTAATCTCTGTGTGACTAAAGGTGGATACAAAGAAGTTTAGATATCTAAAGTTCTTATATGAAGTTTAAATTACTCATATATGGAGATCTGTTAAACTTGTTGCATTCCTCGAAATCTGGCCAGAATGAAAAATTCATACTGTACTTCTATAAAACTCTCACTAATACTTTCTTCAAAATAAAGTGCTGCTTTTGAATTTCACTGAATAGATCTCTTAAAGCTAATAACGTGTGTAATTTAAAGTTGTTCTATGATGAGAAAGGGCTTTTCTCCACCTTCTCATTGCTAATTAAAAAAATACACTTGCTAGTGTCCTGTAGGTTGTGGTTTCTTTCTGTTATCTGCAAAGTCTCTTCTTGGGTATCTTCATGGCTTACTGCATGGCATCCATGCCAGACAGGTTTGAATATGCAAGCATAACCTCTGCTGTTGACCCCACTTAATGAGGAGGAGGTGTACATCACTTGTTTCGCAAAGAGATCTCTCTATAGACACACTAGCCACTTTATGCATGGATGAAGATAAATTGCTGAACTGCAAAGATTAATTAAATATATCGTTTAAATGGTGAGTTTATGTACTTCAAGTGCTTGTAAAAAGCATCTAGGACACTTTTTTCTTTGGATTCTGTGTACCTAATAGCTATCAGTATTTTTCCATGGAGATAGCAGTAGTCCAACAAAACGCAGTCATTCTCTTTTGAAGACTAGAAGGTGGCTGTGGTGAGAAACACCTGAAGTAGTTGTTGCATTCATTTGAGTTGGGACATCTGTCATGAAATTCTTTTAAAAATCCTACTGACAACTCAAGAAAATACTACTACTATTATAACTTCTGTTAGTACCCTAGACTATATAATTAATACTTCTAGGAAAGTCTGAAATAGAACTTCAAAATACGTTCCTTTTTATTTATTTTATATATAGACCATTTGGCTGCCATTTTTCATTATTCTTCCATATGTGTGCTGTAGATTTTCATTAGTATTTAAGCTTTTTTGACCCAGACTTTATTTTAATAGAGAACGGACCTGAGTTTAAATGAGAGTTTTCTGAGGTAGCATCTGTACTGAATTAGAAATACTGATTTTTTTTTTTTTCCCTATTCCTTCCCTCTGGATGCATTATAAAAGGAGGGTGATCAGCCACAAAAGCAAGGAAGTGTCATTGTTTGTAGCTCAGTACAGACCTCTGATTTTGCGGTCATTTCAACGTGTGGAGAAAAAAAAATGGAGCAAAACTTATCCTGGAAATACTAATTTGCTTTACAATTTAATGATAAAAATTCCATGTGCATTTATTTCTGATCATCCTTTTTATAAAATGGAGTTGAGAAAAGCAAAGAAAATGAAGAGTCTTTTGTATGGGGGTGGACTGCTTAGTGTGATGATGAGACCTAATAAGCACACTCTATAAGCTTGCATTATGTTTAGCCGTATCTCAATAAAGCTGTATATTTGGATTTTTATTAATAATTTAGATGACAAAAATATAAACCTTTGGCTATTGCTGGAATTTCTACTATGTAAACTTCTACGTCAGCAGATACTTTCACCTATTTTGTACCTGAAGTTAAAGTAACAAGCCAATTCTGGCAGAACTAATAAGTGAACATTTGACTTAGTGTTTGTTTGTGAAGTGACTCATCCATTTAGTTATCCAAAACCATAAATTACGTTAGGAAGAACCTAGATTAACTTTTTGTGCTCACCCTCTTGTATAGTACAAGAAGGTACACTCAAAGCTATCAAAAAAGAGAAAAAAATTGAAAATATGTTCAATATTCAGCTTCCTTACTGAGTTCCGAGCTCAGAAGAGACGTTTGGAAAGGTTGTGACTGCTCCCCTGAAGTTTCATTAAAGTCAGTGAAACCGGGATTTGGGTATAACTGGTTTGTAGGCGATTGTTTCAGGAGAAGCACTGCAGCTATTTGGGGAGTGAGCTAGAGTAATAAATCATAGTTATGATGCATGGTTATATCCCTGTGTGAATAATGAAGAGGCAGAGCACCCATCAGTGATTTAGAACAGTATTCTCTGCATACATCTTGGCTACTTTTTTGAATGAACGTACAATAGTACATATAATCTCCAAGAAAGCTACTTGATTCTCAAGATTTTGCATCCTTAAGTGCACTAAAATGCCTTTTTAATAACCAGAATCCCCAGTAACAGGTGAAGTTGTACAAAGTGCGGACTTTTTTTAGCGTAGTACGTACACTTGAAAGAACAAAGCATGCCAGTGTCATTTTCTGAATTAATAATTTTCCTGTGGGAATTGTGAGCTTCCCTGGGCCTGGACAAATATCTGTAGTTTATAATGGAACTTTGTCTTATTGGGGAGTAACCCTTCTTGATACACTTTTCAGTCTGTATGAAAAACTAACCTAATTCTGCTTCAATGTTTTGCTTTCTTGAGGACATGAAGCTATCTCTTTCCCTAACATGAGCTGATGTTTTGTACTTAGTGAAAGTAAAGAAAAGGGAAATTTTGTGAGTCCTGTGCAGTACAGGGACATGAGATACCTTCCTGTTCCTGGGCCTTTAGGTTTTTGATTTTGGGACAGAGAGGGCTCTCTGGTTTTTGGGGGAGCTGGGATGTGTGTGTGGTGTGTTTGGGTTTGGTTGGGGTTTATTTGTTTAGTTGGGGGTTTTTTGTTTGGTTGTTTGTTTTTTTCCTAAAGCATGTGGGAAATGGAGGGCACAGATTCAGCTGAACTGAAGTGCAACTTTTGGATAACTCAAAATTTTGGAGTCTGTTATTTTAGTGCCTTGGCAAAATATGCAGTTCACAGAAGTAGTTACTTGTAAATAAACCTACAAAAACTAAGTAACTGTTAGCGCTGTGGTCTTCGTTTTCAGTATGAAAAACAGAAAAAAAAAAAAAGGAAAAAAAGTAGAAAAATGTTGGGCTTGTCCATTATTCTCTTTCTCGCTCTCTTGAATTTGCAAGTGAATGCAAAAGGAGCTTGTAAAAGAAGAGTGAAAGAATTTGATTTACAGTGTAACAGCTATGAACTTCTCATTTGTCAATAAAATAAGCAAGTAGAATTTCAGATACTAAGGAAAGTTCTGTGTGTCATCACTGACTACACTGTGCATAAAACAATACCCATCAAAGAAGCTTGAGTCCTGTATGGTATGAGTAAAATAAAATTCCCAAGTTTCTTTTCATGCATACATGTTTAGTCAAAAGAAGAGCCAAGGGGTATTTCCATTATTTGACAACTTATTTTCAAAGTGGAAAAGGATACCTAATGTAATTTCTGCAAAAGCCTGTTTAGGAACACTTAGTAAAAGACAATTAAGTGCCTGTTTTTACTGCATAATTATGGTGGTTTGACCTTGGCTGGATGCCAGGTGCCACCAAGCTGCTCTATTGCTCCCCTCTTAAGCAGGACAGGCAGGGAGAGAATGAGATGGGAAAAAAAAAAGCCACCAAACTTGTGGGTCAAGATAAAGGCAGTTTAATAAAGAAAAAGCAAAATCAAAGACTGCCCGTGGTAGCAAAAGGAAAAACAAGATTTTATTCTCTACTTCCCATTAGCAGGCAATGTCCAGCCAATTCCTGGGAAGTAGGGCTTCAGTACACATAGTTGTTTCTCAGGAAGACAAAACGTAATAAAAGATGAATGTCCCCCCCTCCTCTTCCTTTTCCCTTAGTTGTTATATCTTAGCTGACGTCATATAGTATGGAATAGCCCCGTGGTTGGTTTGGGTCAGGTGTCTTGGTTACGTCCCCTCCCAAGATCTTGCCCCCTTCCAGCCCACTGGTGGGGGGGAAATATTGGAGACACAGCCTTGATGCTGTTCAAGCACTGCTCAGCAGTAGCCAAGACATTGATGTGTTATCAGCCCCCTTCTACTTACCAGTAGAAAGCACATCCCTATGCAGCTTGACCCAATACAATAGTTTTGATAATCACGTACAGATTTCTCCTGGTGTCTTACCCGATTTTCTGTTTACTTAGGCTTCAGGCTCGAATTGCTCACAGAATCCAGGAACTGGAGAACTTGCCTGGTTCTCTGCCTCCTGATCTACGAACCAAAGCTACAGTGGAGTTGAAGGCACTTAGGTTACTGAATTTCCAGCGCCAGGTAACGCCTTTTGCTTCAGAATTATTATAGAGGTCACAGCCAAATGTGTTCATGTAGCAGAGAGTAAACTGGCAAGAGATTTTGCAGCAGCACAGAGCCTAAGCAGGAGATTTTGCATGAGAGCAAACTTGGCTGATATGCAAATCAGAGAAATGTTTAACTCAGATTTTATTTTATTTTGTTTTGTTAATAAAATGTGCAAGTGTTCTTTTTGCTTCCTGCTTTATCTTCCAGTCTGAAGTGCAGCCATAGAACTGTGTCTTTCATTATGAACATGGCATTGGCACAAAGACAAAACAAGAGCTGGACATGCTGCAAGCTGATTTTCAACACAAATCCCAATAGACGCTTCTTTCTGGATATACTTCATATTTGTCATGGGTCCCCTTGTTTTAGGAGTTGTATGTTGGTGTTGTGCGTGGTGTTTCGCTGTGATCTGTTTTCAGGATTTCTACTGTGGCACACCGTCTTTGAAAATTAAGTGTAACAAGATCATGCCTAAGATAAAAGTTGGGTGTTTTGTGCATGTATCAGCAAATTAATTTCAGAAAGGAATCACACTGCCAGAGTCTTAAGGGCCTTTTGCCATTGGCTTTTCCAGCTAGTTTGGAAGAGCAAAGACATGATTTGGCAGGTTAAGAAAACATACTTCCTGGCAGAAGCCCTGGCAGTAGTTGTACCATGATGTCCAAGTCTTCCTTCCCTCTACCCTTGGCACTCGTGTAATAAAGTTTTGTCAGAGGTCAGATGAAAAGCAGCAGGGTCTCCCTGCTGTACTGCTGGGACTGTGGCAATACTGTTCCAAGCCCTTAACATTTACCTTTCCCTGCTGTCTCCAGTGCAGCTGGCAATGCAAAAAGTTGCCAGCTATATTCTGGTCCAGTTGTAGAAAGTACATCACATGTGTTACTCATTCATGTTTTACTTCAGTGGTGTAACATCTTGGCTAGCCCCTTTCATTGCAGGACAGTCACTTGCAGCATCTTGTAAAGAAGGGAGAAATTATGATTAAGAGTGATTCTTTTGGCTATCCTGTGGAGACTGAAGATTTGTTTAGGGAGACAGACATAGCTGCTGCAACTATATAGATGCTGGATCTTTTCAGAACTGTAATGGAAAGGGAAGAGGAGACTGGGACATCTGGACTGTTACTGTTTACTTTGCCATACCAGTGTTTAAAGTTGTTCCTCCATGTGTTAAAAAATGATTTTTTCTTTTTTTAAGTGTTTCTTTTTTCCCACTGGTAGCTAAGACAAGAGGTAGTAGCCTGCATGCGTCGTGACACAACACTGGAGACAGCACTGAACTCCAAAGCCTACAAACGAAGCAAGCGCCAGACTTTGAGGGAGGCCCGTATGACAGAAAAGCTTGAGAAACAGCAAAAGATAGAACAGGAGAGGAAGCGTAGGCAGAAGCATCAGGTATTTTAACTTATTAGCTGTTTGCCCCATGACAGAAATGCACCTTGCTTTGCTGTGTGGGTCTTTTCTGTTACATATTTTATTTACCTTTGGAGTTTCTGAGATTAAAAAGACTCCAAATCATGTGATAAGCAATTAGAAAACAATCAGATTAGAACTTCTGTATTCCTGATTTCAAATTTTGTGCTTTATCCAAGTGTCTGCACTAACTTGTTTCTCTTTCTAGGAATACTTGAATAGCATATTGCAGCATGCTAAAGATTTTAAAGAGTACCACCGATCAGTCGCTGGGAAAATTCAGAAACTATCTAAAGCTGTGGCAACTTGGCATGCCAACACTGAGCGTGAGCAGAAAAAAGAAACTGAGAGAATTGAGAAAGAAAGAATGAGGAGACTAATGGTAAGGAGTAGAGGGAGGGAATATGGTTATTTTAGCTAAAATTATGTACTGTATCCTTTTAATATTTCATATACCACCTCAGTCACACCCATGTATTTCCTTTGCAGAATGAAGCCTCTTTAATGCAAAATATATAAATCTAACACTGCTGCATTTTAATTATGTGTATTTCTGATGATGGTAGTGGATGTGACACTGTTCATTTTAACCTATAGGTACTTCTTTTTAAGGTTTTTGATAAGAATAATTGCTTTTTCTACCAGCATGAAAACATAGCACAGCCACTGGCATATAACATCATTTAATCTCATTAACTTCATATACTAACACTGTTACATAATTGCAGGGGTATCAGTCCATTATATAAATTCTGGACTGTGTTTTATTTCTAGGTTTATAATTTTGAAGATTCCATGTGATTAATTTGCTCATGGATTAGTCTCCAACTTCTACATAAAGCTGATTTCACATGTGAAAATACATAACAATAGCAGTAATGCACATATCTTGAGAATTAATAGCAGTCAGTTCTACCCATTAATGGGTACTCCTTTTTGCCATTTCCTAGTTTTCCTTTCCTTGCACCTGCACAATATCAGTTGCAGTACAGAGCAGCATAGGATTGTGTACAACCATGCCTTTTCAAAACACTGTGGAACCAATCAGTGGGCTGCCTGCATTTCATGAGTTAAAATAATTCTGGAATACAAAGTGTAGGCAGATTAATGTGTGTCATGGGTGCAGATGTAACACAAAACTCTAGTCCCTGTCCAGAACCTATGCCCGCTGCTGACTGAACAGGACTGAACAGTTTGATTTTTAAAATTGCAAAATGAAATGTAGAAATAATTAAATATAAAAAAGATTAGACCTTAGAAATAAAAGTGTGTGTAAAGTGTAAAGGAAGAACTTGCATAAGAGAATAACAAATGTTTAGGACCTGGAGTATTTTGTAAAATTACATAGTAATCAGCATTATAAAGCTTTTTGATAATTAGAGATAATTGCTGGTAGCCTATCTAACCAAGCTTATAAAAATGCTAATTATTAGAGGAGAAAGAGCTGATTAAAAAAAAAGGTAATCTTGATATTTTAGAAATATTTTTGTACAACATGAGGTTGAGCTTATGTAAGTCTAACATGTAGTACCATAAAGACGTCTACTGCTGAAAAATATCAAGTAGTTTTGAATGTCCAGAAATGGCACAGGATACCAGTGCTTCCAGAATATCAGTGCTTTCTACTAAGAGTCCTTCACCAAGGCTGTGGTTAAGCTCTTATAACAGATACAGCACTTCATAGGCATTTTCAGTATTGGAGCTTTGCACTCAGAAGTCTTTGACCCTACTGCTCAATTAAATCCTTCTGCAAAAGCAAACTGTGTTATGTTGGTGGGTTTATGTTGCCTATTTAGTTTATTCCAGTGTGAAAAATTTTGAATTTGCAGATTATGTACTAGGGGTTTTTACAAACATCCTCTCAGATACTCGGTGTGGTCTAGGAAAATGTGCTGTGTCTAAAACTCTTCATGTATTCAGGAATGTTGAATACATTCCACAGATTGTCCTTCACTGACTATGATTAGAAATGGTGATTTTGTCACAGCTCATTAATACTAGTATATGTCACATGCAGGGATGGGCATCGGTATGATATAAAAAGATACTGTCAAGACAAGCTTGAATGTATAAAGGAAGTACCTTGGCTAGATTACAATGACTGTGTATTCAATGATAGTAGTAATAATAATAGTAGTAGTAATAATAATAATCATCACCACCATCATCATCTAAAAACTTAAGTTTTGAGTTTTGTAGTTCTGATGGCTTGAACATTACAACTGAATTTTACAAGCAATTTTACAAGCTCAATTTGAACATTTCAGCTATTCTTGCCAACTTTCTTAATTCTGGTTTCTCCAGAAAGGCAGCAGATTTCTTGTATCTCCCAGAGTGCTGTCTTTTAAAGTAATCATCTTTAAAATATTTCTTACTCATGTTATACGGCATTGTATTATTCCCTTATTTGTTGTTTTAGCCAAAATTGATGAAGGCGTCTCTGTTGCTTTCCTTCTGTTTTTCTGACATGCTCAGATGCTGCATTGTATCTTCACAGCACATGAAAATAGTATTTTCTGTTATGTCTTACCCCTAACAACACACGCAGTGCCATAAGGAGGCAGAAGTTGCCAGAATGACTCAGACATATGGCTTATTTGGCAAATCCTGTCTCTGATAGTGACCTCTATCAAAAATGAAATAACACCAGAATAGAAAGATGATAGATAATCTGATGATCTGCCCAAAACAAAAATTTCTTCTAACACCTAAAAGAAAAAGATCTGTATTCATACTGGAAAAAGGACTAAATACAAGTTTGCATCCAGCTCCCATGTTCTTCCTCTGGGTATGGGCTACCTGCACTTCATGTCTTTGAAAAATCATCTCTGTAGGAGACTTACCAAGCATCTCTGTTTTGGGACATTGTAATCTGTTTAATGTGGCCTTAGATGATTTCCACCCCACCCCCCCCTTTACCTGTCACAACTGCTGTAGATTTTCCAGTCATTAGTCCATGAGAGTAGGAGATATTTTGAATTATAGTGACCGAGAGTCACTCAGGCTGACAGGGAGCTCTCTAGTGCAACCACCTTCCCAAAGCAGTGTCAACATCAAGTTCAAAGCAAGTCGCTCAAGGCTTTTTTCAGTCATGTCTTGAAAGCGTCTTAGGTCAGAAATGGCACAACTTCTCTGCCTGTTCAGGTCCTTCTGAAGTGCAGCCCAGCCTTCAAGCATATTGACTGATATCCCCCGGTTTTGTGTTGTCTGTAAACTTGACTAGAGTGTATCCCTTCTTCGGAGTCACTGATAGAGATGTTAAAAACAAAATACCCTAGGATAGGCCACTGTGGTATCCCTCTTCTTACTGCCTCCAGATAGAATATGACCCTCCACAGCCCTGTGGAGAAGGACCTGGGGGTCACGTGATTATTGACAAAGGAGTTGGTTGGTGATTCTTCGGAAGCATTTCTGTCGCGGCTGATGTCATTTTCTATTGCTAGGCTGAAGATGAAGAAGGCTACCGTAAGCTGATTGACCAAAAGAAAGACAGACGCCTGGCCTACCTGTTGCAGCAGACAGATGAGTATGTGGCTAATTTGACTAACCTGGTATGGGAGCATAAACAGGCACAAGCAGCCAAAGAGAAGAAGAAGAGAAGGAGAAGAAAGAAGGCAAGTAGTTACAGCTGGTATTTTTATGCCATCTCTTCTTCAAATCCAATTTTAATTTTGATAAATGTAGTGATACCCAATTACCACACACATACCAGAATATCTAAACCCATCTACACTGCCAAATTCTTAACACTGAGGGAACTCATCTCTCTCCACAGAGACACTGAGGGAACTCATCTCTCTCCACAGAGACACATAAGAAATTTGCTTTCATTAATTCCAAAGAAGGTGAGAAGGAGGCAGGATTAGAAAATTGTGGGCTGTTAACATTGATTTGCTGATAAATTTTATATGGGCAAAACTGGGCCAGACATGTAAGTTAGGATTAAAGTATGTAGGATTAAAGATCCAAAAAGGATCCAGTGGTTCCAAATTACATTGTGTGAGGAAGACGGGAAAGGTCTGGCTTGTGTAGCTGTTTCACACAGGGTGACTTTTTTAGACCTCCACATTCTATGCTTGGCTCAGTCCATTTTGTAGGACCATTGGGAGCAACTAGAAAGAGCTTGGGTGGGTTTACTATAGTAAATGGGTATTCTGCCAGTAGTATTGCTCGTTGTGCATTTTTAACATTTAATTGAATCTTTTCAAAATTACCTTTCTTTGTATGGAGAAACTCGTTGTGGAAACTGAACAGTGCTATTTTTTAAGAAATAATTCTGTGTGTGAAATAATCATTAAGTAAAGATTTGCCATTTTTGTGACCTCTGAGAACCTTCCTGTCTTGCAGGATGGGTAAGAGGATTTTTATAATCCATTTCCATGCCTGGTTTGCTACTAATTACTGATACAAATATAAACATTATATTTACATGGTTTACAAGCAGCACTCTAAATATGCTAACAAATACCACCATATAAAAATTCTAATTTTGGAGATTAATGGCCTAAAAAATGCTCCATGTTTTCTCCTGTCCCTCTTCAAAACTTCTTTACTTTTTGTTGAGAGTATGTTCTTAACACAGGAACAATTCCCTGCCTATGAAGTTAAGGTGTAACTTAAACGAGGTTCTTGACCTGTATTACCAGTGAGAACAGACCTGATTTAATGTACAAAATTCACAGTAGAGATAGTCCTTAGTGAGACAGTGTGTGGAGTAAATGCACTGCTCTATGAAAAATATTAATTCCTTCAAAAATGCACATCTGTGATATGGTTCAAGTTCTCTGTTAGTTTAGCTGAAGTATGTATGAAGAACAGAATATGCTCTGCCCATATCAATAAAGGCATAATTTTCTGTAACTGAAGTAAAAAGGAAATATGCCCCATAAATATTCAGTGCTTATAAATATCCCAGCCTAAAATCTAAAGGAAGATTAGCAGAAAAGAATCTCAGCTCTGTCTTGACCATTTGCACATTTTTGTTTGTAACTAAGTTATTTCCACCAAGCTTTTGCTTATCTCTCAAGGATACAGGAGTGCACCCAAATATTACCCTTTGTTTTAATTTCTAACTCTGTGAATTTGTTATTGCATGACTGCAGTAGTCATTGAAGTTAGCGGGCACTGTATCTTTTTCCAAGTCATACACTTCTAATACTTAGCCTTCTATGTTTTGTAATCCATGTAAAACACGATTTATTCTACTAACACCTGTAGTTAAATGCTGTGTACTTAGAGAGAAATGAGAGAAGAGAGTTCTGAGGATATTGTCCTAGAAACAGCAATGAGGAAGTAGATGGTGAAGAAGTACTTCTCGTCTTTGCCAGGGTCACATTATGTAATATCCAAGTGAATTCTATATTCTTCTGAGAATAAAATTTCAGATTCGTCCATTTTTTTCTCTGGGATACAGTTTGGGGGATCTTTATGGTATATTTTCCCTCTTTGCTGTTCTCACATTCCTGTATTTGCATCTTCTATCTCCAGCCTCCTGTCAGCCGGTGTCCCATATCCTCACTGCAGTTGTGGATTAAAATAACAGTATTCCAGATGAAATCTTCATCTGATAGGCCAGTTACACCTGCTATGCAACCTTTCACCTTTATCCATATGAGTTTTTCCTGTCATTATACAGAGAATGAAGAAAATTTAGCTTCCTACTTTTGTAAAATTGGTATTTCATTGTCAAGGATTAAATTGTCAAGATTGAAGACATCTTTGCATAGCCCAAAATACAAGTGCAAGATATCTGTCATTATTTACATTTATCTTCTTTTTAACTGCTTTCCAAAATCGTTTTTAACTATAGGTTTTGAATGTTTCTTCACTCTCAGTAGGATCTGGTCTTTACTCAGTGAACAGCACTGATGCTTGCTGCTTATTTTTGATGGTGTGTTTGAGTTGTAAGATTCTTTCCATTGAGTGTAGCTAAGCTATAACAATCTTTACGTATTAGAGAGCAGTCTCCTGTGCAAAAGAATGGACCCCTCTCCTGGTTGTTTCATTCAAGGAAAAAATATTCTCAGCCACTGTAGCTTGTTTAGCCAAGGCCAGATAGTGCTGTCGTAACTTATCTTGCCCCTACGTTTGTTTAAACTTTACAGTTCTGGTACAGTTCCCTCCTTTGTCAGTAGACATAACCTGCTGCCCAGGAATGCTGAAGGAAGCAGCCTTTAAGCGCATACTGCTGTTGTTCTTACTGAGCATCAGCTGTTGTTGCATTGAGCAGGACACTGGTGTAGTCCAGTGAAGTATTTATAAGCTTCTCCTTCAGGTTATTTTTTGTACATTAAATAATATTACACTTCATAAATATTTTAAAGGTTTTAGAAGCCACTGAGGCGAAGGGCAAAACCACGGCAGAAACCACGGCGGCAGAAGGCAAAAAAGCACAGGGCAAGAGAGGGGACCCCAACCCCCCGCCCCCCCACCAGGGTGGGCAGGAGCGGGCTCTGGACGCGCGGCAGCTCTGGCTCAGCGGGGCTGGGGTCAGGCGTGGCGGCGGGCTGAAAGAGGAAGTGGAAAGGTTGAGGAGCATTAGGGAGTGTGAGATAGAGATGGACTGGTGGAGCCATCCCTCAGGCCAAGGCAGCAGATGGAGGCTCCTCAAGAAGCAGAGGATCCCCTGCCCTCTTGCCAGCGAGCAGAAGTTAGGGACCCAAGAGATGGTGGGGAATGGAAACAGGTCTGTGATCGGGGCAGGGGGCGAATCCCCTCCTGGCCTCCCTCACCTTCCCAGCTGCCCTTACATAGCAGATATGGGGCTCTGGAACTCGAGGACCAGGCAAATGAGGATGGGGATGAAGGTCCATGCAGGGCGTTGGCTAGGGAGAGTAGGTCACCCCTACCTATCAGGACTGCCTGTGCTAAGAAAAAAAGGAAGGTAATTGTTGTGGGCGATTCCCTTCTGAAGGGAACGGAGGGCCCGATATGTCGACCAGAGCCATCCCACTGGGAAGTCTGCTGCCTCCCTGGGGCCCGGGTCATGGACACTGCAAAGGGACTCCCTGGTCTGGTACAGCCCTCTGATTACTATCCGCTATTGATTGTACAGGCTGGCAGTGACGAGTTGCCAGAGAGAAGCCCCAAATTGATCAAAAGGGACTTCAGGGCACTGGGAAAAATGGTTGAAGGATCAGGAGCGCAGGTAGTGTTCTCCTCAATCCCATTGGTGGCAGGGAGGAACATAGAAAGGAACAGGAGAACTCGACTGGTTAAGATGTGGCTCAAAGGCTGGTGCATCAGATGGGCTTGGGGTTCTTTGACCATGGGGAGGTTTACACGGCACCGGGCCTGTTGACAACTGATGGTGCTCAGCTCTCTCAGAGGGGGAAAAGGATCCTTGCTCAAGAGCTGGTGGGGCTCATTGAGAGGGCTTTAAACTAGGCCTGAAGGGGGGAGGGGATAGAACCAGGCTCACTAGGGTGGGTTGTGCCTGGGGGTGACAGCCCAATGCCAGGGGTGAAACCAATAGCCCCATGAGGAAAAGGCTGAGATACTTAACGCCTTCTTTGCCTCAGTCTTTAATGGCCTGACGAGTTATCCCCAGGGTACTCAGCCCCCTGAGCTGGAAGACTGGGACGGTGAGTGGAACGAACCCCCCATAATCCAGGAGGAAGCAGTCTTTGACCTGCTGTGCCACCTGGACATCCACAAGCCTATGGGGCTGGATGGGATCTAGCCAAGAGTGCTGAAGGAGCTGGCAGAGGAGCTTGCCAAGCCACTCTCCATCATTTATCAGCAGTCCTGGAGAACAGGGGAGGTCCCAGATGACTGGAGGTTGGCAAATGTGGCACCTATCTTCAAGAAGGGCCAGAAGGAGGATCCGGGGAACTACAGGCCTGTCAGCCTGACCTCAGAACCAGGGGAGATTATGGAGCGTTTCATCTTGAGTGTGCTCACGAGGCATATGGAGGACAATCAGGGGATCATGCCTAGCCAGCATGGGTTCATGAAAGGCAGGTCTTGCCTAACCAACCTGATTTCCTTCTATGACCAGGTGACCCGCCTGGTAAATGAGGGAAGGGCTGTGGATGTTGTCTACCTGGACTTCAGCAAAGCCTTCGACACAGCCTCCCACAGCATTCTCCTGGAGAAGCTGGCAGTTTATGGCCTAGACGGGTGTACTCTTTGCTGGGTAAAACACTGGCTGGATGGCTGAGCCCAGAGAGTTGTGATGAATGGAGTTAAATCCAGTTGGCAGCCGGTCACAAGCAGTGTCCCCCCAGGGCTCAGTTCTAGGGCCAGTCTTGTTTAATATCTTTATCAACAACCTGGACAAGGGGATTGAGTGTGCCCTCAGTAAATTTGCAGATGACACCAAATTGGGTGCAAGTGTTGATCTGCTGGAGGGGAGGAGGGCTCTGCAGAGGGACCTGGACAGGCTGGATTGATGGGCCAAGGCCAACTGTGTGAGGTTCAACAAGGCCAAGTGCCGGGTCCTGCACTTTGGTCACAACAAACCCCATGCAACGCTACAGGCTTGGGGAAGAGTGGCTGGAAAGCTGCCTGGTGGAAAAAGACCAGGCGATACTGGTTGACAGCTGGCTGAATATGAGCCAGTGGTGTGCCCAGGTGGCCAAGAAGGCCAGTGGCATCCTGGCTTGTATAAGGAATAGTGTGGCCAGCAGGAGTAGGGAAGTGGTCATGCTCATGTACTCGGTGCTGGCGAGGCCGCACCTTGAATACTGTGTTCAGTTTTGGGCCCCTCCCTACAAGAAAGATGTTGCCTTGCTGGAACATGTCCAGAGGAGAGCCACAAAGCTGGTGAGGGGTCTGGAGCACAAGTCATACGAGGAGCGGCTGAGGGAACTGGGGTTGTTTAGTCTGGAGAAGAGGAGGCTGAGGGGAGACCTGATCGCCCTCTACAACTGCCTGACAGGAGGCTGTAGTGAGGTGGGGGTCGGCCTCTTCTCCCTGGTAACGGATGATAGGATGAGAGGAAATGGTCTGAAGTTGTGCCAGGGCAAAATTTCTTCACCGAGAGGGTTGTCAGGCACTGGAATGGGCTGCCCAGGGAAGTGGTCGAGTCCCCATCCCTGGAGGTATTTAAAAGAAGGATAGATGAGGTGCTTAGGGACATGGTTTAGTGGTGGGATGGCAGGGTTAGGTTAACGGTTGGACTCGATGATCTTAAAGGTCTTTTCCAACCTAGACTATTCTATGATTCTATGACTAGTATTAAGCTTAGCTAGATTTCTGTTTTTGTTAATACTAGTGAAAGGGTAGTTAACAGAGATATTTATGTACGTTTCATGAAGTGTGAAGGCTATGTAAAGAAATAAGAATAAACTTTTTTAAAATGTAGAATTGACCCGTGTCTGCTACTGGATGTTGATTTGAAGTTCATGCCTTGGAAAATGGACTTTAATGGCAAAGACTAAGGCTCAAGGCTTGATCTGAATAGATACTGAGGATCTTCGCGATACTTGGAAGTGCAGCTATTCCTTTTTACTTCTTAAAAAAAGAATCATAGAATCATAGATTTTTAATCTATGATTAAAAAAAGAAACAACTGGGTTATCTAAAATTATCACACACATTAACAATATTGGGAAGTTGTTTATTTATGAAACACAAGAGATCTGTTCTTGTTGTTAGTCTGATCTGTTTACATAGGTAACCAAAATAAACCTGTGCTACAGTACTACAAACCAAGCACTGTGACAGGAGCAGAAGCGGTATTCTATCCGTTCTTGCTCATTGTCAGAATTGTTTAAGAAAGTTCCAATTCAGAGGCAAACTATGTCTTCCATTTTCTTATAATATCCTGACATTTTTAAGTAAGTTAAATGAGGACAGGCTTTGAAAAAGACACTGCTTATTTCTTGGAGTGTTGCCTGAGGAGAAAACTAATCTAGCTTACTCTAGCTAAGAACTCCAGGGTTCTTTTTGTTTGTAATTTGAGTAATTGTGGTCTAGGCTTGAAATAAAGTGCAAAGAACTCCCAAAATACCCCTTCTAGTTAGTTGTCAGACCAAAGAAAATTGTGTACATACTCAAAATAAAAGTGCCTGCACCAACATACACTCTGTGACGCCAGGTGACATCTTGGATACTGAGATTAAAGCATTTTAGAGGAAATTAATAGTAAATCACATGAAGGTTAGTTGCTATTTTATTTGTGTTAACACAGTCTGTAAGCAGCTGAGCTCTAGGTCTGAACCAGAAATTCAGTAGGCCAGCCACTTCTAGATGCAGATTTATTACCGTGACTAGAGGTGTTGCAGGTACCCTATGCACACTAGTAAATGGTTTGTGTGTGTGGTAGTAACTCTGTGCCTATCTCTACATACATCCACCCACACCTTAAATTACATGCATCCCAGGCTGTTCAGAAATAGAGTGAAACATATTCATGGTCCAAAATGCTTATATCATATAAAGTATTCTCTCTATACTTGTAGTCTGTCTGACTGTGGTATTTTTCACTTCTTCATTTGTTGTAGAAGGCTGAAGAAAATGCAGAAGGAATGGCTTCTGGTCTTGGTCCTGATGGAGAGGTATGAATTTTACAAGGCTTTTTTTTTGTTGTTTTTTTTAAACTTTGCAGTGATTATTCTTTGTGCAATTGCTGTAGCTTGAAAAAAAAAAAAAAAAATATACCCAGGAATAAAAATTATCTAGATTAACATTTATGCTAGCCTGTTTCTCTTCAGAGTTGACGATGAATAGAAAAATATATTGAATCATTCTATCACTGAGTGTGCTGAAGAATCCCTCTTAACTTTGTTACATTAAGTAAATCGTTTTCTTGCAGTCCATGTGTAGACATAATTTACTTTCTAAAATGAGGTTGTAAACACAATATATTATGGCTTCTCATTTTTATAAACTGCATTGTTGACTTTGCATGTAATTACCTTTCAGACATAGGACAGACTATAGTAATATGATGGCTTAAGACATCCGAAAATTCTTTTCCTCAGAAGCGAGAGGAAATGAGTAATTTTTTCTGTGTCATCCTTTGAATAATATTTTTCCTTCAGTAGCAGAGCATATGCTGCCTCATTAACAGCTATTTTGTTAATTCCATTTTTCTGTTCCTTTTTATATGTAGACTTTAGAATTGTATTTATGGTTTTACTATTGGTCTTTTTTATACTTTCAAGTGATATTTTTGCTGAGTAGTTAAGAGTTACAGCAAAATCCTTTAATATAGTTACGGTTGCACAAGGAAAATGCACATAACATTCCTGTAATTTCAGTATTTATGGAAATGAGGTAAATTTTATACTCTTGTCAGTCACTGTATTTGTAACTGTAACTGTTCAGAATTATTTTTTCTTGTTCATATATATAAAGAAAAGATTCTTCAGGAGAAGCAGCAGTAGAAGGCAAAAAGTTTTTAAAGTAGAAAATCTGTGATTAAACAGGGCAAAGAAGTAACAGAAAAAGTAATTATGCTATTCTGGTTTTGTTATAGCACCAGAATAAGTAAAACGGTTTGTTATTGCAGGTGCTTTACCAGCTTAATTGAAGAAATCAGGACATTGAATCTTTAAAATAAGCCTTCTTTACTTAAAAAGTTAGCTAAGTGATCCTTGTTTCTCCAGATAAAAGGTCATAAGGTCAATGTGTGATTTTTGTTACAGATGTCCGTTGATCTAAATAACAGGATTAAATGCCTATAATAGAGGGAGAGCGAGAGCACACATGCCTTGTGTCTTGTTTCACATAAGCCAATAGTGTATTCTTTTCCATGCTGCTCTTGTTAATTTACTTGGAATGCCGTGATATATTTGTGGATGTCACATAGACTATGTTACACACAGAAATACTGTGTCTCAGTGTCTGCTTGATAGCCAAGGTGTGTCTTCTAATAACAAAACTTAACTGCTTCTTCAGATTTGGAATGTTCTTTTTATTATGTATGATAAGCATGGAATTCCGTTGCCTTGTGGTATAAAATTTCATTTGAATTTTTAGCCCATAGATGAGAGCAGTCAAATGAGTGACCTTCCAGTCAAAGTGACTCACACTGAAACAGGCAAAGTTCTTCTTGGACCAGAAGCACCAAAAGCAAGTCAGCTGGATGCTTGGCTGGAAATGAACCCTGGGTAAGTAGTTAGCATACAAGTAGGCTGCTTTTTCTATTTGCATTGATATTTTTCATGGGCTTCTCTTAGTTATTCTTTTTTCTTTTTTACCTATTCTATTCTTCTTCTAATTTATTATATGTAAATTGAGTAGGAAGTGTATTGAACCTAATCCATTCTCTTGTTTTCTGTAATTCATAATCTTTCTGTCATCTTTGTACAGCTATGAAGTTGCTCCCAGGTCAGACAGTGAAGATGAAAGTGGCTCTGAATATGAGGAGGAGGTATGTCTTTAAAAAAAATACTATGACAAGTAATACAGTAAAAAACAAGTACTTGTGAAATTTTCCTCTTTTTCATAAGGTAGGAGGGGAAAGTGATAGCAGGTGTGTAGGTGTTTTAAGCATAATACAAACAGGAAAAGTAACTGGTTTTGTAATTCTTCTCAATTCATAGCAGTTGCCCTTTATATATGCTATAAATGCCTAGCTGGTAATCTGGTTTAGGAAAAGTAAATATTTTACTCTGCCTATTAATAATCATGAAACAGAGAGTGTAAGCAGAGTACTATTTTCAAAGAGCCTGTATTGTGGCTTTGTGCTGAATGAAGTTAACATCTTTAGTGCTTATGCATTGGAGGTTTTATTGGCAATTCTGAATAACACAGTTATTATTTATATATTATGTTTATTAAAAATTTAGGGAGTATGTCAAGGATTTAGGTTCAGACTGTTCAGGGTAGGTTTATTTGATTCAGTACTTTAATGATGTTTTAAATATTATTATTACAAAAATTCTAAAAGGAATCTTAAAATGAACACACAAAGATCCAAACCCTGAAGGGTCATAATATTAGATACTATGAATAATCAATACTGATACTTGCATAGCACTTTTCAGACAAGTACTTTCTAAAGGAGAGGAAAACTGATGATTAAAGAAGGACTATATTCAATCAACAGGCAGTAGCAGAACTAGGTATAGAATTCAGATCACTGAAGTCTGACAGTCTTTACAATACTAGACCAAATGGACTACTGAAACTGACTGGACTGTATGATGTTAAGGTATATGCCTTTATAGGACTAATTACTGCTAATTTAGTTCTACAGGATTCTCAGAATTAAGATAGAAGGGGAGGGCCTGATAGCTGTCAGATTCTAGAAGGAATGTTAAAAGAGATGTGCCCACATTTTTAGCATGGACTCTTTAGCAGCAGTCTTATGTGGAGCTGGGGAAATCATTCTTAGGAGAGTACACTTGTGGAACTCGGAGCAGTGTTTTGTTCAGCTTCATTAGTGAGATTTTAAGTTGTTGGTTATCTGTCACAACTGTAGCCAGAAGACAAATTAAGTTATTTTTAAAATACTAAAACTGTGGTCTATTTTTAAAAAGTTAAGAAACCAGAAGCTGAAACCAGCAGTTCTTGGTAGTTTTTTTTAAGCTTTATTAAATTATCACATGTCTGGAATATGATATAAACATATGCATGGTATTGGAATCCTCTCAATGAACACAGTAGACAATAAGGCTTTTAAAAGTAAGATCATTAAAGGGGAAATAATTTTTATTTCAAAGTGTGATGATCTGTTGGTTAATGTGTGTCAAAAACTATCTTCTTGTTACGCTCCAATGGAGTTTTGTTGCAGAGTAGGTGTAAGTTAAACTTTGTGATTCAGGTTTCTGTCATAAAGTGTTGACTAATGAGTTACCAATATGTGAATGCCAGTTGACTTAGGAAGATGTTGCACTTCCAGCACCCCTGTTCTTCTTCTGTATTCTGTAGGACGATGAAGAAGAATCAAGCAGGTTAGAAGCAGATGAGAAGATACTCCTGGATCCTAACAGTGAGGAAGTTTCTGAGAAAGATGCAAAGCAAATCATTGAGTGAGTGTGCTTTAGGTGCTGTTTTTATTAGTAATTGTTATTTCTTACAGTGGTGTTTCTCAGGAGTAGCTTGCTCTAGATCATAGTGAGTTGTGGTAGCTTCTCTGGTGTGATCGTTGCAGGAGAAGGAACATGATAAATTGGTATCAATTGTGTACTGTTTATAAAGTAGCTTGCACCTTTTGGTGTACTTGTCACAGTTGGGGATATGCACTGTTTCTTTAGACATACACATATGACCTGTGGTCCAAAAAACTGTTGGAATTCATTTTAGTTCTTTTTCTGCTTTCCAGGACAGCCAAACAAGATGTGGATGATGAATATAGCATGCAATATAGTGCTAGAGGGTCTCAGTCCTACTACACAGTTGCCCACGCGATCACAGAAAGGGTAGAAAAGCAGTCCTCTCTTCTTATTAATGGCACACTAAAACATTATCAGGTGAGAAATCATTTAAACATTAAAATACGTAAAATTTAGGATTGTGCTTGACACTTCAATCTGGTTATTTCAAGTGGCAAACTGAAAATTTGTTAAGAAATACAAGGTCTCTAGTAAGTTAGAATTTGGGAATTGTATGGACAAAGCAAGGACAGTTACCTATCACAGATAACGTTTTACACATACTACTTGAATAATAATACCAACTTTCTGTATATACCTGTAACTTTTCTTGTCATTGCAGACCAATAATATTTTGGTTTTGCTGTAACTCTCATTGACCTGGAATTTCAGTTCTGCTTATTGTTTTCATTTGTGGTGGGTTAACAATATTTTTCTTCTTCCAATATTTAAAAGTTTAGGATTTTATTTTTAATTAAGATCCTAATGTTTCAGTGCAGTGATAGGTAAAATTTGGAAACAAGTAAAATATTTTACTCTGGAGGTTGGTGTCTAATATTCTTTAGAGACCTTCAGTGGATTTAGTAACTAGGAACTTCTGTATTCTGACTAGATTCACCTGTGATTGAAAATTACCTTGGTACATGTTTTCAACACTTCTGCTCTTGTACAGCTTTCTAGGAAACTTGAGGAACCTGCATCTTTTCTGCAGTCAGAACATTATTTCTACATCTGCATAAAACAGAACAATACCTACTCAGAAAGATATCATAAAGATTTATATCTATTTCTCCTTGCAGAGAGCTAGGAGGAAGACTGTTTCCTAAGCGTGCAAAGCATTATGATTACAGCCCCTGCTTCCTATGCTCCTCAGCACTGCCATCTATTACAGTAGCTTGTTTAAATAATTTAAATTTTAAGAGTTAAGCTGATATCTCTTTTCAAAGCACTTTAGTATGCTTGTATGGGGCTCCTCACTGTGAGACATGGTGGGAAAATGAGACAATGAACAAGAGGGTGCGGACTGGGAGTACTGAAGAGGACAGTGTCACTGTGGACCAGGGACTCGGAGAGAGGTTTTACCTAGGAGGTTTCCAGTCACTGATCATATATAGCTTTGAGCAACCTGGCCACAAGGCTGGACCTGCTTTGGGCAGTGGATTGGCCTAGAGACTGCCTGAGGCCTGTTCCAAACTGAATAACCCCATGATCCTACTTGTTCATAGCAAAACTCCCATCGGAATTTGAATTCTGTTGTGAATCCTTAGCACTTCTAGGTGTCTCACTGTGAGCCCTCAACAGAAAGAGGAACATGTCATTCAGGGACTGATTTTGAACCTGACAGGATAAATAACTTTTCTGGCACCATTGAGGGACACTATGACTGAGACAAGATAGAATACAACCATATAGAGAAATATGCCACTTTCTTTCATATGACACCCTCTTTATTTTTGCTGCCTCATTGTCAATATGTTGTCCAGCTTGTACACCCAATGAAGCAGGGAGCCAACAGATGTAGTCAGCAGCCTTCTTTACTGCATAATCCTGATTCATTGCCTAAGAAGGTTTATTGGATGTACTGAATGAATAGTATATTACAATATTGATTTGATGGTCATATTGGCTTAAAGTGCTCATGGATGGAAAATTAATATTGTGATAATTCCTTTACTTCATGAATTGTAATTACTTATGGAAAATAGAAATATTTTTAAATTCTGCATATCTCTGTTTTGCAATGCAATTTCCCTATGTTCCACATGGCAAAATAATTCAGTCTGTGGAGTTACACACACACTCACAGGGATTACCAATTAGAGCAGGTCTGTCACCTGCTCAACATGATATCTAGCAATTTAATAGTTTTGTTCTTTATGGCGTCTATTCAATATTGTAATAGCAGCAGAGGTAAGAGGCACACTTGTCTAAGGAGCTTTATGTTGGGAGCGTTGAGGCTTGGCTTTGGTTCCGTCAAGAATGTTCTGCAGGAGACTGTTCTGCGACTCTCCCCTTCACTCACTGTATTTCCCTGCCCCCTAGACTTTACATGCTTTTTCCTTTTCAACTTTTTTTCTGCTTTTCGATGTTTCTCACTGTCAAGTTTGGTCACATTTGTCTCTTCCTTCATGTAAGTATATGTCGGTGGAGAAAACTCATGAAGTAGAAAAGACAGTTTTCCTATTCTCAACTCTGAAGCTGCTTTGTCAGTGGGACATACAGTTTCAGAACGAATTCTGATCAGCTCTTGGTGGCCTGAGTATTTAACACCTAAATATAAATCAGGCAGCACATACATAAAGCCAGTAAATTGGCAACATTATTTTGGATACTTTCTCACAGGGACAACAGAAGGTTACTTCAAGCATGTCATGTTTTCTCTGTGAACTTTCTCAGGCCTCTTAATTTACTTCTGCCTCCATGCATGAGACACACCAAAAGTCTGGACCTTAGAAGCAAAAACTTACTTTGCACTTAAATGAGTAATGTGATACACACATATGTGGAAGTCTGTGTGACAAGGGAATAATCTGAGTCAGTGCTTTCTAGCACTACTCCCTGGAGTGTGAAACTCTGTTATGTTGACATTTCTTAGCTTCAGTACTCTGGCTTCCTTCCAGCTCTGGGATTTTACACACAAGACATAATTGGACAAAGGGGGCCTCCTCTGACATGCAGAGGTATAGATGGCAGACACTAAATGGACATGTGCAACAAGAGCTTTAGCATACCAGTGGTGGAGTTGGCGAGTGTGAGGCTTACATGTTTTGCGCAGTTTTGATGGGTTTGGTTTGAAAGATTACAACTGATGCAGGCAAATAGGATGAAATATACACAGAGAGTTTAACATTTGACAGTGTTGAAATTGAAGAACAAACTCTTCTAATGTTAAGTATTTATCAACTATACATGTGAGTGCCTGTGTTGCTTTGTGTGCAGTACAAAAAACCCTCCATGTATGAAATCTGACTTCATATTATGGGCTCCGCTAAGCAGGAGTAATGATTTCCATATAGCTGTTACCAGAAATTTATCTTTTTTTGGGGGGGAGGTGTTGAGATAGCCAGGGTTCACCATGCATATAGTATTATTAAAGGAAATCCAACATCTACATAGGCAGGGAGATCATAACCTTCATTCTGTTGTACTGGTGTTAATTATTTGTGTGGGTTTTAAATAACTGAAACTATTGCTTTTCATTTCAGCTCCAGGGACTGGAATGGATGGTTTCACTCTATAATAACAATCTGAATGGAATTTTAGCTGATGAAATGGGACTAGGAAAGACAATACAGACTATTGCACTCATCACTTACCTGATGGAGCACAAAAGACTCAATGGCCCCTATCTCATCATTGTTCCCCTTTCGTAAGTAAAGGATCTCTTCCTGCTATTACCATCTCAGCATTGCGGATTGGTTTATTCAGAACATACACTTGTTTTTCATGTAATGACAAGATGAAGTGCACAGTGGGGTTACAATGAGTATGTATTCAGTGTTTTCTTTGATCATTTCTTCCCAGGTAATTGTCTGGCATTGGAAGGGTAACTAAAAGGCTGATAAAGCACTTGATTCCATTAGATTCACTGTCCACTCTTCCAGCAAACCGAGTAGTGAATTTACTGTAATTCACTCTTAAGCCACAAGAGGGTGATGGTATTTCTTTCATATTACATGCCTGCAGGTCCCCATTCAACTTTTAACTGTTACATTAAAAATCTGTTGCTTAATTCTTTAAACAACTGGTGCCCCATCTCATACCAAGTTTAAGTACTGTATTACTAGCCCTGGATGAGTGATACTCACACTTCAGTCAGGTGTCCAGATTATGATTGTTTATTGTGCTGCCCCCTTTTGCTTTTCCTTAGCTTTCCAAGATGCTGCTTGTTTTATACGTTTCTTTTAATGCATTTTTTTTTTTCCAAAGGTGAGGTGTGGGTTTTCATGATTTGAAGTGCTGTGTTTTAAATAAAAACTGTCAGGCATTGTAAAACTGATGTAGGATATTGAGGGGTTGTTTGCTTATTTTTCTCTGTAAGTGACTTGATTGACGTTCCCTGGCCTTTTCGTTGGATAATTTGTCCACCAATTGTGTTGAGCATGCAGATGTGTTATGGGATTGAGATAAATTTTATCTGTGGCTGTCTCTTTTAATTTCTTTTGAGGCAGCCTGTCTTCTGGCTGTGCTGCTGTAGTAACTTGTTGACTAACAGGAATACCACAGCTGTGCCTAATTGTATGAATACAAATGATGAGCTCTAGTGTGAAAAGAAAAGGCTGCAGGAAGATCTAGAAAGCAAAACAAAGTTAAAAATAAAGGGAGTGTGTTATTAATGTCAGATTTCACAGTGACACAGTAAAAAAATCAGATTTCTTTTAAGTACTCTGTAATGGTTTTTCTTATGTTTCTAAAAGAGGGGAACTGAAATATCTTTCTCATATACATTTTAAAAGCCACCTTTCCCTGCCTTTTCTTAGTAGCTAGTACTACTGCCATCACAGGTTGAGTAAGGAAGAAAAAAAAAAAGCAAGCAACCAAGAAACTTCAAGGTTATTTTTTGCTGCTGTGTCGTGGTAGCAACTAGCTTAGCCATGAAAACCTATTTCTTGTGATCAAACAGCAGAAACATAGTGCAAAACCAGACCTGCATAGTGTCACTGGGTGGCACTGTGAGTAATTCTACCAGAGTAGAACACATACTAATTCTATTATCAATTTCATGAGGATATATTTGAAAAGTTGTAACATCAGGTTTTGGATGATAAGTAGTATAAAAGAAATAACAAATCTGTTTTTTTGTTCAGGGTTATCCTTCTTATCCTTAATATGCTCCAAAATACAAAGATGCACATAAAAGACTACTCTGAGTTGGTTTCAGAGAGGCCCCTGAATATGAGCTGAAAGAGGGATTCACAGGTTTTTCTGTTTACTTGCCTCTCGGAGATGCTTGCATTTTACTACAGTGTATTAAGTGCGGGTTTTTTTTAAATATTCAGTTAATTATGCGGGTTGATTACATGAAATGTTTTGAAAAGTTGGTAACCACGTGGAAACATTTATAAAGTTTGACCTGCAAATGATGGAATTTATTACTTTTCCTTTATAATCTCTATGATAGGACTTTATCCAATTGGACATACGAATTCGATAAATGGGCTCCTTCTGTGGTGAAAATATCTTACAAGGTTTGTTTTGCTTTTTATCTGATTATAGAGTTGAAGGAATGAGAATAGAGTCAGTTTTTCCGCTGCATGCATTTCTAAACTGCTTGTGAGGTTTTATTATATATATCAGGTACTAAGTAGTGAGAGTTAATCATACTAAGAAGACTGTAGTAAAGTTATTATTTTCACATAGTGAAATACAGAATAAAATTGTTAATTATCACATTACATGGCTTGTGATGAGAGTAATACAAATGATATCTACTTCACATTTTATACATAGCTGAATACTGTGCTGTTTGGCTACTGTAGTAGTGGTACGGCCAAGCAATCTGTAAGGAGACTAGACTGCTACCTGCATATTTCCAGTGCCCCCATTAACAGAGCTTTACAGTCTAGCAACCGTATAGGGAAAGCACTCTGGAGAAGTCTGGAATGCATTGATGTATTGTTTGCCATACTGTAGGATTACAAGTTCATGTGGTTGCTCTGTGTCTGCTAATTCATAAAAACAGTACATTTTCTTCACCAGAAGAAAGAGTAACTACAATTCTCTCTCTCTTTTAGGGTACACCTGCAATGCGCCGCTCACTTGTTCCTCAGCTTCGAAGTGGAAAATTTAATGTTCTTTTAACTACTTATGAGTACATAATAAAGGACAAACATATCCTTGCTAAGGTAGTGATGACTCTCATCTCTTAACAGTAAGACCTTCAAATGGTGCATAGCACAAAACACATTTTTGGTTTTTAGGGAAGTCCATAGTTGTTGTTCTGTCCTTCAAGAAAAGTTAAACCTTTAATTTACTATTCTATTTCTCTGTTTATGATTGGACTTCGCAGTCACAGCTCTTCTCTCTGTAAACAGCAGGATTTTCCTGAATGTGGCCAGGAGACTAATTCCTTTGTGCAGTTCTGTCAGTACTGTATACTTGCCTGTCTTGGAAAAAACATGACTTTTCTCCCCTCAGCTTAATGGCGTTTAACCCAATCTGCTGTCCTGACTTCAATTTTTTTCCATTGTTTCTGACCTGAAGCTCACTTTTATTAGAGCCTTTCCAGCTATGTGGGCACTTTTCCCCAAATGACTAAATAGTTACCTGTATCATGAATTTGGTATCCAGACTCTTTACTACACATGGCTTTAAAGGCTCACTAACTATCAACAGGTGTGTCTCATATGTAATGAATTAATTTGAAAGCTACTGCACTGTAAGACTATTTAATGTATACAGAAAGCAGAGTAAGGAAGAATTTTGACATATGGAGAAACCATATGGTCCTACTGTCACTTTATTGTCCGTTTTCACTTTATTTCATTCTATTACATAATGCATGTTTAGATTATTCATTTTTCCTCTCTGATACAAAGACAGTGCATTTTCTTACCATAATTCTGAACACCTGAGAATGGTTTGAGACTGCAGCATTTTCCTTCCCCTCTAGCTTTTGCTCACCCTTGCTAAAAGATAGGAAGGACATCACTACACCATTCAACCTGTCCTGGGAAATGGAATTAGTTAGCACCTGTGAAAGTACAAACCAAGGCCTTCCTAGTCACATGGTTGGTGTGGCCCATGTGTTGACTGCCCATGTTTTAGTACAGGTGGTAACAGAGAAGTTGAGCAATTTTCAACTTCTACTGTGATGGCATTTAAGCTTTCACATTAAGAAATAGAAACTTAATTTGAAGATGCAGTAACTGAGATGAGATGATCATAATTATGCGGCTTCGTTTTTGAGTAAAAACATAGGATTAGCTGAAACAAAACAATGTTCAGGGTTGCTGTTGTTTATGGTGCCTAGTTATTTTGTCTGAAAACACTTTTGTCTTCTGTCAAGGTTCTTGTTGCAGACAGGTTTATTTGGCATTTATGTGGTCTCTTTCTTCTCCTGTGAACTGTATTCTGGCCTTGAAGAGCCAGTCACCCTAATCTCTTTCCCAGAAGTGGGAGGAATCTGCTGTTTGCTGTTGCAATTTAAGTCAGAATTCAGCATCAGATTCAGCATGCCTAGAGTTTGTTTCTATTTTTGCTGTTTGCGAGAACACTGGGACTTGGATAATGCTTGATTTGGCTTTTCTCATAAATGAGAATGACTTATGTCTCAGGCTTGAAATATTTTTGTTCTACAGCTGTTGAGAGGAATTTGACGAAGTCTGATCTGCTCTAACTTTGCCAACTTTTCTTCTCTCTCTTGCAGATTCGATGGAAATACATGATAGTAGATGAAGGCCATCGAATGAAGAATCATCACTGCAAGCTGACTCAGGTCTTGAATACTCACTATGTGGCCCCTAGGCGAATACTGCTGACTGGGACTCCATTGCAGAACAAATTGCCTGAACTTTGGGCTCTTCTTAATTTCCTCCTCCCAACCATTTTCAAGAGCTGTAGCACCTTCGAACAGTGGTTCAACGCTCCATTTGCCATGACTGGAGAAAGGGTACTGTGGCAGTTTTTTTTAAAACATCAGAAACAAACCACTTTGATGAAAACATAAAGGATCTTACACAGAAGGATTAGTGTTCAAACTCTCCTTAATGTAACTAAAAGCCACCTTTTTTATAATGCCAGAAAATTTTAGTATCGGTGTCTTTTTCGAGTCAAAGTCAGTTTAGTTGTAACATGCAAGTAATTGCTACACATACTTAACCTTTTATGTGAGAGAAGACATACCTAATATACTGAGTTGCCTTGCAGTGACTTTTATAAACTTCTATAGGTGGACTTAAATGAGGAAGAAACTATTCTGATCATCCGTCGTCTCCATAAAGTGCTCCGACCCTTCTTGCTGAGAAGATTGAAGAAAGAGGTTGAGTCTCAACTGCCAGAAAAGGTTTGCAATGAGAGGAGTTGTGAAAGGGGTTTAATACTTTTTTTAAGCATGATACAATGTTCCTTTTTCAGATTTATTTTACAGAAGAGGACTTCTTTAGCATCTGTTACTGCTGTAGTTTGTTTATTCTGAGGATTCCTCACCATCTTACAGCTTTAATTCTGTTTATAGTCATCCATATAAGACATGCAACTTATTTCCGTAATACCTGGTTTCAAGTTGTGAGTCAACCATACACTGAGGAATAGATTCTGTCCTGTCCCATCCTCCCTGCACCAGGTAGAACCTTTGCTCCCTTAGCTAGTTCATTGAAATACCTAAAGGACTACTGACCTTTATAAAGCAGGCAGAATTTGGTCCTGCATTGATATTCCAGGAGTTGTGTGAAGTATCTTGTTGAAATTGCAAAAGTTTTTTTTAACTGTAGTGGCTTTTTAATTCAGAATATAAAATTCTCTTCTGGTTTGAAAGAACATTGTTTTTGTATCTGTGCAACTCATCTTGGCCCATCCTGTCCTCCTTTGCAATCCTGCATCACTTTTCCCATCCACCCTTCCCAGCATAATAACAGCGACTAAACAAAAAAGTAAATTTGAAGGTATGCTAGGGAAAATTCGGTGCTAAGGTTAACTGGGTTAAAACCATACCAAAATGGAATTTTTCTAAGTTGTGCTATGAGCTGACTAACACTGGCTAAATGAATGAAGAGCTCTGTACACGTGTTTAGTGACAGTGCTCAAAGGAAAGGCTTTTTAAAAATTTCTTTCTCATCTCTATAATGTTGTGAACACTATTTCTGTTTTGACTTTCTGTTTCTTCAAATGTCATTCTCGGTATGCTCAGAAGCATTTATTTGAGAATGAAATGTACTTACATTTAAAAGTATTACTGAAATCTTTTATTTCTATTCAAATTTCTGCTAGTTAGAGCCACTGTATTTGATAAATCCATTAATAGTCTTTGGATAGGCATGGAGCTGCATACACACTGGTACTCAGAGGACCATGTTTCTTTTTGTTTACATTATCTTCTTTATGAAAAAAGCAATTAGTCCAATCATGAGGACTGAACTTGTTGACTGAAGTCTGTTAATCAGTTTCATTTGATCTTATAAATCTTGGTAAAGAAGCCATTGAAGAAATAGTCACTTCTCCTTAATGAGTTCATCCTCCTGTCTTTCTGAGAAGAAAATAACCGTATCATTTTTATTCCATTTATTTCTTAAACATTACAAAGCCTACGCATTTCCTTTTAGTCACCACTTGAAAGATTTCTATAATGGTTTGCTCGATATTTTTATAATGCCTTACAGACATAATAAAGTCCACAGGTTATTAAACATTAAATATTCTTTTTAAATTGCATGTTAAACATAAAATAAAACAAAAATAATTTTTAGTTATTTTTAAAAATTGTTAAAATTACAGAATGAGAAAAAAATATGTTTTTCAATTCAGTAGTTACGTTCCTAGGATCCAACTGACTCATAGTACTTGTGACGCTCACAGATAATTTTTTGAGATACTCATTGCTTTACTTGCAGTTGGCCTGCTGCTCACTGAAATCTTATGTGGTGTTAGGGTATGGATAAAAGATCTGTAGTTTTTTTTGGTTTGTGTTTTAGGATGACAAGAACCTGCAGTTAGATCCTACTAACATTATGATGTCAATGTGGTTATGGTTGGGGTGTTTTCTTATTTTTACACTAGGTGGAATATGTGATCAAATGTGATATGTCAGCTCTTCAGAAGATCCTGTACCGTCACATGCAAGCCAAGGGAATCCTTCTCACAGATGGTTCTGAAAAAGACAAGAAGGTAGAAAAGAATGACTAAAACATATAGGAAACAATGTATTATAATGAAGCATGTTAGCAATATGATTTCTGTTTTATAAAATTAGTATATAGGCTCTTACTGCAAGTATCTGTCATGGGAAAAGAAATTGCTATCAGATATGCTTTTGTTTTACAAGACTGCGGCTTGTGCTCCCTATTCACAGGGAAAAGATACTGCTTGTATTCACTGTAGTTACAATGCCTTTCTGCAAACAGGCAATGTTTGAAAAAAAACCCAGCATTTCCCTTGGCTGAGTTTAATCCAATAACGTACCACAAAATTGTGATTGTGGCAGTGCTGGCTACAGAAGGTTATTCATCTTGTCTCTCAGAGCTATTACTTAAGTGTAAGTCTTGTTTTAGCCAGCTAGGGCTGTATGCTTACATTCATAGTTTTAAGATCTATTAATGACAGAGTTCTTTAAGAGGATAGTAGGATTTGAAGTCATATAGTCAGATTTAGACTATGTATTAGTAAATGTTGATTATGCCATCATGGGACTTGATCCAGTTAATGTAGAGTAAACAAGTTGCCATTCCTCAGCTTATTTGTGTATACACTTTTCACATTATAATAAATGTGAAATACCTTGAGTGGGCACTGAAGAACAGCTGATGTGTAACAGTTTGTGTCTGCACCCTGTTATGTGTAGATTACTGATGCAGTGCAATCACATACTGTCTTTCCACCATTCTTTTGCAGGTTGCATTGGCACAGTGGTTGACTTCTTTTATTTAGTATCTTATCCTTGTTTTGTGCAGTCAAATTGTTTCTTGCTGGTGCTTATTCAAACTCCAAACAAAGCTGGTTCTTATTGTTGGATATTGATACTCATAGTTTTAGCTCTTTGTAAACATTAACTTAGGTTCCTCTGTTCTATTTTTGAGATAATTTTGTAATTTGATGTATTTACTCTGGTCCTACAAATTTTATTTTGTATCACAGTCTTCTACTTCCTTCCCTTTCTGGTCTCCTTCTGTCAATTTTCCTTTACTTGCTTTTCCACCCGGCTTAACCAGTTTTGCTTAACCAGTTCAAATTGCCTTTGCTGTCTTCTGAACACTTCCCTCTCCTTCCCCTCTCCCCAAGGATCTAAAATTTGTCCTTTCTTGCCACCATGTCTTTTAATTATTTTTTTTTCTTTAACTGCTTCATCAGGCTCTCTTATCCATGCTACCTGTTGCCAACAGTGGGAGGTGGTTTTTGAGAATGCTTGGCTTTAGTGATCAAACAACTACTGTTCTAAGCAAAAATTCTGTCTTTCTGCATCTCTGGCCTGGAACCAGCTCAGAGTAGAGAGAATTCATTAAGCTGGAAAGTTCTAGGAAATAACTCTTAGAACAAATATGATCAGCATTTTGGAGCAAATCGGAGAGGATTTTGAAAAGAACAAAGAAGTTTTAGATGTGTGGAGTATCCCCTTCAAATGTAAAATCTCTGCTCTAGATTGAAGTTACGATTTCACTGTACTTTGCAGGAAAGAGTTGAATATTGCTAGTATATAATATGATCAAATAGTGTACATTTTCCTAGTTTTACTATTGGAAATTAATGAATTGCTTTGGCTGAGATTTTTTAAATAAATCTGAATTAGTCATACAGTAAGCTTGGAGTATTGTATTGTGGCCACTCTGATTACATTTTCATAAAATTGCAACAAAACAAAGTGGCATCTGAAAGTGACAAGTGTTTGGCAATGTTAATATGATACAGTGTTCTCAAACTTGTATCCACCAGTTGCAATTAGTTTTTAACCATACAGTTAAGCATGGCACAACTGACTATTGTCTGAAGTCTGTCCTCCTTCTAAGAAAGATTCACTATAGAGTAGGTTTTGAGAATATACTTTGTTAAATATTAAGATGACTCGTGAGATTTCGTTATTGCTAGCTTTTTAGCTGCCCGTGTTTCACTTGGCCTGGAAAGAGAAACCCATACATCCAGTTAACAGACAGGAGGAGATACTGTAGAATTGAAAAGCATCTGGCTAGAATTTCCTGTTAGAAGGTTCAGGCCAGATGCAATTTTATGGTTTCAGAGTAAACAGTATAGATAAGCAGTATGCAGGACAGTAAGATGCTCTGCTTCCCACTGTGGGGGGAAGAGGCAGATCCATAGTGCCCTTCATGGATTACTTCCAGGTCTTCCTTTTTCAATAGGGAGCACCCTTATGATAGATGAGATGAATTTATACAGCAAGACAACTGCACAGTAGCTTCTGGTTTTTTGTTGTTTTCTTGGTTGGGTTTTTTAATTAGCGATGCGATGTTTAGGTTTGGGGTAGAAGTATTTTTATGCCTGCATTTAAAAATATCTTTCAAAAGTTTGATTAATAAGCTAAGAAATTAGATTCATCATTTGATTTGCATTGTTTGTACCCATAGGGAAAAGGTGGGGCAAAAACTCTTATGAACACTATCATGCAATTGAGAAAGATATGCAATCACCCATACATGTTTCAACACATTGAGGTAAGACTGACACGTTTGATTGTGAGAGTTGTTTTTATTCACATGGCTAACATAATAGAAAACTGGTGTTGAAGCTTATGTTTGTGGGATAGGACATCTCTCCACATCATTTGTGCTGAAAAGGACACGTTTGAAAAACACGATCATTACAGTCCCTTATTTTTAGAAACAAATGGACCAACTGCCAGCTTTTTATTGGTAGTCTGAAGTCTAGTTTTAAAGCATTTAATCTTGTGGAGACACTGTCTTTTAAAAAATGGTGTGTTGGTTTTTTTTTTTTAATTTAAGACATTCCAGAACAACTTAATTTCTACTTCGACCTAATTTATGATGTAGAGACACTAGTTCAAAATGCCCTGTGTAGGATCTTTATAACTAGGAGGCTGCTGATCTCTTACAGTATCAACCAAAATGGTCCTATTCTATCCACCTTGTTTTTTCAGAAAAAATGTACTGTCTATATAGTGTGTCTCATTAGGACCCAAAGTACATAAATATAATAATATATCTGGAAAGATAGAAAGTGTCATAAGTATCTGGAATTTGGCTAACTACATTTATAAATGAATAATTAAGTACCTACTATAATGTATTATCAATGTTATTTTCACTCTTTGTTCTCTTGTATGCTAATTACTTGAGTAATTTACAAATGGATCTTCCAATAATTAATATGTATTAATTAGGTTCTACTGCATTTGTAATCTGGTAAAGTGTATGCTGACAGAAGTTACTTCTGCAAACCATGAATTTCAAATAATAGTAGTACAGGAAAACATTAAGCAGCACTGCTGCTACAAGGTGGATTCCAAAAGTATGAACATAATAGAACTCAAACCCCCGTGCTCATATATGTAATTTAATTGATACAAGAATGCATAATTTTGGGTTACTGTGTAGTTTGTGATAATCTGTTTATTGCTTATAACTCTGCAGGAGTCCTTCGCTGAACATTTAGGCTACTCAAATGGTGTCATCAATGGGTAACTCTTTCAGTTTTTCCTCCTGTTCATGATGTTGTATTGGAAGTAATGTACCATATTCTTTTTGTAAAGATACATGCTAACAAACGAGCAGTTTATGGAAAGGCAGAGGAGGCACAGGGCACATACTTAAAGCAAATTATCTTCAGTGCTAGAAGTGTTAGAGGAGCTTTTTATGACCCTCCATCTCTTTGAAAAGGACAGGCAGAGAAGATTATAGAGTGATGTCTTCCTCTCCCCTTAGTTTGAAATAGCTTAGATACTATCTGAAATGCATTGGAATGAGTCTTCAGAGATATCAGTTGGGATTTTCTTCTCTTCCTTGTTACTTTTGTTTTCTGCTTTTCTCTCTTTATTCCAAATTAAAGTAGCATTTCTTCCATGATTTGAAATGAAATAGATTTAAATTGTTCTTGGCACTTTTTTGAGCAACCTTCTAGAAATGGATGTTTTCTAAAGGAAAGGTGTATATCTTCCACCTGAGCCCCTTCCAGTTCAGGTGTTAATGACAATTCTTTTTTTTCCCTGAACTAGTATACCAGACTACTTGTCTCCTAAAGAGTTTAGTCTTTTTCTGATTACGTATGTATGCATATCAGAAGGCCATGTATCTTGAGGACTTAAGTATACTGTTGCTAAATGATAAATTGTGTTTTGAGAGTACAGACTCAAGGTTAGAAGAAAGTTATGTGAAATTTGTTTTGAAAAGCATGTCACTGTGATGCTGATTTAGACATCCTGTTTACTTTTATTCATTTTCTCAGTTATGACTTGAATTTCAGTGCTAAGATTCTGTTTTGCAGTTCATAGCTGACAGAAGAGCAGTTAATCAAAGCAACTAAACATTGTTCAGGACTACTAAAGTTATATGGCTAAAGAGTTTATCCTCTGTCAAACTCCTCCCATTATCTCTGTATATTAGTTCAGTTTGGAACATTTCATTTTAATGTGCATAGTAGTTGAGTGGAAAGGGAATTGTTTCTAACATGTGCCTGATGAACACAATTTACAGCTGCAGTAAATGCCCGTTGAAAGCAGAACTAGCAGGTGAATGTCTTAACTGATAAAATGCTTATCTAGCTGAGAAATAATGGGGGTTTTGATAAATAATGAAACAGAATTGAGTTTCATAAAGGAAGATATTCTTTGTGGTTGAAAGTCCACCCAGTTTTTGTAATCGCAGAAAAATCCTTTCCAAAAAGGAATTCACAAGGGTGAATTTTTTTATTTTTTTATTTTAATCAACATGCACAATTGTAAAGAAAGCAAAGTGCTATTAGTCTTGCTTATATTAAGTAAATTAGTCTCTCCATTATACTCTTTGACATAATAATGACAAAAAGCTTTTCTAAATGCGGGCTCATTCTGGCATTTACTGTGCTTTTTCTCTTCAACAGAGCCGAACTTTATCGGGCCTCAGGAAAGTTTGAGCTACTCGATCGTATTCTACCAAAGTTACGAGCCACTAACCATCGTGTGCTTCTTTTCTGTCAAATGACATCACTCATGACCATTATGGAAGACTACTTTGCCTTTCGAAATTTCCTTTACCTGCGTCTCGATGGTAAGCTAAATTAAAAAAAAAGGATAAATAAAAAGTTAGGTGGTAACATGCTTCATTAGTCTGGACATGAGAGACCTGGGTTGTCTTCCTTGTGTCTTACACAAAAGTGTAAACAGGTTCAGATAACGATTTGACAAATCCATGAAGGAAGAGCCTGCAAGGGTATTTGTCATGAAGTTACGGCAGTGGACCCTTAAGCTGCAGCTTACTAGAATTTTCCCTGTTCTTAGGGACAAGACACTGAGCCAAACGTACTTTCGCCTCTCTCGGTAGAGTTGATCTTAAGTAATTCTCTGTCTCCCTATCTCATTTCTGTTCTCTTTCATCTATCCAACTTGCCAACCATTTGGTTGAGGGATTGTTTTGATGAAACAGGTCTGTTTCTGGAATGCAGATTATGTAGAGAATTTGGGGCTTTTTCAAACAAGGTTTACTATCCAAGGACCTAATCAGTTGTCACTGTTTAAGTTGCCTGAAAATATTCTCATGGTGAGAGGTGATAATGCCAGTGTTTTGCCTATATTCCAGTAGAATTAATAAATTTATACCTGTTTAAAGTTCAACTGCTGTTCTCCACAGGATAGCTGAATTTCAGTGACAGGTAAAGCAGTACCTCTAGTTTTCTTCCTGAATTTCACAGGAAGGTCAGTAGCCTCAATTACTTTATGTGTAGCTATGTTTTATTACCTTTGAATGAAAAGATGGTTTAGAAACATAATGAAATAATACTGAAAATAACTAAAAATAATATATCCCATCTGAAGCTTAAACCTGTTTGGAAGAAATTTCCATTTCAGCCTTTTTCCATATTGATCTCTGCTTCATACTGACCTTAAATATTGATTATTTTTACCTAATGTATTTATCTCACACATTATAGTATTACACAGGGCCAGCAGCATTTATCAGAATACCTTTCTAATAGAAAAGCAATGATCTAAGAAAAATAAAAAGAACAGCATGAATAAAGTGAGAGTTTAAGGTCCTTTTGAATATTCTTTTTACAGCATGTTAAACTGCGTCTTTTTGCTTCATGCTTTATTTGGAAGAAAAAGTAATGTTGAGAACTATTATTTTCCTTTACAAATGTTAATGGACATAAACTTGCAACTCTATTATCCTCAAATGTAAAATGGGGTAATGACACTGAGACACAAGTGAACTGTCTCACTGTGTTACAGGGTATCTTTGTCAAAACTGGCTAACAAAACCCTCCTTGCACCTCTGGTCTGTAGGTGTTTTAATGCTTCCATTCAAGAAAGATCAATTATATTACATTTAACATGCTTTAAATTACTTTACAGCATGTATTTTAAAATGAATTCTTTTTCATGATGGAATGTCTATGGCAATATGCAGTATGGTAAATACAGCCCCTTGTTTTCTTTAAGGTTTTACAGGTAATTCATTAAATTAGTGAGATGAACCCTTTTTTCTTCTTTTCCAGTTTTGTGATGACAGATACCTTCCATGCTGGAATGTAATACATATGTAGATTCTGTCCAGCTGCCTTCTCACACAGAGTGTTTTCTACTTATGTCATGTGCTTCTTCAGAGAATGGGTTTCTGTGGGCCAGCCGTTCGGCTGTGTGATTCTAACTGGGTCTGGCTGGGACAAATTTAACTTTCCTTCTAGCAGCCCATGTAATGGTGTGCTTTGCATTTGTGGCTAGGCAGTCTTGGTTACGCACCGGTGATAACACTCCAGTGTTTTGGCTATTGCTGAGCAGTGCTTGCACAGTGTCAAGGCTTTCTCTCCAAACCACCCCTCCGCCCTCAAGGTCAGTAGGCTGAGGGTGAGCTTGGAACTATTTGGGACAGCTGACCCAAACTGGCCAAAGGGACGTGCTCAGCATTAAAAGCTGAGGGAAAGGAAGAGGATGCAGGGACCTTCCTCATTACAGCATTCATCTTCCTAAGCAATCATTACGGGTGCTGAGGCCCTGCTTTCCAGGACCTGGCTGGACATCTGCCTGCTGATGGGAAGTAGTAACTAAATTCCTCTTCTTGCTTTGCTTGCATGCACAACTTTCGCTTTTATTAAACTGCTTCTATCTCAGCCCAGGAGCTTTTCCTTCTTATTTTCTCCCCCTGTACTGTTCAGGAGGGGACTGAGGGGCAGGGAAGGGGTTTCTGGCAGGTGGCTGGGGTCAATCCACCATAGTAATAGAAAAACTTCATCTTCTGTACATATGTACCTGAACAAAAACAGCAGACTTTCTTTGGCTTTCAGTTACAGACAGAAATGTAAAAAAGATAAAGCAGTGGACCAGACTAAGGTGATCCATTTAGACTGTTGTTGAAGTACATGAAATTCATCCAGTCACCAGAGTGCACTGGACTTGGCTTTTGCTTAGAACTTTGTCTACATTTTCACCATGATTGAATTCCTTGCATGCTTTTCCTCAGCCATTGTATGCTATCACCCTCGAGATAGGATATTTTAAGAATTTTCAATCCTTCCACATGAGTTATGACTCTGAAGCCCAACACTGACATTTTGATAAATCTCTATGTAAGTAACTTTTAATAATACTTAGATGCTGTTGTGGCCAGAAGGCATTAATCAAAACTGGAGCTCTCTTCTGTTTGTGTATAGTAGCTTCAACTGAATTTTATGAGAGTCATAAAAAGGTACAACAATGTTAGCCAACATTTTAAAGTCCATTTTGGAAATGTGAAAAGAAATACTTAAAAGACGTATTTAGGTGTCCGCCTCTTAGATGTGATAGGCAGTTGACCAAAACATTCATGGCCAGTGTTTATTCTGTATTATGAAAAATGTGGCAGAGATGGCAAAGAACAAGTGAGCTAAAATTTCCCTTTCACATGTACCTTTAGCGACTGACATTGTATTTCTATTATTTCAGTTCACATCTTTGTTATAGGATATTTTTTTTAAATTTCTTTTCAGGCACAACAAAATCAGAGGATCGAGCTGCTCTGTTGAAGAAGTTCAATGAACCTGGGTCACAATACTTTATCTTCTTGCTGAGTACCAGGGCTGGAGGACTTGGCTTAAACCTCCAGGCTGCTGACACTGTTATAATCTTTGACAGTGACTGGAATCCTCACCAGGTTAGTGAATTCATGATACATTTTGGGTTGCTGCTTTAAATTGGGGATATAGCCGGGGGTGAAAGGAATAGATCCAGGTAAATGCTGCTTTGAGAGGAATTAGTGAAGGAAACAGCTACAATCAGGAAATGTTTTGGTGTGAATCAGTGAAGTAATTGTGTGTTTCTGTATATATTTTATCTGAATCCCAAGGAATCATCAGAGCTAGGGGCCTTATACACCTGCTTCATTTGTGTAACTGTACTCATTCTTTAACCCTTAGAATATTGATAAGTAACTCCCCATTTTGAGTCTTTGGTAGATATGTTGCAATATTTTAGTAAAGGCTGTGCAGAGCACTGCCTGTCTCAGGAAATTAGTGGCTATATGAGTGCAGCAGTCTTGGCCTGAGACACAGAACTTTCACTGTTGGTGTGGGTGGGCAGTAGCAAGTACAGATCACCAGGAAAAGGGGGTATCAAACCACTTTGGCTATTTAAAAAGAGCCACAAGAGGTAACTGAAGACTGTCTTTGTCACAGTCTGTCTTTGTGTTTGTCTTTTCCTTTTTTTTTCTTTTTTTAAGGTAAGTTAGATATCTGTGGAAGTACATAGCTATGTGTGCATTTTCAGCTATTGTGCAAATATATGCAAATCACATCATAGTCAATGGCCACATGTAAAAGTAAGGGAAGTGAGTCTTTCGTCAGAAGTTTGATGTAGAACTTTCAAGGTAGCACTCCCAATTTAAAGCAAGGCTTAAGAAATTCAGTGCAATTATATTCAGAGGTTTTAAAAGCAGCTCAGAGAGCACTTCTTTTTTTGTATTTTTGGTTATCTTTAGCCCACTTTCACAGACTGGTTTAATGCAGAGTTCTGTATGTTTCAACAGTTGGATAGCATAAATCCTTGCAGTATAGTAAAAGTTACAGAATATTTTCTGGAGTATTCGATGGGCAGATTGCTAAATTACAAAATCACAGAATTGTCTAGGTTGGAGAAGACCGTTAAGATTGAGTCCAACCATAAATCTAACACTGCCAAGTCCACCACTAAACCATGTCCCTAAGCCCCATGTCTACCCGTCTTTTAAATACCTCCAGGGATGGTGACTCAAGCACTTCCCTGGGCAGCCCATTGCAATGCTTAACAACCCTTTCAGTGAAGAACTTTTTTCCTAATATCCAAGCTAAACCTCCCCTGGCGCAACTTGAGGCTGTTTCCTCTTGTCCTGTCACTTGTTATTTGGGAGAAGAGACCAACACCCACCTCACTACAACCTCCTTTCAGGTAGTTGTAGACAGTGATGTGGTCTTCCCTCAGCCTCCTTTTCAATGCATGCAGTTTTTCTTCTCCTGCATATTGGAGTGATTTGTTCATTTTAATGAGCAGTGTGCTACAAGGCGATACCTGGGATGGGGGTGGGTAACACATGCACAATGGCATATTTCCAGAAATAAAAACTTCAGTTTCCCCACTTTACCATTTTCCTGTGCTTCTGAGAATGATTATATAAAGAAATTCATACCATAGCTTCATCTTTACTGTTAATGGAAACTTCAAATACAATTTCAGGTTGCAGCAGCTATATCATATGTAGTGCTTGGGAAGGGAATTGTGGGAGGGAAGAACTAACAACAGTAGCAAAAGCAAGGCTCTGGACTGAAATCAGGAAAGTCATTGCCTATTTTTTTTCCTCTATGTTAAATTTCTGTGTTGTGAGGTAGCACAAAACTGTGATAGCATTTTGAGGTTAGGTACCCTTCATTATCTGATATGCTGAAGTAGAAACACATCATTTAATAGGAGTTAATGGATTTCTGTTTTCCCCCCCAAAAATAGGTAATATTTTGAATTAATAAAAGACATTCTTTACATATGACCTGCAGGGTACTTTTTACTTCCACCACTTCCAAGTGCAATCACCTGAACAAAAAATAGTTACATTGATTCACAGTCTTGTATATGTGAACTTTCAATCAGGAAGATATTTAAGCTGTTTTAACACAAATATTCCAAGTTAAAAGCTGATTCAACAGATAAAGTAATTTTTAGTTAACATGTTTAACAACTAGCAATGGCCTTTAGTAGATAAGTTTATGTGTGAGTTTTTTCCTAGTTACTTTGTTGCTTTCTTTTCCTGCATTCAAGGGAGATTTTACTTCAAGGTTAATTCTGGCTTGGAAGGCCATGAACTTTGAATAGAAGGGAAAAAATAAATACATCAGCCCTTCTCAGTCATTGCACATGTTTTCAAGAAGTTTTTTACTTACTGCATTTACTATGTACAGAGCATGTCCATGTTGTTTCCTTTCACTTTTCCCCTCATCTGGGTCTGATGAAGTTTTAGGAAAGAAAACAGTGAGGAACGAACCATGTGAATTGTGGTGGACTGTTGTTTGCATATTTCCTTTTCACATCAAAAAGAATTTAGCAATATAATGTCCTTTAAGCAGAGAATGATTTCTGTAGCACAGTTACAATATAAATCACCCTCTGTGTTCTTTGGCTAATAGGACTTGCAGGCCCAAGACAGAGCTCACCGAATTGGTCAGCAGAACGAAGTTAGAGTCCTGCGACTGTGCACTGTGAACAGTGTGGAGGAGAAGATACTTGCTGCTGCAAAGTATAAGCTGAATGTAGATCAGAAAGTTATTCAGGCTGGAATGTTTGATCAGAAATCTTCAAGCCATGAAAGGAGAGCCTTCCTACAGGCTATATTGGAGCATGAAGAAGAAAATGAGGTAAGATAGTTAGAAATAATCAGTAAGGGATGTTTCAGGAAGTACTGAGTAATTTTTTTTGTCAGTTACAAAGATTGTCATCTCCTTTGAAATTAGAAATGTCATCCTTTTCTTACCATCCAGTCAAAGAAACAACTTCATTTTTCTCTCTTTTTTTGAGTCACAGTAATAGGTTATGATGTAACGGCTATGATTAAATCTTAGTGTAGAATCAGGCATTGTAACTTAAACCCATTCCACCCTTTCATAATTTTGGCAAAAAAATGTATTCAAATGAAATTTTTTTCCAAAACAGATGATAAACCAGTTCCTAAATCCAGTTTATATGTTAAACTAGGCAATCTGATTTTCACTCATGCTGAGCAACTAGCACTACCTAGGTTCAGTCATGAAAGACCCTGCTTACTGTGCTGCTTTTGGATCCTGGGTAAGTGTTAATGTCTGCTTTGATGTGTTTTGGGCTTAAGGCAAGCCAGCAAAATAACTGTTTCTTTCTGGTGCTGTCCCCCACCTGGACTTCTGGTTTCCACTTCCACTTCAAGAAACAATTAGCTGTTTAAAAACAGCTATCAAGTCTTTATAATAGTGGGAAGTGAGGTTATAGAATCTCTGACTGTATATCCCTGTCTTTTCAATGTGTTCTCTGGAATTGTGATTTTGGAATGGTGAGCCCCTTTTTTTGCCGGTGTGGTGGTTTGAGCCTGGCTGGATTCTGGGACCTCACCAAAGCCGCTCTATCACTCCCCTCTAACCAGACAGAGGAGAGAAAAGTAAATCAAAAGGCTCGTGGGTCGAGATAAGGACAGGGAGAAACCATTTTATCAGTTACCATCATGGGCAAAACAGACTCAATTTGAAAAAAATTAATTTATTATCAATCAAAATCAGAGAAGTAGAGGAGAAAACCTGCTAGATCTTAAAACCTTCCCCCCACCCCTCTCTTCTTTCTGGGCTCAACTTCACTCCCAGTTTCTCTACCTACTCCCCCCAGCGGCACAGGGCAAGGGGGGAGTTCATCACACGTTGTCTCTGCCACTTCTTCATCCTAGGGAGAGGACTCTTCCCCTGCTCACACGTGGGGTCCCTCTCATGGGAGACAGTCCTCCACAAACTTCTCCAACATGAATCCTTCCCACGGGCTACAGTTCTTCACTAACTGCTCCAGCATGGGTTCATAATTTCCCCAGGGTGCAGTCCCTCAGGAGCAGATCCTGCCAACAAACCTGCTTCGGCATGGGCTCCTCCCCCCACGGGTCCGCAATGGCTTGCCAGGAACCTGATCTGGCGCAGGCTTCCCAGGGGGTCACAGCCTCCTTCCTTTGGGCATCCATCCGCTGTGGCGTGGGGTCCTCCACGGACTACAGGTGGAGATCTGCTCCACCATGGACCTCCATGGACTGCAGGGGGACAGCCTGCCTCACCATGGTCTTCACCACAGGCTGCAGGGGAATCTCTGCTCCGGCGCCTGGAGCACCTCCTGCCCCTCCTTCTTCACTGACCTTGGTGTCTGCAGGGCTGTTTTCTCTTGCATCTTCTCACTTCTCTCTCCGGCTACTGAGCCGCGGATGTTTTTTTTCCTTCTTAAGCATGTTATCACAGAGGTGCTTCCACTGTTGCTGATTGGCTTGGCCTTGGCCAGCAGTAGACATAAGGAAAACTTCCAGCAGCTTCTTACAGAAGCCACCCCTGTAGCCCCCCCACTACCAAGACTTTGCCACAGAAACCCAATACAGCCTGTCACTGCAGACTCTTCTTTTAATGTGAACAAAATTTAGCATTTGGATGAAAGCTGCATTTGGGAGAGAGTGTATAAATGTATTACCTACACTGAAGACACACAAAAAAAAATCCCATTCTGTAATGACTCTTTCCCACCCTGGAAATATCCTGTACTGGTTCAAGATGCAGAGATTTCAAGCCTAATTTTGCCTCTGAATATGCCTTGTATGTCTGGATATGGTGCACACTGGAAGAAAAGAAGATTCTATAGTCCATGTTTCACAGGCATCCTTCATTATGTGGTGTAAAGTTTCAAAGTCCAAGGAGTTTACTTCTTCAATAATTAACCCTTTTGTGTAAATGGTTTGCCTTGTTGTGCATTTAGAAAAAACAACTGTATTGTTGCTTTCTTATTTTTCCTAAGAAGTGAGAGTGACAAACAGTTTTATCAGTAATTGTCTTTTACTTAGGGTGTGAATTAGGAATGGCATGATATATATGTACCATTTTTTATTAAGTAAAACTGTAGTTCTCAAGCAGCCAACACCATCTCTAGGGGTAGATAGATGGAGTGTGTAACCAATAGAAATTTTAAGTAAGCCTGTGCATTTGTTTTTAAATTTTTTTTAAACCCTAGAAAATATTTAGCTGAAAATGTTTTAAAAGTCAGGACTGTAGTTCAGGCCTACTTGACATGCCTTATTTCATAGATGACTTCAGAGCAATCTGCTTCTTGTGTGTTGTTCAAATGCACTCGGTATGCCATCCTGAAGCAAGCACAGATTTAACCAAGGTTTGCTTACCATAACCCAGCATCAGTTTATAAAGCAAGCATTGGTATTGCAGTCTGTCTCCCAACAGCCAGAATGAAACTGAAGCATTCAAGTAAAATTTCTTTGTGAACAGAAACTTTGCAAAACCTTGCCTAAACACTGAAACTGCTGAAGGAGTAAAAAGGATTGAATTTGCACCATCCTGCACTGGGCAGCCTTGCTTCTTCATTGCAACAGCACTGGAAAGAAAATTTGAGTATCAAATGAGGGATTGACAGGAAAAAGTAAATCTCTGAGTTAAAAGTTATTAATGTCAAAACAACTTTGACTTGCAAATATGGACAAACACATCTAATAAAGAGACTGTTTAGTGACCACGCAGTTAAATATTCCCATGCTAAGCATGCTTCACACTTGCATATCAAAGCTTTTCACACTTGTATGTAGAGCACCATATTCTGTTTGTACTTTCCTCAAATTCAGCATAAAAACTCCCCTTGTTTTCCTTTCTTCTTTCCTCTATTTTTTGCTCTGTTTTTTATTTTAGCATTACTAGATAAAGCAAATAGGTAATTTCTATGTATTTAGAAAGATCTATTAGAATAATAGGAATGTATGACAGGTAATTTGAAGTAACTTGTTCGTGGAGGCATTTTTTGTTGGCACTGTTTTTTATAAATTTTTGTTCTGCAAAGCCTACCTGATTGGCAACAGGATTATTCAGACTTAACCACAGATGATGCAGACACTGTTATAACTTCTGCTGTGGGATCCTTTGTTTTTTTCAGGTCACAACTTGCTCTATGAGATGATAGGAAGCATGTGAAACTTCCATGAGGGTCACATTCTTCACTGATCATAAAAGAAGGGATCTGTCCTTTTTTTTTTTCTGTGTGTGTAACTATGTAACTTCCTTTTCTTGAATGTTGAAGGAGCACTGACTAGAAGTGAGAAGTACTAGCTCTCTGTCATTTTCCCAGTTGCTCTTTTCATGTCAAAATTTCAATTATATGTACATTAAGGTACAGAGGTATTCACTGGAAATTGCATTAAGAACTGTTATTTTTTTCTGAGATGTAGAAATCTTCCCAGTGGAGGGAAAATAAGGTGTGTGCATGTAGATAAAGGCCTTTTCTGTTTATTTCTGGGAAAAAAAAGCTACAGAATGTTAGTTTTTTGGGTGCTATATGCAGCATTCTGTACTCTCATTTCATTGAGTACAAAACATGAGTTTTCTTGAAAAATTCTAGGTCTGCTCTATACTGTAACATAGGTTCAGTAAGCCCTGTGCAGGAACCAGTCTGTAGTTTATTGTTTCAGTTGACCTGTTGTCAGATTTGAAATGTCATGTACTTTCAAAATAATTCAGGGAGGGAAACCAAACATTGCGGACTCTGATTGTGTTAAAATGGGCATCATAGCTCTTCAGCTTTAACATTTTTAGTTGAATTTTACAGTTCTAAATTGTTTTTCCAAGGGCTGTTTCTGTTTTTATGAAATAGTTCATTTTATCTGAAGTCAGAGGTTCGTATCTCAATTTGTAAACAGGTAATGGTCAAGGGAAAGAGGGATTCAGCAGGGATTTTTTCCACTGTAATGACATGTTTCATTTAACCAGGACTGTTTCATTCTCCTTGCTTTGACAGCAAAGACCTCACAATGCAGAATGGTATTTCTGAGGGAGTACTGTAGAACAGCAGAACGGAAATGCATATGTTTTAACTGAAGCACTAACTGTGCTTCTGACCCAGGAAAACCACAACCCAAAATTTCCTGGTTACGTATTTGCTCATTTCCTCATTCTCAATTTATGAGGGTGGTAATAAGTCCCAATCTTCTCTCTAATTATGTCTATTTTGCGTTACTTCTGAATTGCTTAACACTTTAAAAGTTTTAGTTTCATTTTGAGTGTTTCACACGTGTCATGACAGAAGGAGGGTCAATTCAACACTGACCCGATGGAGGCTGTTGCTTCAAGTTGCACGTAGTTTCTTTCTAATACCTTTATCCATCTGTGTCACCAGGAGGAAGATGAAGTTCCTGATGATGAGACTCTGAATCAGATGATTGCTCGACGTGAGGAGGAATTTGATCTCTTTATGGTAAGGATGATATGATCATAAGTAGAATATCTTCTCTAGTGTTTTTAATGAAGGCCTTAACCTTTTGTCATTCAAATTTTGGAAAATTTTGTTGGAGGAGTAGTCTTTGTTTACTTGCATTGTTTATCTGAGGAAAGAAGGGTAGTCTACTTAGGGTTCCTCAATGACAGATAGACTTCAGAGAGCCTTGCAGACAGTGTGGTGGAACAGTGCCAATCTGGAGGAAGAGTCTAGCGTGACCTGAGAAATTTACAGTGCAAAACTGATAGTCACTGCTAATTCTACAACATGCTTTTATTTTTCAACATTTCTTCTAACTTTTGGGCTATGATATCAGCAAGGACAGCTACAGGAACTTAACAAGATAGTAAATCAGTAGACTGGCAGTGATATTTTCTTTCTGAGTTAACTGGGGTTTGATGATGGTTTTGTCAAGGTCCCAGTCAGCTGCATCTCTGCTGCTGCAACTGTTGAACAGTTACCAAAGTAGACCTAGTGACAGTGGTTCAAATGAGAGCAACTATTTTTGATTAGTACTTCCCTTTTTGTTAGTTCTGCTACAACACTGATAGAATAATTACTGAAGTGTCAATGTAGGCATGGCTTTTGCCTTTTAGTGTGTGTACCATGTGAGGATTGCTGGAGGACCTTTGAGAGTCACTGACACAGCAACAGGAGAATACTTAAGTACTGAAGGTAAAACACTACCCCCTGTAATTCTACAGAGGCTGCTTTGTTCTGCAAAGTGGAACAAGCCCGACGCTCATATGTACATGAATGAAAGTGTATCGGGTGGTATCCACAGAAACAAGCATTGATGGGACCACATCTTCTGCTCAAGGATTCATCTGTAAAACTTCGCTGTTACACAGTGTGCAGGGGCCCTTTTTACATAAGTGACAGTTGTTCGGGTGTACAGTTGGTAAAGGCCATATTCCCCCACACTGCAGTGCCTTTTGTCATTGCTGACTTGCCAATTTAGTCTTTTTGAGCTAAGTTTCATTTAATGTTATCTCAGAAGAACTGAAATCCCTAAAGCTAGGCTGCACAGGAAATGAGTGCTCATAGACACCTGTTTTGTTAAACTTTCCTTCAGTGATTTGGGTGTAAGGAGATTTACATGGCATAAATCAAGAGGAAAAACTCAAAAGGAATAATTTCAGCCAAATTACTGGCTGAAAGTACCCTGAGTTCTGTGAAAGCAGATTTGATGCTGGAAAAAGCTTCTCAGTACTTCTCCTTCAGACCCAGAAGGCAAGAACTAATCCATGGATTCAAAGTAGCTGATGAATTCATGTCTGCTTGCAGGAAATTTGTACAACTTCATCTTTTTGGATTAAGTTTGAAGGCTATTAACAGACATTCAGTAAAACAGCTGAGGACCTAGAGTGAAGACAGTTTTAGCACTGCATGGGCTTGAGTTAACGGTTTTCATATTAATTTACATGAAAGTTTTCAAGGGAGATTGAAGAGCTGGTAGTAGGTAATGAAAATTTGAAGATGCAAAGCTAACATGCTTTGAAAGCCAGGGGTTTGAAAGTACTTAAGATAGAAACAGTGAAGTTAAATATTAATGGCTAAGAAATAATTTTAATTGTTAATAAAGAATTTGGGTTTCATTTTAGTAAAATGTTTAATTATAAACAAAAGGTCTGAAAAACAAGTTTGTCAGTTGGTTGCTTGTCTTCTTTTTATCAATATTTTAGGTCTTGCATAGCCAGATAAAGAGCACAAATTTAGGTTTGTGTTCTTGTTACCTCAGTGATACCAGTGCTGCCTCATTCCCTCTGTTAAGGTTGTGCAGATGTAGTCAGAATTCAGCAAAGTGCAGTATCCAAGAAAAAATGTGTTTGTGTTTGTTCATTTGCTTAGAGGTGTAAAAGCACGTATTTTGCTTTTAAAGCAAGCAATTCCAAAACAATAGGCAAGAATGCAGATAGGTTCCTTGAGAAGCTGTTCTGTGGTCACTTTTCAGGTTAGAAGTATTCTTTGGCATAAATCCTGAGATGTAGCTGTAGAGCTAAATATCACTGTTCAAAAGGAGGATGTGTACAAGTGGACTTTGTTCCCCTTGACTTTTAGAGGCTCCACATATATAACAATAGGTAAAAAATCTAGATGGCCTCAAACCACACACTGTCCTGCTTTTGCATTCATTGCAAATGGTGGCACTTCATCACGTACCAAAAAGGTTTAGAAAATATTCAGAGAAAAGTCAGTGTTCTGTAGAGCTCTTGTATTTTATTATAGCATGCTTCAACAAATGTTACTCTTCCTGCTTTATCAGTTACAATAAAATAAGGTATATCTGGTTTGGAAATACATGTTTTGGTAAGACAATGGAAGATAGGACCAGAGGTTTCCCAGAGATAAAAGTGGTTTGAGTAGTATTCTAAGAAAAAATAAATGGCTATTTGTACCTCTTAAATCTCAGATTAACTGAGAGTATCTTTAATTTTCCTTCCTGAGCACTTTTATTTCAGAAAACAGCTATTACAATATACGACCTTAGTGTTCAGTCTTTGTCTTAGAGATGGAAACATGGTCACGAGGGGGAAAAAATGATGTTTCAGCATTCACTTCATGTCATTATAGTATGATGTCCCTGACTTTGCTTAAGTTCTCTGCTAAATAATAGAGGAATCTATCCCATCTATCCCATTTGGGCCTTCCCTCGGTACAGCTTGCTGGTTGTCAAGTTAGCCATAAACAAAGTTATATGTCTGGCTTCGATGAGACATTTTTTGAAATTAATTCAGATTGAATGCCATGTTCTTTAAAAGGTGAAATATAGAAGTCTGCTATAAAAACCTAAAGGCTATGCAGCTGGTCCATCATTGCCTGAGGTAATGAAGAATGGGGAAGACCAACATGTATTTATAGCTGCTGCTTGAATGTCATTGGACCTGCAGAGTGAAGACACGCATCTTACATTCTGCTTTTACCTGAGTTTAGAAATCAGATAGGGCACCAGACAAGGTGATGAAGACCACTTTGTAAGACGCTGTGTCTGAGGTAGTATTTTCAGAATGCTTGTATTTGAGAAGTGCCAAGATGAGAGAAGATTCAGCATATTCAACAGTGCCATCATTAAGCCTCAGTTAGTAAATTTGGCTGGATTTAAGCTGCCCCTACAGATAGATAATACCTCTGAATTTATGCGTGTCTGTGTCTTGGCTAAAGGTGTAAAAGGATGATGTGTCTAATTGGCATCCTGTGTAAGTGCAGCAGCATGCACACAAGGGAGCAGTTTGCGCATAATTGAGAATGCTTTTTACAAATGTTTGCTGGCCAAAGCAGTTGGCCTGTTCTGATGCTACAGTCAATTCTGGTGCCGATCTATTTATATTAGTTTTTCAAATATGAAAATTAAATGCTCAGTGTTTGTTTTCTCTGCTTAGCAACTGATTACTGAGTGTTTAAGTACTGTACTACTCTTCAAAAGGCCTATTTGAAAAGGCTATTCATATTATCTGACTTGGGCTACTTAAAAAAATATATGAGATTGACAGGACCATGGGAGCCTAGGTCAGCATATAGTCAGTAGATAGAGCTGGATGCTTCTCTTGGAGGATTACAAAGCACCTCACTGATGAGTCTCCAGTAGGTTATGGGAATGTATCCTGAGTATCCCTATTTGTTTTCTGAGGTAATTGCTCACCACACTCGAAGTTAATTTATGTGATTACTTTAAATTCAGCTTAAAGTCTTAATGTTACCTTCTAATGTTATTAACATTTGTCCTAATCTTATCTGGTATTTTTGTATTGTTTCGATTTTTGCCTAGTACAGCAGTAAGATTAGGAAAAATTCAGTGGTTTGAGGATGTTGGCTTTCTGGCAAGCTTTTTTCTGAATTTCTTAAGTCTCTCTCTTGATTCTTTATTTCTAATATCAGCTTTTACATTTTCTTGTTCTGATATTCAGACTCACAAAACTAGTGTGTTTCCAGATACTCTTTTCAGTTACATAATAACACCTTATGGCAGTGTTGTCAAGGAATGATTAATATTTGCAGGTCACAGTTCTGAATACAAAGAAACCATAAAACCTGTGCAAAAAAGGAAGAGAGTTGTTTAACACAACACAACTCGTGTTTTTGTGATCTGCTTTGTATCACTTAGCTGCTGTGTTGTCTCAGTTACTTGGCTGAATATTAAGCATCAAGTGTAGCTTTTTATAGTTGCATTTTAGAAGTTTTTAAAACTATCATGGAAGGGATATACTTGTGAAGGACTTGGTTTAAAGTTTCAAATATCATTAGATAGCCAGGAATTTCCATGGTTCACCTAGCATTTGCCCTTAAAACTTTTTTGTCCTTTCCTAACTGCCATTGCAGCGCATGGACATGGACCGTCGCAGGGAGGATGCCAGAAACCCCAAGCGTAAGCCCCGCTTGATGGAGGAGGATGAATTACCATCCTGGATTATTAAGGATGATGCTGAAGTTGAAAGGCTTACGTGTGAAGAAGAAGAAGAGAAAATATTCGGAAGAGGATCCCGTCAACGCAGGGATGTGGACTACAGTGATGCTCTCACAGAGAAACAATGGCTGCGGGTAGGTTGCCCCTTTTTTTGGTTTGTTTTTTTTTTTTTTTTACAGTTGAGGCTTTTTTATTTTTGAAGACTGCACAGTTGCACCAGGGAGAGCACAATGGTGTAGTTAAAGCCTAAATATCCTTATTATTCAGCTTTTGCTGCTGTGTTGAAGGTGTAGGTAAGTTTTAAGCTGCATTGCTGAAACTTAAAACGGTGTTACTAAATGGTGAGTCAGGACTATGATAGCTTTCTATTGCAACTGTTCTGTTGCCATGAATCTTGTAATATTTATTACATCTTTAGACACTTTCCTAAGCGTCATCTTTAAATTATATAAGTTTATGGTGGAGAAGACCAGTGATTAGTGTATATTACAACTTTCTGTGCTGCAGAAGCTTAATTTTATTAATTTTTTAAATAACTGAATTTAACCCTTTTAAGAATTTGGAAACTTTCACATTAGTCTTCTTTTCTCTCATGCTGTTTCATTTCCAAGTCCTGAGCATTTCTTGGCTCCACTGAGATCAAAACCCTTGATAACTGATACAAGAATTTAAGACCTGAAAGTAAAGATTCTAAACTTAACTGAAACCAAATATGTGATTTTTGTTCTACTTGAGGATTCTTGCCATTCTGTGAAATGCACATCTAATGAATTCTAAGGCACCTGCCTTATCAGAATGGTAGTAACAGGGTTGGTAAGAAGGTGAGGATTGATTGTTGGAAAGTCTTTTCAAAACCAGGAAATTTGATAATGTTACGATTTCCAAAACATATAGATAAAGTATTGTATGTGTAAAACTAGTCTACGTGGTTTGACAGAGTAAGTTTTATCACATAATAATTACAGACTTAATGCCAACATGAATATACAGCATAGTTTTTGTGTATAATTTGCTATTTCAGTTACAAATCTGATGTTTGTGAGAGTGTTTTGTGCAATACTGTGCTAAGAGCTCATCCAGGTTCTGCTGCTGGGTGTAAAGCTTAGGGGAGCAAAGGTTTGAATTATACATCAGCTGTAAATCTAAACAAGTTTGTGAAACTACAGGAGTTTGATACGTGACATTTTCAAGTAGTCAGTGGAGAAGAAAGACCTAGAAACATAAACTCCCATCTGGATTCTTGAACATTTGCCCTTTCCTACAGTGGAAGTGCTTGCACTATAGTGTACATCTACTCAAGGTCATTTTAAGCTAATTATTATTAATGATGGAATACTCAGGCTCTGGCAACATAGAAGTTAGCTTCCATATGCATGTTTTGGGTATTGAGTTGGCTTTGCTACTTGTGTTAAGCACTTCACTGTCAGAAGTGGCAGCCTTAAAAAAATCATCTAATCTATCTTCTTTCTCAGGGCGGAATCACCCAGTCCTGTGTCCTTTATAATAAAAGTTCATCTGATGTATTCTTCAAGGCCGTCTCTAACAGTGAATTTAGAACTCAACAGGGGAATGTATTTAACTGTTTGGCTTTCCCTTACATTTTATCTGAACTTTCTTCTTGGATTTTAAGCTAATTACTTCTTGTTCTAATCACTGTGGTCATGCAGAACGGGCTGCTCCTTTTTTTTTTTTAACATTTGTTTATGTCATAGGAAAGTTGTTTCCCTGATCAGTCAATTCTTAAGGTTAGCAACCACTGCTCATTCCTGTTTTCTAGATCTCTTGATTGTTTTCACTGATTTCCCCTAGCTGCTCTATGACTGACTGACATCTTTCTGCAAGTTTGGTCAAAAGCTAGACATCAAAATTCCGTGTGTGGCCTCATCTGAATAGGGAGGAGGAGTTATTTTTCATAATTTCTGGCATACTTATGCCTCATGATCCAGTATTTTATTTTCTTAACAGTAAAGGTATTGATGTGCATAAAATTTTTGATCCAGTATAAGCCCTTAATCCTTTTCTGTGGATCTACTTCCTGGCCAGTTTTTCAGAATCGTGTTTTGTGTAGTCGATCTTTCCTTCCTAGTAAGAGGATTTAGCGTATGCTCTTGCTGAATGATATCCAAATTTTCTTCACCAAAATTATTCTGAATTTTAAGCCTATCCCCAGGTGAACTTCTGGTAAGCCTGGGGTCTTTGGAGATTCATTAGGCACACTTTATGTTCTGTCTTCCCAAAGACGCTAAAACCACTGAAAAGCACTGGACCATTTGATAAAGAACCATTTAAGTCTATTCTGAAAACAATTTCTTACCCGTTCTCCATTTACTTGATAGAAAGTATTTTCATTGTTTGTTTCTGAGACTGTTGTGTAAGGCCAGGTCAGAAACCTTGATAGTCAAGTTGGTACATATACTACCCCTTTTTCAACACGACTTGTTATTCTGTTTAGAAAAACTAGTTCCCCTCCTCCTCCCTATTGGGTTGTTAAGCATGTTCTCAAATTAGCTAAGTTAAAGCTAAGTTAGATTGCTTCACAGTGCATTGCAGTCACTACGGTGACTGTTGCATACATATTTTAACTTATGCTTTCAGGTGGCCTTGAGATTGTTGAAACAAATGCGAGTGTAGGAACTACTAATACTTTCTAGACTCTTTATTCAGAGGTATTGTATTTATAGTGTAACACTGCTTATGCAGGTTCAGAATAAAAAGTCCTCTCCATTATGTGAATACTGAAATTGAAGTCAAGTTTTATTAGTTTTTTTGTGATCTTATTTTCCGCATGTGTGGGTTCTTTGTTACACCCATTGGCCTCCCACCACCATCACTTATGTCTTCTTTGAGAATTTAAGCCGTTTTCTGTAATAACATCTTAGAAGATTGTACAAAAAGCGATGATAATCTTGTACTGTGTTTTCAAGAGAATCTTTTAACTATATAAACACAGAAAATTGTGGTAGATAGTTCATAAGCATTTGTATCTTGTGGCTTTGTCACTGTAACATGTAAGGTAACAGTATTGTGCATATTGCATGAAAACTTTGAATTAATCATTTCATGTTAACTTGGATGCAGTGTACTACTTCATCATTAAAACTGGAAAAAATAGAAAAGCCAGTAAGTTCTGAATTATGAATGGTACTTTAATTCATAAGACATCCTTTTACCTATGTTCTGTTTCATGCCCCTTTCCAAAGGTAACTACAGATACTTCTATTTTTGTAGCAGTGTTACAGAAGAATGAGATTTATTTACCAGCAGCAAGGGATGCCCCTCATTTTTTCTCTCGCTATGGCTGCTGTTACAGCTTTATAGCTATCTTCTTATGGGGTTTTCTGCAGTAAAACTTTGCATTTCTGACTAATAAGGTGGTTTCACAGTATTAATATCCAGTCCTCAGCTGTGTCTTTTTCTGTATGTGTCTTGGGGAAGTTGACTAGACCTCTTCTTCTCTGAGGAGTTTTGCCTCAGTCAGCAGCCACAACTCAGACCGTGGAGACCAGCTACCTGTTCCTTTTCAGTTAGACCCTGACCCCTCTGCTGATGCACCCAACACTGAAGAGTCTAGTTAATGTCATGGCAGATCATGAGGGGGTCTGCCATACACCTCAGGGTCTGTATGCACGCATGTACACTGACCAAGTATGTCAGCTCCCTCCTTGCTAGGAGGTCATGTACCTGAGTTGGGAGGCAGGAGACAAAATAATTACAGAAGCCAAACCTATGGACATATGCAGTGTTTGGTGAGATTGTGTTGCTGCCCTGAACAACCTGTAATTCAGTAACAGCAGCTTCACAGGGAAGCTGTAAGACACAAATAGGCTTCATCACTAGCTGTCGCTGCAGCCTGCTGTTCTGTAACTGTTGGCATGACAACCATATTTCCTAAAAAACCAAGACCAAAAACAAACCACAAACCAACCCAGGAAGGAGGAGTTTGCTTCCTGATCCTATGAAGCATTTGTATTCTGGAAGTATTTCATGCTCTAGCAGATTCTATCCCTGCACCATTTTTAACAGGACTGCAAAATACTTTGTTGGATACCATGGCAGATTTTTTTTCTAGAGGGGTCATCTACTAAGGACTCCATTGCTTTGGGCAGGATTCAAGAATCGGAGGATTTGTTTGAGTAGTTGCAAGACTCTTAAGACAGTTGCACCTGGATTCAGCTTCTCATTCAGTTTAATTGCTGGCTAGGTGACATGAATAAAGTTTTATAACCTAGTTGTGCATCTCATTTGAAATAGCTTTGCATGTTTGGCAGGGAAACGTATTTGAGTCCAAGGTGAACAGCGTCTCGTTTACTCATGCAGACATGCAACAGTCAACTATTGTGGACTATTTGTTTTGCTGATGTAAAAATTGTAAGTGAAATTCAGGCATTTTGTCTGTAATTAGTCAATCTTATTTAAATTTAAAGAAAACTGGTGTTGACTTTCATACATACAGAATATCTGGAGAATACTGTTTAACATAATCGTGACATAAATTTTATTTGCTTTTTTGTTTATGTTTACTAACTAAGGAAATATATTGTATAATAAATCAGACTACTTAGCAGGAAAATGCCAGGCATGTTTTCAACTGTTTTCTCATCAGCTGGAACTTTACATAACTTTTTGATTTTACGCACTCTCTAATAGTTAGGTTTGCCATCAGAGGTAGTAAAGTTGGGCCAGCTTGTTACTACAATTTGACGTAAATTACTAGAAGTTTTTCAGTTAGGTTTTTTTTTTTTTTTTAAAATATTAAGAACATATTTTAAGACATGGTTTTGTAAAATGTGATCATGGAATTTGATCTTACAGTAGTACTTGTTAGATACTGAACCAGCTGTGTGGAAAAACAGCATTGCAGTCTATAATTGTTTTAGCTTCACTTTTCATCTACTAGTTGATACTTCTATTGTAATGGAGGTTTTTTATATAGTCTATACTGGAGGCTGAGGTTCTGTGAAGGAGGAGAAAAGAACCTTTTACCCAGTGCATAGTTCATCTGCATAGTTCAGGTACACAATCCCCCCTTCCACCCCTGGTTTTTTCTCTTCCTTACTCCTCTATACCATTTCTGGTTACAAAAGTTTCCTGACTTGCTGCTAAACCTGTTTAACAGTCGAGTGAGTGAGTATTTGCCCAGGGCATTTTAAGAAAATTGCATTCTGATCTAAACTCTTTTCTGTAGTATTGAATTGCAGATCCGATTGTATTTGTTAAGCTGTAGGGGAAAGCAAGTCACATTTAAAAGACTGTCACTGGAGGCTTAAAAAGTCCACCATTCCAGGGCGTTGTCTATTTTGTGACCAGCAATCATCAGGATGCCTCAGGTACTACTTTTTAATGTGCAAGGTGAGGCTGATAAGTTTTATGCGTGTGGAAGCTGATTTCTTGAAGGATTATGAAGTTGGATGTGACTTTAAGGCCTCGCAAAGCCAAGCCATTTTTATGTTCTGAGTATTACTATCTATCTTTTGCCCTTTTCAGGAAATTCAGTTCAGAATCTATTTAAGAAAAGTTTAAAAATGGCTACTTTTAAGTTGCAGTGAAATTTAAAACCAGTGAAGCAGTTTAGATAAAAGGGGATTTTCTTGGCTTTTGATGTGTGAGAGGGAATTTAAAGGCATCTACCTGATAGCTTTGGTTCTCTGTTTTGGCAAGATGGGTTTGTTAGTTGATAAAGAAAAGAATCTGATCTACAGTCTGGGTATCTTTCTTGGAATCTGGAGGCAGGATTGAAAGTATTAATTTTGGAAACTAACAAAGTACTTTGAAATGCCTCTTCAATATTTGAGAGGTGTTCTCAGTAAGGCAGTTTTTAGTGTTCCAGAAATAGTTTTTGTGTGAGAAAGATCTCAAGTCAGGAAATCTGAACAGCTGTTCAGAGGAATACCTGTCAGTAAAACATCTTGCCATGTTTTAGTAGGATTCTGGATTTTTAGTCTATGATTTTGTCCATATGATGTTACATGTGAAGTACCATAACAAATATTAGCACAGTTTAAATTGGAATCGTATATATATTCTCCTCTAGAAAACATCAGAATAATAGTGTCATATAAACACCTTTCTGTATTTTTAAAAAATGTGAGTAGTATTGTTAACATTAAACTAAAATAAACTTAATTTTCTTTGAAATAGCTATACCTTTCTGACATACCAGCTTTATATAGCCCGGCAACCATGAGTTAAAACTCTGGGTTTCAGGCTTTGTTATATTATTACTGTTTCAAGTGCAAAATTTTGCATGAAATAATTAGGCCCTTAATTAAGATGCCTGACCTTCTTGTGGAAGGTCAAAATTCAAATCAACTTCTGAAGCTAAAACACAAACAATTATTAAATACTTCACAAAATCCACAAAGAAAAAGAAATTCTGCATTAAAACTTTAAAATGGTACTGTCACTAGGAGCATTTGCCAATGGAAAGAGAAGCAGCAAACATTTAAATACTTGGGTCCACTGCATTGTTATGTTCTCTGACATGCATTGACAATAATGATGATAGGTCATATGCAGTAGGTGACCTTTTGTCACCTATCAAACTTTTGAATAGAGGCAATAAATTTTCCTATGTTGATTTGCATTTACAACATGGGTAAGAAATGTCCCGTACCTTTCCAAGCGTATATGGTGGCCAAAGTATTTATTCACTATGCAAAAAGGGAAGCATTTAATATTTTGCCTTGTTGTCGGTAGCAAATTGAGAGACAGTTACTGAGAAGTGCGGTCTTATGAAGGCAGACCTGAGCAGGTGAGGGGAAGCTTCACACTGTTTTCCATGCAGCGGGTAATGATAGGCAAAAGTAATCCTTTTCACGGATCAGTGTACATATGCAGAGCTCTGCTGCTTCTGTAGAAACCCACAACTTAAATGAAAGAAATTTGTCTCTTCTTGTATGCAAACAAGTATGGAACTACTAACGTAGCAAATACATCAGACAGGAAAGTTTCAGACTGAACTTCTCAAAAATTCTCAGCCTATCCTTAGGCATGTCATAAGTGGAAGGCCTCAGTCAGTTAGTTTCCTGAGTCACCTTGAAGTACTCTGCTTGATGAGTAGAATGGTGTATTTCCTTACCCTATTCCTTACCCCTAAGTGGAATTTTAACTTCAAAAAAGTAAAATCCCACAAAAGTTCTCCAGTAATCGTAAGCCTGTAATTTTGTCCTGTACTCTAAATTTGTTGAGTTTAGAGTGTTACAAACTATAGTTTAATTGGTATCCATTACATATTCTTTTCAGTTGCACCTGATAATGTAATAAAATAGTTGTAGCTGGATTTCAAACTCAAAACCATAGGACTTTGTTGCTGCTTACAGCCTTTGCTTTAATTTTTCATATATGCAGTTATACTGCACTACACATTATTTTGTTGAGAAACTTCACTTTCTCTTAAGCCTCCGTGCCTTTCCAGGAATTTTTGTTGTAGTCTTCAGTTAGCCTTTGCTTAGGTAATAGTTTTCGATTGTCAGACTCTGTGATTTGCATTGCAATTTATCCCAGAAGACCAAAAAGGCTTTCTAGATGGATACTGCTCATGTCAGATTTTTACTTTTAGGCTGTGATACGCATATTAAAGGGTCAAGCTCTACTGTAAGTCCTGCCACAGCCTGATAAATGCAGCTTTAAAAGCATCCTGAAAACATGGAACTCACTGCATCACTGCTGGAAGTTAGCCTCACAAAATATTGTTTTGGTATAAAGTATGTAAAAGATACATATAACTTAGCTTTTAACTGCAAGTTGTCCAAAGTTTGACTTAGTTTCGTTTCATGCTATCTTCCTCCAAATTCTGCAAAGTTATTAAAAAACTATATTGGAATTGTCTTAATGGGCTCCTTCCTACTGTTTATTGTTTAAACACAGTTTATGAGTAAAATTTTTTTGTCTGTCAGCATAGGAAGTGAGTAGTCTAATCTGTTGCCATATACTTTCTCATATCATACTCCCTTATCATTACATGCTTCCTGTTCTTAATTGGCTTAGAGTACCTGCATTAATAGTGATAGATGACTATAAACAATTTCTCATGCTGTTGGAAAAATCCTTAAGCCACTTTCTGTAAACAAGAAGATACAAGAGATCCTATGAACGTCCACTGAAAAATAACGAAATTATAATGGTTACTAAAAGCTGGTCTTTTTTTTTTTTCCATTATACTTGTTTCATGGAAGGTATTTTATCTGATTTGTTTCATATTTATTTTCTCCATTTTGCTTCCATTTGGTTATCTTCCGTATTCTAAACTTGGAATAAAAAATGTCTGTTTGAGAACGTGTGAATAATGTGTAATATATATGTTTGTAAGTGTATGTTTTTTACAACTGTGTGTCTGTAAGATGATTATTTTTTTTCTCCAGTATATTTGCCTGCAGTATTTTCCTAAGTGATAGTCTTGCAGTGTCTCACTTAAGTTAGTTACATCTCATTCAGTTTGTAAATTTTACTTCTAATTAGACTTCCAGAGATACCTGCAACTGTTTCCAATGCCAATGTGTTAATAGTGTTTACTCTTTGAGTCATCAATATGCTGTAAATTTCTGAGCAATCTGAAGGCAATCTGAAGTACGCAGGATACCACCTAGTTCAGAACTGCTGTTGTAACATCCCTTTCAGAATGTGCTTGTTTATCATCTGGCAACTATCATGCGCAATATGTAACAAGTCCATTATGTGTTGTGCTCCAGTCTTGAATGAGAGAGTTGTTTCACTGTGTTTAGAAAAAGGCTATTACTCCAAGTGACAAGAGCTGTTCAGGAGGTTATCTAGCTTTCTAAAAAGAAGGGGAGAAGATTTGGGAAAAGAGGCAAAAAAGCCCCACCACAACAAAACAGTTCAGTGATAGACTAAGAGGTTGGTATCAATAGGTTCTGGTATAGAATTTGTTTGGATTTTTTTCCCCCCTTTTTGCTGTTCCTAGGTTAGGTTGGCTTGGTCAAGAAGCTGTTCAAATTAAATCTTCTTAATAAGACATAAAGTACAGCTGTATGTCAAGTGGGAGGGGTAAATCGCACTTACTTTTGAAAACTGCAGAAGACAATTAGAGATAGTTCTGTAGATTTTTTAAGAGTGTCTCTGAGTAGCTGTAGACCACAGAATAGTGATGATTTTTGGTAGTTCCACATTCAGTGTCTTAATACAGTGAGTATGCATTTTCTCAATGCTCTTTTTGGTTAAACAAAGCATCTTTATACTCGGCATGATACAGTTGTTCCTTTTTATCACCCAGTTCCTTCCTTCTAATGGAGCACTTCCCTTGTGCTCCCTGAGCTGGCTGTGGTTCCTGGTATCATCGGTAATTACTGTGTTCTTCAGTCTCTCTGTCCCCAAAGTTTATGAAAAGTTCGTAGGTGCAAAATCAGTTTGAGTGGTTCCATTTAAAATCATTGTTTGCCTTTTGGGGGAGGGAGGAATGAGACTTTATGATTGATTTGTATTTTTTTTAACCAGATTTCACTTTTGAACAGAAGAAAATTTATGTCCTTGCCAATATAGTTTGCCATAAATTGGAGCAAGTTTATCAGTGCTGGCTCCACGTGATGCTTTACTTAGTAATTGTCACATTAAAGATTAACATTAAGCATTAAGGTATTTTACATTAAGATTAAATATTAGGATATTTTATCTGAAATATTTTTCTCAGGCCAGAAAGAAAACACTGAAGATAAAAGCTTTGATTCCATAAATATTTAAAATAGATACCTTTTTTTTCTTTTAAAACATTATGCTCTGTTGCTTTTGGTTGAGACCATGTTCTTGCATGGTTCTATCACATCTTTTTGGCATCAGTATTTAAATCAAAATGCAAGGAAAAACTGTTTATAATTTGCATTATTGTTTTCCTTAACCTGGAGTTTCTGTGCAAATAATTAAGCTACTATTGCTAGTTTTCAACCACAAAAGAGAAAATAAGCTATCTTCTCCTGCTTCTCAAATAGAAGCAAGTTTCAGCAATGTGAAGATGCAGACCCTGACTGATGAACGTACGGCTGAAGTACTCTGTTCCCTTATTTTGTGGAAGTTCAGCATATCTGAGAAGACCATTTATGAAAAGTTTATGTGGTTTTGCAATAACTGCAATTTTTTTTGCGTTTTTAAAAAAAACAATACTTTTGTTTCTACTTAAGTGCTGTATGGATACTCTTGGGATATTCCTTACGTGGAGGAGAATGAATCAGCAGTGAAAGCAAGTAAAAACTGAGTGTATTCACTATTTGCCTTTCGTGTATCTTAATCTATACTCTGTTTTAGTTTAGCCCAGCAAAACTGGTCTGGTAAATTCTGTTGTGCAGTACTATCCAGCGAGGAGAAGAAATTCAGTTAAAATAACTCTTCATCAATCCTTATAATTATCTTCAAGATATTTAGTCATTGCACTGTTGATAGAGTATCTTACGCCTTTCCATCTACTTGTCAAGTACTATGGTGGTGTTCTTATTCACAGTCTTTATTTGTAGTGTACTGACCTCTATGCCACAGCATAGCAAGAGATAATTAGCTACAATGTAAAGGAACTTGCTCTAGAGAGCCAAGATGTAATTCCAATGTGTGGAAATTAGAAATAGTCCCAGGCATCAAGAACGTCACTGTTGAGAAACTAAGCAGGAGAACTGGATTTTGAAGAGATCTTTTGGAGAAGATGAACTTCAGGCTGGAAAGTTGAAATCTTCATCAGTTGCCAGGTATATTCTGAGAAGAAAAATGTAAAATAAAGAGTGGTAAGATTTCAAATAGAGCAAGGTGGAGGAAAAAAGTGGAATTTCTCTTGGAATATTATGACTTGAAGGATTACAGTGAAGAGAGAAATTGGTAGGGGCAGCTAGATGACATTTTAGTGCTTTCAGTGTTTGTTATTAGCCTTCTCTTCCAAATTGGTAAATAAGAATTTCATTTTGCAAAGCAGTCATCTCTTGTTCATCAACTGCATTACTGACATGTTTTTTGGTTTTAAGTGCTTAACAGCCCTTAAGCTTAGTGCCTCTTGGCCAGTAGTCAGTGCAATGCCCAGGTAAGTTACTTGTTCCCAGAAAAGCTCAATCTTTTGGAAACTTTGCATGACTGGGTTAGTATTTATGTTCAGGGAGTTGGGAAGCTGACTTTTTTTTCTGTTCACCTATGTTTTATATGCTTTCTGTGGAAACATGGAGTTTAGTTATCATGCTAGCAAATCTGTTCACATGGTAATGTTAGTCACAAGAGCTCTCTTCTAACTTTGCAGGTTGGGGAGACACAGGGCATTGATGTCTGAGGGGAAGGGGGCAAGCTATCTTAATGTTCATTTCCTTAAGATAAAATCAGAGGAGGGTTCAGGAAGAGATCTAGTGTTCTGTGCCCATTTCCCATTTAATCTGAACATATTTTCAGCATTATCAAGTAGACTTACTACGTGGCTCCCTACCACTTTTGTTATGCCTCTACAGTTTCTTTAACTGTAAGTAGTAGCAATAGCTTTTGCCATGTCTTAACTTTCTCATAATACTATAGTTATGTCCAATCAAAGGAAAAATAACAATGTCTTACAATGTTGTGTCATCTAAATGTTAGAGGCAGACCTTAGACACCAAAACTGATCGTATGCTGAGGACCTCCATTTATTCACTGTGTGACCACACTCGAGTTACCTGATTCCTGTAAAATTAATTTAAAACTAACACGATTGTTGACTGTCAGAAGGCAGTTGGGACACAAAACTGTAGCTGTAGTTCTTTGTGCTTATTTGGGTCCATAATTCTCAACTGAAAAGGTATTCAGTTGTGGTGCTGTATCATGTTCTCAAGAAGTTAAGAGTACATCCGTAATGTCCTGCTCTTCAAATGGAGAAACAAAGCAGTTTCTGTTGTATCTTTACTTTGTTTCTGTGGTGCTTGTGTAGCTGTATTCATGTTCAGTGAGCATACTTCCACCTCAAAACAGCTGTTTTCCTTTATGAAGAGGAAAATGTAATTGCAAGCAGCAATAGGAAGGCTAGGTGTCTTGGAAATAACTTCTTGCCTTCTGAAACACACTGTGGGGGGGTTTTTTGACAGGGTAGGGGATGGGGGAAGACACTTCTTTTTGAAGGAAGGCAGTTTGGTTTCTTTAATCCATGGTCAGTATGTTCTTTCTTAAAATTCTGGTGCCCTGAGAAGCCTATATGCTCGTAGCTCTTTAGCAAGGAAATGTTTTTGTGTACGTGGACCAGGATACAGCAATAAGATTCAGAGAAGCGGGAAGATTTTGTCAGTACTGGACTTAACATCAGGTCCTCACACTTCACTGGCGTCTCTGCCTTTCATGAGCTGCCCAACCCTTTGCAAAATTTGACATTAAATTTTGACAGCTTTCCTTCAAAAGATAAAGTCTCCAAACTTTATTGTGCTCTTTTCTCCTGTTTCCTTGAGGGAAGGAAAGTGTTAAGTTTTTATTTGTGTACTATTTTCCTTGACTGCCTTGCTGTTCACCTCACTAATCCAGAGGCATTTGAGCATGGGAGATGTCTGTGCCGTCTTGCACTCTCACAGAGCCCATCATCTGTCAGGAACTGCAGATTTGTGTCTGGGATTTGTATTATACTGGTAAAGGTTTGGAAGGTGTGGCACTTCAGCCCTAGAATAGTAAGCTTTTCTAACATAGCACAGTCAGATGAATTAGTTTAAAAAAATTTTGTTGCTTGTAAACACATGCATGGATCATATGTATAGACATATGCACAGAGCATTAATATCTCTACTGATAATTGATTTATGTGATACAGTTTTAAGCCATCCTTTGAGACAGCATAAATTATATAGGTTTAGTTTTAAATACTACTTTTTATAGACAAAATATAAATGTTGCCACTTGAGAATTGATGTTAGGAGTCACAATAACAACATTTTTGGACTGTTGGTATGGTCACACTGATTTTCAAGTTACGTCACTAAAGTCTTAAATTCAGGAAAACTGTCTAAGTTTACATTCATGCATATAAATTTTGAAAGCTGAGCGTAGTAATAAAATAATATATTGCTAGTTAAGTAGACAGTTTAATATTTGCAGATCTGTAGTATGCTAGAATTAATTTGCTGTCTGCTAGGCACTGATTTTAAGAGTATAAGAGTATATGTTAGTTTACTTGGGTTTTATTTTTATTTTTTGTCTTTACTACATTGCTATATGTAATATTAACAAAAGTCCTTTTATCTTTTATCTTTATCCTTATTTTTTTTTTCAAAAATATTACCTACTCCAAGAATTTTATGCTGAATTTTAAAATGAAATGTTAGTAAACTCTGTGATGAAGACCACTGTTATTTTTTTGGCAGTAGAAAATTTGTCAAGCAAACAAAAATATATTTTAATGAAGTGAATACCAATCTGGTTACAAAATATTACCAAAGTTAACAAAATTATAACTTGGTTTGGTTTGTTTTTTTAATTTTTTGTAAATCAGAATAGACTTTTTTTTTATCAGTTTCAATAACCAAAACCTGATCTGTTCACTGTGGAACAATAGAAATAAATTTTCTGTAATAAATGCATCTTTAAATTGCATGCAACCTGTTTCAGTTTTAAAATCATAATTGTGCTATTATAATTAAAATGCTAACAAGAATCAGTAACTGCCCAGCTAAAATTCTAATTTGGATGCCTAGAATAATAAAGGGAGAAATATGATAAGTAGTTGTCAATATTAAAGCAGGCTGAAGGAGGAAGGCTTCGGGCCTTGTAGTAGGTAGAATGAAACAGCAGATTTGAGTATCCACAATCCTTTCAGTATTAAATTTTCAGTAAAATAAAATTACTTGTATATGAAAACATAGCCTTTCCCCAGCTCTCTTTTTTTTCCTGATCAGCTGATGAAGAGACTAGCAGCTCGCTGCTTTGCTGGCTTGTTAATTTTATCCCCACTAACTGTGATTTCCGATAGCCGGCCTGCTGATAGTGGTAAGGTAAATATCCTTTTTCATTGCCGTCTTGAAGATTCAGTAGAACTACATCACAGGCATGTGTAGGTGTGTAACACATCAAAAGTCGGTGTTCTCCGTATTTCAGTATGCAACTGAGTGCTTAAGGAGAGCAATGACATTAACTGTTGACAGCCTTGCATGCTGTATTTATTATTAGCTTTTCTAGCTTCCAAGATATGCAGAGAAATTTCTTTTTTTTAACCTTTGTTAGCTGCAGTGGTTTATAGTGGGTGTCCTGCTTTAGCCAAATGAATATTAATGAATTTGTGTGCAGATATTTTTTTTTTCCTTCTTTTTTCTTCCTAACTCATCAGATCTCAAGCCTCCTTCATAGTGGTTATCTGAACGCTGTGGAAGCACGATGTAAATTGTCTTTTGATTATTAAGGCCTAGTTTCAGGCTGTCCCTCAGGATTCTGTGTTCGTGTTTGTTCTGTGGATTTACACATCGGAGGATTCATAGGAAAGAGATTTCAAAATCCCACTGGTGTTTTTAACATGCCAGGTTGTTTTGTGTTGTGCATCAGGTTTTGTTCACAAAATGTTTTTCAAGAGACGTTGTACACAATTGAGAAAAATTATGTCTGGGCTGTAATCACGCTTTTTATATTGATTGTTATGCTCACATGATCATAAATATTAGCCATGTTTGGTGCTGTGGAGAAATGAAGGTAATTGCCTTATGATTAGAGCTCTTTCAGCTACGAGAAAGGATTGATTAGCATTTGCATGTACTCAAGGCAATATTGAGAGGCAAAAGGGACAAATATCAACATCAGTTAGTGTTCTGAGAAAACATTAATCAGAAAGCCTGGTTTTAAGATCTTTTTTTGTATTTTTTTTTATTTTGAAATTCAGTTCTCTTATGACCAGGTATTTTTATTTCTTTTCTTTTGTTGGCTTTCCCAAATCAAGAAAAGTTCAGCTTCTTGCTTTTTATCACATGGATTTGATAGTTAGTATGTGAACAGGTTCACTTTATTCCTAGTTCAGGTTTTTTTAGTGATTTTTTTTTTTTTATCCCTCTGCATAGTACTGCTGGGTCTGGTTAAAAGCATACATCCAGGTAATTGAAACTAGTGTTCATTGCTTGTGACTGAGGGGGGAGTTGGTTTTGGGTTGTTTTTTTTTTTTTTTTGCTATCCCATGTTATGAGTGCTTTTTACAGTAAAACACTGTAATGCCAGTGCTTCTGCCTATCTGTTGGTTACTATTCCAGAAGCAAATGATACATTCTAGAGCTGGTTTTAATGCTTAGGTGACTTGAAAGTTGATTAAACTGTTTGGAAGAGAAGTTCAGTCGTTGCTGCATAAAGTGTCAGTGTGTTGTTTGTGTGCACCAAGAACCGTGTCTGGTCTGCCTCTGGGATCCAGGCGCAGCTTAGATTGTCCTGTTTGAAAATGAGGGATATCAAGGTCTGTTTTGTATGGGTGCTACATAAGCCCGAACTGCCACTGACGTGACCAAATGAATGTTTGTTGTACGCTTACTGTCACAGTACCGCAGGCCATAAATTGCGTGTGAAGCTGTGAGTTGGTGTGGAATTCAAGTTTCAGATGAATATGCATTGATTTAGATGATAGTGGGATTCTTAGAGCAAATTAGTGTTTAGTGTCTTGAATTGCCGGTAACTCAATTTCTCATTGTACTCTTGTTAATAAATAAGCTGAACTTTTTTAGTTGAATTATCAGCATAATGCGGTTGCATTTTTGTTTTTAAATACAGTTTGTTGTTTCCCTTTGCAATATCTTGTGTTCAAAAATTCATACTTTTTGAATCTATGGTTGTCAGGCAATTGAAGACGGCAATTTGGAAGAAATGGAAGAGGAGGTCCGGCTTAAAAAACGGAAGAGACGAAGAAATGTGGATAAAGATTCTGGGAAGGAGGATGGAGAGAAAGCAAAGAAAAGAAGAGGCAGACCTCCTGCAGAGAAGTTGTCACCCAACCCACCCAAACTGACAAAACAAATGAATGCCATCATTGATACTGTGATAAACTACAAGGATAGGTGAGCCTGGAGCTTGCAGATGAACTCTTATCTGTTGCATGTGCTTTTTCTTTGTTGATATCTCTGTCTACGCTTTTTAACAGCGTCATTTTTGTTTTCAGTCTTCAGAAGGATTTGCTGACACAGCATTTTGGAAAAGTAATTCTCACTCTTGGTAGAGCGCTTTTTAAAGACCCATCTGATAAGAAGTTGTTGCAACACAAATAAACTAGGCATAGAACTCCTGTTTAGAAATGAAGTCATTCTGCAGGAGCTGTACTTAAGAACATTTAGCGTGCATGGGATTTCCCTTCAGTTTAGTGGTATGGCATGTGTTAAGATTAATCTTTTAAAATACATGGCTACAGATTTATTGATAAGGTAACATGGGTCCCACCATGACCTGCAAGACTGCCCAAAAAAGGTAGGGCTTGCATTGTGAGCAGCTGAGCTGCTAAAGGAAAAACTATAGAAATACTGGGCATAATAAGTTGTCCACAGCTGGAATAGAAGCCTGTTTGTCAAGAAATGCCATTTTTCAGCATAAGAAAATAACAAATAGTTGGATCTTAGGAAAATATACCGCTTCTAATGAAATGTTATTTGAAGACAACTTTCAGTCTGTGACTTCAAACAGCAAGTTGCACTTCTTCCTTTTTTGCAGCTAATGTTCTGAGTCTGCATATACAAGGTTAACTTGGTGAAGCACACAGAGCTGCGATGCCTGACTTTTTTTGGCACGTGACTGTTGAAATGAAGCATTGTGAGATCTGTGGGCTCTCTCTAGAGTACATCATAAAGTCTATTGCATCAGAACAGGATTCACAGCAATGAACATGATGAGCAGGAAGCTGACCACAAACTCAGTGTATCCAGCTTGCTGTGACTGTCAACTAACAGAGTAGCTGAGAAGGGAGAGGTGTTTAAAGTTCAGGTATTCTGGTCAGGGCTGGAAGGACATACCTCTTCATTTTGGATCCCTGGCCTTGAGCCTTCTCCTGAAGTCAAGCACTTCTGATGCAGGGTGCCTGCTTCTCATTTTTAAAATAGCAAGCAGAGCTACTTCCGTAGGCCTCCAGGAGGGGATAGCCACTGATAGTAACTGATAGTTACTGGGGAAGTTAAAGGTTGCTGCCTGTTGCTTGTGCCCCAGGAAATTCATATCTGATCTCTGTCAAACAAGTTAACCACTGTGCTATTAAGTAGTGACAACGCATACTATTGCCCCTCCCAGGAGCCCACGTTTTTGCAAGAAAAGAATTGGTTCCCACTTTAAAAAGTGTATGGAGCTCTATTCTGTTAGGAATTAAAAATGCCTGTTAAACCGAGCTCTCCAGTGCAATGGGCTATGCAGAAGAGTTCCAAGTTCCTGTCTTGTTTTGTGAGCATCAAACCACACAATCCTATGAATGTTGGGACAGAACAGAACTGCAAATTTAGACATTGGGAAACTTTAATATCTTAAAATCTTTGGGGTTTGGGTTGTTGTAGAGTTCGATGAACACTTTCAGGATACGCAGCTTTAAAATTAACTGGGTTTTATGCATTGGAACTCTTCAGCTTTGTTGGGGGTTCCTGTTTGTTCAGCTCTGGGCTTTTGTGTGTGTGAAGGCAATTGGGGCAAGTATAGAGGGACAGGTTAATTGGAAGAAAAGTAGGCCATGAGCTTCATCTGGGAAAAAAAAAGGGGGTTGATGTATTTAGTATTTAAATGCTTGAAGTAATCTTTGTCTTTAGCTTAAGTTTTCAGAGCTAATATATGTCTCATCTGTACTTTATGATAAAGTCCAGAGGGCTGATCCAGACTGCGGAGAGCTGATTGTGTCCCAAAAGGTGGTCAGGTGATACCCATTCAAAATCTCACTGACTTTGGCCTGAGTTACTTTGTCAAAATCAATTCTGTAGTCTTTAGCAAGTTTTGTTGCAGTTAATAAGGCAGCAGGTAAAAAAAAATCAAGAGAACGCATTGCTAAACTAATAAATCTCTGTGCGCTTTATCTCATGTTTTCCCTTGCTTTTGAAAAGAGCTACAGAACCACTTCTCTGTTCTTGTTAAAATCTTTCTTTTCAAAAAAAGCATTTTTCTATGGTACCCACAAAAATCCGGAGTACCACTTGGCTGCTTTTGTGTGGCGATGCTGTATAATGCTGATACAGGGAAGGAGTCTTTCCTGTCTTGTGTTTGACTTCTGTTGTAGGCATTTGTGGAGAAGTACAATCCTTTCCTTCCTTACTTGAAAAGCATCCAACAAAATAGGCCGGGTTGCCTATGTATAGGAAAGTTAGAAGCTACAATAATACAAGCAATAAGCTCTAGTAAACTGAAGTTTGAGCTACACAATTATTATATAAAAGTCAAAATAAGATTAAACAGAAAAATTAGCAACATTTGATGCAACTGTTCAGTGTAGAGAAATGCAGCATATGATTCTTTGAAAAATTCAGAGGTGGATATCCAGGTATTTGCAAACCCCTGTTAAAGAACTCCATGCAAGACAGCGGAAGCTAGCACTGAGGTCAAATTACTCTTTATCTCTGTCATGTCCTCACTAAAAATTCAAGCTTTTTCTTTAGATTTTCCTCTTTTATGCAGTTATCATAGCAACTCTCATATTGCCTTTTATTCCCATCCCACATCCCAATATGATACTGATTTTAATGAAACCTTCCATTAATGATAAGTTTAATAGTTCTTACAGAGCAATTTACAGCTACAAGCTGTTTCTTTGGATCTTTCTAGAGAACTAGGAATACACTGAAGGAGAGAAAACTTCAGTGTTCATGCTGAGATTTTACTTGACTGGCAGCCTAACTGCTTAGTTTCCAGGAATTCTGGTACCTGGGGTGTCTCCCATGTAATAAAGGAAATAGTAAAAAAGGAGAAAAGGGCAGAGGTGTGAGGCACTGTGAAAATGTTCAACTCAGACTGTTTGGACTCCTTTGGTGTGAGAGCTGTTGAGGTGCTTGTCAAGTTGACAATACTTGTTTCTTGCAGGCTGCTGTGCTTTGGATTCCAGTATTGGGTGATGTGCTTTAAGCTTTTCCTGGTGTTGACAGGCCTTTCTTTATCATATCTTTGTATTTATCTTTGTTAATCTTGAAACAAATAGTCATACCTCAGTTTGAAGAACTGTGAGGTATGTGCTCCAAATAGTTAGGAAGTAATAATGCTTGTTGAATTCACTGCTACCTTTTAAACTGCATCTCTGCTTTTCTTACTCAGCTTTAAGTATCAAACCATACAATGTGTTGCCAGCTGTACATACAGAGCAGTACCATAAGTACAGAGCAGTACCATAGATACAGAGCAGTGCTACAGATGCAGAGCCGTTTTTTCTCTTCTACACTGCTTTGTCATCACAGGTGAAGCTGAGTTAATCTACTTTTTATCTGTAATGGCTCAGAATGGAGAATAAATCTGTAATGAAGCAAAAAATACAACAGAATCCTCTGACTTCTAGTCACTTGATGTAGTGGAAGATGTCACTGCCCACCCACGTCAGGGAAGTTGGACTAGGTTATCTTCAAAGGTACATTCTGACCCAAACCATTCTATGATTCTATGGTTTTGGCAATGCATTTGTTTGGTAAAGCACAGGAAAGCTACAAGCTAATATGAAAGAAAGAGATCTAATGGGTAAGATCTCTAATCTGAGTGAAAACAAGGAAAAAGGTGTAACTGAAGGCACTATTAAAAAAGGAACTATTAAACTGGAAAGAAGATCGTCATGTGGAACTGACAGAAAAAGAAAGACCTGGGCAAAGAAATTATTGATCAAAGCTAACTACAAGCCATCAGTTTTGTCCAGCCATAAGTAAATAGAAGGCTGGCTCTGACACTGTTGCCTGTGTGGATGAGGAAATACTCATTATGTATGTATGCCATTATATGTGACACCATTAATGCTTCTGAGTTGCTGTATATAGTACTTGAATACTTTTTCCATTCAAGAAAGACCAGCTTACACTGAGACAAGTGTAAATAATTTTTGGAATGATAAGTAGCATGGAAGAGTTCTGCAAGACGAAACAGGTTGGTTTGTTTATCCAGACACAGCACAATCTGAGAGGGGAAGATGATTGCTCTCAGTAAATTCACCTGGGAAAGAAGGGAAGCATAAATGCAGGGAGAGTGTAGAAATATGGATAGAACACATGATGGTGATCACAAGGTTATGTGGTTATAAACATTCATGAATACATTCAAGTTGTTAACTAAGAGTCCTGGAACTTTTCCACATGCAGTATTGGGGCAGAAATACCTAGATAGATTTTGGCTTTGTTCTTTGGTTAAGAAACTTCTATGTAATTATTTGCAGTACCGAGGCCCTAGATTCACAGACCTGGAAACACCTTTCCAGTTACACAGCTGATCCCAATTCTTCAATGTAAAGTACATATATCATCTTTGCAGACTTTGTTTGCAGAATACATTTTAATCTGGGATTTTACTGCAAATTATTTCATAAACTAAGATTTTGGTACCTTTGCAGCCTTGTACCTTGTTCTAATCTTACAGTGTAAAATACCCGTTTAGAAGAGACCAAGTTGAAATGCATCAGTCCAGCATTATTGTCACACTCTTTACCAGTTCTGATGCTTTAAACCTGTCTTTCCTTCTCTCTAAAATTAGGCATGCCTATGGAAGTGGATAATCATAGAATCATATGTGTAATACATATGTTATGTTTTCAGAAAGTAAAATTAGTTTATATGTCCAGTTTAAATGCTTTAGCCTTTTGAAAGCAGGGACGATTTTACTGGAGACAGATCTTCTTTTCAGAATAAGGAATTTGTATGCCAGATTTGAGCCCCAGCTGCTGCCTTTGCATCATGCACAATGCAGGCTTAGCCCCCCAATATCGTTTTCCTCATTTGAAGGTTTTCCTTTATTTTTTATTTCAGGGAAAGGCAAGCTGTAAGTGTAGCTTCCCTACAAATCCACTGTCCTCCTCTGCCTTGCATCAGAGTTCGATGTTTCCTGTCTAGGTGCCAGTTTGATGCTACTGCTAGTTTGTATTAGCTTTATTTAGAGAGCAACACTGACTTCAAGAGTTCCAGGACACTGATAGCTTTTCTACATACAGTGGTTTTCGTTTGTGATCTATGGGCTCTCTGCTCTGTTTGTGAGACTTAAAGTGTGAGACATAGTGTACCTTAACTTCACGAAGCCTCCTCCCCATAGCAGGTGACTGTTGAAAAGCTGATTAGAAAATTGGAGGATGGTGGTGTGCCTTGTCCATGTTTCCTGCTTGGCAAGAGACTTCCCCTCTCTGTGGTCCTTACTGTTTTGGTCACTGCATCGTTAAAGCCAAAATGTTTAAATTTGTGCCCACACTATTTTAATTTTGACAGGACATAGCCCAGGGAGGCAGCATTTTTCTCTATATGTGAAATGGATTTTACTCAGACTATTTCCAGCTGTGTTCTCAAGTTGCAAGTTTTTAACTGTTGTAAAATGGTAATGTAATTAGCCATTACTAATCTAACTAGTAATTAATTATGCCAACTGGTACTCTTGAGTATTCAAACACGCAAAGCAAATAATTCTTATTTATATCCAAGCCAAAGTTATGGAGTACATAACCATTTGTCAAAGCTAAGAATTACACTTTTAAGTATTTTTACCCACTTCCATTTCACAGTGATGGGGACAGGTTTACCATGTATTATTGCAGTCAGTTCCAAAAAGAAAGAACCATTAAATACATTTAATGAAAATGAATCATCTCCATACATAGCTGGGTTACTGTTTGAAGTTGTTAAATACAGAGGAACCACCTCGCTATGTAAGCTGTTTCAATTCTCTTCCCGCCCCTCGCCCCCCACTCTTTTTTTTTTTTTTAAGAGGATCCTTGTGAGTTGCATTTGATTAGGAATTGTAATTTGCATGTTGTGGTTCTGATTGTGGGCACTCTGACTAGGGTAAGCATGCAGGACTCTTTGTTCTACCTGCTCTAAATTGAATTTCAGTATTTGTTAAAAGTATGGAATTTGTCCGAAATACAGGAAGGTCTTGCAGTTTCAGCTTCATAGTTCTCTTTCCTTTTGATTCCAAAGGAGAAAGGGTGTTGATAGTATCAATACTTTAGACAGGTCAGTGGTGGCTTGCTTCTCGCCACATACTGCCAGGGAAGACAAATACAAAAAGAGCCTCATACAAATGAGGCCTAACTGTTCCTGCATTTAATTCCACTGATGGATTAATACTGACTAAATGGGTGGAAATACATGCTTGTGTGCACCTTGCAAGCAGTTTGACAAAAATGAGGGAAAAACAGAAACACTGAGCACAAATAGTTTTCTAAGCAAAAATCTTTTTAAAATGAGCAATATTTCTCAACATTTTTAAACTTGCACAGCATGCAAGTATTTTTTATGTGAGCATGCATAGGACTAGCATGTTGAACTGATGCAGTAGCAGTGAACTGTCACTCACATTTCTTTCAGTCAGGTCTTTTAATTTATTCTGGTCCTTCTTCTCTTCAGCACATATCCTGCCAGTTGCTAGGCAACCATAAGTGATCTTTACTGCGCATGATTTTTATGTGGTAGTTGTTGTGGTTATTATTTTCTAATTACAAAAGTGGGGACAGGGATTAAAATCAGAGTTGCATTAATAATTACTAATTTTCTCCTGTTGTATCCACAACACAGCCATTTTAGATTATGTAAGAAAAGATCACATTAATTTCAGTATAGGTGTACATATACAAAGGGAGCAGAAGATTATATTTCTTTGTGAGAGGAGGTTCTCTAAAAATGATAGAACAGAATAAGCTGTTATTGATCTGAGTAGACAAAATCAGGCACTAGTCTTCTGTCTGTTGCATATTTCATGCCTTAATGTTTTTTCTTTCACAGCCTTAAATGATTCTCAGTAATTAATTATATCAAGCAAAAGCTTGAAGGTTTTCTATGGCATACTTAGTTTAATAGAATGTGTAAACAAATCACAGTTGGCTAGATTTATATCTTGAAAATAGGATATTGCTGTTTAATAATTATTACTGTTATATTTTTAATATAAAATACAATATAAGGGTCAGTGTGTGTATGTAAAAAGAGAAAAATAATTATATAGCCGAGAGATAAAAGGCTCTGTAATCATCAGGAGCTTTTTTATAGGGCATATACGCTAAATGTATTTTAAAACTTGATCAAAATTAGGTTATTAGTAGCTGTTTCCTTTATACTTAAATTATTCTATTTGTTGTTAGACTCTGAAGCACAGTTGAAGCAACACCAGCATCAGTGGTTTAGTAATTTTTCTCAAATAGATATTCCTGTTAAAAGAAAGCTGTTGAAGTTTAAAACACGGCACTGATAACTCAGACCTTCTGCACAGCAAATCCAGATTCATACTGCACAAAGTTTTGAAAGCAACTTTTCACACTTTTTAAAGGATTAGCTTACATCTGTATCATATGTATATTGCACAGATTTATTAAAATAACTTTATTAAGTTTGTGAAGTCAAGCACACAGAAAAATAAGATAAAAGAGAAAAAAGGTGGAAACTAGTATGATTCTCTCAGGAAGGTATGTTACAGTATGCTGTGTCATGGTGCGACAGTGTACTGTTTTGCTTTTCCACAGGACCAGTACCTTGCATATACGAGGTGGGCACTGATCACTTAATGAATGGCTGAATTCCCCCTGGGCTTCTTTACAATGTTCATAAGGAGTCTGGATGTTTTGCAGATACAGAACTTTCTTGACAACATTGTATTCTCATTTTACAAATGAGGAATAGAAACTTAAATTTTAAGACAGCATTTGCGCACCAGGGATCAGATTTCTCAGAGTACTTTGTGTTCTGTAGGTCAGAAGAAGTTTCATTGACCTCAGTAGCAGCTGGGAGTACTCACCGCTTCTCTTTATTAACAAAAAAAAATACAGTCCTCAATTTGCAAAGAAGTAGAAACACACGTTAATTTAGTCAGTTGTGTAGTGTGTACTTAATGCATTGCTTTTCCTTGTATTGCTTCCAGTTTCATTTTGAGAGGGCGGTCTGAGATGAAGACAAGTTCTGTCATGTGGCATGACATAGTCACTCACAGAGATCGTTAAGAAGATTGGTGCTGTTAATCCATAGTGTAAAGACCTCCCACTTTGACAGGGGAAGTATGAAAGTAATGAATTTGTCTCTTTGGTGTGCATCAGTAACAAGGGAGATGGGAGGTGCAGTGGCCTGAGTTTCACAATTACTTGCTGGCAGGAGAGAAATAGTAAGACTTGGGATGATAATTACCTGGTCATGTTATGATTTCCTCTATTTCAGTAAGGTGCTTCCCCAATAAATTAGATGTTGGGTGAAATTGCTAGTAACTGTCTGGAGTGTGAGGTATTGGTGGTCTGTCAGGGTATCTACCCCAACAGCTGTGTGGGGTAGGTAGACTTCACCCTCACCTTCCCTGACAGAGGTGCACAGTATGACGCGTTGTCGCAATGTGCAGCAGCAGCAACCAGAAGTGCATTCCTGTGGCAAATGCCATAATCTTGGAGGAGGCAGCCTGGCAGTTACTGCTAAGCAGGCAAGGGGAATGGCTTCTGCTGCTACTTAGGAAATGAGGAGGTTCTGTTTATTCCTACTTGTTCATTGGTCTGTCAGGTCCGTAAGAAAAATAGTATCTCCTCAAATTCTGATGGTATTTCAGGCATTAAGGAATGCCTAAGGTATAGTAGGCATTCATGACTTGTAAAGAGCTGTTCAGCGTTCTTTGTCTTTGTTATTCTCCATGGCAGAATAGCCTCAGTTAACCTTCGATTCAGTATTAGTTTAACTTCTCTGATAAGATCCCACACCACTGTGGAGGATGACTTCAGGAGAGAAGCTCAGGTGAAGACCAGGACTTGGCAGCCTTCTTACCTAACTCCTGTGAAGGTTTAGTATGCCTGAGTTACCATCCAAAGGTGCAGATGGGAAAACAGGGCCTTTTTGGAGTAGCTGTGAGAGAAGGAAGCATGTGAATGTGGGCTGGGAAATGCTTGTGAATGCTATGTGCAGTGAATTACAGTCCTCGGCAGAGCTTTTTTAAAATCTGCTACTTTGGGGGAAAAATGGCACGCACACAGGAAAAAAAGACTAAGCCTGTAAGTGCCATCACCACATTTCCTCTCCAGGCGACTTATAGCTATGTATTACTTGGGAATTCACAAATAAGATTAAAAAACCCTCAGTTTGGAAGTTTTAAAATAGCTATTAGTAAAGGATGAACAACGGGAAATCTGGCAATCTTAGAAATTCTGAACAGCTTTAACTGATAGGCAATGTTCCTAGAGTATGAAAGGTTTTTAGATAACCCATCACTTTATTTCAGATGACTGAAGAAGTACAAATGGCAGTAGTGATTTTCAACACGATGATCTTGGCAGAAACCTCACAGTCATTAATGGAAGCTAATTTTTTTGTTGTAACATCTAGTTAGTCTGATGGCAATCAGCATCTGGTATAATGGTAATCAGTATGAACAAATGGTTTGCTATTGTGAGGAGCTACAAAACAACTATAAAATGACCAAGAAGATAAACTTAGAGTGACAGGAGGGACACTTGCTAGAAATCATAAAACAAAACTGAGAGAAGGATAAGACTGTACTCAGCAAACCACTGCTGAATTCAGTTTCAGATCCTGATCCTGGTACCAGAAAGCCTCCTACGCATATGATCCTATAATGCCAGTGGTGTGTTAGGACAACAGCACAAAGGATGTGTTTTAAATTGTAAATTAATTATCTGTACCAAATCAACAGAGCACGGTTCAATTTCTAAGTCTTTGAAAGAAAAAATAGTGATTTCATTTTTTTGTATGACTAGATTGCATGGGGGGAGGGCCGGTTGTGAGAAAGTTGTAGTAATTCTTTACATTATGGGTTTGTTTTTCTCAACAGTTCAGGACGGCAGCTAAGTGAAGTCTTCATTCAGCTCCCATCTAGGAAAGAATTACCAGAGTATTATGAATTGATTAGGAAACCAGTGGACTTCAAAAAGATAAAGGTAAGAACATTTTTTAGAAGTGGCAATTTCTCCATTTCTTCTTGTTACACAGAAGGGTGAGCATGAAGTCATCATTAAAATTACAACTACATTAATATTGCATGTACCGGTATTTGTGGCTTAGATTTTAAACATTGTTGCATACTTTGTTAGGAATTTTGTTTAGTGTATATTGCAGTATATCACTGTAATTTCAAAGTCAAATCAAAATGTAGCGATGCGACGTGAATTACACTTTCAGATATGACATCTCAGTGTCTTTTTTGCAAAGACCTAACAATCTGTAAGCACATCTTTGGTAAAAACACAGTGTTTGCAAAGGTTTAATGGTTCTAGGAGAATACAGTCATCCCTAAGCTGGCATCACATCTTGGAACAGCCAGGTCAGATCCAAATGCAGTTTGGCAGATGGGGTTTAGGCAGCTTGTTGCACATTAGGTGATGTCATAACTATGACTTTCATTCATGTCATAGCTGATTTTGTTTCTGTGCTAGAAAGAAGAAAATGAAATTCCTTTTACCAAAGTGTTTACTGTAGCACCCTGACATATTTTTTTGAGTAATATGTTAACAGTATGTTTTAAGACTTTGTTTTAAACAGATATTTGTTCTTGATGCTTAGGTAAAATTTTCAAAAAGAAAGGTTTTAATGTGTTGAAATAAAAAATTAATTCAGTGTCCTGTCTGCTGTTTTTCTTTCTGCACTGCTGCTCATCCATGCTTCTCTTCATTTCCTCAACAAATGCAACAGGAAAGAATTCGCAACCATAAGTATCGGAGTCTTGGAGACTTGGAGAAGGATGTCATGTTGTTGTGTCACAATGCTCAGACATTCAATTTGGAGGGATCACAGGTCTGAATGAACCACTTTGTGTTAAATGTACAGGTTTCCCCTACCTAATGTTTTCAGTGCTTGTGGATTATTATATTATGTATATAAACCCTGTATTTTAATTCTTACTTTGAATAGAGAAAAATGCCCAGATTCTTAGAATCATCTGGAATTCACTGGACACAGCTGCAGTGTGTGCATGCAGAGAAATAGGTTTTGACTCTAATTCTAAGATCAGTATTTTTCTGATCTATGTGTAGTTTAGAGCTGCTGTAAGACTATTTGACTCTGTGGCAGTGCTTGTAGAGTGATACATCAGCTTGTGTTTACCACAGTGGATAATAGAAGGAGCAGATGTAACAGCACAGCTTAGGATGGGATGTTGAGGAAATACTTCGTAATGAACTCTTCAGTTCTGCTAACAGAAGATAAAATTTCAAGGTTTGTGTGGCAGTAAAGCTTTGTATATGAAGCTTTATGCTCTCTGAACCCTCTGGTGGTTTGTTTTTGCTTTTTTAATCTTGAAAGATCAGTGTCCGTTTTAGGAGGCAGTAATAATAAATCCCAGATGAGTCTCAGAGGTTTAGAAGGCAAAATCTCTCATCTCAAACAGATGTTTCACACACATGAATGTGCTCAGTGCTGTGAATTCAGAACGGGAAAGTGACACGAAAGGAGAGACTACAAAATCTGGATGAGATAAGAAAGTTGTCTCACAATACAGTGAAACATAGTCTCAGATGAGGTCCAAATAGTGTGATGCAAACCCAATATTAAATTGAAACAGAACATGAATACAACTCCGTAATGTGCAAGAGGAAAAAAATGATGCTAAAACAAACCTAAGGAAAAATAAGCTGAAGGCTGATGCTGCCAATACCAATACATACATCAAATTCCTAAACATTACTGATGACCCTTAGCTAAACTGGGGAGTTTATGTTAAAATTTGAGAATTAAAAATTATAATGAGCATGCAATTAATTGAGAAGGATTGTTGAACACAGCTCACCATTTTGTGATTATTTTTGGTATTTAGAGACAGAAAATGTTTTCTGTAATATGTGCATGCGGTATTTTTACTGTCTTCAGTTATATGGAAACAACCTATAAACAAGTCAGCTAAGAAAATATTTTCATAAGAAAATTAATGATGATGGGAAGTGTGGGACAGAATTTTGCTATGTATCCAAATGTAAACTGCCAGTTTAGTGCTTAGTCGCACAGCAGTAAAACAGCTATAAATATCTAAGGATAACAAATGTAAAAAAAAAAAAAAAAAAGTGAAGGAAAGCTAGTACCAAAAAGTATCACTGAGACTTTAGAAAATTGTAAAAAGTTGGAAAAAAAAAAAGCTAAATGGGAAAGATAATGAAATTATTCTCACCAGAGTGACTCAAGTTGCTAATGGGAAACCGGTCTCTTGTTAGGCAGAGGTGGTAGAATTGACAGGAATAATCCTGAGTGGCTGGAAATGTCCAGTAGATATTGCTGCTCTGTTTGGAAATAACCCAACCTATATCAGAGTGTTGCAGTATTATTTTCCATTCCAATGTACCAACATTAATTGCCAGAGCTAGTATTGCTTTTTATAGCATGAAAGCCAAATAACACCTATCTAAGATTTTTTTTTTTTAGGTTTCCTTCTGGTAAGTTCTCATACCATTAATTTTGATTTCCAGTGAATTGCGGGACACTTCTGCAGCAGTCCTCCAGTTTTTAAGACTATCTCATGTTCTTTGTAGTAGTTTGGGTCCACCTTTGCTCTGACATACCAGTTCACTTTAGTAGACTAGATCATTGCACCCAAAACCGCAAGGCTAATTCAGGTAGTTGTTTAAGTACACAGTGACTTCAAGTGAAATTCTATGTGTTTGTTCTGTTAGTATCATGCATGCTGCTTTTCTTTGGAGCAAAGCAGTTCCATCCAAGCTGGAGCCTTATGAGGGGTTTTCAGGGAGAGACAAACTTTGTGTTTTGAGGCTTTTGTCCTCAATGCAACCTCAGCGATTTGAAAAGTTTTTCATGTTGTAATGGTCAAATGAAACAGACATGTAAGGGGTTAAAAATAGTATGTGTCTATTGAAACAGATTAGTCATGAATATTGTCATTTGTCATGGAGTTCTGTTGTTATTGCTTCTCCCTTTTTGAAGCAAGTTCCACTGTCATTGCTGCTTGTTTTTTTGAAACCTGTTGGAATTGGATTTTCGTCAAAATAAGAAAACTTCTACACAGTTTTTCCTGAAGTAGCCACATCTATTTCTGCATCAGAATAGATACAGAATATTACAAACAATTCCACATTAAGAAGGTTAAAATATTTTTAAACCCCCTTTATTTCCATAAGAAATTCTGTTTAAAAGTTTGGGTCACAGCGATACCTTAAATATGTAGTGACTGGCATTAAAAAAATATAATGTACACATCCTTAATTATTTTTTGTCTTAGGAAAGTGTTTGGTCCGAGAAAGGACAGCAAGGTTAGTTGAAAGAGCCATTCCTAAGAACAGTGGAATATGCAAGGCATATGTATAAGAAAAATAAATGGTCCTCATGAGGAGCTCAGGCGCTTCTGTCGGTAACTGACTTGAAAAGAAGTATGTATAAGAGAAAGTCAATAATCTTTTGACTTCAAGGAAGGAAGCTGTGGGGTCTCACAGCCCACTAATGTAAGACAATAGGAGAAAAGCCTTTTCAAAACATTCATTATCATTATATATATGTCAAGGAATTTCACCATGGTCAAGAGCAGTCAATCATCTCATAACAAAAAGCACAGCAGTACTTATAGAATGGGGAACAATCTGCAGCGAGGCAGTTTTTTTGTGAAAAGGGCCTTGCGGTCAAGTGAAAAAAAGAGAGATTGCCTATTTCATGTAAAGTATTCTGAACAAAGTGTTTCTAATACATTTTGTTGAACCTGCAAAGTATTAGAGCAGATTTTATCAGTTTTGACATACAGATTGTCTAATGGCAAACGAAAATCCTTCCATTATCTTTCTCACAAATACCCACTGTCCTTTTATACAAGAAAGTCTGCAATTTAGCCAAAGAGTAGTATGGCAGCCAACGTAGTTCAAGTGATAAAATGAAATAAGGGATAAAAGGGATAAAATCAAATACAGTCTATGACTCTGTACCTTTCTATTAACTGTTCTTAATTGTCCAGTGCTAGGCTTCTGAAGTTTTACAAAACAAAATGTACAAGCTCATTTGTTAAGGTGATTATGAAGTCCCAGATACTCAGCAAGACAACAAGGTTTTTACTGTGTTAATCCGAGAAATGTGTTACAAGCCAAATGTAGTCATCTCACTCTTGAGAGTCCCCTCATGCTTGAGGTTAAAGAGAAAACCTGATGTACCCAAGAGACTTAGCAAGCTACAGAATGTTTGGGAACAGGTGCTAAGCTTAGAACAAGCACTGATTTTTTTTCAGTCTTTTTAGATCTGAAGGGAAGGAAGGAATTAGCTGCTTGTGATAGAGTATTTTCCTTGTAGCCACTTTGGATTTCAGAAAAAAATAAGGATAATTAACATGAGGGTTAGCCATTTGTCATTATCAACTGTATTGGTCGGCTATAACCCATTTTTTTAATGAAGGTGCTTACTGCTGAAGTCTGTTGCTTTGGCAGTTTTTCAAGGCTGTTACGATCTAACAAAAATACACAATAGTTCCCAGGGTAATAAAAATATTAAGAGAAATACTCTAGCTGGACGTCTTAGATGTAATACATTTTAAGAGTTGTATTTTTGTGGCTTGCTATTGATAAATTTCTTCATTTAAAGCATGAAAAATTAATGTTAGCATTTCTTGTAAAATTGATGCAACAAGCATTCTTACTCAGAATTTTAAAAGGCCATATACTGTGTGGGTTTGCACTGGAAATTAAGGTCTGTGCTGTGAATTTTTGATATTGCCTGACTCTACAGTTCTGACATAAGTTTGTATTTATACTGTAGATCTATGAGGATTCCATTGTTCTTCAGTCTGTCTTCAAAAGTGCACGACAGAAGATTGCCAAAGAAGAAGAAAGTGAGGATGAAAGCAATGATGATGAAGAAGAGGATGAAGAAGAAGAATCAGAATCGGAATGTGAGTTCCCTGCTAAATACTGAGAAGAAAGTACATCTGGGGATGGAAGGGGAGGTTTTCCGGTTTCTGCATGGAGACTGATTATAAGGTTCTATTGTCCATTGGAGAAAGTAACTTCTTACTAAGTTTGCTGCGTTGGGCGTTAACATTCGGCTTAAGTCTTTTGGCTGTGTGTTCTGCCTGTACCTCTTAGAGGACAGTAAACTATTTTTAAGCCAGAAACAAATCACAGAGGTGCATTGTGGAAGCAGATCTGACTGGCCATGAGTGTTTATAAACCCTTCTGGTCCTGTTCATGTTACTTGTAAATAGAAGTGCCTGGAAAGGCTACAGACAGTCTTTATCCATGGGTGGTCAACCTTCAGGCATGGTGTGACATATAAAGCTCATCACCTGGTTAAGAACCAGAAGATGTTGCAAATATTCTTCAGCATGGCAAGGACTAAGTGAAACACCGTTTGTTTCAAGAAGCAGGGGGTGACACTCATTCAGTCCCTCCAGACTTGGGAACATGATACAGTGGAATATGAGGGATCCCTTCATTCCACTTCCTGCCACCCAATACATCTACCCTTACTCTCCAGCTACCCCGTCTGTCTGGTTACAGGAAATGTAGTACTTGGCCCTAAGCTACTCTTCCAAGTACATTGTGTGGGTGTGCAAAGCATGCAACTTAGCAGTTCATTTGGAAATGAGTGGATATTCTGGAATCAGGAATGTAACATGTTCTTCAGAAAGGTGTCAGCTCAAAATTTGCCAGTCACCTCCACATAACATTTCTGTAGCTTAAAATAAAAAGTTTGTAAACATTTCTATGTGCAAGGAAGAAAACATTTTTAGATATGTGTCTTCTCACATGACCTGTAGACACCATGAATTCTGAGAATGAAAAGAAGATGCACATGGTCAACTTAAAATTATTCATTATAGTTTAATACAAATTATCGTTAAAGCTATCAAGAAATAGAGAAATAAAAGCAAATACCTCTGCTTCATTGTTCCACAGTCCAGATAAAGTAACAGAGGGGAATACCTTTTCAGGCTGCGACCAGGGGTGAATTTTTGTTCACAGAGGTATTTTCAATGCTAAAAGTTGGTAAGTGAAAGTTAAATTCATGTATGGTATTAAAATTTTTGCAGCAAAATCAGTGAAAGTCAAAATCAAGCTAAATAAGAAGGATGAAAAAAGTCGGGAGAAAGGAAAAGGCAAGAAGAGGCAAAGCCGAGCAAAAGCCAAGCCTGTCGTGAGTGATGATGATAGTGATGAGGATCAAGATGAAAATGTAAGTTTTGTTCACTGAGACTGTGGAAGTGGTTGCAGTGATTGCGTCTCTACCCTGTCCTGCTTGCTGTCAAAATTCTCAACTATTCATGCTTAAGCACATTTTTAATCTGTATTGATGATCTTGAGAGAAATGGGCGGGGGTGATGACTGTATCTGAGTGTGCTTATGAGATCTGGTCCCAGTGCTGAAAGACAAGAAGTCTAAGAATTTTGGAGCTTTTTTCTTGGATCTGTTCCTATTTTCATTGAACCTTTAAACCTCATGGTCTGTTTGCTTTTGTCCACAGACAAATTTTGGTTTGTGGGTGCTTCTACTTTTGCAACAAATTAAAACAGACCTCTTCCCAGTTGTTTTTAAATGTCTGGCTAGAAAGAAAGATCTGGTGTTTCCTGACTCTGTCTTTCCTTCTCTAAAGAAGTCTACATCAATTAAATGAAATGTCATGAAAGAAAAATATTAGATAACATAGTACCGTTCTTAAGGCTATCTTGATTTGTCAGCTTAATTGTAATTTTTCTTCCTTTTACTTTCTTTTTTTTTTCCTTCTTTAACAAATTCCACAGGTTAGCTGGCAAAGAATTTCTGACTTGTCTTGTGTCTCTTACCTCTAGGACCAGTCGGAAGCAAGCGGAAGTGATGATGAGTGATCCGTAGGGTTTATTTTCTTGGCAGAACTGACCCCTTCCCCTTCTCTTCTCCCTTCTCCTATTTTATACCCAGTGAATTCATTTTGTCAAATAGACATTGGGTTGTTTCTGTATTCTTATTCTCTATAAATTAGCTCTAGGATAGTGCCAGACAAACATATGATATCATAGTGTAAAAAAGGACAAAAATGTAACATATTGTGACCAAATGGGCCTCAAAAGATTTAAAAATAAAACAACAAAAAAAAAGCTTTTGATGGAAAATGTGGGTTGATAGTATATTTCTATGGGCTGGTTTTAACTTGGTAATGGTTTGATTGTGCCTGGTTTTATCATTTGATAGGATGTTTTTCAGTGGCATCAGAAAGACAAAAAAAAAAAGTCGTCTTTTGTAGCATTGATAACCAGGAGAAGCCATTAAAAGCCACTGGTTATTTTATTTTTCATCAGGCAATTTTCAAAGTTTTTATTTGTTCTGTATTGTTTTTTTACACTGTGGTACATATATGCAACTTTGTTTAATAGCTTATAAATGTACAGTAGTTAGCCTTCATCCACCTTGTCCCATATACGTTTTTCCACTTTACGCTTGGCAATCTTCAGACAAATGCTTTTTGAATTGTATCAAATTTATGTCTACTGTAAACTTTGCTTAACTTTTCTTTCCTTGATTAAAAAAAGTTGGGTTAAAAAAATGCTATTGAATATCGCAATCTATATAGTGTAATGGATGGCTTCTTTCATCAGACTGATCTTCTATGTTACCAATGTGGATTATCACCTTTTCCCTAAAGTGTACTTAATCTTTGCTTTCTTTGCACAATGTCTTTGGTTGCAAGTCATAAGCCTGAGGCAAATAAAATTCCAGTAATTTTGAAGAATGTGGTGTTGGTGCTTTCTAATAAAGAGATAATTTAGCTCAATAGATGCAGCCTTGTGTTATGAGTTCCACAAAAATCTTTTTTATAGTGGGGACGAGAGGGCAGGAATGTATGCTGTAGAGAGGTCCACTCTGGTCTGTCCTGAATGTAAAATAAGAACACATTCAAACACCATACAAGTATCTTCAGAGATGAAGAGAAGATATGCAATACGTGTTAAAATAAGAATAATAAAATTGAAGTAGTAAAATAATACCTTGAAGTAAAAGTATAGTTCATTACCTAACAACAATTGAATTGATTAAGCAATAAAATAAACATGTCTTTTTCTTTCAGAAAATGTATGTCCTTAGGCCTCAGCGGGCATGAATACAACTAGTTATGCAGGCAGTCAGCCCACCTGTAAGTCAGTTAATTTTAAGTATTATCTTGAGGTATCAGGGTTGTGATGCACTAAGATGTGGTAGTGTAAACATTTGAACTATGTATCTACAGTTAATGTTGCTACTCTGGAAAACCAAAACGTGTTATACTTGAACATATATTAAGTAGAGCACATGCAAGCCTAGGAGTTGATTTGTAAACAGAACATTTCTTTTGTTATCTGAACTGTGTGTTTCTCAGTATGTGCCTACGTCACATCTCTTTATGCTGCCTTGTAGTATGTTAACTGCTTCAGATTTTTCTAGCTCAGCTGGGAAGCAATTTATACTTGTCTGGTGCCTATTTGTGTATATTAGCTCTGCACTGAGTGAAGTCAGCTTTACTCAGTTTTAGCAATTTCAAATATTTCATTCCTAGTGTGTGCCCTGTCTGAATGGAAGACCCATTTCACAGAGAATTTCACAGAGAGATACCACTGACCTTAGAGTCTGAAGCAGCTTTGCAGAAAACGACCTGATGGACACCAAGTTCAACATGAGCCAACAATGCACCCTTTTGGCAAAGGCGGCTAACAGTATCCTAGACTGCATTAGGAGGAGTGTTGCCAGTGGGTCCAGGGAGGTGACCCTTCCTTTCTACTCAGCACTGGTGAGATCTGTCTGGAGTGATCTGTCCAGTGGTGTGCTCTCCAGTAGAAGAGACACATGGACATACTGGAGCAAGTCCAGCAAAGGCCACTAAGATGGTTAAAGGACTGGACTATATGATGTACAAAGGGAGGCTGAGAGAGCTGGGGCTGTTCAGCCTGAAGAAAAGAAGGCTCAAAGGCACCTTACTGATGTGAATTAGTATCTGAAGGGAGGGTGCAAAGAAGGCCAGGGTTGGGCTCTTTTCAGTGGTGCCCAGTGACAGGACCAGAGGCAGTGGGCACCAACAGAAACATAGGAGGTGCCCTCTGAACATCAGGAAACACTTTTTTACTGTGTGGGTGACCAAGCCCTGGCACAGGTTGCCCAGAGAGCTTGTGGAGTTCTTGGAGATGCTAAAAAGCTGTCTGGACATGGTCCTGAGCAACCGGCTCTAGGTGGCCCTGCTTGAGCAGGGGGGTTGGACTAGGTGACCTCCAGACGTCCCTTCCAGCCTCAACTGTTCTGTGATTCTGTGTTACAGGCTAGTTTGGTTTGCAGAAGCCCTTCTGTCTTCAGTGACAGTTTCACAAGACCATATATAAATGTTATTTTTTCACTGCAAAATGCGTTAAGTCTACCAACCCGTTATGCATGACAAGAAACATCTGGCAGTAAGCTGTAGTCGCTGCTGGACTAGACTGGATCTAAACTGGCAGCTAGATGTAAAAGGCACAGTATCACGTTACCCATCCCCAGAGTGCCTGATGACTTTGCAGTGACCCAGTTTGATCTATTTTTCAAGAACTCATTATTTACAGATGAGTGTTCAGCTGGAGAGTAAAAATGAACTAAGACAACTCAAAGGTTCTGTTAAAATGGAAAGTAACTTTTTTTAGTCGATAACTGTAAGCCATATGAAGATATCAGTTTGCATGGAGAAACACATTTGAATTCTTAGCTGCAGTTTTTATCAGGTTTAAGTAATTTAAAAATATTTTCAATTTCCCCTCTGAGTTTCAAGAAAAAATGCAATTATTTTTATCATTAGATTAAAATTGATTTATGACTGTTAAGTCATGCCTATGCCTCCACTGCAGTTGCTCCCGTTATTTTGCTTAGGATTTGAATTTGTTTCTACCCAGAGTAATTTTAATTGTTACCTTGCTCTTCCTCTGTATGAATTTACTGCATTTTTCAAGATGAGTTTTTTTTCTGGTAATCTCAGCATGTGACTGTATGAAGAAAAAGGTTCTGGGTAAATTGCTGTCATATGTAATCCTCCAGATTCTTTACCAAGAAGAGAGGAGGAAATCTATTCTTAAGGTATGTACAAATCCGTGCTGAAGATGGAAGCATACTTTCTCTTTTACAGGATTGCCTTTCTAGTACAAATTGACGTGCAAAGCACTTAGAATACCTTTTGGACAATCCACAAATAAAAGCACAATGCGACAATCCATATTGAGGGAAATTAATTCATTTCCTACCTTAATTTGAGAAAATTGCCTACTAAAATTGGAAATGGTGTCGCTTGGGCACTGACAAGATAAGCAAAGTGAAGTAAATAGTGGGAGATGTTCTTGTTGCATCTGATGCTCCTGGGAAGTAGACAGCAGTGTAAGTGAGCCAGATGAGTAACTTTTAACAGCTTTTACACATTTCAGGTGGTATTAATAATAAAATAAGACTTACTAGTCTTAAAGACTATTAATAATAGTCCTCCTTTTCCCCTCACGCACCTTCTGAAAGACACAAAATGCAAAAGCTTTCACTCATTAATATAAATAGCTTCTTGCTTAAATGTGTCTGGTCCTCCATGCAAAGTATCGCATTGGCTACGTTTTCAGACCCACATATATTTTTATTTTTTGTGTTGTGTATACTGCTTTTAGAACAGAAGTGTCAGGGTGTTTCCCCCACCACCACCCCTCTGGCCCCGGAGGTGTATTCTTCCCTCGCTCAGCTCGTGAGTGAAGCTGGGGGTTGGCAGCTGCCGAGGCAGGGGGACGCAGCAGGGTTGTCACTGCAAAAGCTGCCGCAGCTGCTGTGCACTGTAAGGCAAAGGCACGGCTGATGCAGTAGTAAGCATGGTGTTAAGCTGTCAGTACATGCTCAGTCCTGTCAACTACCCAAGGAGGATGTTAATTAATTAATAATGCACCAGCCTACTGTTACTTCTTCCATAAAACACTTGGGCAATAGGGTTTACCGAACACATTGGCTAGCCTAGAGAATAGGTCACAACATGTTACAAACAAAATGGGAAGTTTTTATAAAGGTTTTTTTCAGACTGGTCTCCACTTTCCCTTCTGCTCAACTTCGGAAAAACCTCTGAAATATTTTTAAAGGCCTGCAAAAAAAAAAAATCCATTTTCAATTTTGAATAGGGGGTTGAACTGTAAGCTGAAACATGACTGCAAGTCGTGTAGGTTCACAGAAGGGGCTAGCAAACGTAGTTTGTGTGTTGACCATAAGGAAGAAGGGGAGGTAGGTTCAGGGCAGGCAAAGAGGTGAACTGTACACAATTTTGACTCCTTTGCAGTAGAATTGTGTATAATTTTAGGAGTCACTCACCCCTAATCTTGCTGTGCTGAACAGGGCTAGAAGGTAGAAGAGACAGAAAATAAGCAGAGGGTGTGAAACATGCTACCAGTCAGCATTTACCTAGTTCTGTTTTGTTAAAACTGGGCATCCCATTCAGTGGGGACAGAACTTTGTACTTTGGGACTACAGTCATACACTTTAAGTGTTTAAACATCAAGAGCCATTTTTATGCATGGGATAACTTTGTTAATTAAAATTAAGACCAAAAATGCTGGGGAGGATTATCCAGATGCAGCCTGCTTATTGTCTGTGAGGGAAGTCAGAAAGTCAATTTATCCAACTGTTACTTAAACGTGACAGAAAGCAAAAGTTAGCCAGAGGTTGCAGCACCACTCTCTTACTTCTCCTTAGCAACTAAGAGCTCACCCTCTCCTCAAATGAGAGAAGGTTGGTGCAGGTGTATCCCTACTTCTTTCTCCTGTGGAGGTCACACCAGGTTTCCAGGCACTAGTCCTCGTCTCTCTGTGTGCTTTGCTTGTGAGGGTTGTGAATGTGGCAATATCCACCATACTTTTGACTACGTCCACACAGAGATGCGTATGCTGAGGAACAAGTTAACTCTCTGCCTTGATCTGATGCTGTTATGAGGTAGAATATTCCCCTGCCTCTGTTACAAGGAGCTTGTGTTTAAATGTGTGTGGTGTTTTACTTCTCCCTTACTTTCATGACCACAGTAGACATAGAACAAAATCCTTCTCCGATTAGATGATGAAGAGCTTGTGTTTTCTCCCCACATATTGCCAAGTTGCTGTCAAAGGCTGAATCACAATGGATAACTGCAACATGAAGTTCATGCATTTGGGAAGTGACCAGAAGACTTGTATTGGAAATTATACCTGAGGCAAGGACCATTTTCACAACAACTTCCAGCTTGGGCGGCTGCTTCCTGAGTTTGTGCTTGGTACACAGTGTCACATTTTCATGCACAATCCATTGCCATGATGATGTATACTGATGCTTCATCACATTTACCGCTTTTGATGGGATCAATGGTATTAAGCTATGTACTGCATCACCTGTGAATACAACCATTGCACAGCCTATTCTCACAGCAGGAGATGGAGATAGAAATAAAGAGAAGACCCCAATACTGAGACTAGAATTCACTGCAAATGAAAGAGAACTATCTATGTGTCAAATGTCATTTTCTTTCTCTGAAACAGACATATTTTCTGATGGAGGTTAATTCATATCCACTTGTGTTATTTGTGTTACAGTTTATATCCCATTTTACTGTAGTAGTATCTATTAAGTGCATTCTCCCTTTGGGCTTCCAACGTAGTTGCTCTTCTGTCCATCACCTTCCATTGAAATCAATTTTATATGCACTTGGATGCCTTACAGACTTGCAGTTACTGCTTCATTGTGCAGCATTGCTTCCCATCTCATGAAATGAGAGAGAAGGAGGAGGAAAAAGGCATTGCCTGACCATTCACTTAGGGCTTCTCATTTCCTGAGACTGGGACACCTTGTTGCTATTAGTGCTGTTGTCTGCTGCTGCGACCCTAGGGACACGTCAGTACTTCTGCAGTTCCTGAAGTTTCTTTGAGCAGCTCTTAAGGTCAAGGAACAAAGCAGTGAGGCTGAGCGTGTCTGATGCTCTGCAGGTGCACAAAAGGCAGTAAGTATTCCATGTCAGTGCACTAGAGCACTTAGAAGCAGTAATTAAAGTAGGTATTTAAAACTTCACAATTCATTTAAAGCACATAAGGGCCAATCTTGCCAAAATAAGAGCATTTTACTTCTGTTTTGGAAACTCTTACTAGACCAGCTTCCATTGCTGCACCACTGGATGTAACTTTTTGTCATCTTGAGTGCTTATATAGGAAAATAATTTACCCTGCATCTTTAATCAAATTTTTCACTACCTCTTGGAATTCTGCAAGATACAGAGATGCTGCATAGCAGGGCCCTGCCAGATTCTACGTACATTACAGGGATGATTTCCCTGAGACAGACAGGTTAGAAAAAAAAAAAAAACCACAAACCACAGCTTGTCCTGTACCTGTAAGTTGATTATTTGTGCTTGGGAGTAAACAAATTGAAAAGGATATTACTGTCTCTTTCTCCCACGCCACTCAGGCTCACTTCAAAGGCTCCTTCTTGTTCCCGGAACATAAAAGGCAAAGTTCAGCCACCACCAAGCTGTAGGTTAAAAGGAGAAGCTTGAGTTTATTTTTCAGAAGCGCTCAAGTGACACATTTTTTCTTAGGAGGTGCCATGCAGTTACTCTGTCATCCTGACTACATCTGAGCCTGGCACTCTGCCTTTCCAACTGTGCCAGGTCCTGTTGCAAGCTGGCACTTGAGAGACGGTGCTGCTGCAGTTCCTGGAGTAGAAACTAATTCAAAGCAGCTCTTTCAGGTGAACATGTTTCCTTGGATGGTGCAGATTAATAGAGGCAAATTTTTTGTAGACCCATCTGTGTGAGTGGGCTCATCACCGCTCAGAGCTCAGATGAGCTCAGCCATCTCATCCCTGCCATCTCAGTGTCCCCGCTGAATTCAGCAAAGTAGCCTTGCTACCCCTTCTGCCTGTGCTCCTCTGACCACAGAGCCCTGGTTGCTTCCTTGACACTGCCTGTTTTAATGGCCTAACTTCTTGACTGATCTGCCCTGGGGCAGACTTCTGGCCCTGGGGAACAATCGCATTACCTCCCTGGTAACTGGCAGTTGTGGCTGGCTTTCTCACAGCTTTCCAAAAGTTCATGGCGTTCTCCCTGGAGACATCCGCATCGCTGCTTTCCTTTCCACTCTCTTGCTGCTGTCGCCTCCTTTAATGTAACCATGGGATCAACCAGAGTAACATTAGGTAGGGAAAGTGAAATCAGAGACACTAATCCTGCAAAATGATGAAAGCATCACCTACACTGCGTGAAGGTGTGTATTTCACCTCCAGCCACTTCACCTGCCTGAGGCCCGTCAAGTGGTCTCCCTGGGGCTGTCACCAAGGAAAAAGTGATCTCTCATTATTTTTAAACCAAATGAGCTTGCACAGCGAAATATTCTTCAACTTATCCCAGAATTGTTTCTGTCCAGACACAGGATGAACAAATACAGTGCCAGACAGTGGAAGCTTCTTTATCCTTAAAAAAAAGAGAAGCTCTTCTTACAAGACATCTTCACACTTTGCTGCTCAAAAAGAGAGCAAAGGGTCCCCTGAGGACTTGCCAGAAGACCGCCTCCAACACATCATGCCTCCTAACCTCCTGTCATCCTTTTCAGCCATCAGCCCCCACCCCAGTCTTACCGTGTACTTTGGTAATAAGCACTGGGACCCACCAACTGACAGCCCAGTTTGAGTAAGGCTGGCCTTAACGTGGTCTGTCCAGGTTAAACTGCAGTGCAAAGGTGCGTGCTCTTCAGCAAGCACAAGGTCTGACAATATGCCATGTGATGTCACTATTTGACTTGACTACAGCATTCAGTGCTGAAAAACACTGGAAAGACAAACATGAAATTCCAGTACGTGCTTTCTAACCTTAGTAATACATAGAGCTACAGAAAATGTTCTTTCTGTGAAGGCTGCGCTGACTGCAAGTGCAAATATTTTCAGGAAGGTCACACGTGTGTTATCTTTTTGCACGTTCACTGGTGTGGTCTGTTCTCCCCTCTAGTTTTGCCGGAAAATAGTCTGTCTCACATAAATGTATCAGCTGTCTTCCCATAGCCTTTACACCCATTAGTCAGAGTCGAGTTTTACACTGGACCCAGTCACGTCAAAGGCGGTAACCTATCAACTGTGTACAGAATGATGCCTCTTTGCAGAGGAGTGCATTTTGCCTTTAAGATTTTAGATAGCAAGGACAATTTGACTTCCCTAAAGGTAAATCCGGGGGGAACTTTTAAATGAAAATTAAACTCAGTAAGTGAGGAATGAGTGGGAAATTTAAAAAATAGCTACTTTCATGATTGAGAAAGTAATTTTTGAGACCCCTACTGAAGCATCCCTTGCTCTGTAACACAGAGATGAATATGCAGCAGATGATGGCAGGCCTTGTAGACACACCTTCAGAGGGCTGTGAGGAATGGTGTTTGGTCCACGGAGTCTCTGAAGGCCATCTCTGGCCACGTGGTCTCTCCATTCCAGCAAGGAGCCTCTTCATCGCTGCAAGGGAGGGAGGAGAGCCCAGGGAAAATCTGCTTTCTCTAGCAACAGGCCTCAGACAGGCAGGTCAAGCAGCCTATGCCTGGGGGACACCAGGCTGGGAGACAGGCAGGTAGAATTAATGAAATCCCTGGTCCTATTTTTGTATGCATTAATGCTTGCATAGATTGTTAGAAATCGGCAGTGAAATGTTTGTTGTAGGAGATACACAGCTGAATTTTCATCTTTTACTGGTAAATGATCAGGTACCCATGAAAATGTTTCCAAGTCTGAATAAGAGAAACCACTGTTACAGGCTAAAGGGATATCTTGCTCTTTATGCCCTTCAGTCATGAGTCTTTTTAAGATGTCCAGCGCATCTCAGTCACTGCCAGGTTTGCACTGAGGACACCTGTCCAATAGGAATTTGACTTAGGCTGTCAATATTTCATGTAAACCAGCAAGCAAATGGCAAATAGTAGTTCTTGTCTGAATAAATTCAAGCTCAACTCTTACTTCCTCCAACCTGAACATAAATTAAGCTCCAAGGTTTCAGATCTGACTATTGATCCTTTGAGCTATGCAGTAGCTTGGTTTTATTTTTAATGAACAATACTTTCTTCTAATTCACATCTATGTGACTGCTCCTGCTTTCATGTGAACAGCAATGCAGCATAAGCAGAGTCTAGATTTCAACATCACAACGGGAAATATTTTTGCGGTACCAGCAGTGATAGGATCTACCTGCAAGTGTACAGTGAGTGGAAAGCAGACTGTTTTTAATGCTCCAGGGGAAAGAAAGAAAAGTCAAGTTCACTGAGATTTTGTCTGAAATTCATGTTCTTCTCCTGTAAAGCCCATTGTGATAGGCTTCCATTATATAGAATAAATAGTATAGTGTATGGAAAGGAATAAAAATATTCCTGTACCCCTCTGCATTTGTATCTCTATATCTCTGACTCACAATTTTCTATTAAACCTATGAACCTGCAGACCAGGACTCACAGTGGTCAGTGGACAAACACTTCAGCAAAGCTGTCGCTCAGCCTGGCACTTGCTGAAATCCTGATGTAGAAGAGCAGTGAATTACAGCTAACTTCAAGGCAAGCTTATGTTATGTATACCGTTCTGAGTTTTTGTCTTTTCTCTGTGTCATTCCTGGGCTCGGCTTTGGAAGTCAACTGTCTATAGTGAGGGTTTAAGTTTGGTTTGGGCTTGGGACATATGCTGCCCGAAGGCAGATGAGTGCTGTGCTCTTGCTAGTGCTTGTTCTTCAGCAGAATTCCACTGGATCCCAAGACTCCTGTCCAAAGTATCCCAAGGTTTGAAAATTAGTATGTCAAAGATACAGGAGAAATGGGGACAAAAATAGTCCATTTGAAAAATATTAGAAAAGGCAATCTCTTAGAATCTTTACTGAAAGACATGAAAAATACATGTTGCCACAATTGGAAATAGTAATATTTATATGCGTGTATAAACCCTATTACAGAATCATCATCCTCCACCCTGGATAGCCGATTTACATCCTTTCCTTCTCCTGTTTATGTTTTTGCTGAATTCCTTGTGATTTAATTTCCCCTCTCAGGCTCCTGTGAACTTTATAGACCTCAAAATCTTGACTGATCCTACTCATTGACCTCCTTCCCTCCCAAAGCATCAGAAGGCAGTTGTAGCATGGTGCTGGTTCAATGTGTCAGGCTTTCCCAAGTGGCCAGAAATGCTCCAGCTCCAGACTCCAGATATTCTGACACAACACAGACTTTTGTGGTTTTCACTGAAAAAGAAATAAAGCTATGGAGTTGACTTATTCTGTGATATACATGCTGGGGGAAAAAAAAAAAAAAAACACAAACCCAAAACCTAAAACAAATAAAAAAACCCAACCAACCAACCAAAACCAAGAAAACCCAATGAAACAAAAGAATTATAGCAAAACAGCCAGAAACATGAAGACAATGAACATAAGGACATGCAAACGAAGACACAGGTGGTATCACTAGGTGCTAGAAAAGACATTTACCTTTTGGTTTAGAAGTACTTAATTGAAAGTTTTAAAAAAGGAGTTTAAAAGCCTGTTTTCTCAGTTGTTAGCTTCGATGTTTTGCTCATGTTTCATTGCTTTCCACTGGAATAGACCAGATCAGACCAGACCAGACTTTCACTTGGAAGGGACCTACAGCCATCATCTAGCCCAACTGCCTGACCACCCCAGGGCTGACCGAAAGCTAAAGCCTGTTGTTAAGGGCATTGCCCAAATGTCTCTTAAACATTGACAGGCTTGGGGCATTGACCACCTCTCTAGGAAGCCTATTCCAGTGTTTGACCACCCTGTCAGTAAAGAAATGAATCTATTTCTTCTCCAGACTTTAACAGACCAACAAAGAGGAAACATTTCTCCAAGAATCTCTGTATAGCACTGTTGTATCTCAAGCCTGGTGGGAATCTTCAGATTATATCAAAATACAAACATTACCAAAGAAAATTGATTTAAGCAAACAAATAAAACAAAAATGTTTAGGGCTGTAAGTACTTAGCTTTCTTGGGTTTCAGTGGGAGAAACATGCTCTGCAGTAATACTTTCTTAAGCAATCCATCAGCTTCTTGGTTTTATGGCAGAGGTGATCCTGAGTTTAAACATATAGGTAGCAATGCAGTATTTTCATGCCATTTCAGCATGTTGGGAACATAACCCAGGCTTTGGTATGTTGCAACATCTGAAAACATCAGCAAACTTAAAAGAAGGGTATAAAACATTGACTACTGCACAAGGAAGTAATTTGATTAATGACTGTGTACTTCAGGCTTTTTAATTATTATTTTTCTCCTTGTAAATTAATGCAACTGTAACATATTACAGGTAGAAATAAAGGCTTAATTTGAAGTCTCCAGGGCAGACAATATTCCAGGTGGTGGCAGGGCAGGCCCACGGCAATGACCAGGGCCTGGCCATGGGGTCAGGGACATGGCCAAGGTCATGCTTGGACATGTGCCCACAGGTTCCCTAGCTCAGTGGGGCCCATGGCCAGGCAGGGTCCACTGGTGACACAGCGCAGGTTTTGGAATCTCCCTTGCTGAGGCTTCAGCAGCTCAGGGTCTTCCAGTTTACCAAACCTTTAGGGTTTTGTTGGGGTTTTTTTTCCCCTTTGCAAATAGAAACAAAGTAATTGCTTGCATTCTGTCACTGTGTCCAGAGGACTGGAGAAATTGCCATTAGGACTTCGCCGTGTGAAGAACAAACCATGAAGGAGCATTGACCAGTCCCCTGTGCACCCACACTGCTGCCGCCACTGTCCTGGCACAGGGTGGAGTGGTCTGAGGGTGCAGGTGATGCTTGAGCTCCTGGCTACCATGAGGCGGGAAGGGTGGCGCTGGTTTCCCAGGGCTCAGAGGGAACCCTGGCTGTAGGCGAAAGTTTGTGATTTGCTTCTAGCACCAGGTAGCAGAAGGGAGAAATCAGCTCTGAGGTTTTCTTCTCTGTCTTCACCTTCAATGCTTTGCCACTACTAAGATATTTTGCTGGTACAAAACCTTTTATAATATCTCCTCTTGAACTCTGTCCGTCACAGTCCCATCCTGGTCTGCTTAGGATGAGTATAATTAGAAGCCTAAGGTGAAGGAAAACAACAGAGTTTAACAAATTAAGCTGCACCACTGAAGCTGGGGGAGAATAATCTGAATTTCTGAAGAGCTCTATCCTGCAAACTCATACACTGAGCAGTCAGTGTCAATAATTTATACTGATGAAGCAGTGAAGTGAGATGCCATTGTGCATTGTCTGTACAACACGCCCCCAGCTGGTCACACTCTGAGGTAGTGCAATGTCCTGAACAGCCGCTTCTGTGGGTGGGACATGTGTGTAAAACTAGGCTGATTGCTGCAATCCAAAATTTTATATCTCTGTGGACAGATGGACTGTGCAGATGCATTTTGCTGTTCAACTAGTATGTTTCTGCATGAACAGGTACGAAGAGATGGGTTTTCTTTACACATCAGATTTTAGAAACTTCTTGCTTGTGTTCATGAATACAGTGTCTGTTTCCATCCTTTAGCAGAGAGCAAAAGCCAAAAGTACCAAAAACCTAATCAGCAGGGAAGTACACAAGTCCCCAAGGTCAGCGTGTGGCTAGAAATCAAATTTAGGGGCTCTCACTTGCAAACATTTCAGCTTGTGTTTGTCTTGGGCTGTTCCTGGTTATTTTCTCTCTTCTCACTGTGGCTTGTCCTCAGGTCTGGAAGGAGAGGGTTTTTCTTATTGCAGTCTTGTTTTTCACCAGCAGGACAGCAACAGTAATCACAATGCAAAAGCCAGCCAATGAAATATATTTAATTCTTAACCAAGATAGTAACTTGAGATGATCATGGCTTCTCATTGGAGCAGACTTACTTCTAACTCCTAACATACAGAATGTAAACCTTGACTTAATTTCCAAGAAGCTCAAAGCCACTTTACTATGTCAACCCAAAGAAATAAAAAGTGATTTCTTTCCTTACTTCCAGGTCAAAACAAGCTGAAATATTCCTTCCAGGACAGAAAGGCAGCTGGTGGTTGATCAAGGAATAGCACAGCAAAGCTGACCATCGTAGCCTACAGAGCTTTTGAATTTTTTAATGGTACAGAAATCTGAAATCTCAGACAAAGAAGGGAAAGGCAACCCTTTTCTGCTTCTGCTTTTCCTGCTTACATTCTCTACAGAATGTAAGAAGACAAAATCCCCAAGGACACCCTGCCCAGGACCAGCAGCCTGCACGTGGCTGTGGGTCACCACCAGCCCTGGAGTCTCACCCCATGCGACTTGGTACAGTCTGTTGAATCCTGTGATGGGATCCCACTGCTTGAGCAAAGCTTCATTCTGTCTGTGTCTTAATTAGTTGGCATAATGAAGTTAGCTGACATTCAGATCTTGGAAGAGCCTGCTCAGGCTGAAAGAAGTTCCTTCCTGTCCAATTGACCTTGAGTCTGGACAGAAGTAGATCTGCTGTTTCTTTTTCTTTCTGGCTGCAGCAAGTTACTGAAATAAAGTGCTTTGTCTGTGGCAGTGTTTTTGTCCCTTAGTGTCAACTAAAGCCTTTCTGGGAGGTCCGTAAGTTTTCTCCTGTATAAAGTTGGCTTTCTTGAATATTTAGAGTTGTATATATAAACTAATTAAGAAAATAAATTAAGTCCATACAATCCAGTTCCGTTAGGAGCCACAATAGCCCTGAATTTTTACTATGTGTTTCTGCCCAAATGTGGTCAGAGGGCTTGGTTTTCTTTTTTGTAAGAGTTCAGCTGAGTTGTTTAATCAGGCATTATAAGCAGATGTCTTTCTCTCTCCTTTTTTCCCCCGATGCTTTCTTTCAGCCTACCATTTCTCCTGCTCTGACCTCTTCTCCCAGTTTCCCATGAAGTGGCTTTGGGAATTAACTCATTTAGTTTGGCACCTTTGGTCAGCATCACAGCCTGGGGCCAGGCAGGCTTAGTGCTAAGTCTGTGGAGCATACACTAAACATCACCACCAGACTGTGACCCATTGAAAGGCACCATTGCATACAGGCCCCTTGTTGGTCATGCAAGAGGGAATTATATGTCTAATGCAGCAAATTATCAGACAGCCTTGCTTTTGCCATATCCCTGTGTTTAGGCATTTTCATTTGCAGCACAGATCTTACAATTTTCTTTCTTTGCTGCATAGAGGAATTGGCAGTGCCTGAAAGAGTGTTTTTTAGCAGTTAAAGAATGAAATGGCAGGAGTATCCAGCCCATGCTTCCTTCCTGGCACTTCACCCACCTTTTCCGTACCTATTCAATTCAGTTTAATAAAGGATTATATTCCCAGTAGAATTGCATATGGTGGTTCAGTAATCTACAGCATTCTGTTGAACTTCTGGTTTCTATGTCCAATAAGGCTTTCTCTAAGGCAGCGCCAACTCTTTTCTGCTGATGAAGGTATGCAAATCAGAGGAAGGATAACTGTTAAAGAAATTTCATCTTTAAGTTAAGTAGTATTTTTGATCAGTTGAAAAAAGTAAAACTAAGATTTAGCCCATGTGTCAGAGTGTCCAACTGATCAGACGCCATGCTTTGTATGCACATTCTGACAACAGATGTATACCCGTCATTGCTGTTTCCACAAATCTGGACAATGACTTCCAGACTTCAGTGCCATTAGTTTGCACTGAGAAGCAAATTCTCTTTTCTCTCCATACCTCCTGGCTGTTCTAAAATTTTTCCTCAGTTTTGCTGACTCATTTGTTAAAGCTATCATTCTTTTTTTTTTTTTTTATAGATACCTCTGTCCTCGAGTCCTGTCCATATGCCATATGGATGCCTTAATTCTGTATCTGTAACACATTTTTGTATCAAATCTATTGTTTCATTCAGTTCACAGCCAATCAGATTGAATAAAACCCCCAAGTTTATCGCGGAATGTGCTCTCAAGAGAGCCCTACACTATCTCTATGGCAAAGTTACGCCAAATAAATCCTAGAGTTGTTGTTCGCAACATGGATAGCAAAGAGGTTCAAAACTGTAGCTTCCAGAGTGTTACAAGACTTGCATGAAGAGATTGACTTTTAAGGAAAATGGATGAATGTCATCCTACAGCTGATGAAGAGCTTGGATGACAACAAATACAGCTCAAGATGGTCCAAGGGCTTTTTTCAGAATAGCATAGCTGTATCACGGAAGGGTCACTGACATGAGCCTGCATCTATGAAGTAACAAGCTATTCTCTCCAAAAGGAAGTGTTCTTTAGTTACTGTGTTTTTGCAGGAGCCAAGGAGCAGAGGTGCTCTGCTGGACCTGATACTTACAAACAAGGGGGAACTGGTCAGGGATGTGGAGATCAGGGACAATCTTGGCTGCAGGGACCATGAGATAGTGGAGATTGGGATCCTGAGAGGATGGAATGGGGCAAACATCAGGATCACAACACTGCACTTCTGGAGAGCAGAATTTGTCCTTTTCAGAGATCTGCTTATAGCAAAATCCCATGGGAGACAGCCTTGGAGAGGAGTCCAGGAGAACTGGCTGATTTTCAAGGATCACCTCCTCCAAGCTAAAGAATGGTCCATGCTAACAAGCAGAAACCAAGCAAAGGGAGCAGGAGGCCTGCATGGATGAGCAAGGAGCTCCCAGCTAAACTCAGACATAAGAAGGAGGTGTACAGGAGGTGGAAGGAAGGACAGGTGGCCCAGGAGGAATGCTGAGATGCTGTCTGACCATGGAGAGATGGTCTTAAGACAGCCAAAGGTCACCTGGAGTTGAATATGGCAAGAGACAGGAACAGCAACAAGAAAGGCTTCCATAGGGACATCAGCAGCAAAAGAAAGACTAAGGAAAATACGGCCTCACTGCTTAACTGGGCAGAGGGCCTTGTGACAAAGGACACAGATGTAGCTGAGGTGATCAATGTCTTCTTCACCTTTGTGTTTACTGGTAAGACTTGCTCACAGTAATCTTAGGCACCAGTGGGAAAGTCCAGGACAAAGTAGATTTACTCTCAGTGGAGGATAATCTGGTTAGGGAACATATAAATAAACTGGACCTACAGGCATCCATGGGCCTGATGCAGTGCACCCACAAGTGCTGGTGGAGCTGGCCTGTGTCGTTATGGGCTTGCTTGTAGTCATCTTTAAAGGCTGTGGAGTAGAGAGGTGTGATTGGGTAGGAATCCTGAGGACTGGAAGGAAGTGTCTTGCTGTCTCCAAGAAGGGAAAGGAGAAGCTGGGAAATTACAGGCTGCTCAGCCTCACCTTGATCTCTGGTGGAGCAGCTAATCCTGGAAACCATTTCCAGACATCGTGCAGGACAAGAAGGTGACTGCAAGTAGTTGGCATGGACTAATAAAGGGGAAACCATGCCTGACCAACCTGATGGCTTTCCACAGTGAAGTGACTGGCTTACTGTATATATGGATAATAGGAAAGAAAGACTAGGAAATAGTTACTCAGAGCAATGACCAGAGAAAAATTAGATTCCTGCTGTATGTAATAGATTCAAGAAATGTTTATGTAGCATAAATTTGGATGTCTGTCTGTTGGGTAATTTTTATACTAGCACTGACAGCTGCTTGCTGGAGCAGATGAAAGTACAGCGCTGCTGCCCTCTTTGTGTTTCTTTCTTATTCTGGTGCTGAGTCTCCATTAGCATTTCTGGAGGAGTAAATACGTTGATTGGGAAAAGATGGCTTTCTTTTAAATATTTGACATCGGAGCTTTACTGAGACTTCAAGAGGGAAATGCGAAGATAAAGGAGGTACTGTTTTGTCAGTGTCTGCGTCTTCAAACGCCCACCACTACAAGCAAATCTGCTTTATTTTTAGGAAGAACCATAATGGAGCTGATTGATTGCCACTAAGTGACATCTCTTTTATGAGTGGACTGTTTTCAGCAACTGTGGTGCCTTTTGCTGTAAGAGTTTAGGAAATGTTCCTCACATTTGACCACCTCCTTTTCCTCTTTGGTTACTGTCCCTGCCTATCAAAAAAAGGCAAAAACATGATTAAAAAGTATTAAATTAGCCACAGGCAGCCAGAGTGGGTTGGACCTGTCCTGCTTCTGCCTCTGTTTCTGACAGAAGCTAGCATGAGGTATATTAGAAGAACATGCAAGAAAGGCTGTCACTAACTACTCAGCCCAAAGGGGAAACCTTTTATTATTTTTATCATTCTCATGGTGATGGCACAATGATTTTTTGGATAGTAATTAGTCTTCACCAGCCTCCTGTAGCAGGATGCCATGCTGCCAATATCTGTTATTCAGTCTTTCTGTAATCTTCCTAAATTATCCCTATCATCTTGTTATCTATAAGAAATCGTTTCCTAGTATTCACCTGAAATGTTTTTCCTTTCAGTTTGTCCCTGTTCTACCATTATGTCGTGGTTTAACCCGGCTGGCAACTAAGCACCATGCAGCCGCTCACTCACTCCCCCCCCTCCCTCAGTGGGATGGGGGAGAGAATCGGGAAGGGGAAAAAAGGTTAGAGCCGAGGGCTGAGATAAAGACAGTTTAATAAGAGAAAATAATAATAATAGTAATAATGAGAATGATAACAAAATATACAGAATATACAAAATGAATGATGCACAATGCAATTGCTCACCACCTGCCGACCGATGCCCAGCCCGTCCCGAGCAGCGATCAGTACCCGAGCGACCGACCGACCCACCAACCCCCCCCGAACATGACGTTCTATGGTATGGAATAGCTCTTTGGACAGTTTGGGTCCTAGCTGTGCTGTACTCCCAGCTTGTTATGCACCTGGCTGAGCAGGAGAAGCTCAAAAAGTCCTTGAGCAGTCTGAGCACTGCTTGGCAACAACTAAAAACATCAGTGTGTTATCAACATTCTTCTGGTACTAAATCCAAAACACAGCACTATGCTAGCTACTATGAAGAAAATTAACTCTATCCCAGCCAAAACCAGGACATCATCTAAGCAAATATACCCATTATTGAAACATTGTTGTGGTGGCAATCGGCACTTGTTGTTCTTCAACACTCAGCAACCCCACAACAGAAGGGTCCTTTGAGAGACCAGGCAAGGTAGACAGCTGCTTAATTTCTTCTGCCTCCAATGCAGCTATACCAAAAGCCCACCGGTACCCTTTTGGGTCCTTGAAATACCCTCTCCTGAGGTAGTCTATGCCCAGGATGCACGGAGCATCTGGCCCAGTCACAATGCGGTGCTTTTGCCACTCATTCCCGGTTAGGCTCACTTCGGCCTCCAATACAGTCAGCTCTTGAGATCCCCCTGTCACTCCAGAAATACAAATGGATTCTGCCCCTATATGGCTTGATGGCATTAGAGTACACTGTGCACCGGTGTCTACTAAAGCTCTATACTTCTGTGGGTCTGACATGCCAGGCCATCGAATCCACACAGTCCAGTAAACCCTGTTGTCCCTTTCCTCCACCTGGCTGGAGGCAGGGCCCCTCTAATCCTGGTCACTGTTGCTCATGGTTTGTGTGTATGAGTCAGAAGTTCCTTCATCACAGTCAGAATTAAGATCAGCCCTTCTATTTTGTCTGAAAAAACTACAGTCGTCCCAGTCTCTGTAAATTGGAGCAACAAGTTTCTTGGAAGAGCCCCCTTTTGTGCTTGTTTTCCTTTGCAACTCACGTACCCGTGACTCTAGGACCGAGGTAGGTTTTCCGTCCCATTTCCTCATGTCCTCTCCATGGTCACGCAGGTAAAACCATAGAGTGCCCCGTGGTGTGTACCCTTGATATTCTTTTTCTTGAGCAGAAGGGCGCTTACTTCTAATGGCTGAGATACTGGTCTGTACAGGAGGGGAGTAGGACATATGCTTTTCGAGTCGTTCAAACTTTTGGGACAGTTTCTCCACAGCCGAAACAAGGGGGGAAGAGATACTTTCTTCATATTCGCGGAGCTGGCCAGCCATTTCATCCACTGTTGGTCCCCGTCCAGTTTCCCAGCTCATCATTGCCCATGTGTTTGCAAATGATGTTGGTGCACTACGTAACAACTTCCGCCACATGGGTCGTGTGCACTGGACACTATCTGGATCTTTGGGCAGCTGGTCATTGTCCAGGTCACTATAAATCACCTCCAGGACAGCCAATTCCCTCAGGTACTGGATGCCTTTCTCCACAGTGGTCCATTTACCTGGGCGACATACGACATCTTCCTTGAAGGGATATCTTTCCTTCATGGCTGACAGTAGACGCCTCCAGAGGCTGAGGATTTGTGTCCCTTTTCCAATTACTTTGTCAATGCCCCCTTCCCTAGAAAGGGATCCTAGTTGCTTGGCTTCCTTACCCTCGAGTTCCAGGCTGTTGGCCCCATTATCCCAGCATCGGAGTAGCCAGGTGACAATGAGCTCACCTGGACGACGGCTGAAATCTTTTCGGATATCTCGCAGCTCACTGAAGGATAGGGATCTGGTGGTTTCTGTCTCGTTTATGAGCTCTTCCTCCTCCCCTTGTGATGGCCCCGCTTTTTCATCCTCCCTTTCTAAACGAGTTGACTTTCGCTTCCAAGATTTCTTCTTTTGTATAGGGGCGACTGATACTGGCACGGGTTGGTTCATTGGAGTAGCCGCAGTGCATATCACTGGGGTTGGAGTAGCTGCAGTGGCTGTGGCCGGGGTTGGAGTAGCTGCAGTGGCTGTGGCCGGGGTTGGAGTAGCTGCAGTGGCTGTGGCCGGGGTTGGAGTAGCTGCAGTGGCTGTGGCCAGGGTTGGAGTAGCTGCAGTGGCTGTGGCCTTATCATCAGATCCAGAGACTTTCTGTTCCCTTTGGATGTGTTGAATCATGTTGAACAGGGTTCGGTAAGCATGGGCCAGGCCCCAGCACATTGCAGTGATTTGTGTTTGCTTAGAATTGCCAGGGTGACAGCATACCTTTTCCAAATACTCTACTAGTTTTTCAGGATTCTGCACTTGTTCAGGAGTGAATTTCCAAAACACTGGAGGTGCTCATCGTTCTAGGCATTTACCCATACTACCCCAAATACCCTTCCACTCATAACTATCCAGCCCTGGGGCAGACATCTGGATGGTATTATTAAGTTGCTTACAAACTTTGGACAAAACTGAAACAATATTCCAAATAGATATCAATAGATATACCTTAACTATCCAAGGATGCTCAAGATACTGAAAAGTTATTGTAGTGAAGGAGGAAACATCATCAAAGAAGGCAGAAAAAGTGCCATTCTGTATTTCCTCCAGAACAAACTTTTCAGAGTCCCATGTATAATTGCTAATATTCCCCGCAAGGTGGTACCCAAAGTGCAGTACAGACTTCAACATGAAACCCAAATACCAGAAAAAGCTCAAGGTCATTGTTTTAATAACAAGTTTCCCAGGCAAAACATGTCTGGTCACCGCAGAGCATAACAAACTGCAAAAACCAACACCAACTTTTAACAAGTACAGCAAAGGAGGGAGCATGGTGCAGATCAGATAAGCTAAGATCAAGAACAAATGAATCAAATCGCAACCCACAACTATTTAACAGATATAAATTCCTTAATATACTCCGGTTACTCTGTCGTTATCTCAAGCCCTTCAGGCCCCACGTTGGGCGCCAAAAAGGACTGTCGTGGTTTAACCCGGCTGGCAACTCAGCACCACGCAGCCGCTCGCTCACTCCCCCCCCTCCCTCAGTGGGATGGGGGAGAGAATCGGGAAGGGGAAAAAAGGTTAGAGCCGAGGGCTGAGATAAAGACAGTTTAATAAGAGAAAATAATAATAATAGTAATAATGAGAATGATAACAAAATATACAGAATATACAAAATGAATGATGCACAATGCAATTGCTCACCACCCGCCGACCGATGCCCAGCCCGTCCCGAGCAGCGATCAGTACCCGAGCGACCGACCGACCCCCCAACCCCCCTGAGCATGACGTTCTATGGTATGGAATAGCTCTTTGGACAGTTTGGGTCCTAGCTGTGCTGTACTCCCAGCTTGTTTTGCACCTGGCCGAGCAGGAGAAGCTCAAAAAGTCCTTGAGCAGTCTGAGCACTGCTTGGCAACAACTAAAAACATCAGCGTGTTATCAACATTCTTCTAGTACTAAATCCAAAGCACAGCACTATGCTAGCTTCTGTAAAGAAAATTAACTCTATCCCAGCCGAAACCAGGACACATTACGAAGGCCAAATAAATACAGAACTTTCCCCAGGCTTATAATTAACATTTTAGCTTTGTGTGGATCCCTCTTGTTCATCATGGATGAAATCCTGCCTAGGGAGAATTAACTACAGTGACTTCTTTCGGTCAAAGCCACGTATCTTTTCCCCTCAATTCTTGAGCTTTCTGCTCAAGAAATCAAGTTGATTCAAGACTTTTTCTTGGAAAGAAACTTTGTTTAACATCCTATTGCTGTGTCCCTCCTTCTGTTCTTGTGTTACTGCAATGTCTGTCTTGAGCTACAGTGAGCAAAAATCAAATGTTTTTTATACACCATACCATCACCATGGTTAACTGTATTATTTGCTTGGAATAGAAAAAGCTGAGTGTGCCTCAATGGGAAGAAAAAAAAGATAGACTATCAGGTGAGATGTATTAGGAAGTATCTAAGTATTTTCAAGATCAGCCTTTGATTTTCAGTGGATTTCTGAGGTTCTAACCTTATATGCACCTAACGGTGCAGAGGGGCTCTTTCTGTGATTCCTTTCAAAAGCTTAGTCCGTGCAGAAGCCCAGCAAAGATCAGCTGTCTCTGAAAAATCTCAGGAGATATGGGACTTCTCTACAGATGCCTACCTAACCTGCGGCATTTCTAGCTTACGGCGAGCCATGATGGAGGTGCAAACGCTGGCCGTGCTCTGAGAGCTGCAGGTGCCTTGCGCTTCGGAACGTCATGCTGCAACCATTCCAAGTCAGGCCATGGGAAACAGAGGAATCAGCGAACCAGCAGGCCTTGCCTGAAAATGCCCTGTTAAAAGATGCTCTCAGGAGTTGTTTTTCTTTGCATGACGTTGCCTTTCTGAAATGGTAGAAACGTGTTCCTTGTTCGTATCAAACTCCCAGATGACTGGCACTCATCTTTCTTTCACCTGTGTTTTCATGATGAAGGATGCCTGCCACTGGAAAAAGATGATAACTTGAAATGTTTTGTCTTTGTAGGTGGTTTCGGTCCAATTAACAAAGTAGGTTAATTCAGATTCTGGTGAATGCATTTATCTTTGTGACACATCCAGGCAACCTAAGTAGGACAAAGAAACTAATATACTTCTCTATTTCTTTACACTGGTCCTGAGGTGACACTTTAGCCATGGCATGCTACCACTGCCTAGTCAAGCACTAACAACATGTTTGGCCTTAACTGAATTCCAATTAAACACCGTTTCTGCGGTGACTAGCTTGAAGTCTTCAAAACAGATACAGATAAAATTCACGGGCTGACCTAGGGAAACCTTCCTGGGATTTTTCCATGTGGCTCTTTTTCTCATCTTATGCTATGCAGTGGTAGAAGAAGACATTTGGCAGACAGGGGACCATGGCTATGGAAGAAGTGAATTTCAGTAAACATCTGAGGGCATGACCTTGTTACGCAATATGGAGGACAACCATTTTTTATGATCTAGGCTTTTTTCATGAGTATACGCTGAGTTCCTCAGGCTACAAGCTAAAGAAACAGGAGTCTACTGGGAAGGATCTTGTCTGTGTGGGCTGCTTGAGAAGCCCCTGTCCTGTCTGACGTGAGTGATGCTCTGTTTGCTCTGATGATGATAATCTAACAAGGAGGGAACAGGAGCACAGTGTTCCAGGATTAGAAAGTTATATATCGTAGCAGGGACTTTTTTGGGGGAGGGAGGGAGTTGTATGGCTGTCACCGTAAGTGTAAAAAAGAGGTAACAGAGCAGTAAAAGAACAAACAATTATTCAGTACAGGTAGTTCATGCAGTGTCCTGATAAGAATTATATTAACTTCTGGCTGTAATACTGTCATACAAGTAGTGGGGTAAAGGCCTGGCTAAACCAAAATTAAAGTTATTGCCAAATGTGTATCTTTATTTACAGCTTTGTCTCCTAGACTACTTCCCTTTTCTTGGGAATTTATCTCATACGCTGTGTTTAAGTCACAGTCAGTTGGAACCTTTTGGTTTGTTGATCACGTGCCCAAAACTGTATTTAGTTTCAGGGTTTGTTTTTTTTATTCTTTTAATTTAGGGGAAATGTCAGTCCAAAGGGATTTCATCCCATGCAGTGTAATGCAGATGGGTTTTCTTACCTGTTTTTAATAGCTTTTACGCTCAGAAAGCACCACTAGGTCACTTGCAGTGAGTTCCTGCTCGATGCACACCATGCAGTTCTGCCCAGCTTCTCTGTGTGGAGCCTTGCAATTTGTGCCTAGTGAAAACATTGCCTTCAGGAAAATAAAATCCATTCTTGACCAGGAGAGAGCAAGAAATAAAGAAGTCACTATTTCTTAGTAGTTGGTTCTGGTAGTTAACCTCTGCACTAATTGCAGCAGCTTTACTTTTACCTTCATAAAACAAAAGGAATCCCATGTCAATGAGCTTATAAATTCCCTTTTGCATGAAAATTCAAGCCGCACCATTCCAGGGTAAATGTGCATAATCTGAAAGCATTATGCTGGGTTGACTCTTGGATTACAGCTCTGCTGAGCCCTGCTGAGCAGTACCGGTAACCTAATAGCCTCACAGACACACACTGCCTCATCTCTTGTCAGAGCAAGGTATACCCGAGACTTTAATTCACACTAACCCAGTTTAAGTTTGACTCAGCTGTGCAATAGTCCTTAGCTGTTGCCAGGTCAATCAGACTGTCATTTACTCTGTTTCTGCAGCATAACCTTGTTGGTTAAAACCCCAATTTGTGTTAGCACATATCCAATGTAAACACCTAGTGATTTTGCCTTCAGAAAATTGATCTGCTGTGTGTCCATACCAGTTGAAAACTAAGGCTTTCCCTTCTGATGAGTTGAGGCAGGGAGCAGAAGAAAGGGTGATAGCACTAGCATCCCTCAGAAAAATGATTAACGTGTACAAAAACAATTGTGGAGGAGTAAAGTTAAACAAAACATAGCATTATCACAGGCCTCATGTCTTGTGCCTTGCAGATAAGCATCACACCTTTCCTTTTGCACTGATCTAACAGTGGGGGAACCATCATTCTGTGCTAACAGCCTGTTGTGCTAACATTCTCCCCTGATTATGCCCACAGACACTCATAACAACATGCCAAATACAGAAAAGACAATGTTCTGGCTTCACTTAGGCTGTTTAGTGTTAGACTCACTTTTCAAATTAAGGCAGGTAGACCAGTCCTGCTCTCATTAAGCTTACTGGTAATTTAAATGCTGTTTTCAAAGGAAACAGCACTGGACTTCCATGGAACACAAAATCTAAAATAAAATATGATGATGAAGTTCTGCCCTGCCAGTCTGTGCAGTGCTTGTATGAATAGAAGGTAGGTTTGTCACTGGGGAGAGAAAATGGAAAATGATGCACATCCACTTTCTGGTTTGATTTCACGCACAACCTTTATAACATCTTTTGATAACGCATGAAAAGATCCTGGACCGCATCCTCAGCTTATGGAACAGGTATAAAACCGCCGGCTTCCAAAGAACTGTTCTGGCACAATATTCTCCAGGTGAGGATACAGGCTGTGAGGTATGTTGCACTACAGATGAAAAAGCATTGATGTCCTTACAAGTAACAAGCTGTGTGCTTTTTCTATATAGGATTAGTTTTGATGAAAGCAATACAGCTTTCCACAGAGTCACAGCATGGCTGAGGCTGGAAGTCTCAGGAGGTCATCTGGTCCAACCCCTCTGCTCAAGCAGGGCCACCTGGAGCTGGCTGCCCGCGACCATGTCCAGACTGCTTTGCTCCCTTCAGGTATTTATACACACTGGTAAGATGCCCCCTTTAGGTGCGTGTGCTTCACTAAACAGTTTGCTTTGCGGACGGTGTGTGATGCTTTGATCATTTTGTATTTCCTGGCAAGCTAGTGCTAACACTTACTGATACAGACTTAATTAATTAAATTAGAAAAACATTAAATAAGCTGGGGGTTGTAACATCGAACATCCCATGTGCAGATGTTTCAACACTGCAATTTGAGTAAAAAGATAGATTTAGAGGATGTCTTCCAGAGACAAATTCTGAAGTGCTACCATCTTCTGTGAAGAATTCACTCTCAATTTTGGCCACCTTACTGTAAGCCCAAAATAAGCAAACTGATCCATTCCTTGCTTTTCTCACAGCAATTCTGTTTAAGAAGTTAAATGCCCATATAAGAGCCAAGTCCAGATTCATCTGCTAATTGTTATTATGACAAAGAGAGATGCACTATCTGAGGGTCCTGTCCTACCTTCCAACACATGAATGAAATTTTTGTTTGAAGTCAAGATACTGGTTTTTGGATATCTGCCTATGAGCAAGTTCGGAGACGCTGCCCTTGCCAAAGGATTCTCCAGAAGGAAAGACACTGCAAATGACATGGGGACTTTATACCAGCTTTCTTAAACACCTAAAGCTGGACCTCTTATCCACATCCTACCCGTAAGAGAGCATTGCAAGCAGATGCCTTGAACTTGGGTTCTGACAGCAGAGCAAATCAAGGCCAAGTGGTGTAGCATTCCCAGGATTTCTTTCTTGGCCTTGGTCTCTTCTGTCAGTCCCATTAGGCTAGATTGCCTGGGAATGTTAAAATGATGCAAGCTTGGCAACCCCTCCCCACCTTGGCAAACAACCTCTCCAGTTGCTGTGAGAGCTCTCAGAGGTCCTCTTTCCAGGCATGAGTGTTCAATTAATTAACTGGAGAGATTTAAATACACGACTGGACTGCATGAAAAGGAAAAGCCCACAGGAGAACCCAGGGGTGGGTACAGCTTGCCAGCTGAGCCCAGGTAATTCAGTTCTTCAGGGCAACCAGTGCTGTGGTTTAACCCGGTGCTAGTACAGCTGAACTGAGATCTGTTCCCAGACTGTTTGCTTTAATGGGCAAACAGTTCATGTAAAGCAAGGATAAGGTAAGAAGGTAAACCCTTCTTTCTGGAGCTGAGCACCTATGCCACTGCTGCTGCACTTGGTCCAACCTCCTCCCGCACTTACTGCTCCCAGCCGTCCGTCCATCATCCACCCGTCTCCCCGAGGGCTGTGTGGCTCTCAGTCCCAAAGAGGGCACCAAAGAACTTCACATTTGGGTAGCTCCCAGGGCTGCTCATCCTAGTCGACCACCTAACTGGCATTTTAGCGGAAAAGATAGCTGTTATGGGCGGGGGAGTGTTCAAAGTGCAGGCACAGGGACTCGAAAGATGAAACAGAATTAAACCCTGAATTCCTAAAGAGTGTCTTTCTTAAATACCAGAAAATAGGCATGGTAAGGAGCCTTTGAGGGCCACGGGGTTTATCCCAGGAAACATCTAATTATCGCAAGAAGAAATGAAGCGGTGATTTTTCCTGAAGCAATAGTGAGACACGTGACATGTAGGCACATAGCATGTGCTACCTTTTAGATGAGAGTGGAAGCCGGATCCTGGAATCACTGCTTCTAACTCATTTTCAGTGCTTTAACAGTGTAAGCCCAGTATGTTGTCCTGTCCCTGGCAGGATGCCCTCTAATACTCTCCTTCATTTATTGTCCAGGAGTGCAGTATATTTCTGTCAACTGCTGTCATGTTTTGTTTCCTGAGGTGGGGGTATTCTGTTGTGAGTTAAGGTATAAAAATCTAATCTTCACCACAACTCTCCCATAAGGTACTGTTTTTGCTGGCTAACCAGGGCCAGTGTATGATGTAATGTCCTTGGCATGGTAACACACTTTGCTACCACAGCTGAAAACTGCTGGGAGGTCTTACTATATTACAAATCTTGTGGACTCCACAATAAGCATAGTGTGTATTAAAATACAACAGATTTCTTCATAAATTACTAGATACAGAGAGACTGAATGTAGCAAGTTGATGAGTACCTTAGATAATCAACTTACATTGTTTCAATAACTCATGTTTTGTGAGTTATTTTCTATGCCATTTTATTGAGCTATTTCCATTTGCAGTATAAGCCCTTGTATTTGGCTCCAAGATCTTTACTGATTTTGTGATATGCAAGAAAAAAAATTAGAGCAATCTGTAGAGAATGTTGAAAATGCTGGGGACCAGCAGGTGAAGGCAAGATATAATTAGTTTGAATATGACCACAATTCTGTTACCACTAAGATTTCTTCAGAATAATTTGCATTAAAGTCTAGAAGGACTGCTCTGTGTAGGTATAATAATCTCTGAATGCCTATGTAGAAAAAATGTCCTTTTTTTTCTTATCAAATGTCATCTAAACTTCACTTGTACATTAGTCTTGTGCTACTGCTAACTAGTGAGTCTCTCTGCATTTTGCTTTAAATCAAATGAAAAATAAATGGTGCGGACTGTAATGCACACCAAAGAAGGAAAAAGAGTTGCTTCAGTTAATATTTGATTCAGTATGAGAATGAAGCCCATTTCAAGAACTTATTTATCCTGGGCCTGGTGCTTACACCTAGGGAAGCTTTCTCTTTGCTGTCACAGGACATGCAAACCTCTTATTCAAAACAAAACCAAGCCAAATTAATTTCCCCTGCTCTTCTTAGTGAGGCTGCTTTGTTACGTGGTGAAAACAAAAAGAGAATAGCACAACAGGAAAGTGTTACCGCTTGCTTTCTCTGGTGCAAGGGCACTGACGGGACTGTCTGAGACCTGGTGACATGATCGTAAAACAAATTACCACCACTAGGTCTTGAAATCTCTGCAGAAAACACTCTATTGCCTTCCTCTAGGAGTATGTTTCTCACTGATGCTGAAGAACTGACCCCTGCCAGGCTGAGCGACTATGATGATTCGTGTGCGATGGCAATCTCCCAGCCAGCGTCGCAGGGAGCCTCTCCCCATGCCCCTGCTGCTTCCCGGCTGGTGCAGCTCTGCTCCCAGGAGCACCCTTTCCCTCCTTTGTGCCAGCAGAAGCCCGTGAAAACTCTGCCCTGACACACCTACCGCCTCACACACCAGGCCAAATATTGTTAATTACATCCATTGAAGAATCCTTTTGAGCGTAAGGTGATGTTTTGATGCTGTGGAGATGATGAAGCTACTTAACATTCAGGCTGCTATCCCACAGCCTTGCCCTGCCCACAGAAATCCTTGAGTGTGAGTTTTGGTTTGAATGCATGCTATGATGTTATATTGCGTGGACTTAACGTGTTCTGCCGTACGGACAAGTTTATGTTTCAACAGGACGGGAATGATTGATCTCCCCTGCTTACTCCCACTGGCCTCTGAAATCAAAGACCTGCTTGTGCAAGCAATCTGCTGGGAGTGAGGGGAGGCTGAGGTGCAGGCAGCTCTTACAGCCTGTTCAGTTTGTTGGTAATGGGGTAGTTTCGGTACCCCCTCAGAGGCAGGTTTCTTATACTCCTCTCCTGAGCCCTGGTACTGTGATGGCCACCAGTTCTTGGTAAAAGCTACAGCATGGCAAAGCCTGATCTAGCTGTCTCTGCATCTAGACATGACTGACCTAATTATTCCAGGCATTTTTGCATCTTGAAGCTCTGCTGGTCACAAGTGTTTAGTCATGTAGTGTGCAAATGGAACTGGCTCTCTATCCCCTTATTGTTTTTTCAGGCAGCTCTTACCATGGTATCTCCACTCTCTGATCATAGACAGTGGCTGCTCTCATTCTGTATTTTAGTGCTTTCTTAGCTGGCATGGCTACTTTTGAAATGGTTAGAAACACAGAGTAACTTCCCCTCCATTTTAGTTTCACAGCCTTCTCACTCTCTGCTGCTATAGCTGCTAAAATAACTGTGTTGTGAAAGTCATTCTCCTGAGCTGTGGGATTTGAGGAAATGGTTTCTTCATTGAATAATGTATTTTTGCACATCTCTGTACTGTTTGCATAAAGGAGTCAGACATAGGATGGTGAGCAACAGGCACAGCACCAATGAACGTTTTCTCTTATCAAGGGCTGCACTTGCCTAGGGTGGGTGAGACCGAGGTTCGGCATCTTCCTCTGATCCAGGAGATTGTTACAGAAATTCTGTGATAAAATCACTAAGATATTGCTGGAACTGGGACATGAACCACATGTTCTGTATCTGTGGCTAGTGTCTTAACCATTTGCATGCTGCCACTTGGTAAGTAACTAAAGGCGATGTACAAAGTGGGAGGATTCCCAGCATAGGGGAACAACCCCAGCACCCCTGCAAGAGCTCTGCCTCAAACCCAGAGACAGAGGTGCAAAGAAGCAGGGCACTGAACATAGGGCCCTTGTTCTCAGTGGTTAGAAAGAAGACAGACCTTGCTTCTCTGCTGCTCTGCTCACCCTTGAGCTTAGTGCTGTTTCCTCTGGCTTTTGTTACACAGGCTGCAAAATCAAACACACCAGTTTGGCTGGAATGAAAAGTCTTTTTGGTAGAGAAAAGAATTTTTCAGGTTTCCACTTAACTGGTGAGACAAAACGATCAAGTGAAGAATGAAATGTTGGGGCTGGCTACCAAGTTAAGGACGAGCAATTGCGGTGTCTGTTCAGCAATCCGACTCCTCACACCCCCTCCTCTCTTGAACTCTGCTGCAGAGTCATCCTCCAGCCTGTGGTGGCCACCGCTCCCCACTCATCTTCCCTCTTGTCCTAGCCTGTGGAAATGTGCTAGAGTCAGCTACTGTTTTGCAACATCCCTCCTTCTCTCTTCCTGTGCTCGTTCTTTGCCTCTCCCTCAACTCACTTTCAGATCTCATTTTTCTTCTAGGAAGGTGCATTGCTGGACTGCCCTTGCAGGGTGAGATCTGGGAACAAAATGGAAGATGCAGGCAGATCACCCACCCGGTTCACTCCTTCCTACCTCCATAAGAAACAAGTGTGAAGCGGCTGTGGACAAAAGCCAGCAATTGCCCTTTTGCTTTGTGATTTTTTTGTGATTGTTTTGTAACCAGTATTTGCTTTGTGATTTGATTTTTTTCTTTGGCCTCATTTCCTAACACCAACAGTTGCTCCACCTTTTCTGTGCCTGGCATATTAAATATTTTTCTGGAAAAAAACTGGGAGTGTCCACCTAAACATTTAACCACCTGCTTCACGGACTTCACCTTTCTTTCAGGGCTTTTTTTGCAATGTTTTTTACTGTTTTTGTTTTATCATTCCAGCTTCTTTCTTTCCCAGCATGCACCGCTTGTGACCACCCTTCCATGCATTGCAGTTGCCAGCTCATCACCACAACACGTCTTCATGCTTTTGGGATCTCAAGGTGGCAATACCCAGAACTGCACAATCACAGGACGATTTTGGGGGTTGGCTTATTTATGCAACTATTAAATGTCTGGCACATGTGCTGCAGTGAAAGCACTGAAATCCTCACCTGGGCTAAGGCTCAAAACCAAAAGACCCCTAAATTTAACACAACAGAAAATAGGCATCTGTATTTTTTAGAAACCTAGTTAAAAAAAATCACAGGATGGCAGGGGTTGGAAGGGACCTCGGGAGATCATCTAGTCCAAGCCTCCTGCTAAAACAGGTTCACCTAGAGCAGGTTGCACAGGACATCATCCAGGTGGGCTTTGAATATCTCCGGAGAAGGAGACTCCACAACCCCCCTGGGCAGCCTGTTCCAGTGCTCTGTTACCCTCAAAGTAAAGAAGCTCTTCCTCATACTCAACTGAAACCTCTTATGTTTCAGTTTGTGCCCATTGCCCCTTGTCCTGTCGCTGGGCACCACTACAAAGAGTCTGGCTCCATCCTCGTGACACCCACCCTTAAGATATTTGTATGTGTTGATGAGATCCCCTCTCAGCCTTCTCTTCTTCAGGCTGAACAAGCCCAACTCTCTCAGCCTTTCCTCATAGGGGAGATGCTCCAGTCCCCTCATCATCTTTGTTGCTCTCCTCTGAACTCTTTCTAGGAGTTCCTAATCTTTCTTGAACTGGGGAGCCCAGAACTGGACACAGTACTCCAGTTGAGGTCTCACCAGGGCAGAGCAGAGGGGAAGGAGAACCTCCCTTGACCTGCTGGCCACACTCCTCTTAATGCACCCCAGGATACCATTGGCCTTCTTGGCAACAAGGACACACTGCTGGCTAATGGTCAGCTTGTTATCCACCAGGACTCCCAGGTCCCTCTCGTCAGAGCTGCTTTCCGGCAGGTCATTCCCCAGCCTGTACTGGTGCATGGGGTTCAGCCTTCCCAGGTGCAGCACTCAACACTTGCCCTTGTTGAACTTCATCAGGTTCCTCTTCACCCAACTCTCCAGCCTGTCCAGGTGAATGTTTTTGTTTAGGACCTGACTTGTTTTGTACTTGGGTCCAGCAGTATTATATAAAACAAGCAGATCCTTTTTTTCTTCCCCAATTACTATATCATCCTTTTCTTTGTTGAGACTTTTTGGACTGAAACTGTACTAAGATAATCTGAAGATCTTGACATGAAGAATAAGGTAAGCCTCCTGAAATATCATTAATAAATGCCATGGAATCACAATATCTATCTAAAATGTTTCTGGATTCATTCTCCCCTTCCTCTTTTCCTCTCTTTTCTTTCTTTGTGTCCCAGAGGCAGATAACTCTAAATTGAGATTTTCAAAGCGGTGCAGAGGATTGATTTTAATGGCAGATGCATGGCTAATCCCATGCAATGCTTTCAGATCTCCACCCCGACTTCTTAGTAACTGGCTGGAATAGGCTGCAGAGTTAATCTGGGGGCTAATGCATATGTCTGCTAAGCATTTCTTTTCAGCACAGAAGTTTGGGTGCTGTGTACTTGTGGCCCAGGAGGGCTGGGCATCTATTACATGGGAGGGTCCTGCAGGTCTGGCTGCAGCATCACTGCATCCCTCTGCAAAGGCCTTTGGCTGGGGTTGCGGAAAGCCCCTGCCTCTGGGCTCCCAGGCTTTGGGTCACCCCAAGTCTGCATAGGTGCATTGATGCAGTCATGCTCCCTGGACAAAACCACAGTTGCTGTTGAAGGAGGGACTGCGATGGGCCCCATCAGGGATTCCAAAGCACCTACAGCAATCTGAGTCCCCAAAGAGCTCCTTTTTTTCCCCATCATATAGCTCTGTGCTGGGCCTCTTGTCTCCACCACATGCTGCAGCAAGCCCCTTCAAGCAGCCTGTATCCCTCTTCATGGTCCCTCTGCTACCACAGTTTTGGCAGCAGTGCCCTTAACTGGCACATGCAGGTCCCACCATAACCTGCCCCACTCCCATTCACTGTGTCTGTCAGAGCTCAGGGGCACCTTGCTTTTTCCTTGGAGAATTTTGTGGGCTGGGGGGGAATGCTGGTGTCAAGAGGAGGGCTCTGAGTCCTTGCTTAATTGTATGCCCTGGCACAGTGATTTGAAGCTGCAAGGGAAACTCACTGTTGGTAGCAAAGCAGCAGGAGGGCAGTCTTGCGATGAAATAGGAGTTTATGTTGCCTGCTTTCAAGTATGCCTTTTAATTGTTACTAATAATGCCATGAATCATGATCATGTCTATTGTAGAGAGGTTTGTCTCTGATAATGATAAAAACAAAATGGTCTTAGCTGTGGGGGGATATTACAGCACACATAAATCTTCCTTTCTAGTCTGTCTGGTGCACAGGTGACGAGGGGTGCAAGGGGCGACCCGGCCTCCAGCGAGGGTGCCCAAGCCCTGAGGGAAGGGCCAGGAGAGACCCAATGGAGGGAGATGGCTGGAGAGGGTCCTCCCGGCTGCTGTCAGTGTAACTGCCCTGCATACTTGCCCCCCTACACCCACCCACCCTTCTCTGGCTTCCAGGGCTGCTGTGGGGGCTGCTGAGATGGTGGGACTGCAGGCAGCAGGTGGGCATGCAAACCTCTTCGTGGGTTATCTTCAGCTTTCCCAGGGAGCTCGTAGGCTGCAAGCAGAGGTAGGTCAGGTGAAATGAAATGCTCTCAGGGGCAACTGCAACAGCAGGTGGATCCATGTCCCCAGGGTCTTCTCCTCACCTCTTGCAGTGGGTAGGAGAAGACCCTAGACTTGACTTTGTGGGAGGCCCTGGAGGGCCAGAGGACACAGCCAGCTGCAGGGTCCTCAGGAGCAAGTTGGGGTCACCACCTGCTGGCCTGCTGGGATGCACAGGGCCATGGGACAGAGTGCAGGGTGGCAGGGGAAGCAGGGGAAAACCTGGTGTCTGTTTCCTACCCAGCTCCCTGTGCTCAGCATGCTTGCAAAAGCGTCAGTGTCCTTGAGGTTCCCATCTCCTCATTCAGATATGTTTGAATTTTGCCAGAAGGCCAAAAGTTACTGCAGCAGAGGGATTATTTGCAGGCAGAAACAGCTGTATCCCCCTTAGGACTTATTTTCTTAGGACCCAGGCTTAAAATATGCAATTTTCAGCATCTGCACCTTTTTTCAGATTAAAGGAGGCAGCTATAAAGCTGTGATGGGTAGAGCATAGTTGCTCATCTCAGCAACATGCCTCCCTACAAAGTGAAATGAAATGAAATGACAGCCACCTCAGAGATGACCCTAAACCAGGTGTGGAGGCTTGCCCATGTCTTTTTTGTGCGTTTTTTCACCACTGAGAGGCCACAATGATGCATGTTGTGGTGCAAGGACAAGCTCAGTTGCCATGACACCTTTATCTTTTTTAGGTTTGGGTTTTTTTTGGTGTGTGTGGTGAGGTCCTGCAGACTTTTTTCAGCTGTATGGGTGTATGACAAAACTACATGACAAAAGCCTCACTATAATCTTGGAATGTTTTTTCCTGATAGTTATCAGATGCTAATTAGGGAGACAAACAGGCATTCACCAGAGACGTCTGTATTTATTTTAGACTTAATTATGCTAACCTAGAAACAGGAATGGACAAGCATCCAGCACCTACTCTTCGGCTTGTTGTTCAGCTGGCAGCAGATAACCCCACTGCAGTGCATTATTTAGGATATAGGGATTCAGAGCCATCAACTCTGCCTTTCTCTTTTTTTTTTTTTTTTCTTCTTTATGGAGACATTCTACCTCAGAGTTTGGAGGAGACATGTAATCACTCACTGTGAGACAAGAAATTATTTTACGAGAACAAATGCTGGTTGCCATGGTTTCCGAGAGGCAGAAACTCCAAGGTCATTCCCTGAAAATTCTTCACAACCAGAGCCGGCAGTGAGGATACTCCCTCACCTTGCCGAGTAACCCTCCCTTGCCTATGAATACAGTCCTGCCTCCACTGGTGCGCATCTTCCTGTTTAAGCCACAATAACACCGATAAGAACATGATGTGAAAAACCTGCAATGTGTCTGAAAATAAAGTCAGGCCTGGACGTGCAAGCCAGTGGTTCTCCTGGTCAGCTGTCTTCTGCTTCCTCTGTGCATCTGCTGGAAAAGCGGACTCACCTGCCGTGTTTGCTGACTGGGGAGTTGCAGGTGCAACCACAAAACTTTCACCTGAAAGGAAGGCCAGAGTAACCCTGCACAGAGGGGCTGGCACACGGACAAGCAATGGAAAAGCACCAAAGATGGAACCACACATTTGCAGTTAGGAAAAAACATCAAAAGCTACATTTCATGGGTTTCTCCTCCAGGTCTGAAGTACAAAGGAAAAATAGGTTACTTTCTGTGACTGAGGCATATGGCATCATTACCGCTCCTGAATGCCTCGGTACTGACCTACATGCCAGTGACCATAAAGAAGACATCTTCAAACACACGTGCAAAACCCAGCTCTGTGACCCTTCAGTACCCCACCAAACCAGCAACCTTTACGCTGCTGAAATACTAACCTGCCAACACAGGGATTAGATGACATCTCCCCTTACACCGGAACTGCCAGGGCAAACTTATTAACATATAATACTATTCAGCCGTTTTTTAAAACCACTGATTTTCATTCCGGCATGAATTTACAGGGGAAGGCACATCAGCCTTTTGCTCATGCTTACAAATGCACAAAACCGTGCGCACATTATGCCATAACAAACTACAGTTTACTAAACTTGGCTCGTGTGGAAAGAAAATGCATCCCTCTAAGATGTGTCCAAAGCCTTCTTAGTGTAGCAAGCGTATTTCTTTGCATGATGGGGGTGTATATGGCGCCTCGGTCACTGGTGCCATAAAATTAATGACCCTTGAGAACTTGCTAATTTCCGTTTCTGTCAATTTAAAACCAGAAAAAAATGTATCAAAGATTAGAAGTGACCGGGGAAACAGCTACATTTAAGTGATAGAAATAACACTTTGCAGTGGATCAGTGGCTGTGCTCTGTGCACAGCTACAACTCTCAACCTGCCAAGCCACCCTCAGTGACTGAACATCTTGTGCAGAGGGAAAAATCTTTGTTATTAGAGCATGGGAGGGTGTATAGGCTGCCAATGCAACAAACTAATTTCTGATGAGATTCCTGGAGCCAGATAGGCGAGCAAGAAGTCTGTGAGTGGGACTAGACCTTCTGCTGCTAGCTTGCTATTCAAATCAGAAAAGACGGATGCACAAGGTTTATTACAGAGAAAGAGAAGCACAGATGGAGATTCAAGGGCTGAATTTTACAAAGGATTTAAGGACCCCAGCTCTGCTTAAGTCCTGCTTTCAGCATCTTAATTCCCAACTACCTTTCTAACACTTCAGCACAACTGCCATCTCTAGGGGAAACCTGCTACCCCCACAGCACCACAGTTTTGCCATGAAGCTGCCTGAACACACAGAGCTGTGTCTCTGCATTTGTGTACTCTTGCCTCAGTGTAAACAGCTCTTTAATTCACTAACACTTAACTCTGCTTGGGTATTGAGATGTCTGATCCTAGCTCCAGGTCTTTGGGCGCTTTTATCAGAAGTGCAAATAGAAATTCCACAACTGGTAAATAATTAGAAATGTTCGTCTTCTGGTGCTGGCAAGGGAGATGGTGCATCCAATAGCCGTGGCCCTGGCCTGGAAATCCAAACAACAACACTCTGTGTTGGTCCACCTCTGACTCATTATCTGTCCTTGAAGGAATCATGTTGACCTCTCTGTGCCCTGATTTTCCCAGCTTTGAAATAACAATGATATGTTCCCACACTGAAGCTATGTGGTCGGAAAGTGCTAACAATTATTTCTCTGTGACCCTTTTGTGAAAGCCAGAGGGACCTCTTCTATGGGAGTTCAGATGCTGACCCCTCTTAATTTCCTCACAAAAGTGTCTTTTGATCTGCCTTATCTTCATTTTCAGGCTCAGGTCAAAATTGTTGAGTGAGTCAGATGTACGTGTTTTGATCTGCCGTATTTCCCAAAATTATTTTTGGTGGGGAAATCCACTTTATGTAGGTACTTTAACTGAATGTATGTATTCATAACATCTGTATAGGACTAACTATTAAAAAAAAAAGAAAAAGAAGGAAAAAGAATGAAACGATAAACATATTCAAAAGATGTTACTGAGATATTTTGGGGTTTAATTATGTTATCTCTGTCTGTGGATATGAAATACTTAAAAATCTGCCCCTCTGTCTAAAACCAAACAAATCAATATTGAAGACTAGATTATATTTTCATCAGTACCGTAAGCATTCACATAATTTAGGAATCCTAAGAAACAAAGAAGAGCACAGTCTCAAGCTGTCTGTGTAATAAACCAACGGATTACTGTAATCGAAATATATAGAAATTACTATTTCAGCATAAACTTTCCTTTCCAAACTTTAAAACAAACAAGTTTGATTTCCTTAAGGGGTCTGCAGGGAGTCTGTGTTAGGCATTGCAATGGTACACGCTATGCCAGCAGAGTGGGTAATTTCCCTCCCTCTCTGAGCACACATGTCCAAGATGAAATTCCTGCAGTTTTCCCTTGCTACATTAAAGATTTGTATCAGTTTTCTGCTCACTAAATCATAGCTGTCCCACAGTCTGACACAAGCTGAGCTGAGAAGGGGAGGGGCACATATAGAGGCCACCATCACCATAACGTAATGTTGGCACTTAGTGTTTAAAATTCCATTTAGGCTGTCTCTCTTTCCTTTCCACCTTTTTCCTTTCCAGGTTCTCATTTTCAAAGTCTTTATTTTCCTTTCTTCCATCATGTTTGTCCTCTTTTCTCTTCTTCTAAAAAGCTCTCCATTTCACAACTTAATCTTTCCCCTTGGTTCAGTCTCTCTAGTGGCATCTTCTTGTTGCAATAGTCCCCCTTCCCAGTATGGGCATTTGCACAACCCATGGCACTCCATGTGCCTTTCTCTCCACTTATTATCTCCAACTTTTCCCTCCCTTGTCCTCAAGACCGCTCCACTCTCCCTTGCCTGCCCAGCAACACTTCTCTCTCCTCCAACCCCCCAGCCTCTCTGCTGGTGCTTGCCCCCTCATGGGAAGAAGACATTGAAGAAAAAAGATGTGCCCACAAGGCTCTCTTGCCTTCTCTGACTCCGGTAAAAGCCAGCCAGGTTTCCTTCACATCTTACCTGTCCTGTAGCACAACAAACTGTTGGATGGGTTTTCATCACCAGTTACTTTTGGTGTAGTCTGAACTGAAAAAAGAAATGGTTTTGGTTCATTTAAAATGAAGCATCTAAGTGACTTACTTTATCTAACTTAACTCACTGATGATACTCCAAGTCAAATACTCATCTGATATCCTGTTTGAGTATGTAACTGGTTTTTCTCTGGGGAGGACGGGAAGACAGCAGTGATACAAAAAAGCAAAAAAAAACCCAACCAAACCCAACCAACCAAAAAAACCCTTTCCAAAGCAAAAATTAAACCCAGTCCAGGTAAGGGTTTATGTGTGTATATAATACCAAAAATATATTCATGTACACATACAAATAAGAAAATTTTTCAGGGAGATATATATGTATATGCATACTTCTAAATATTTTCCATCTTACTTCTGCCCAATCATCATTTGCTTACCATCTATACACTCTAGTTTTCTTGTGCAGATTACAGCTGTTTGCTAAAATTACTCTACTCTCCAGTAAACAACCATCAGTATGGCAGTTACGCTATTAAAAAGAAAATATCTCCCACAGTTTCTCAGTAAAAATAACAGACTATCTCTCCCAGCACAGGTTACAGGCAGGAAACAAGATTGTCTGTCTCCAGCCACCCTCTCAGTGTGCACTACAGAAACGAATGCATTTTTCTCCATCCCACTGATTTACTCTTGTTCTCGGTGATGGAACAGAAGAGAATTCTCCAGATGCAAATATCTTGAGCTTAACTTCAGGAGGGTTTTATAATGCTGACATTTGCATCCTATGCAACGAGATTTTAGTAATTTATATGCCAATGTAATTCATGTCTTCTCTGACCCTACTTTCCTCCGCTGGTGGAGGCATTTTTGAGGAGATGTTTGCACATGCATGTACACAGTGTGCACATGGGGCAGATGGTTTTGTGGATTTATCTGTGTTGTATCTGAGAGTAAAATCAAAGAGCACGAGAGACTGCCTGGGTCTGCCAATATTATTGTACCAATCATTCACCTATTCTTGTGGGGGAAGGTTGGCAAAATGCCACGATCAGCCTTGTACTAATAAATATCTTCTGATGTAATAAATAGGGAAATGTGTTTTCAGTTCCTGCTTTCTACACCAGAAAAACACATCATGTGGACCAAATCAAATTATATATAAAAACAAGGGAGGAGGAAAGAGCTAAGTCTCTCTGCTTTATGTCATCACATAACAAAGGAGAAATTCCCCCATTTCTGATCAATAAAAGTTAATTCAGATGAGTAGATCATACTAATAAAATCATAAACTCCCATAGTTATTAGTTTAAACTTTCATCTCTGTTTCCCAGTTACAGTTTTGTTCAACCCAACTTCTGCTTTGGTTTTAGAGCCAAAAGACAAAATCCTTTTCTCCTTCACACAGAAGTATTTTGGGAGTATTGGTAAGGAAGTCGGTGGAGTTACATGGATGTAAAGTAAGAGAAAAGGGGAACCCATGTGTAGCCATCTCCTGTTGTGTCTCATGTGAAGCTTAGCCTGGTAAAGAAGGGCTGCTTCTGTGATCCAGGCCCTGAGTACTCCTGTAGAGGCATGAAAACTTCTTCTCTTGATTTGACTTGATGACCTCACGTCAGACCTCAAAAGCTTATTCTAAGATTTCATCCCAGATGGTGAATTTCTGGGATGTTGTCAAGATTCACTCTCTCACTGGTGTTTCAGCCAGCCACTGTTGCTTCCTCTAGCAGCTGGACTTTTAAAAATTATCCTTCCTGCCCTGTTTGCCATGAATTTGCCACATGATTCTGGAGCCAGGACTAGGGAAGACAGTGGTCACAGGGGAAGGGGCAAATCTAAATCTCTGCTGTACTATTCAGCTGCCTGGGCAGGTCTGAGGGGATGTGAACCTCTGAAGGAGAACGTGGCCATGCCTGCCAGTGTCAAATTAATTACTGCCTGTGAGGTGTAAAGAGCAGCTGTAAAAGGCTGGAGGGCCCAGATGCTGTTGAAGAGCGCTGGCAGGAACAACAGGAGGAAGATGTGGAGTGATTAGGAGCCTCTGCAAGATGAACAAGGACATGGAAACGTCAGTGATTAAAAACTGTAGGCCCAGAGGTACACGAGGCCTTCTGCTGGTTATGCAGGTCTGCAGAGCCCAGGAGAGTCCCCAGGTTTTCTCAGGCAGGAGGGTGGGACCCCATTGGGCATGGTGGATGCCCTGCCATCAGCAGCGGGAAAAAGGAAGGGGCAGGAGGCTGCATAGGAGCTGTTTGGGAGAGGCTTGGGTGATGCTAGGGTTTGGCTCACAGGTTGATCGGGGCTTCAGCAGTCTCCAGCAAGAAGAGGTGAAGGTAGTGACCAGCGCTAGTCATCTCCGCAGCATGGGCATTGCGAGCAGTGGTGCTGTCCCTGAGGGTGCTGGGGCTGCAAGCTGCTTCTCTGAGCCAGGCAGCTGTGGGCAGCAGGGTCTCTGTAAAAGCCAGGTGAAGAGGTCTGCTATCTGGTTCCCTTCTATCTAGATGTGTCCTTTATGCTGAACCAGCAAAGAAAGGCTGCTAAGAGCGGCACTACCCTCTGGGTGCCTCCTGGGAATCCCACCCCTCTGCCACATTTTGCTGCTATGTGGCCTATTGCCTAGGGGTACAAAGCAGAGCTCATGGCCCAGACAAGCTCCTCTTGTCTGGCCCTTCTGCAGGCAGCGGTTCTCCCCTTGGCTTGCAGAGCACTTAAGCTGGCATTTGTCCTCCATAACAGAACAAGAAGTGTGTCCACCTTGGCCTCTCTCCAGCATTTTGTCCAGTAGCAGTGAAGGGATCTGTGGTGGGTATGGCTGGAGGTCAGGCAGTGATGATGGCGAGAAAGGCCATTTCAAAAACACAAATTATACTGTATGCAGCTCCCTCAGTGCCTCTGTCTTTCATGCCTGTATTTCTGAAAGGCCATAACCATCTTACTGTTTCCATCTCTACAGCAATTCCATTCTTTCTCTTGTTCTTTCTTTAGCATTTAACTGATCCACAAGCTAGAAGCTATTTGGCCTTTAGTGCTCTCTTGGAAGCGTTATGTGGTCAATGCTTCATCAGAATTAGAGACCCTGTACTTGATTTTATATGGTTTGGGTTTTTTCTCCATCTGACCTGCTTTCTTCCAGAACAAAGCCTCAACCTGAAATGCCAGAACTGGACGGACACAAAGACCTGATGAAAATGGAGATAGTATGAGGCTGATGAATGTGAAACAAAACCGAATACTGATCATTGTTGCCCTGGCAGTCACTCCTTCCTTATTCTTGCAAGTAACAAAATTGGCTCCTGTAACTTTTCTGGTTTTCTGCTGTCTTTACTCTTGCCAGTTCAAAAGGCAGTTGCCTGTCATTGGGGGAAAAAATGTTTTGACATAAATGCTGGATATGCACCCCTTGCTGCCACTAAATCAAAATTCTTGTCTCAGGCAGAAATCAGAGAGTAGGTTTGTATCACATCTACCTCACATCTACCTTTTTGCTGTGTATACCTCCACTGACTTCTGTCTGCAGCCTGCCATGGCTAGGGCAGTCCCCTTTGCCAACTTAACCTCACAACCACTAAGAGATGCTTCAAAATATGGAAATGGGTGCTTTATGCTGAGCTGACTAAATGACTGTTAATCACCTATTTCCCCTCAGACCAGTAAGCATTGAAATGACAAGAGGTTTTGCTAAGAAGTTGTAGGATTCCTCAAGATGCTCCATCTTGGCTTGAAATCAAAAGCAAAGGGAGTTGAATAACTAATGTTGGCCTGTAGATCCATGTGAGGATAGGGAGAGGAGACAGGGCTGAGTATGGAAAATCACATCACTCTGTAGACATTAACAGCTCTGTCATATCTGTTGGAACAAGTTCACTGAGGTCGTGGATTAACTCACAGGTTTTCCTATTCCATAATGAATTTTTATTTAACAAGACTGTGTGTATGCATGTGTGTTTCCAGGCCAAAAAAAAAAAAATGTAATCATCAGGTTAAGAAATTGGAAACTCAAGAAATGAGAGGCTTTGGGTTTGGACCTTCCTTACGGCATCAAACAGATGTTTCCTTCCACTCTAACTTGCCAGAACTTCTTGTGCAGTCTTGACTCATCCACAGTGCAGTGCTTTGTCTATAAATCTTTGTCCCACTGCTGTCAAGAAAACGAGCCCAGCTTTCAGGAAAATTATGTATAATATCATCCTTGAGCAAATGATCAGCTACTGAGGCTTCCTAGGCTGAGTGTTCCTCTAAGACTGGGTACAAATACCAAGCACTCCTGTGCATTCTGAATGGCTCATGTAAACAAGGTTAGCGCTTGTACCCACATTGCCATTTCAGGTAAGATTTCAATTAATATGGATGCCTTTTAACACTAAACTCCCAAAGACAAGTCTCCAGGAAAGGGTCTGTTCCTACAGTCAGGCTCCCTCCTAGTTACTGTAATGACTCTGTATTAAGATGTTATGAATCTGAAATGTCAGCGAAGTTGTCAAGCAGCCAGTTTGGGATACACTAGTGAATTTGGGTATGAATAAAACTGTTTAACTTAAAATCCCACATGCTGGGAAGAGGGAGAAAACAAATAGCAAGTCTGCTATGCAATAAATCCATTCCACTGTTACTGCACAGAGAGAACTGGGTGCATGTTTAACAGTTTTCCTCTAAGTATTAGGTCTGTTTAATTTAGTATTTTTCTATGGCCTAATCTCTTTTAGAAGTAGCCACTTGGTTCTGTTTTATTATCATTGATGAAATATGACTGTTGCCACAGTCTGGAACAAGGCGTGAAGCTAGCAAAATGCCTGGAGGATGGGGACATAGTACCAGTGGCTGGGATGAGCGACCGGTTCCCATAGAAAACCGACAAAGAAGAGTTCTGTCACAGCCCTGTCAGGGGGACTGGAGGGGTTGTCATTCAAGAGGGCCCTATCACAAAGTGTCCTGTAAATTGATACTGGCTTGTGTAAAACATTTCACCTACAACTGCAACACTGAAGTGAAGTGCGATGAAAGGCCTCAACAGAGCACAGGAGGGACCCTACTGCCCCTGGGATAGCGACTCGACATGCAGTTGAAGCACCCACTACAAACCAGCTTTGCTCCAGCACCATGGGGAAGTTGCCTCTGGGAACTGAAGAGTACTAATTTTTTCAGGGACTTATCTCTGTGAGTCTTCAGGCTGAGCTTGTCTGATCAGTCTAAAAACTGGGATTTGCTCAGAAACAACATAACCCGAAAATACAACTATGCTGTAATGAGCCCCACATGCTGTTCTTGCATCTCTTGGAGTTTGAAGGAAGCAAGAGGGTTTGTGAGGTACAAATCTACAATTTAACCAGTTCTTCAACAAAGGTCAGGTGTGTATTTACTTTGCCTGCAAAGCAGATGCATTTCTGTCACCTTTTTTCTCTTTATAATAAAGGCTGAAGGGGGCGTTCTGAGTTAGGCACTTAGAAATGTCCACTCAGACTTTGGCATCAAGTTAATCATTGACACAAGCACTCCATGGTTTTAGGGTGCTGCTGGTTTGGTGTGTAGTTTGGCACGTGTCCGGTTCCAAACAGAGAAGTCCCAACCTCCCCGGCTATTGGTGAAAACCGAGTTGATAGTAGTGGGTGTGTGTAGTTTCTGTACAAGTCTTGCTAGACCCATGCCTGAGAACAGTTTTATCTGCATTATGTGTAGAGAAGGAGGGGAAAATACAGCCTGCCAATTTGATGCAGCTGTGTTGTGTAGGAGTCTGATTTGCCTTTGTACAGATTAATTATACAGCCAAGGAGTTTCCAGTTCTTGGCACAGGCTGCTAAAGCATGGATAAGCTTAGCATTTCTTTGCTACCAGCAAGAACCACTGGACAACTGTCCCATCTTCAGAAGCTGGAAAAATTGGATGCAGAGGGGAGGCCAAAGCCTGCCCATGAGGCTAACTCAGAGATTGGAACTGATCCTCCCTGAAAATGAAGGGAAATCCTTTTAACACCAAGCAATTAGCTCTGCTCCAAGAACAGTGCCCCTTGCAGTTGACTGGTCTTTATGCCCTGGGAAGGAGATGTGAAGGCTGTTTCACACTGATTTTCTAGTTCACCTGTGACTTGAACTAACACAAACCCTTTTACATCCCTTCAGTAAACTTGTGTTTTGCTAAATATTTGGGGGTAATAGCTAGCTCAATGAAGAAGCTTCATCAAAATCTACCTGTCAAAGCCTATGCATTTTGGCTGAAGCCAGTGTTTGCCTGAGAATATACTGGCTGTGCCTCCAATGGGCAATGCAGCCTGCACATTCAGGGTGTCATACAGTGGAGGGCAACAGCAGCTCAGTCTCACTTGTCGGGATGTGTTCTGCTTTGCCTGCACCGTGCTTCGGACAAAGGAATGCTACACTATCATCTAAAGCCTTAAGGTTTGTGGGAAAAGTACCTGTGGACAAATCCAGAAGAATTCAGCCAGTCATGGAATTTATTATCCTCAGTTTGACCTGTTAGATCTGCTTCATAGATCTGAGCACCGTGCTTGAGGTTAAAGTATGTAGCACCTGTGCTAATCTCTAGATTGCAAAGGAAAAATTAATTGCGGCATGCTCACAGAGAACAAAACCTCTCTGGCTCATTGATGTCAGCAGCAACTTGAATGCTGCTTGTTCTATCTGCAGGGATTTTTTGGAGCTTTTTTTTCTGTGTTAGAGGGGCCCCATGTTGAATAGCATCTCCTGCTGATGATGCAGATAAAGAAAAGCATCTTGTGTCTTAATACAGAGCCTGAATTCCCAGGAAGCTGTTTAGATCTTGGATGACTAGGATGTTTTGTTGAAAATGTCACACTAACACACTAATGCATGCTAACAATCCAATGAGTTCATAAAGTTTGAAAAAGCACTTACAAAGAACAGATGATGCAAGACAGGAAAAAAAAGGAGTAATTTGTTTTTCTCAATACAGTTGATAGACGCTTGGAAGTTAAACATTAAATACTTGCTGGAAGTCAAAATCTTCCATTGTCCTGCTGATGTGTCCCTCTGTTTGCTTTCTCTTCCTTATTATGAATTGAATGTTGGAGGAATTATTATACTTAAGAACTTACTGTTGTGTTACTGTTCTACTGAAATCTTACCAGAGTTTCAGAATCCTTTCTTTGCCCACTTAGGATCAGGCCATGACATTCATGTGGAAGAAGGGGCACAAGGGGGGCAGAAAAACATACACTCACCAGCATCACTCAGTGAGTACAAAGGCTATGTCCAAGTCCTGCTCTTTCATCCAAGCCTCCTGAAGCCTTCACGAGAGCATCCTTACTGAAGGGAAGAAGCTTGACACCAGGGAGGGATTGGCTCTGCACTACATTATTTTAGTATATGCCAGGATGAAAATGAATTTAGCAATTGTGCTTGGGACAGCTGATTGCCTTACAGATGCCTCCTTGCTCCCACTCTGTTTCTTAAGGTTGCAACTGTTTCCCTTTTGGAGTCTAAGTTGGCAGAAAGTCAGCAGGTAGATTTTGCCAAGCAAATTCCCTCTTCTAAGAGAAGCATTGATTGTGTGGAAATTGTGGGTTTGTTTCTTCCCCTCCCTTTCCCCCCCCCCCCACCTTAGAAACAGGGAGGGGTTCAAATGAAACACATTCAGCTTGAGAATTTAGTTAACTAGATTGAAATAATGACTGAGTCAGCAATGTTTCTCTAGAACAGCTCAGATATTTTTATTCAAAACTTATACCTGCCAGCTGCATTATGAAATACAGAAAGAGTTGTCTCCATCCACGTGAAGAGATGAAACACACATACGCTTAGACTAGTTTAGGGCCTCAGCCAGTTCTGACAGTATTTAGGAAAAAACAGCATAATTTAGAACTTGTGACAAACACAAATGTCCCAAGCAGCGTGTCTATGTTGTGTGGCTTTTGAATATTGCTCTGTGACTCTATACTGGTAAATAGAAGTCTGCCCTGTTCTGGCCAAAGCTCTATACTTGATACCTTAGTGCAAAATCTCCTGACCAGGCTGTGTGCTTCAGAGGCAAGACCCACGGGAGTCCACAGCTGCCTGATTGCAGGGCAACATCACAGGAGGCAGCACTCTGCAAGGGACCTTCCATGGTGTAATCTCTGGAACTACTTGGTGGTCTACATTCCCTTCTTTTAGGTAGCTGGCTAACTGGGACTAAACCTCTGGTTATTCCTTGCTTTTTTCTTTTCTTCCTGATGATTAAAAACCATACACAGCACACTCAAAAGTCAGGAGTTAAACTAGGCATCTAGTCAAGCTGCAGCCTAATCCCATCTGCCCTGCAGGAGGATTCCAGTGCATCTGGTGAGGTCAGGGAAGGACACCTAACAGTCTTGCATCCCAGTCCCATGGCTTCACAATGCAGTCCTTCCTGCGTCCAGCTCTGAGGCCCTCAGCACAAGAAGGACATGCAACTCGTTGGAGCGGATCCAGAGGAGGGCTACAAAAATGATCCGAGGGTTGGAGCACCTCTCTTGTGAGGACAGGCTGAGAGAGTTGGGAGAAGGCTGCAGGGAGACCTGATTGCGGCCTTTCAGTACTTAGAGGGAGCCTATAGGAAAGATGTGGTCAAACTTTTCAGCAGGTCTGGTTGTGACAGGACAAGGGGTAATGGTTTTAAACTAAAACAGAGTAGATTTAGACTAGATATAAGGAAGAAATTCTTTACAACGATGGTGGTGAAACACTGGAACGGGTTGCCCAGAGAGGTAGTGGAGGCCCCATCCCTGGAAATATATAAGGCCAAGTTGGATGGGGCTCTGAATAACCTGATCGAGTTGAAGATGTCCCTGCTCACTACAGGGGGGTTGGACTAGGTGACCTCTAAAGGTCCCTTCCAACCCAAACCAATCTATGATTCTATGATTCCTTTCTTCCGTCTATACCTCCTTGTTTACCTACTTGGATCTAAGAGCTTTGACTTAAACATGCTAATTGTTTAGCAAGGGAACACTCTGGAAGGCTGTTTTAATGGCTGTCAATTAAAACTTGGCAGCAGACTTTTGCTATGACACAGTAGACAAACCAATGGATCAAGGTCTTTGAATGCCTCATCCTATCCATGTGTGCTCCCATATGTCCCTCCTACCCTTTACCCCCTTTGATGGATTAACTCTTTGTTATAATTCAAGTGGTTACTTGTTGGTGGGTTATAAACCCCCACTGAGTATCCTTGCTTAAATATATGAATACAGATATCGATGTATACAGGCAGCAGGTGCTAAACTTTTTTTTTTTAACTTCATGAATCTCTGGCTGGAAATACAATGCAATACCTTCAGGGCAACAAAAATTGTGCCTCCTGTGCAGAGCAAAACCTTGTAAAATCAATCTAGAAGGAACTGCTCTTCTTTTTGTATTTTATTCTGCTGATTTATTCAGCTACTCACCTCAGCATGGGACTAGATCTTTTATTTTAATGGAAGACAATTTTGTCTTCTCACAGGAAGGACTTACTGGTCATAGCCAGGTTTTTCACTGTTCCTTGTAATTACCAAAAATAACGATAAAATAAGACAGTACTCTATCTATGACTAGTCATTAAGTGAGTGATGAAGGATGTAAATTGTATATCTAACTTAAATGGATGCCCCAACCACAGTGTTGTACAGGAAGGGTTAGAGGATATAGAGGAAACGTTTACTGAAGTTAGTGAAGTTATAGCAGAGTGGCTAAACTTGACCTCTGGAGCTCGAAACCATGGCAATAAGGGGATGGGTCTATCTTTAGCAAAGAGTAACATGCAATGTAAATCTCATGCATGCTACCAAGTCAAATATTTAGGGTTCATACACAAAGAGGACCAGCATATCATGTTCTCTCTTTTTCTGGCAGAAAACATCCAGTACATGATAACCAACATCTGTGCCAGTGAAATAAGCACCAGTATTTCACATAAAGCTATGTCTAAGATCTCACTCCTGTTCACTTAAGTAGTAAGAGTTACAGAGAAACACAGTTAAAAGGTCAGTACTCTGCAGAAGATGCTATAGAGGCTTAACCTGTCAAGATCTGTGCACACAACCACAGTGCCTTTGGAGGGGGAGCTATCATGAGGAAGGTCTCTCAAGTCCTTTGGGTGACCCTTCTGGTTTCTGTGGCTTTGCTTCTCAAGATTGCTTAGAGGAAATATGTTTTAACAGCTTATAAAGCCACTGTTCTGCTGCTTCTTGGACATGGTCCAGAAATATGTTTTCTGCTACCATTAGCTAATATCAAATACTTAAAGTCATATAAGCCTTATCAAGTTCTTCAGGTGTAAGTTGTCTATAATGCACAACAGTTTCTGTGCATGTTTTTATTTTTGGCTGATTCCATGGTTTACCACCCTGAGCATATATTCATATCTTCTGAATGCCTCCTGAAGATACCTTTCTTACAGTAATAGGACCAAGATCTATGGCCATGTTCAGAGGTTATAAATTCTCCCTGGAAAGCATCTTGAAAATGGGACTTAGACCCATACTAACAGACATGCGTGACTGGCAGTGCTAAGAACCACTAAAATAGTTTTTTAACGGTGGACTTGCTGCTTGTTTCTATCTAAGAATTTCACTAGAACATGTTTTTCCCATGCCGGTCTAGTGCATTATTCTCAAGATTTTTTCACGAGCAGAAAAACAATCTATGTAAATTTTATTGTGAAGATGAATACAACTTTATCCAAAAGGTCAAGACTGGATCTTTCTGTGGAACAAAACTGAGAAGATCAAAAGTTATAATTATGGATTAGTATTAAATTAAACTGGGTTTAAACATCTTTGAAATAGCAAATAACTCTGCAAGTTAATGCCATATTTCAAAGTAGTTAGGGGGCCCTAGAAATAAGTCCAGCCTCTGATTTCTACACAAAAAGCTGAAAGGAGGTTGCTGGGGTAGATAATCCTCTTATTACATTGCCAAAATTATTTCAGGGATTGTTCTGTGGAAAAATTTGACCTGGATTTATTCATGCTAAAGGTCTTCCATCGCTGTCCAGCTCTATCCAACTGCAGATAGAGAGATATCAAAGATGAAGAAAAGAATATAGTCTTGTATGAATTTGCTACTAAACTGCAATCAGCCATTCATTTTGCAAGCTATTGATAGCATAGACTGAATGTGTAGCAACTTTGTCACTACCTCCAGAAAGGTTAATGTACAGCACACTGTGTAGAACTATAAACATTTAATAGGAAAGGAAAATATTCCAGGATATCTTAAACAATGAATCATAACCAATGTGGACCCAATAACTATCAGAGAAGTTGCAGCACATAGGCTTTGCTGACACAGGGACATCACTAAGACATCGAGGAAACATTTCAGTGCTTAGCCATAGCAACCACGAGATATCTGTCAAATAAAGTGCATTATCACTTAAAGTAAGGTTACAGTGAATACGACATTGGAGACTGTCTCCTACCTTTACCAAATTATCTTTCAAGGGGACACACTACTGCTAAGCAGCAAGAACTTGGCCTTAAGGACTATCCAAATAAAGGCTAATTTAGAGCTAACATGTAATTTTCTCCACATTTTATTAAGGTATGTTAGTTGTTCTAAAGAAAACCTTTTGCTACTGTTGATGATTTTTCTTTTAAAATGAAGTTCATAGAACTTACCACCTGCTGTCCTCCAAGTCCTGGTATTACAATGTGTAAGTCAAGGCACTCTAATCTGACCAATCTATGTGATCTTTGTTTGCATTAGTACTGGTCTGAAAGGCATTCCCCTCTACTTCTTCACGTGTTACACAACTATCACAGATTGTTTCTTTCACTGCAGTCTCAACCATTCATTTTAAAAATCATCTGAACTTATTTTGCAGAACATGCCTTCTGCACAGGTGGGTTTTTTTCCTCTTGCCAGTGGTTCTGCACTTCTGTGGAGTACTGAGCTGCAAACAACCTCCAGTGAACAGATAATTATACAGAATGGCTTACTTTATTTCTTATTCGTCATCTTTTGTTTGATGCAATTCCTGTTATGGCGGTTTGCCTATGTTTTTCCTGAATAGCTTATTAAATTTTTTGTCTCTGTCTTCATGATTACAATGAACATAATTTTCCTCATGTTTTGAGGCAGAACATGCCTAAACAGGTCTCCAACATACTGTGGCTATGTGCTAGTTCTGCTCAAGGGGGCAATTTCATAGCACAAGGCCAAAGCATGCAGCCTTTTCATACTCCATGCAATATAAAACCTAAACAATCAGTGCTGTCTGTTCTGAGAAGCAATAACTAACAAACAGAAAGTCTCCACCCACAGATGTTGTGTTCTGACAGTTTTCCTCGAGGAGCTAGTACATAGAAATATGTCTGGAGGTCACTCGGTCCAACCTTCTCATTGAAGCACCAGTCAAGTCAGCTGTGGATTTGTCCGGCTGGGTCCTGAAAACATCCAAGGGTGGAGAAGGGCAAAGGGATCACTTGTGGAAACTTGGCACAGCTTATCAGAGTGGCATCCAAGAGTGACGAGAGAAGCGGCAACTGTCATTGCAAGGGCACTTGCTACCATCTTTAATACATTTCTGAGCTCTGTGCTGTTGTTTCTTGAATGGCAAAGTTTAAAGTTGAGATCCACAGCTTCAAGTGAGCTTGCTAAGAAGTCTAATACAAAAATGCAACAGACATTAGACGTAAGATCAAAGTATAGTGAAAAAAAAATAAATAAGGTAATCATCCTGAGGGCGTCATCTGTGATGGCTTTATCAGGTGAATTCTGTGAAAGCTGACACAGCACAAACAGATGTCAGTGTGTGACAGGGGAAATAATCTGTCAGTGACTGAAAAGGAATTGTTTTCCAGCTGCAGGAATACAGGCAGTGGTAAAGATGGTCTAGGAAATGTACCAGCAACCCTTCTGCCTTGATTCTGCCTCTGTTGCACAAGGCAGTGTGCCCAGTCTTAAGGTGAGTGGGTGTAGCTCAAGAAGTTGAAGATTCCCTAGGGGTAGCTTAAAACTGCATTTTAAAATGAAAGCATGGGACTTTGGTCACTCTCACTTCAACATATGTCACTGGGGAAAAGGACCATGTGCGAAAGCCAAAAGGAAGGAAGAACATACCCACGAAATGTAAGGAGAAATAAACAAGGTATTTCAGACTGGAGTAAGTGTTCTGGTTAATTTAATATTATAAGCATCAGGCATACTAGATACTTAGGCAACATGGCAATATGCAAACTAATACAATGGCCAACAAACTTGACTGTGCGGTGTGGTCACTTTTGTGCTAAAGTATGCAGTAGCAAGCTTTATGCAACTGGTGGATATGCTACAACATAAATATGGATAAGCAAGTTGCTGGTTTTAGTAGTGCTGAAAAAGTGCTTCACACGCTTAGCAAAACAGTCTGAAAATGGAGATGAGCATGTCTAATGTGAGAATTTAAATCCACACCAGAACACTATCAGTGCAAAGGCTGGGCTGCCCCATCCTCTCTTCAAAGGGTCACAACAAAGCAATGTACTGATAATTTGACTTTATGTTTGAGGGGTTCTGAATCAATTTCAAGAATAAGAATGTTAAAGTTGATTTCCTGGCCATGTCTCTTCATTTGGTATTATATGGGGTTAGTCTTCTCTTTTGTCATTTAAAATGGCTGGCAGGAGATGTGAAGTCCCACCACTTTTGTAGGCCTGTGGTTCTTCAGAATAGAATGACACACAAATACCACCATTACATTTCAGTGTTTACCTCACAGATATATTTGATAATGATAAAGTGTAACTGGTCTGTTATATGTAACAGTTCAGTTACACTTAAAATGAAACAGTATTTTTATCCTGAAGTTCTTTGAGCCTAGTAGAAAAAGCAGGAAAAGGTCAGCATGTCCCAGTTTGGTGTGGGCATCCAACCTGAAACATTACAAGTGCTGCTCTACCTGGACTATTTGGAATACAGCAAAAAGAAGATTAAATTGGACTTTAAAATGTTGAAAATCAGTTGGAGGAATAATGATTGACAAGACAAGACAAAGTCTGGATAAACTTTGTTAAAATCTGGATAAGTTGTTAAAATGGGCTAGTAATATGAAGCTGTACAGTATGTGCTTGTGATCAGACAAGCAATGTTACAGAAATATCCTAAGTCCTATCTTTTCTTTTATCTTGAAAGTATTTAATCTACTTTTCATTACTATGTCTGAAAACACTATTACCAAAAGTATTAAAGGATCTCATGCTTCATTGGGAGTACAAACATGAACATCAAAAAATGCAAGCAGGATTATTTGGATCAAGAACACTTTGGTACTGGGACTACATACATATTTTTTTTTATTTTGCCCATATTTTTTTTTTTCCTTCTTGTATTATCTGTTGCTGGAACATTTCATAGAAAAACCCCAAAACATACCTTTGGTCTATCTGTGTCTCTCTGTCTTCTTAAAGACGGGATAACTGTATTTTTCTCCCCTGAAAGACTGACATGTTGGAGGTTAAGACTAATGAGTAGAAAGGACTAACAAGCAGAAAAGACTAACAAGCAGAAGCAGTCCATCTAAGTTGGCTTGCACAACCCATCCAGCTGGCCTTGGCAGAAAGTGCAGAGATCCTCTGCACTCATGGAAGATAACACAAGATGTTCAATGTGGCCAGACAAGTGAGTCAGAAATTTTTAATCACAAAGCATCTTCATTTGGCTGTATTTAATTCAAACATCTGTAATTCGCAAAAGTGCTCTTGTCAAGACAGAAATCATATCATGTGCTCAAGTTGATGTATCCCCAGGTGAAAACCCCTGGTTTTGTAAAAGTGAACTGAACATTCTCAAACATCCCACACATTATCTCCATGTAAGGTTCAAGCGCAGAGTGATACAACTTCCACTCCTTTTCAGTTTAGTAATCTAGTTTGAAATAAATCTGGACAATGCAACACCAAAATACAGATTCTTGTGTGCTGGCTTCCGGCTCCACTGCAGTCCAAGAGGAAATTCCATGTTCTAAGGAAAATCTTTTCCAAAGGCTTGGATCACAAGTCCTCTAGAAACAAGCATAGAGCTGTTTAAAGTACAAAACAGGGAAAGAAGATCTTCAAAACAATCTCTGCACTGTTTTTCATTTACTGAATGCAATTGTTATACAATGAAGTTTTCTTCCCTTAGTTTGAATTTAGAATAATAGAATCATAGAATATCTTAGTTTGGAAGGGACCCATAAGGATCATGGAGTCCAACTTGAGTCCAACTCCACTGAGTCTAACTCCACTTTCCATGAACAGGTGTAATCTGTCATCAAATGGACTTTATCTGTTAGGTCTCTGTCAGTTCTTAGGCAGTGCAAATAAGCACTAAAACTCCTGAAATATTTCTGTTTGACTTTTACAGAGAAATAAGATGCTTCTCCAGGTGCACAACTTTGTACCAAAACTGTATTAGTAATCCTTGTTTTTAAAAACTGTTAGTTATTAAACTTCACTTCTGTCTATAAACACCTTCTAGAAACTGACATGCCTGTCCTTATTCACAGGAATTTTACTTCTACACTCCTTGTGTTACAAATTGCCTGATACCTGTTTTTACTGATGTGAAGATGTTCTCATCTGCTTGCTCAACTATGCTTGCTGCTTTTCCTGACCTTTAAACTCTTCTTGCAGAAATGAGTACAGCACCAGAGTCATACTAAATGTCAATAGGCGGGGGTAGTTGCACTGAAGCATTCAAGTTATCCATCTCCCAGAGAAAGAGACAAAACTTATTTTATTGAAAACACTGTCATGCTGCATGACAGCGAGTCTCATTGCTATGGAGGAGGTACCAGTTTGGAGAGCCAGAGGACAGAGGTCCTGTCAGAGTATGGGAAAGTATCTAGAGTAGAGACTGCAGCTACCTGGCTGTTTTCAGTGGTGTTCTTGGCTATAGACTTTAGTATGTCAGAGGAGAAGGCTAAGCCTGGATAGATCTTAAAGAACTTGAATATTGTGTGTTAAGAACAGCATGTATGAAATGCACATTTTCCTCAGCTCTGACACCACTGATAAATCTGTGGCTCTGTGAAACCAAGTCGTGAGGGACTCTGCTAGTTTTGTCATGGCATAACTCTGTCCTGGAGAGGAAGACAAGCCAGCACCTAGCCAGCACCAAGCAATATAAGCTTCCTGACTGTACATATTGTAACCTGTAGCTAGTTTTAACTTCCAGAAGTCCAGAAAAAAAATGGTTCTATGCTTTGATTTCTATGTATTTCCCATCTGCATATAAATTCTGTAATGTATACTGAGAGTTGGATGAAAGCACAACAAATAGGGAGAGAATGGACCCACTTCAGCATGGTGGTGGCTGAATTATATTCCCATGAGATTTTACATGTACAAACAATTCCTGAAGCGTTTCCTGTAGCTGACAGCTTCAGCCTCAACACTGTAGCAGGCAGCTAGTTAACACAGACAAACAAGCCACTCCTTACTGTCCCAGGCTTTTCCAGGAACAGTGTCATTTTGTTTTATTTCCATACCAGCCTTGAATAGTAAAGACTTAACAGAGACATCACCCTTACCTTCCATCTGTTCTTTTTTCACTGCCTTCCACTTACTGTCCTCTGCATGAAAACACTACAGTATCTATTTAAATAAACAAGTAAAGATAGAAATTCTGGATTTTTAATTTATTAACCTAATAATTTATTAATAAAATAAAATTTGTTGCTAAAATATTTTAAGTTGTCAAGCTATCACACAAGTCCCGTGGGTCTATCAGTACATAGTCTTTGCTCCAAGTTTGAACACACTGGACTTAGCTAGAGCTGAGAAAATGGAAATGGTGCTTAACTTTTCTATGATAAGGAACTTACTTGCTTGGAGAACGGTTTAGATTTTGGACTCTTTTGTTGCTTGCATGTAGTAATACCGAAGCACTTCACATGATACAGTTCTTTAAACTTAGCAAGTGTCACCTTCTGTGTAAGAACAGGCACAGAATTGCTTCTACTTTATAGCAGGAGCTGACAACATGCTGAAGGAGCAAGAAGACTGGGAAATCTGGTGAAAATGGAGAATGAAATACTTCTTGAAGGCTTGCTGGGTGGAAAAAGCTGCATTGTCCCCTGCTGCCCTCATGATTCAGGGCGTTTCAGCCAACAGGATGAAAGATTTTTTTTGTAAGACCACCATACTGCAAGGGCTGTTCCCCAAACCACCCCCTCTAAGCCAACAGCAATAGCACTGGAAGTGTTGATTTCCTGACGGCTTGTGGGATGCACTAGAGCATTCCTGTCTCCCCTTTCCTGCATTCATGTTCCTTTCTCTTTTTCCTCCTCCAGCCAGGGCCTTGGAAGAGCCCTGGGGAACCTTTCAGTAAGTCAAGAGAGCAGACCTGATGATGGTAAAAGGGCAATGTCCATTCCTACATGGTGGTTCTGCACTCATTGAAATAAAAAGTTCTCATCCCCTATCCTAGATAAATTAGCTTATTAAATACAGATTGACAGACAAAACATTCTTAGAATCCCTCCATTTTGGTTTATATACAAAACAGTCACATTACCCCCCTGCCTCTCCCAAAAGGCCCCAAACCAAACCCAAGCAAATTTTTTTGACTATTAACGTAAGCTAAAAATCAAGTAGGGAGTGGAGCAAGAATTAGTTCCATTTCAAAGACCATCACTGTTTAATAACAACTTTCATGGATGCACTATAAAAGTCTTCCTCACAGCAGCATTACTAGCACAAAAAGCAAATAAACATAGTACAAACAGCAAATCAAATGTAGTAAAATGAGGTGGCAAATTGATATAGTAAAAATGTAAGTTTAAGATCCATGTCATTGGGTACAGGTTCACAAATCTGTGCAGTAAACAACTTTCAAAAATGCAAAGCTGCATTTACGTTTTTCTGTAATTCACAGTCCAGCAGAATATACGCTTTCCTCCTAAAATAGACAACTTGCTGACAAACTGAACTGTCATTCCACTGCTTGATGGGGTGGAAGAACTGACATCTGTGCCAATTTCATTTGAAGAGTAAGTCACTGTAATCCTCAGCCCTGTGTCCAAGCCTCTATACCTCTGATTTGGGCTGTAAGCAAAAACTACAGATGTGTGTTTCAGGTTTAGGCCAGCATTTACCCAGTTAGCAAAAACCTGCATCTATGAAGCTACAAGCTATTATTTTCATAAGGAAGTGTTCTTTACTTACTTTTTTTTCAGTAATAGACCTGATATTTAAGACCTTTCCAATGCAGGAGTAAACAACAACTTCCTGTTGCAAGTGATCAAGGAGCCAAGAAAAGAGGTGCTTGGTTGGACCAGGCACTTACAAACCAGGAGGAACTAAATAGGGCAGGGCCCTTGGTGAAAAAAGATGTGGGGAAGGCTGGGGTTCTCAATGCCCTCCCCCTCTCTTTCTTTACAGGCACAACACCCTCAGATATTCTAGGCTTCTAAGACCAGTGGTAAAGTCCAGAGTGATGTAGAGTCAACCTCAGTGGAAGACAATCAGCAACCTGATCTAGTTAGTGGTGTCCTTGCTCACTGCAGGGGGGTTGGACTAGATGACCTCTAGGGGTCCCTTCCAACCCAAAACATTCTATGATTCTATGATTCTAACATGTTTATAAACTTGTGATAATATCTAAAATCAGTGAAGGTAATTCTTTCAGACCTTGCTTCAAGCAATAAAATGTATGTGATATCTACTTCCCTGGAAGCTTTCTCTGTGTCTCAGAGAAAGGTGTCAATAGCAACATTTTAAGAAACCTAGTGGAGGACAGTGAATTGGGACAGATGTCCCAAACTCAGAGGCTTCTCATTTTCCAGCTCCCAGCGCCTTTGACTAAAGCCTTCCAAAGACTCATTTGAGTATTTAATGAAAAGCCATGTAAGCAGCTGCTGCTAATCACAGTGGATAAAGTAAAAATAATGAAGTCTTGCAGAATCAGAGCTATGCAATATTACTTGGGCCTGTAATACAGCTACTTCTCTACTTGAAAGCTGGAAATGATTTCTGACCTGGCAAGGATAGCCTGTACCCTGCAGATGAAAGACCCCACGTGAGTGCAAAGCAGTGCTGTGCTCTGGCATGTTTCCTGGTTTTGTTTTTTTTTTCAAAAGTGTTATGGATATAATGTCAACAGAATTTCATACAGGGGTCACTTTCTGTTTTATCCATAAGAAAGGTTTTCCATCTTCCTCAATTACAATATTTGACCTTATTTTTTCTAGCACTTAGATTAAAAAGGCCTGTCTGATCTCTCTTTGCAGTCTCTGGCCTAGAGGACAAAGCATTTGTTGGTCAAGGCACACATAGTCGTCACTTAATTTTCACTGTCAGCCTGCTGTGTGGCTTCATCGCCTGAATTGCCTTTGTAGAATGTGGACAGTGACACTAGCATCCTTTGGGAAGGGCTTTCAGATGTACTCCATATAGCACCCAGCAAGTAAGAACCGAACACACTGTGCTTTAGTGCCAAAGATGTCACTTCTCTGTGCCTGGGGAGATCAAAAACTCTCTGACGCATGAATCAGTTCCAGTAGAGATAAGAAAGCATTAATGTCATTATACAAGGTATTGGCAACATTTTCCCAGCACACTGTGCAAGTTTCATGTGGCCCATGCTTAGGAAAGATTTACCTAAACTGAAAAAGGTATAGGACAATATTGGCAAAATGATTAGAAGAGGGGACATAAACAACTTCAACTTGCTTAGTATAGAAAAACCTTTGTTTTGTTAGAGGATATGACTGCTCTAGAGAAATACACAGGAAAGGAGGAGGGGGTCTGAACAAAAAAAGAGGGAGAAGAAATCAATTAACCAATGTTGGCATGGGAACAAGCGGGCAGTGCCTGTAGAACTAAACTGGAGATGAAAGGTTTCTCCCTTCCAGACAGGTGAGGTTGTGTGCGCTTAGGCTAACAGCATAACAAGATCACGAAGAAACGCATGGTCGCTTTATAAACAGTATTGCATGATGTGGTTACTGGTAATACCCGGAACAGGTCTCGGTGACAGGAGAAAGCATGTTATGGAGCTGTACTTGCTGTGTCCCCCTGCTTCTCCTCTTTGCTATTCCTTCTCACTCCCCACATCCACACCAGCCTCCTACCTTCACCTGGTGGCAGTAATGATGCCAACCTGAGCAGAGGTAAAAGGGGGGCATCCAAGCCCATGCTGTATTAAAGTCCACCGTGCAGTAACGGTTTTTAATAGACTGCTCTAAAAATTACATGGGCAAGGGAGGCACAGAACTACTTGAATGAAGCTTGTAAGCACTATAATGACTTGGAATAACTGGTGAAAGCTTTTAACTGTAATTAAATCCACTGGAAATGTAATTATTAAATGTCTCATCCAGAAGGAAACACATTCATGTGTATGTTTTGTCAGTGCCGAATTACTTGCACTAATCCTTATAAAACAGTCTTGTGTGATGACTAGGATTTTACTTTCCCAATTGATAAAATATAAAGCAGATGGGATAAATGTAGCTGCCACAGATGTGGCTGCTATTTCTTCATAATCTTCCTGCCTTTGAGCAAACTGTAACATAGATGGTGAGATGCTGGATCCTGTCCAATAATGAAAAACTCTCCTCAAAGCTACAGTATGCTTTCAAGCTGTAAACGTAGTCTGGGCTTTGGAAAACCTGCTTTCACAATCTCGTTTAACTCTGTCATTGCTGGCTTTGCAGTACCCAAGGTCTGTGACTTGTACGGAAAGAAATATGCGTTTCCCTCTGCCTTCACCCCAAACATCCAGGGCACTGGCCATCACGGCAGTTGTGTGAGGCAGTGTCTTGGGAGCCTGCGCAGGTAACCCAGGTGCGGTGGGAGACCCAGAAGCTCACCATTCCATCCCTGCCCAAAAAGATGACAAGGTAATGAGAAAATGAGAGCCTGGAGAGTACGGGTAGGGCAACAGAAGCATGTTGGAGATATTCATATATATCCAGTAAAATGGGAGAGGCAGTGAATGGAAGGCGGAAAGGGCGCATTTTCCTTTCCAACTTCATACAAAAATTAGAAAACATAGGAAAGCTTCTTAAACACAAATTTGAAACAAGCTCAATTTATACAATTTTTTTTCAGACGACACTTAAGGGCTTGCCTATAGAATAATCAGTCTTTAAACTTGGATTAAAATTAACAAAGGTAATTTGATATTTCCTGCACTTTATAAATTAGCAGATTAGCATCTCAGAATCCTTTCCATGGCTGACTGCCAGCACCCGATTGTGGGGTGCTTCAAAGGAAAGTGCAGAAGCCCCAGTAACTGGTAATTATGGAGCAAGCAGCCCAGTGGGGAAGTTTCTTCTTCAATCCTGTCATTTAATACTTGCATTATGCTCTGAAGCACAGGTGCTTATATACAAAGAGCTTGAAGTACCTCTGGTTCCACAGGCTGTGACAGAAATTCAGAGAATTTGTTTTCTTAACCTTGTTCAATGTTCTTCATTATCTTCTTCTCCTTCCTTATTATCTTCATTACCAGACCTCCCTGGCTGCAGTCATGATGGAAATGGTATGGAAGAAGCCTAACTCAGCAGCCCTGCCTGAGAGAAACATGCTTCCTCCTACTAAGCCAGCTGGAGCTCTGAGCAGCTGGGGCACTGTTTGCTCTGTCTCTACAGGATCACAGAATGGTAGAAGATGGAAGGGACCTTGTCTAGAGGACATCTAGTACACACTCCATGCTCAAAGCAGGGTCAGCTCAAGCAGGCTGCTGAGAGCTGTGTTCAGCAGGATTTTGCATTCCTCCACTGGTGGGGCCTCCACAACCAACAACATCAGAGAGCTCCCTCAGCACTCGGTGCATCCCATCAGATCGCATGGATTTGTGCGAGTCCAGTTTGTTTAATGCTTCGTAACCTGATCATCCTCCAGCAAGGGCAAGTCTACATCACCTTGGAATTTCCCCTTAGTCTCAGGGACCTGGGAGTCCTGAAGGCTGAGGCAAAGAAGGTGCAGAGTAACTTGGCCTTTTCTGTACTCTTTGCCATCAAATCCCTGCTCCATATAGTCACATGCCCACATTTTGTCTAGGATGGCCTTTACTCCTGATTACCCTGTAGAAATCTTTTTTACCTTCATATCCCCTGCCAGATTCAACTCCAGGTGAGCTTTGGCTTTCCTGAACCCATCCTGCTATGGTCAGACAGCATCTCTATATTTCTCCTGGGTCACCTGCCCCTGCTTCCACCTCCTGTACTCTGCCTTTTATGCCTGAGTTTAGTTGGGAGCTCCTTGCTCATCCATGCAGGCCTCCTGCTCCCTTTGCTTGGCTTCTGCTTGTTAGCATGGAGCATTCTTGGGCTTGGAGGAGGTCATCCTTGAAAATCAGCTAGCTCTCCTGGACTCCTCTTTTCTCCAGGACTGTCTTCCATGGGATTTTTCCAAGCAGATCTCTGAAGGGGTTACAGTCTGCTCTCCAAAAGTCCAGGATTGTGATCCTGCTATTTGCTTTGCTAGTCTTGGATCCTGACCTCTACCATCTCATGGTCACTGTAGCCAAGGCTGCTCCAATCTTCACGTCTCTGACCAGTTATTCCTTGTTTGTAAATAGGAGGTCCAGCAAAGTGTCTTTCCTGCTTGGGTCCTCAATAACCTGTGTCAAGAAGTCGTTGTCGACACGCTTCAGAAACTTGGGACTGCTTGTGCCCTGCTGTGCTGCCCCTCCAGCAGATACCAAGGTAGTTCAATGTCTCAAGACCTCTGAATATCAGGCTTCTTCCAGTTGTTTGAAGGTGTCCCTCATCTATTTCTTCCTCCTGAGCAGGTGGTGTCTGTAGCAGACACCCACTGCAATATCACCCACATTGGTCTGCCCTCTAATCCATAAGCATTCAGGTGGCTTTTTGCATCTGCCCAGGCAGAGCTCCAGCATACCCACTGCTCACTTACACAGGCAGAACACAACACTGTGTACAGGCTGAGCAACTCAGTTTTGATACAACAATGTTGCTTTCAAGCTTGCAGATAAGCACAATGTAGGCTATAAAGTCTGTGCAGTTTTGATTATGGGTTCTCTACATTTGGCAAGATGACATCTGTGTTTTGATCTTTGTGGAGGGCAAATATTTCACTTTTCAATACCCAAATCTTAAATGAAATCCTGCTGCAGACATAAATTAAAACTCATGTCTGTTGTTCTGTATAAAGAAAATGTGCAGTCAGCCTGGATTTTTTTACCACTGTTAGATAGCCTTAGAAAACAAGTATGTAGTCTAAACAAGGAAAAGAAAAAGCAATACTGACATTATCTGAATATTTTAAATTTGTTTTATGTGATTAAAGCAGCCATGCAATCCTGGAAGACATCTTCCATTTTAATGACTCCCAGAGGATATGTGATAAGAAGTATCAAGATGGCAGCTTAAGATTATTTTATGAACTACACAATGAGGACTTCTGAGTGACTGTGAAACTAAGCTGTCTCTTAAACATGCACCTACACAGCATGAGGCACCGAATGAATGAGTTCTGGCTGCGGCAGCACTGTCGGCGCCCGTGTTACTATACCCTGCAGGCAAACACAGCAAAGCTCCAGTTCCTTCGCTTGCTGTATTTGGACTGCTGTTTCTTGCCATTGCTTTGCACAGACATTCCTAAGCCACGCACCAAGATATTCTCACCTGCAAACAGCTGCCCCAGGGTTACAACAATGTGTAAAGTGGGGGCACTTGTCTGCATCCCTTCACTGAAGGGAAGGGAACAAACACTTGTTGCAAGTCTTCATGCTCTGGGACTCGACCCTTCTACTGAGCTAGTATCCAGTTCTCTGAAAGGCTCAGCCCCGAAAAAAGTCCATATCTGTCTGGTTTCTTGTCATAAGCTGCGTCATCACATGCCTTTGCAGCTGGTCAGGTGAGATACAAGGAGACGTATAGCTACAAAAACCATGTAATTCATCCTGCCTCGCTGATTTGCTTCTGTGTCCATGTGTGATGGGACTAATGGCCATAGCAATCAAAATGCTTCGAGAAAATCTCCTGCATAGCAGAAGACTTTAAAAATTCACTTAAATTTTTGTGCTTCTGGAGGATGAGGGGGCATGAAGGAGTTCTCCCTACTGTGTCAGCTGCCAGCACTCTCCATCCTAATTTCACTGACTTTTAGCATGTTGTCATGTCCTCCTTCAGATGTGTCTTTGGAGTTAGTGCATATTGGCAATTAAACATGCTGCATGTAAAGAGGGAATTGGTGTTTCCTGCCTCAGCTGTATTTCTGGGTGTCACTATTTACACGTCACTGACTTTGTATGTTTTGCTTGGACTACATCTTGTCAGCCCTGGGCCTCCTCCTTCTCACAGTCAGAGTGCACTAATGCTGTGGTACCAGCCAGCAGCTGGTTTAGTCCTGACCACCACCCTGCATCAGCACCAGAGATAAGCTTTCTCACTGGTAATATTTCAGGTTGTTCTAGACAAGTGTGTTTGTGCATCACCAGCACTTCACTGTACTATGGTTCAACAGCAGAAATAACCTGAAGACAGTTTCAGTTTCTCACTGAATTTTTAAAGCTTAATCCCAAAATTTATTTTTTCCTTTGGAAGTCTCAAAGCCCCTGTAGATCTACCCAGAAACTAGTTCACGATAAAAACAGTGGAACAAATTCACAAAACGTTTTTTTTTCCCCACAGACTGTTGGTACTACTGAGTCACTGTCAAAGTCAGAGGCACTGTCACCTTTGCACTCACACCCAAATGAGGCTACAGAGATAATCAAAGCACAACAAAATCTTGTGGGAGGGATGGCTTACAAGGTCAAACATTGTTGAAAAGAAACTTTTCTGGGAAATGGTTGCTACTCAGTGCTACCCACTGGCTTTAAAAAAAAAAAAACATTGTGACTTCAAAGAGTTTAAAAGTCTGTTGTAGGCATAATAATCTCTCTACAAACATTCACATCTTTAGGAATAGAAAGAAGGAAGGACAAGTTTGATGGATTTTTCTTGTTAAGGAGGTAGAGCAAAAGGTTAGTGTTTAAAAATACACTTTAACAGCAGCCGGCCAGTGGTAGCTAGCAGACCAGGATGTTTGACTCCTCTGTGTCTTGTAGTCACTGCTCTCTGCAGTGTATTTCTGGTGACATGCAGAAATCAGCGCTGTTGATTTGCAGGCAGCTCTGGGGGTCATAAATGGGTTCTGCAACACACAGCATGCAGTCGGCATCAGACTGCCGCCTCTTGGAAAGTCAGAGGCCCACCCGAAGCCCCATCTCTGTTTGGTGAAAGTTGTTCCAATGAAAGCAGCTAGAACCACTAACCCAAACCTTTTTTTGAATTAAAGTATTTCTTGGTCTGCTGGGGATGTTAATATCAGAGACATCCAGAGCCAGGACTCAAATTACTCCCAGCCAAGGTTGGTTTGACATGCTAGAGAAGTGATAGAAGCAAGGAGTTTTCTCTCCCTCTCTCAACGTGATCCCGCAGAGCCGTGCAATGTACAGCGAAACATCACCTGCTGATGAGTCCAGCCGTCTTTGCTTCTGAGTTTGTGTTTGTGCAATGGTAAAGCACTGTGTATTTAAATATCTGAGTACTTTCTGTTTCTCCTGATCTAGGGATGGGGAGAGTGGCAGATGTGTTAATTTTCATCTGGTTTTGCTCACTTTTACTCACAGCATTTCCAGACAGACTGGGTGAGAAGAGGAGTATGAGACTTTTTACTGCTCGTCTCATCTTGGGGACAGCTTTTAATCAGTATATATTAACACGGCTGCACCCTTAAAGGCACATAAGGTAGATGTGTAAGGCCAAAACAAAATATTGCTTCCCCTGGAAACTGAGGATGAATTTAATCTTAATGAAATCATGTATTTTCAAAGTATTTCTACCATACAACACCAGGTTGCTTCCCTTTAGTTTATGTCCCATATCATTCCATTCATGTAAGAGTTATATCCTCTCCCAGGTTTACAAAAGAAGGATGCTTCTTTATGGGAGTTTGCTGTGCACTTTGAACCTGCTTTGGCTGCTGCATCCTCCTTTACAGCAGACCCAGCCCTGCAGGTACTGAAGTTGTGATCAGTTCTGTTGCTGGCTTTGCTGGGAGCAGGGTTAAGCTCGGTGTCCTGGAAAAGCTTCCGCAGAGCCACTGGCCCACGTGAGCTGGTAAGACATGTGGGGTTGTAACCAAGTACAGAGGGCCTTGTTAACTCTTCTGAAAAGCATGGGTGGTCTACCCTGCTCCATGGTCCTGTGGTTTCCCCAGTGCTGCCAGTGTGGGGGTGGTGTGGGGCTGCCCAAGCTTCCCCAGAAGCAGGCGACATCCAGGGGTGAGCAGGTGGGACCCTTCCCACCACAGAGGGAAGCTGAACACAGAGAAAACGAAAGCCATGTGGAACAGCATGTCGGTGGCAAATCCAAAGGGATCAATGACGTACAACAAAAGCCAGGCTGAAGCAAATGGCAAAACTGCCCTAGATTTCTGCAGAACAGAGCCCTGGCAGCAGGGATGCTCTGTTCACTGGGGTGGCAGTGACCAAGGTGCCCCTTGCACCTGGGGCTGAGGGTATGCACTGAGAGGATGGAGGGGGTCCAGCTGCAGTAGGAGCCTGGCTTCCAGCCTGTGACACATGGGAAGGGTGCAGACACCAGGCCTCGATATCAGTGAGACCTGCCAGAAATGATTAGCAAAAAAATTTTTGTAGAGGTCACAGGAGTGGCATTTCCCTACCCCTTCCCCTGGCCTCTTTATGAAACAGTAACCACAGCATTCAGACATGAGTCTTATTGCAGGAGACACTACTTGCCAGAAGCAGCTCCCGGGAACATGCTGACCTCCTCTGGCACAGGGGCTCTTTCTAGGACTTCACAGTTTCAGAGCAAGATGCAATTGTCCTTTTACTGAACTATCAGGCCATCCCATCCTTTGTTCAGGGACAAATAGATTCAACACCATGAACTGTGTACATACTAAGTTGTAAATAGCTCCAGGAACAGAAAGTGGAGGGCATCCTGAATGTTTGGGAATGACACAGACAACAGATTTTTTTTATTCAAAGCATAAAGATTAGAATATTTGTCTCTAGCTTTTCAAATTTTCTTTTTAAGAATTTTACAACAAGAAGTAAAGCAGATGGAAAGCCCTAAAGATGCAAGTTGGAACATATCTTGTAGGTATTTCGTCTGGACAACCAACGGTACTTCGCCAGACTGGTGTTAGCAGTGTTTTGGGGGAGTTTATTTAAAAGGACTGAAAAAGGTTTATATGAACATATAATGTAAAATGCATTGTTGTATGAAGATACAATGAGTAATGCAGATATAGTGCATCAGCAGAACATAAATGTATTCAGCTACACTAGATAATTTAAAATGAGGGAAGCATCTCAGTGTTTGCTTTCTAAGAAAAGAAAGGAAACCATGTACAATTCCTGCTTATAGTTAAAGGAAATTTTCCCACTTTTTCCTCCATTCTCCTGTGATATGTTCAGAAGAACCTGCAGCAGCAAACAGGACACTGTAAAAAAGAAAGAGAAAAACAAAACCTTTCCATGTTTGAATGTTTTTAGTATCTTTTCTGCCCACATTGACAATATAAATAGGTACATACCTAATACTCAATACCTAATACCTGATTTCAGGCCTGGGGGTTTGCTTGGCTTCAGAGTAAGTGATCTGTCTCTTTGCCTCTTGCTCCCAATAGAAGGATGGTAAACATCCATAAAAAAATCTGGAAGTCTCTGTCTGCAGTTTCAGTGACAGTACCCTACTTCACTTTGTGCTTTAAATGGAAAGACAGCATTAAAGAATTCAGCTAAAATCGCATCAGGCACGCATCTGTCCAGCAGTATCACGAAGGGGGAGCCAGGTCAGCACGTATGCTGGGAGCAGTACCCTGCTGGGGACATCCTGCTACTGTTTGGAGAAGCAGTAGCACTAGCCCATGCTTTTATCAAGCTTGCCTGATCTACAGTTTTTGTCAGTATAGTGATTTGTCTTGAAGGCTACTGAAAATTTTACAAAATTCTATGTACGAAGTATTTATCTATACCTAACACTTGCATGCATTTTGCAGTTGTATAGATGAGCCATCCTGGACACATACTTGAGGACAGAGTTAACACCTTCAGCTGTACCTTGTTTCCTGTCTTGTCATGGGGATCATGCAGAATCACATCCTTTATAGTGGATGGTGTTTTAAAGCTGAAAGTGTGCATATGGTGCAATAAATCCACTTTATTTTCCTCTTTCTCTGGGTGGCGTGCTAGGAGGGTTGTCATTCCAGAACAGCTTCTTTCTGACCATAAATGATTGCAGACTACAAGTATCGACAACCAGAAGTTCCCACGGAGGCAGTGGACACCTGTTAACTATACACTGGGAGTGACAGCCCTTTCCCTAGACTTCCAGAAATGTCTATAAACCTGGGTACAGCAAGGATCTCTTCTATGTTGTCTTAACTATGGCAAAATGGACAATGGCACTGCAGTATCAATAAAATCCATTCTAGAAACATTTTCAATGCCTTGATTTTGATCTGCTCATTTCTAATACAACTGATTTCATGGCAGGTAGTTACAAATTCATCTTCAAATTTCTCTCTAAAATCAGGAGATTCTTCCTGTTTCACAGCAGAGAACTCAGGCAGGAGACTGAGCAATTTCTTAAAAGTCAGTCAGAAGAGCAATGAAAAAGAAAGAGCCCAGACCTCCAAAATCTTAATCCAGATCATGAATCACAGACTTATCCTTTGTTTCCTCTCACAATAGACAATCAGTGTGATTCTCTGGATAATCATTGCATGTCTTTATTGTTTAGAGAAAGCAAATCTCTTAAGAAAGAGGTGAATGTAGCAGGGTCTTGACTTTTAAAAAAACCTAGATACCAACTATTGTGTCATCTGAAATTAATTTAAGGACTCAGTAAAGGGAGTACTAACAAATTAGGCACTTAGTCTACCTTTATGCTTTCCCTACTGCCACTGGGCACTGCATTTAAAACCTGCTGATGTGCATTTTCTCTGTCAGACATAAATTCCTTGCAAGCTGTAGACATTAAAAGTGATGCATTTTCCTCTACGCTGCCAACAGTGGGAGCTGTACTGGGCAGTCACTCCACTAGACAAAGCTATGCCAGCCTGATGTTCAATAGGATAGAGAGACAGCTCAATCTGCAATGGCTACACTGCATGTTGTGATCTGCTGGATAAATAGACCACTCAGCACAGCTGACGGTACAAAAGCAGCATGTCCACAACCACGCAAACTGCAGCTGCACCTTTAACTATAACATGCACGGACTCCACTGCTAACAGACTGAAGTGTGCAACCAATTTAAGATTTGCTGTGTCAGCAAGCCCTTTTAGCTAGCAAACTTGTTCACTAGAATGATTTATCAAGAAGTAAACAAAGAGAAAGAAAATACTGTTGACAACCTTCCATTTAAAAATGTGAATAAATATTGCAGAACATTTTGCTGCTGTGTTTACCCTGTGCCAAGCAGGACCATCAAATCAATTTGAAAATGAAACTTTGTGGAAAGCTTTGCCAATCAGGCATAATCCTCAATATAGCTGCAGGGAATAGACCAGTTCCAGTGTTCTCCAGCTTTTCTGAGAAATGTATACTTATGTTTCATCATCTGCCTAAGCAAATTCTGACAGTAGAACACCAGCTTTAAGGCTCTGATTCAAAAGCTATTGAAAATGAACAGGAATCTCTCCATTGAAAGAAAGACATTTCATTTCTGCGGCATGACCAGAGAAGGGCAATGGAGCTGGTGAGGGGTCTAGAGCACAAGTCTTATGAGGAGCGACTGGGGGGACTGGGGTTGTTTAGCCTGGAGAAGAGGAGGCTGAGGGGAGACCTTATCACTCTCTACAACTGCCTGACAGGAGGTTGTAGTGAGGTGGCTGTTAGTCTCTTCTCCCAAGTAACAAGTGATAGGACAAGAGGAAATGGCCTCAAGTTGCATCAGGGGAGGTTTCAGTCGGTTATTAGGAAACATTTATTTTCTGAAAGAGTGGTCAAGCATTGGAATGGGCTGCCCAGAGAGGTGGTAGAGTCACCATCCCTGGAGGTGTTCAGAAAAAGTGTAAATGTGGCACTTTGGTACATGGTTTAGTAGGCATGGTGGTGTTGGGTTGATGGTTGGACCTGATGATCTTGGAGATCTTTTCCAATATTAATGACTCTATGATTGACCTCAGAGGGTTTTGGATCACAGCCTGAATTGTTTCGATGCAACTCAGTCTGAACTGAAGCACCCAAAGCTGTACACTGTTCCAGAGATGTTTGTTATTCTAGGAGGATAAAGTATGGCAGTGAAGATCCTAAGATACTTCTTGCTCTAGACTGGTCAGGTTCTCCCTGAAATGTTGCTGTAGAGACTGGCACATCATCTAAGCAAGCTGTTTGATTTTCATCTTTATCAGAAATCTTAAAACTTCCAATTGCCTTCCAGTCACCAGGCAGGTTGAGCACATCTCAAAACTAGATCACTAAAGTATATTCCCTAAAGCTGCTGATAAATTGACAATGCAAGGATTTTATTTTTTTTTTTGAAAGAGATCTAAATGGGAAATTTATGATTGCTGCTTGTTTTTTTTCCCAACCATCATTAAGGAATTGCTATCCTGCCAACACAGAGAATCATGATGGCAAATAGACTCATCTATAGACCTAAACTAAGAACTTGTGTATTTCCAGGGAAAAGATTTCCAGGGAACTTTGTAATTACACTTTTCTCCTCTATAAATTTTACTTTATTTCTACTTTTCCTAATTGCTGTATTGTACAATGCTTATTACTGTATAAAAGTTTGTCAAAATACCTTTGAGGAAAGATGTATAGCTATAAATCTCTGAGAACTGCTAGACCTTTGACTAGAAAGCAATTACCCTTATCTTAATAGCACTGAATAAATAAGGATTCAGTGCCTCCACAGCACAAATTTCCCTTTATCTTACTACTTCAGTTTTGCTTTCTATGGTGGGAAGATGCATTCGCTCTACATAGCTGTAACAAAACTGCCACTTTCTACTTACCTCACAACACATCAAATGCTGTTTGAGGAAGTTATGTTTATTCCAGGACCAAAGTAAATGCTGTCTTGTATTATGCAGCAAGAGCAAGGCAACAGGCAGATCCAGGAGAACTCAGTTGTAAATACCAGATCATGTCCTTCCAGATTCCCCCGTCTCATCAGCCAGCGAATGTCCTTTACACCACCACTTTGTAAAGGAGGAAATATTGATGCTGTAATCTGTCTTAAACTCACAGCAGCTTGCGTGTAGTTTTAGCATAGTTACAATTATTCAAAAAAACATATCAAGGTCCTTTAAGCTATTGGCACATGACAATGCTTGAAAGAAAATTGAATCATGTGGTCTAAAGGGTTTCCTTGGGGACTAAATAGCAATGGCAAATAAATACATAATCGAGAGTGCTGTTTGGACTGCAGATGTTTGGATCATACATCCAAAGGAATGGGAAGATCAGGGAGAAGGCAAAAGGGAAATCTCCATGAGGACTGAGGAAAAGCCAAGTGAAGTTTTGAAATGAATGCTGGCTGAAAGACCTTTATAGCTGGAAGCAAGAAAACGATCCCCTGTGATTTCGTGACTTGTGCTCCAAAATTGTGAATGGCATGCACTTTTCACTTAGGTAAACATGGTATCAGATGTACCTGATCGCCACTCAGCATTGATTCCTTCTCTCCCTTTAGGAAAAGACATGGGGAGTTCTGAACTTTGAACTCACCAAATCAAAAATCAGATGGAGAAAAATAAATTGGATAAATTGGCGTCTTTCTGGAGTTCTACAAAAACAGACTCCACAGCTTCCCATTTTCCAGACCTGTGTTTAGCACTGCCGTACTTTCAGAGTCTGGAAGTCTCATTCAAACCATATATAGACCATCTTCAAAACTGATTTAAATAGTTCACAAAGCATGGTGGGCTTTGTTTTATAGTACCAAATAAACCACAAGAATACTTTTTGCATGCTTTTTCATAAATCCTCAGAAATACATACATACTAAGATAAATGAGATTCTAGTGTGCTCTATTTTGAAAAAGATCAGCACTTTAGCTGCATGGTGGAGCTATTTTTCAAGTAAGAAACAGGGAAAATGAAGCCATTAAATATTCAAGGCTAGGAAAAAAAAACTTAAAGGTAACATACATTTTGACAGCATCCTTTTAAGTAATTTTTGTGGTTTTCCTTGAACTACTTCATCAGTTATTTATAAGCCATATCACAAAAATCATAAACCATATGAAGGAGCAATTTACAAGCAATGAAATCTGTATTAACATCTGAAAAACTATGTTTTCTAAAATATCAAAACAAAAAAATGCTCACTGCATTCTTTTCATATTTCTTGCTCCTCCCTCTCCCTCCCCACTGCCCTCCCTGAAATAAGAGAAGAAATATTCACAGAAAATTTTCACCAAAAGCCCAGTTCTTCAAAGTGCTGACTGTTCTCTGATTTTCAGATTGACACTCTATACGGTATCCTTTACTACACAAAATAGCAGATGTTGCCTATGCATACAAAGAGATTTAGGAAACAGTTTCCTGTGCTTTTGCCAATGCATACTTCTTAGCTCTAAGGGACAAAGTCCTTGGGACTTCAGTGCCTGCAATCTCTTGCACCTGCTGGAGTCAATTCAGGCCCACAACAGGACACAATTCTATCTCCAGGATCAGATAGAAATCCATCTGCATTAAAAGAGACATATGACAACAACTATGAATCCTCCACAAAATTAATGTGATGACATGGGGTCATTACCTTTTGAGTTTCAATGATCCTTTGTGGTCCTTAACTACTCATTTACTAACACCCTTGTTACTGGCAGAATACATACTACTGGGTTTCAATGTGTATTTCCACGTCACTCAAACAAAGATGATAATCATTGTTACATTTTTCTTATACCAATGATCAAAGCATTGGATGTTATTTTTTATAGTCTTTCAACCTTAATAAGGAAATTTTCTGGGAAATATTTTACTGAGCCAACACTGGTCATATAGCAGAGTAGTTCTACACCAAGTTGAAATTTGCTTACTTTGTCTTTCTTTTCTATTGTTAAAAAAAAAAAAAGGAGGCAAGGAAGGCAGCAGTTATGTGGCTTTCAGTGAGACTGGCACTTGCAAAACCCTCGGCCTTGTTTGTGCCAGTTGGACAGAGTTGTACGCCAGAAGGCTGGTGCATAGCTCTGTTGTAATTCTGTAAATCTTATGGTCAAGCACAATGCTGACAACACAAGTCAGAGGGTAAAGCCCACTGCTTAGCTGGTTGAGTAAAACATTTGAAGCAGAGCAGTGCCTTGGCAAGCGCTAAGACACGCAGAGACTACTGTTCTCTGTCACACAGCTAACAGAGTAACAAAAAAAAGCTGTAGGGAACAAGGTCTCTGGTTTAGCAATACAAACTAATCAGCTCTGCTGAGATGCTGCTAACACCAAGCTTGTAGGAAAATGCTGTTTTATGCACAAAGAAATTCACTGAGGGATTCCCCCCACCCTCATATTTTAGGAGCACAAAATACTTACATGGATTGCCACATGCAGAGAGCATTGATTGCATTGCAGTATATGGCTATCTAGTTTGATGACATGAAATAGAAATGGCCTTCACCCTTTTGGATTGCAGTGAGTAATATTTTTCCATTAGATGCTGAAGAATTGCTGTCACCACCCTAATTATCCAAGGCATAATTCAGCCTGACAAAATGAAGATTTATTTTTCTGGACTTTTTCTCCTTAATTGTGATAGGGGTGCTGTATGATGAGGAACAGCTGCTAAACTGAGACCTATTAGTACAACTCTGACCACCAGTAACCAACACTATGATGTGGGGGGGTGGCTGGGGCAGTAAAACACCCAGTCTATTCCACCCTCCAAGAATACTGGTATTCGTTTATGGTTGCAAGTAAACCTTTAAAATACTATATTATATGACAGTGAATTGCTTTGGCTTATTAATATTTCACTAAACAATACACAGAATTCACTTGCATCTCTTAAAACACAAAAGACAAAGCTAGAACAAGGGAAAACTGGTGTAAAAATAATACTAGGCTCCTAGGGCAGTCAAAAGGCAAAGTTAGATCAACACTGGCAAAACCTTAAACTCTTTTTTTCCTGTGTCCATTAATCTTATACGGGTTGATGTGTGAGATGTCCCATGTTGAACAACCTATGGAGTGTGTAAAATATATTTTCAATTAAGTATCTTCCTGACCAGTGTGGAAACAACATCTGACATCATAATCTAAGGCATCAGCCTTGAGGCTACAATAGTACAAAAAATGTGTATTTGCAACCAGTGAAATTATTTCACTAGCCTGTCATATTCCAAACAGTCAGATGTATTTAAAAGATGAATTTTCCACTTGGCTGAATATGGCAATATGCTCTCAAAACTCTTTCATTACATCTCAAATCTAATGTGCATGGAAGCACAGCTGTAACGCAGTGATTCTTCCTGTGGAACTATTCATCGCCTTCTTGAATTCCTGTAGCTTTAATATGGCTTACTTGCCATTAGGCAAAACATTGGGATAGCAGAGGAGTGGCAGCTTTATCCTTCATGGACACCTTGGGGCTGAGCAGTTGAGCACTACAGAAGCATTTCCAGTTCAAGGATCTGACAGACCAGCTCTTGACAGCTTAAAATATTTGGGGGAATATCTGTTCTTCAGGACTAGAAGTTGTCTGACCTCATTTTAGTCCATCAGTTTAACGAATGGTGGGAAAGGGAGGATGATCCTACAAAAATGTGTGCCTTTGGTCTAACCCACACCTGAAGTAAAGTCCTGTACACAAGGCCAGAACAGTAGTACCTGCAAGGCACACGTGTTACATCCACACTAACAAGAGCTAGTTCTTCTGCCAGGCCACAGCTGTACCTTGCCCCTCTCATTTTCCTTTCACTTTTCTCGGATTCAGAAATTGTGCTTCAAAGTATGTCAGGAGTACATAGCAGCTTCTCTAAGTATCTTCCTCTTCCCATGGCACTGTGTGTTACAACTGCCTTTCTCTTTTCCTCTTGCACAGCAAACCTCGGTAACAAGTCAGCTGGGTTAGTTGCAAGTGTAACATTAAGCTTCAGTGCCCTTTCGGGGTACTGAAACTACACTTAACTGCTGTAAGTATAATATAAAAATAAAAAACCACTGATATTTCAAGTAGATGTTTAACAAGAAAGGGGGAAAAGCTTATGATGTCATCTTCTTTGAACTTGTCTTCAGATGAGCTTGGTTTTCTACATTGTTCAGACTCATGTACAAGATAGTGTTGTAAGGGAACAAGCCACTTGGGAATGATGTAGCAACCTCAGCCATGATTACTGCAATTCAGGAGGGAGTAAGCCGGACAGTTTCTATTAGCAACCATTAAATAGCTTAAAGGAAAAGCAATAGTCGTCCATCCTGCCCCAAATCCTCCAGAAAACCCAAGCTCATTTTGAGGCTCCAAACAAATAGGAAGAAAGTATGTGAAGCCAATACTTTAAATTGTCAATGTTCTGGGAAATATCTTCTTCTCTAGTAGGAATAGATCTTCCTATCAAACTAAAGTGTGGTTATAAAATCAAACATTTGTCCTCCAAGCAGGACTCACCAGGAGTGATAACAGGTTGCTGCTGGCCTATGTCAACAGAAAGTTGTGCCATTTTTTATATCATCTTGGTCAGACCGGTTACTCTCAGATAGAGGAGAATATAAAATCTCTATTCCAAACATCAGAGTTGATGCATAGGCAGAAATTCTCCTGTGCTTCATGGAGAAACCAAAGTGCCTCAACTGACTGTAAAATGAGCATCTTATTGTAAGCTTTTGGCCCAGGACAATTTAACACTGAATAATGGTTGCTAATATCCTCTGTCATGAGACTGATGACCTTTACACAAAAAAGTTCTTGGCTCACTTTTCAACAGTGCAACTGCCATAGATGTAAAGGATATTTTACTGAGACAGTGTACTGATGGTGTATCCAGTCCTGTGGTTCTATAATGCAAGGATTCAATGAGAAACCTTATTGCTAGGCCTAAGTTTCATTATCCTAACAGATATTCCCAGGCAGTTCAAAGTTTCAGCTCTTGTTTGCCGGTTCCTGGTACAAGCTCACTCCATCTTGATAACAAACCTGTTATTCTTCATATATAATCTGGGGAGAAAAGTGTTTGAACTTCTCAGCTTTTAACACCTTTTTTTAGAAAGAGCATGCTCAGCTATTTAAAGACTGTTAGTAAATGTAGCTTGATTGCTAGGAAACCACGCATTGCATTAAAATGCTAAACAACATCCACAGGCTGCTTTTACTGTCTAATCTGCAATTTCTATTATTTAATGTCTGCATTATCATACCCATCAGGCACTGATCTCATCTATTGTCAGAAACAGAGCGAAGTTTAGTTTGTTCTTGGATGAGTGATTCTCCAGGAGAACAAAATACAGGACTTCACAAGACAGCAATATCTCAGAAGATGGTGTTCTATTATGAAAGTCTCTTCTACTATTAAATGTAGCAAATCTACAGCTACTGAACCTCTCGGCATAAGAAAATATGAAAGAGGCCAGTTTATGAACAAGTTAACACACTGACAATTAAATACATGCTTAGAAAATACACAACCACCTATATAAGCAAGAACTGAGTAAGGCCCATAGAATGAAAACTGATACGGTCCTAATAGTGGAGATCTAATATTTAAGGAAGAAATCCTCAAGGTTTGAGCTATGCAATAATATTCTTTCCCAGGAGGCTGGTGGCAAGTGCACAGAAAGCAGAAGCGTTCTGCTGACCGGAGTTTCTTCTGCCTCGTTGTCACCCTCTTATTTCAAGTTAGCTGAAGTATAGCTTATCTGAGCCAATCTTTGTCAGAGACTGAGACATTCAAGAGAAAACATCTTAACCAGGTAGAGACTTAACATCAAAACTCCCTACTGCTTCTTCTTCTCTGTGTTCAGGTGTCATGCCACAACCTTAGATCCAACCATTACTTGCTCTAGCTTGCTCTAAAGCCAGGCCATTGGCGTACACCACAGTAAAATGAAGGCCAGATGGATAGGAAATTTAGACTTATGTCAGTGGTTTGTATTTTGTATGTTGGAAAGGATTAGTCTTTTAATATGGGAACGTAGGGGGAATAGCACAAGTCCTGGTAAACAAGTTTTGATAAGGAAGCATCACACTGATTAGGTATGATCAGGATTATTATTAACATTTCTGAACACAGTTAAAGTTCAAAGTTCCCTACAAAATTAATTCCTAATATCACCTGCTTTCTTCAGTGTCTCAGACCCTCTTACCTCTTTCCCTTCAAACAGCTCTCTTCAAAGCAGTTGCTGATCTGGATATGAGCCTTGCTTTGTATTGCATTCGTAGGGTGCATCCTTCTGGGTTTAATACACTAAGAAAATTATTTCTGCAGGCGTGAAGCAAAAAACCAGCAAAACATGGATTCAATTCTGTTCTCAGCTTCTCAGCAGTGCTCAGAGTCTGTCACATATTTTCTTTTCAATATGAAACATTCATCAGAACGTTCCTGAAGTTTTAAGAAAGCAGTTACACTTTTATCCCACAAAATTCAGCTTTGTTCCAGGTATTGGCACTTTAAAAACATCAAACAACAGCCTAGGTGGAAAACAGAAGGTTTAAAAACTACACATGCATTCTGTGGCATGAATATTAACATCGGTTTCATGACTGGACCTTAATATATTTGTATAATAAAGCAACATGTCCTTGAGATGTTTTAGGAGCACAAGATAAGGGCTTAATTTCCCACATTACTCTCCAAGAGCAGAAACATTACAGGTTTTAGATTTGATGTGTAATGCCAGGTTTTCTTCTGCAACAAGGTAGCAGCAGGGTTAGAAGTCATAGGCAGAGTCAGCCCGCTGCTCCTGTGCTACAGCACCGTCCCTAGCAAGCAGTCTAACACAAAAGTGGAGGGAGAGACAAGTAGGTCCTGCTTTCTGCGTGCAAGGCAGAGACACAGCTGTTTGCCAAAACTCACGATCAGACAGTGCCAAAGCTGACCCCACACTCAGGTGGTCCTAGCCCAGTACATAGCCACGAGATTCCTTCTTCCCATGAAAAGAAACACCACTAGGAAAATGCCTTCCCTTGGATCAGGGTGTGTACTAGGGAAATCTTCGTAGAAACATGATCTGTGCATTTACCGTCTGCGTGCTTCAAAGGCAATCCAACTAAAACCAGAAAATTAGAAAGGCAATTTGCCCACCTGACTTGAAATACCTATTTTGTTCACAGCTTTCACTGAAACGCTTTACAGCCTTCTCAGTAATAACCTCCACTGCTATTATTTGGACAGTAGTGAACTCGACATTGCTCATCTGCTCTTGTAGTGAAGGTCATTCTGCAGCTCAGAGTACTGTGCAAGAAAGGGCTAACAGTATGCTCATCCTCCTCCTTCCCTCTCTGTAGGGAAGTTTATCACAGCTGGAGACATAAACCAGTCATCTAAGATACCAGTCGTTTGCAGTAGGGCAGGCAAAGGGGAAGAAGTCTTCCTGATTCAGTGTTATAAAAAAGTGGCTATGAAAGTCTATCAGTGCTAACTTGAGCTGAATCCCAATTGCAGATCACTGCATGAGAATGGCACATTTCAAAACTGATGACTAAATCAAAGCCAGACTCTTGCCACATCCCATACTTCGTTAATTCAAGACTTTGCAGTATGCCTGCTCTTCAGCCTGGCACTCTTCAGCCTTCAGCAGAGTCATCTCTGCTCTGAATATAAAAGGTACAGCATGCTAAACCTTCGTACCAGTAATCATCAGTATGTTTAATGTTGCATGAGCTATCAAGTAGCACAGATGAGTTTAGTCCATGGAGGACTGAGTCCTGATATAATTATTTTAGTGCCAGTAGAATGGTGGGTTAAGTGTTTAAGGAGAAAGAGATAAGCCACTGAATTGTTCAGCATGTCCCCCTTCAGAGGTGCCCTAAGACTATGGGTTATGGACATATATAATGGGTAGGAGTGCATATAGCACAAGATTAAATTAATTTTTGTGAACTCGGATGTTTGTATAACCAATAAGGTCTACTCTGCTGGCAGATAACATGTACACCCGCCATGTTTTTCAACATGTTCTGAAAACCATACTGTTCTGGACCATAATAGCTCCCTGTAAGGGACACATTTACAAACCAGGTGATTAACTGAGGTGTGCAGCCTGTAACATTTAAATTGTGATTAAAGCAAGTAGCTTTCCCAGATCAAGTACATTACCAGTCTCAGGTTTATTGCCAGTCCTGATCTGGGAAGACTTAACTTGAAATTTCTTGTTTATATTTAAGAACAGTGTGTAGGTATCATGTTATAAAGGTAAATACCCTGTCCTGTTCCTGTGAAGAGGAACACAACTGATTTTAGGGCCAACTACAGTTCCATGAAAGATTAGTAATTTTTGCAGCATTTTTGGACATGTCATCTTCCAGTTTTCCCTTCCCATTACCTTTCTCCTTCCAGGCTGTATGCTATTGTATGTATTGTTCTACAACCAACAAAATATATGTCAAAGAAAATTCAGGGCCTTATAAGAGCTCCATCACTGCAGTGAGAGGGGAGACAAAGGTTTTAAGATTACCACCTTTCACTACATCTATGTTGAGTCTAATCCAAAAGAAGTGAGTACTTATAATCTCTGCAGACTTTTGATTGTATTTGTGGTTTTGCTGTCAAACTAATGACCGTGAACTGTCCTTTGACTCTTGCCATAGGAGGCTGGCCAGAGGACAACTCTGTAAGAGCAATCCTTGGTTTTGCCTAGAGCAGGGGGGTTTAGAGTTCAGAACCCAAGATGCTATTTTGAAAGCAAGATAAGTGCTGTAGGACAAATAAGGCATTTGTATCTGGCATAGTATCTGCCTTTTATCTTAAACAAACAAACAAACCCTTGCGTGTTTTGCAGCAAAGCACATAAGCTTGTCTCTTACTGTGGACATGTATCCTACAGAAAGATCTGAAAAACTTTGGTTAAACTGATTTAATATGACAAGCTATAACGAGAAAAGGGGGAAAGAGCCGTAGCAACCAATTCCAGTGAAATTTAGTGTGGTTTCTGAGCAAGGGGAATACATTAACAATATTGGCTGTTTCTGTGGTTGATGCATCTACAAATAAAGCCTGTTTGGAATACAGGGCTTTATTTTGAGCACCAGAATTAAGTACTAAAGACTATCTTCTACAAAAAAACCCCAAGAATTACCTCACCTAAAACAACCTATAAAGCAGTTTGTGTGCAATGACATCCTAGATGTTTCATCTGCACACAGCATAGTCCTGATGGTTACAGAGACAGGCAAGAGAGGGTATCTGCTTTCTTTTTCACAGCAGTCTTTCCAGGCCAGAACCACAAAAGCACCACAGTTTTTCATAACAAGGTTAAACAAATTGCACCTTGACAGAAGTGCACACTACGGACTGGAGGGTAAGGACAAATATCGTTCATACACCACTATTTTTTATCTCTGCACAGAGGCTTTCAAAGTGCCAGATTAAGCAGAAAAGCCTTGTGCACTGCACAACGTTTTAACTGAGACAGAGGCAATACCTGTTTTCAGAAGTAGGAATAATCACCAGAGGATTAAATAACCAAAGGGAAGAGAGTGTATCACGGACAGGATCTAATCATAAATCCCTTATTAAAAATCAAAGGCCTAGACCATGGTGTACCTTTACCTACTGACCTCTGAACCAACAAGGGCAGTCCACATTTGGCTTTTCAGTTGGGGTGCCTGAATTTCGATTAGGCAACCATGCGGGACGGTCTTTACAGCAGCCCGGGAAGTATCTCCTGCAGTTGCAAAGTGAAGCGGAGACCTCTCTCCCACTTCCAAAAGGGAAACATATAAATTGGTGGTGGGGACCAAAATCAGCCACAGGCTTTCAAAGCTGGAGCTGAAGCTACCTCCTTTCAAACAGTATCCTGTTTGAGTGTGGGAAAGTCAAGTGGGTACCTGCTTTTCCACAGACTTTCTGCTTTACTGCATAAATGACACGGGTCAGCGCACCTGCAGGTCAGCTCAGCATGTTCATACAACTCCTTGCCCACCCAAGGGCCTTTGTCAGAGCTGAAATAACAAGGCTGAACATAAAAAGATGCAATATAAATGCAAAGTATGTGTGTGGGGAGTGGTGGTAAAGATGGGAACAAAAGACATTCATCTAGACATCCTTTTACAGACAAGATGATGTTTCTTGGAATGACTGTTTTTCTACTACAGTTTACCTAGCACAGCAGACTCCCAGGAACACCTCTGGAGAAATACCTGCAGACGTAATGTTCTATACATTATTGTTATTAACTTGACAAATGTTATTACAGCAAAGATTGCTCCTGGCCCAACAGCAGAGAAACGTTATTCTTTCCCTCGCAAAGAGTGCCGCATTTGGGTTGTCTGTAGGACAAGGCAGCAAGACCACTTCCACCCCCTAGAAGCCCAGTTCTAACTTTGGAGAGCTGACCAGTTCTTACAACATAGCATTTCCCCCCACAGAGTTAGAAGAGACCATCCTGAACAAGCAGCTGCCTTGAAACTAGGGGGCAAAATATCCTGATGAGATGTTTTGTCTTTAAAGTACTACCCAGGGAGATAAAGGCAGGAATTAACTCCAGCCCTTTTGGTAATGAAACTTTTCAATTTAATGGTCAGTTGTTTTGGAATAAACCTGCCAGACTAGACAAGGTGCTTCTGTAGCAAAGACCACCCCCCAGATTTGCCTTCAAGGGTTCCAGGGATGACAAGATTTCAAACGCTTCACAATCAGAAATGGCATGTGGCTTTCCAGAGTCTTGGCAGTCATCTAACAGGTCCATGGCCAGGAAGACTGGTTTTCACTGCTGACCTTTGGCAAAAGCAGACTCTTTGCAAGGTTACATGCAGACTCACACACTGAACAGGCAAAATCAAGGTCTTGCACACAAAAAATTATGTTGAAATACTGCAGCAGCTAAGTAGCAAATCTCAATGTGAGACCTTAAAAGGGGGGGCAAGGGTGAGGGGTTTTTTTTAAATAAAACAGAAGCAAAAGTTATTTTACTCTCTTATATCCATTCACTTATGATCAGCAGGACAATCATAGCAGAGTGGCCTGCCCATAAGTCAGGCACAGAAGTGCTTGTATCCCAGTGTCTACCAAGAACTCATTAAAATGACATGGAGGATGAGGGACGCCCACTATTGAGTCCTCCTGCTGTGCCCTGGATTCCTCTGAGTTTGGAAACCATGTGCCAGTCTTTGGTCTGCTCTTCTGTACCTATTGCAAGCTGATAGTCCATCTCTCCAACCCATTCCACCTCTGTGGATCATTAAGATTCGCTCACCATCCTTCTTATTTTGTTGTCTTATGGTTCCTACTCTGTTTTCTGCCCTTTGCCATGATCCTTAAAGGTCTTTATTCTAGCCTGGAAGTAGGGTCTTCCTTCCTTTTAGGCTGTCCTTCCCACACTGTGTGCCCTGAGAAGCTGTACATCCTGGTGCTGTGTCCCCAGTGATGTGCTAATCTAAGTGCCATCAACCAACATATGCCCTTCTCCTGCTGTTCATTCCTACTGCTGCTCCCAGAAGTACACATGCCCATTCACATTGGTTTTAACACTTCTATCACAACACTCACACAGATTTGTCTCGATAGTGCTACCAACCTTAAAGTGGTCTTCTGGGTGTCTGGGAGGGAAGAAAAAGATTTTACTTGCTTAAGGACTTTGAGACCCTCACTTTGGCCCTCGCCTAAATTTTTAAGCTTGACTGAAATCTGTGTCTTAATTCCCTGCTGTGTAAATAAAGATGATGATCAGTTTATCTTCCATCTTTATTCACTGTAAATGCTTGGGAACACAGATTGTCTTGGTAGTGTGTGATGGGCACAAGGTGGCACGGATCTTAGCAGATATGTCTCAGTGTTACAGACTTACTGAGCTCTTGCAGGTAGGCAGGCACACCTTTGGGATGGGGATACACAAACATCACAGATGCAATAATTCTGTGTCAAGGGACTATTTCTACCATAAATGTTTATGTATGTAAATATTGGCAAACCATGATTATGGCTACCGTGCAAACACCCTAGTGTTTTTTTCTTAAGTAGAGAAGCAGCAATTACCAGCTTATGCAGCTCCTTGCTTTTTTGTGACATTTCTCACTGTACATGCAATCTAGGATATTTGAAGCAGGATGGGGTTTTTTTTTCCCTTCCCTTTTAACTGAGTGTAGCATCTGAAAGGAGTGTTTGAAACAAGAGAAGAGACAGGTCTTCTATATTCTCCTGACTGCACATTTCATCCCTGACCTAAGTGAGCAGCCTTCAAAGCATCAATGCAGTGTTTGTGTTCTCCACTCTCAAGCCTTGAAGTCTGCCTGTAGGTTAATCTCCATGGTGGTCATTTTACTCACAAGCCATTTAGTCACAAGGAATAGGCTAACAGTACTTCATTATTTCTCTCTGGCTACTGAAAAGCCATCACAAGGAATAACTTTCTACCACTGTCAATAGAGGCTGGAGATGAACCATTGGATGTTGAGGTTATCCCAAGTTCAATGCCTTTAGTCACTAGGTCCCTTTAAAGACACATTAGAGGCACCAGCAGTCTGCTCACCAGAGATGGAACACCATCTGCACCTTGCTGGTTTTCACCCACAGGTCAAGTGTAGAGGGGAGGGAGGAAGCAGAGAAAAGAGCAGCAAACAAAAGAAACAAAGTACTGAAAAAGATGGATTTTTTTTTTGTAATGTCCTAAGACATTAAAACTGCCAACACTTCTCTGTATTTCTTATTTTTTACTGCATTCAAGCATTTTTCTCCACTTGAGGTGTTTAAGAGTTATTGCTCATTCCCGCTGCAATGCTCAGCTCTAATTTTAAAATCTAGATATATGAAGAGCCATTATTTTAACTATATATAGTGATGGATGTGGATACAGTAGGTGTGAACCATTCCAAAACATTAGTGCAAGGGCCTGCAAAAGCCATTCTGAGCATCTCACCTGCCACACTGACTCAGAGAGTTACTCCAGGATAAGTATGTAATGTGCTGAGTCAAAGAGCCCAGAGAAGCTCTCAAATAACAAAGTCAATATCCTAAAATTATATTGGTTTATGCTGTCAAAATACCAACACAGAAAAATTTAGAAGTGTCAGAATCATAGTGCTTAAGGTGCAGAGGATAACTAGGCACCTGAATGGGGAATTGAATACTTGTTGACCCATCATGATTTTGAATGTCTCTACCTTAATTTGAGCTACATTTATAGCTCTATATTAGGCATTTGCAACAATGCACCAACATAAGAACATTGCTTTTACACAGCTAGAATTAAACGCTGAGAATCTTGCTCTTGTTTTGTTCTACTTAGAATTGTTCACAAAATCTCAACTTCAATTATCATTTACATGCAGGAGACTCTGTAGGTGTATTGAAGTTCTACAGCTTAGCACACTCTTACTAAACCTTCCAGGAAGTGAGTCTGGCTTGTATCTGCATGAGCAAGTAGATACAAAAAACAAATGCTAAGAAACAGTGATGAATATGGCACAAAAGCATTGACACGGATTGCTCATCCTTGTTTCGATATCTGGAAGAATAGCCAGCTTGAGGCTATGACAATTAACTAGTGGAAGATCCGAAAGCAAGCTACCTCAGTGCCCTTATGCACATATAGCATATTCAAAGTGTCCGTATAAGGTATGGAGATTCTGTGTAACTATTTATAGTTATACTGAATTATAGAATTATCTTCACAGACTTGTAAAGCTGCATGCATTCTTCTTAACATGAGAATTACATTTGTTTGCAAAGTTATCTCACAAAGGTAGTTTCACATGCAGAGCTGACTTCTCGTAAAACCCCATGTGCAGAGGTATCCAAAATCCTCTCTGTTTACCTAATTGTAGTTATAACATTGATGTGTTGACAATCTTTGCATAGAATAACATGCAAAAATCACAATTTATGAAGAAAACTCAAGTCATGCTGTCGTATATTCAGAGACATTTCCGTACTGTTATTGCCATAGAAATTTCTTTCATTTTGTCTATATTTCACTCAATCTCCATTATCTTTGGGAAAATTCAGCTGGTCCAGTTAATATTTTCTCATTTTAACTTAACTATTCCTTTTTTTCAGCTTAAAGTGTGGTGTAGAGACATCATTGGTCTGTTTATTTGGGATGTATAAAAGCAATATGTAATACGATTGGTTTTAAGAAAAACAACTTTGCATTTCATCAGGTATTCCAGGATCGATCACCTGTGAATACTAAGGTGCCCTTAAACTGCTTGGAACAATTCAAGAATCCTGCAAAGACATTGGCAATTAGGCCCAGGTATGCTTTGTTTTTTCCAGCCTTATCAGTACAGCATTACAGGTTGCCAGTTTAGTATATTTGGACGTTTCTTTCTGTGATGAAGTGATCCAGCAGTGCAGCTGAAACAGAGCAGGTTCTTTCATGCATTTGCCATACATCAACAAGCCTACTGAAAAGCAAAAGAAAAAAAGTAAGGGATACTTTTCACTATTGCCTACTCTGCCAAGTATCTTTGGTACCTGTTACCAGGGAGAACCAAATTCAGCCTGGTTTGCAGCAATCACCTACAGTATCTGACAAGGCGCTTGCACAGTGGAAGTTGCTGGTCATGCATTTTTCAGTACTTGTTCCATTTGACTGAATTAATCTCAACCTGTCTTTACAGGAATCAATGGTGTAATTGACTTAATTGATCTTTCTCAATAAATATGCGCACAAGGAGTACAGTGTGCTTTTGCTAGCTCCAGTTCAACCTTCTAAACTTTGTCAGAAATGCATCCTCTCTTGTAACACCATTTTTACAGATCAGGGAAATTGAATGATAAACACCTGAATCAATGTTACCCTTCTCTGCCAAGCTGCTCACAGGTATCATGGCTTTAATAGCAGAAGATCCCTCAGCATGGTTTCAAATGACAAAAATCACATCCTATGCTGTTCAGTGCTAGGCTATCTCAACATCCACTACCTACATATTCAAGTTCAATAGTTTCACTGTGTTTTGATCAGGCACTGTACTTACACCTGCCCTCAGGTGTAAACAGGAAAGCAACATCACATAGCGTAAGCACAACACACGTGATTTGTTCCTATTCCTTCTTTAGCTGAATTATTTACCCTGGGACATTTTCAAGGTCTTGTTTTTCTCTCTCTAATGTTTTTGTTACTGTTAAAGTGGCCAGCTTTTTTTAAAGAGGGATTATAGAAAGGGATAAGTCTTGATGTATTTTATAGTCAGGAGTTTGCTTATCAGATCCAGTTTTCTGTTTTGTGGGAAATCTCCTCTGGAATGCCTTAGAGCATCATTGAGCAGAGACAGTAAAGGGCACCAGATAGAAAAATCTAATGCCATCTTATTATCCAATATTTTTGGCACTGATTTCTATAATCCACTTTATTGCTATTTTAGAGTAAGTGTAAAAAAGAAACTGAGTCTCCTTGTTATACTTTGCCTTCCTGAAGATGATTTAATAAGCCCACCCTTTCTATTAATTTACAGGAACATAACTGACATTCATTGGCTTGATACTTAACATGCATCATTGTAACATTTGGTGGCTGTATTGATTCCCTGAGAGGTGAAGCACCCTTGCCTTGCTACAGAAATGATCTCATTAGTAAGCAAAGGCCTGGCCAAAGGAGTAAACTCCACATAAGTGATCACTGGCAACTCCAGCTTCCTGGCAACCCTCATTGCTTAGATCAGAAGGCAGAACACACCCTTGTGCCAAAACCCAGCTTTTATATTCATGCTTCACTCCAGCACAAGCTATGCCTTAAGGCTAAAATATACCTGTGTGCAAACACCCAGCACAAGGTTCACAAGCCACTTAGATCTTCAAAGTGACTTGAGAGGAGCCCTGGCCTTGTGGATTCTCTCTCTGAGGAGAAGAGTATGGTAAGCTCTGAACAGTGTAGCGAAATGATGGGCTGAAAGTTACTTGGTGATTTCCCTTCTCTCTTCCATTTTCCCATTAAATTCACAGCATTTTCCTTTAAAATATGTCTGCCTCTGGCAAACCATTTTGGGATCACTAAAAACTCTGTTGTCACAATAGGATGCATTCAGTTGTGTATAAAAATTACATTTCTTTATCACAGCAGCAGGGTGCAGTGGGGAACTAACAGAACACTTTTTGTCAGAACAGTACTTCCACTTAACTTCCCAGTAACAGATTTTGTCTGGTGTTCCTAGACTTGAAGAACTCCTGTCATTTGATGGTGCAAATACATCAGCACATATGCTTCTCTATTCTCCCCCATGCCAAAACTCATTCACTCCTCCTAAGCCATCTCCTACCAACATTAGAATTCCCTTTTCTCTGAGCTTTCTAGCTTCTCCTAACTCACACTCTTCCTTCCCATTCAATTTTCTACCTCCCAAGCTAAACCCTTTTCAGCTCTCACAATCTCCTTGCCTTTTCCCATCTCTCTTACTTGCCTCTGTTATTTTCACTATGCAAGCTCTGGTCTCATTGCTAATCTTTCCTTACATCAGCACATCAGCTTGTTTCACTTCCTTCATCTTCCTGCTACTCCATCATGCCTACATGTGGTCCGCAGACCAAGGATCCCACCCATGATTTACACCTGTCACCCCCAGGTTTCCTTTGCCTGTGACACATTCTGAGGATGTGCATGCAGCACAAAGGAAAAAAAAAGTCATGCACACAATTGTAAATGGCCTCATTCCTAGGGAAGATATATTACAAAAGATAGAACGAGGTACAGGGAACATTCAGACTATTTCAGAAGCCTTCCTACTGGGATCCAGCAGGTATCTGCAGTTAAATCTTTAGAGAGACTCAAGAGCAGTTTTTAATCAATGTATATATGACAAACTGTGGGCAATAGAGTTGTAGGTGTGCTGTATGCCATTAAAACAAGTAAAGAAATAATCCCCCTAAACCTACAGTTTCACATTTCTTTTGGTTGGTATTCCATTAATTCAAAAGCCAAGAAACCATGCTCGAGAGCACTGTCCTAGTCAAACACCAGCCCATAAATGTACCAGTGTAACCAATTGAACATAAAGATGTACTTGAACTTCAAAAGAGTTTGCTGACGCTCAGTCACGGGTTACAGTTTTCTCTTCTGTAGGAAGTGCAGTCTTCCCATAATTCAGATGTAGACATTTATGAGATGCTGATGTCTGATTTATCAAATCAGCAAATGGTCCATTCACTCCTTCAATGTGGATTTCAATGCCTTTTCAGTTTCCACAGGGTCAGCCTGCAATATCAGGTGTGAAAGGTTAGTCTACCAAAACATCTAGTGCCATTAAAACCAACTACCACCCTGCATGTTGCCTGCCTTCTAGGATGGACTTCCATTGGCCATAACAGATCTCATTTAGAGAGATTCTTATTGTGTCAGAAATTACCAAGTGCTCTGCACAGACACAGGTTTGGAAGTGAGTACTCTCAAATAAACTGCAAATTGAAAAAAGAAATGCAAAGCCAAGATAATTACCTATGTAAGTGCATTTGTCTCATGAGGACCTGTAGAAACAGATGTAGCAGGAAGCGTGTGAGACCCAGCACCTGGTGTAACATTTGCTTTATAGGCTGGAAAAGAAATCAAAGGACATGCACAGCTGGTACTAGTATTTGTCACATCTATCAATTCAGTGAGAGGGAAGGAAATAGAGAACAACGAAAGAAAAAGACAAAAACTAAAGCAGAAAGTACAATGAGATCTTGTTAAAAAAAAAAGAAAGCATGTTAAGAAGCACGGGTTGAATAGCAATTAGCTCAAAATCTTTCAGAGTAACTCCCTGAGGCTGACCATGGTGGCGTAAGCACAGGTTTGCTGCCAGAGAGAATGGAAAAAAGATGTTGTGCAACTTGGAGATGCATTGCTTCTTAGCACAGCATTTCCACAGGGCTAAGAGCACACAGTTCTTCTCAGTACCAGTTCACAGCCACATCTTCCAGCTGCCAGAAGAAAGCGCTAACAGGTTTGGCCTACTATGAGTGAGGGAGAAGGTACCCTCTACATTTCCTAATGTAGCTAACTGTGCCTCTCGGTGTGTTATGAAAAAAAAAAATGACACTGTGAAGAGATCCTAGGATAAATGCAGTGGTCCCTCATTTGTTGTGCAGGCTGTTAGGCCATCCAGCAAAGCTGGGTCCAGCAGAGATGGAAAGGTTTTCAAACACCCACACATACCATGTCCTATTTACTGTCTCAGTGCAGCTCCAAGCTGAGCATGCACCGCTGCTCAACAATACCCCACACCAGGACAGGAGCACAGGCACCTTCCTCTTGGACCCAGACTGCAGGACCTCAGACCCGTGCCAAGGTTCCTGGGATCCCAGTAGAGGGATTTAGAACTTGTTACCTCAATGACACAGATGTTCAACGGGGGAATGAAATTTAGAGAGCAAGAAAGCATGTTCAGAGCCTAGATGACCTCCACTATAGGGATGAGATGGAAAACCTCCACCTTTTGAGTCTTTTGAGTATAAGCCAGGGAAGAAAACTGACAATAAAGAGACATCGGAGGAAACAATCCAGCATAATGCTGGCTAGTTTAACTGAAAGTGTTTTCCATTTTTAATCCACTAGGTAGCATGTCGTTCCAGACGTTTTATATCTGAGCAGGATTCCTCCATGGCAGGAGACACGCTCCTTTGGAACTAACTGAAAAAGTAGGATGTTTTTTTTCTTTTGGAAAAGCCCACTTACATTCCTGTAAGCCTTCCTCAAGTACCTCAAGAGCCCTCAAGATCACTCTGACTGGAGGAACGAAAGGAACATTCAAGGTTTACAATAATCCTTTTCCTCAAGAGTAGGAGAAAACATCAGATGTGGCTGCAGCTTTCAATGCATTATTAATACAAACCACTTGGCAGCATTTGTTTCTGTGAGATAAATTTGATCTGTGAATACAAAAGAAAGAGGAGGAAGACAGCTGGTCAGACTGGTCACAGGAATACCTGCTGAGCCCAATCAAAAGCCAATATTTTTGCACAAGGACCCGTGAAATGTGGACATAAAACAAAGCATAAAGAGTAGTAAATACTCGAAGAAAATTTATTCAGTTACCAGTCTCAAAGAACAATTGTAATGCAAACTACAGCAACAATGCAGACTAATTAAAGATATTAAACCATGTAAACAAACCTCTTATCAAATAAAGCAGGCACTAAAGGAGATCCTGAGGCATTTACCATGCCAGTGGGTTTTCTGCAGGGGTTTTCAATCTGTGAATACCTAAATGCTTCCCAGGGAAGTTGGACACCTTGCACAGCAAGATTGATCCTCCTGCCAGCAGGCTGTCTTTACTTAGCTACCTTACATGGACCATGTAGATGTAATTTCTGGACTTAAAGGTTTGAGATACACACAAAAAAAAGGTGGGAAACTTCTGGTTTTGTGGCTCAAGTCACCAAAATAGAGAATAATCACTTGTGCAAAAAGGGTGCAATTGCAGACCTGTGATATGCACACTGCCACAGGTCCATTAAACTGTGGGGCTCAAGAAAATAGGAAATCTGTGACATGACATGTAACAGCAGCTAGGCAGAAGGGTAAAATGAACCAGATGAGAAGGTCACATGAAGCTCTTGCATTCAAAATGTATGTTTTCATGTCAAAAAGGTCCCTGTGCCGGCTTAGGAGTGATTTACTCCCAGACTCCTGCAGAATGATTTGATGTGGGGACAGGGACTAAGGGTGAAAACTAGGATGCGACCAAGTGCCTGACGCAGGCACCCAAATTAAGCAGGTGACAGAGGGGTTATTGTTTGCCTTTTTAAAATGTATCACTAGCAGAAATAATATTAAAAAAAATCTCAAACAGACTTCCTTGAGGCATTTACTGTGGGTTTGCCACAGACTGTAGAAGTACATGAATTCAGAGTATAAATTAAGATCTTTAACCCTTCACCCTGTGTGAGGACTCCCATTTACTCCTGTACAGTTGTTCTTTGATCACAATACATTATCATTCCCTGGAGTAGGAGAAAGCTGCTGCAATCTAATAACGTTACACCTGAATGGGAGCTTCCACAGCAGTATAGCATCGTTTAATTCAACATTTCATCTTCACACCCTAAGTTGATTTGCCTTAGTTTTCCTGAAAAGAAACTACTTTAGGGATTTAATTGGTCATTGCAGTAGCCTGCTTTACCAGATAAAATAGGTGATGCCCATATTTGTGGAGGGAAGAAAGACGGTGGTTAGGAAAAGAAGCGGCTCACAGAGTCTGGAAGCAGGTGTTCAGCTTTCCTCCAGTCTCATGGAGAGGCCCCATGAAAGGACATGAATGCCCCAGGCTCTGCTATCTCATGGCAGCACACCCCATCCATCCCCCCCACAAGCTCAGGGGGCTGCACTGCTGGGGCAGTGATAGGGCCTTCTGTTTGGCTTGCTAGGTCAGGGTGAACTGCATGAGGGCAGCTAGAGTATCTTCAAAGCCTGAGCAGAGCCGTGGCACTCTGCAGCCTGCTTTTTCAAAAAAAATAGTTTTGCGACTTCACAGGGCTGTAGGCAGGGAGGAAATTACCCTAAAACCACAGTACACTAGGACTTAGTCTGTACTTTCCTTTCCCTTACAGAAAGGGGGAAATCCAGGTCAGTCTACTCTATACCAAGCATCTTTATTGGTAGCTGCAACTACTTACTGCACTTAGGTTACATCCTTAGCCATTCAACTGTTCTTCAAGAGTAGTAATTTATTTTAAGCAGCTGATATCCTCCTTCACTTTCCCCCTTCCCCCATCCCAGGTTTCTGGGAGAAAGCATCACTCTGATATACCAGCCTAAGCCTACTCACACAGAACTTCTGTAAGCAACATTTACATAATCACCAATTCATCCCTGATAGACCTAAGTCTTTCTTTAATCAAGTCTACAGTTCCTCCGTCATGTCTTCCTTGGTAAGCAGGCCAAACTTATCTCAAAATGTCAAGAGCCACAGTGACTAATTAATGATTCTACCTTATCAGTCTTTTAAGAATGACTTAAAAAATCACTGAAGATTCCACTTTAAAACTATATTGTCAACCAAGAAAAAAAGAAATTAGCACACAAAAGAACTGAAATAAGAAAACCTCTTATTCAGTGCAGAAAGTTCACTCAGCCCAAGAAATGGCATCCAGTAGCATATCATCAGCTTCTCATACTTTACAGGGTTTTGCGCCCAAAGAATCCTGCTTTGCTATTTGTGGCTTGCCATATCCTACCTTGCCAAACATAAATACACACTTACATAAACACTCTGAACAGAGAACAACCTCGTCAAGAACAACTGGCAGAGCTTCTCTCTTTCTGAAAGGAGGTATCCTTTTCTACATTCTTTCCAAATCTTTCCCAGTCCCATATGTTTTTTTTTCCACCTCCCCCTTTCCGGTTTAGAAAGCATGCCATGTGCTTTGATCATCAGTCCAAAAAACCATTTATAATCTCAGTGTTATTAAGAGCAATCAGACTCTGAATGGGATAAAAATAACCAATGCATTTGTACACTTTCTTTTCAAGCTAGTGTAATTCACTAACACATTGGCTACATGCAAAAGCTGCCTTCGTTCAACCATGCTAAAGAAAGACAACCCATTCCTTGAGCTGTAATGGTGAAAATGCCCATTTATGCCTGTCTCTGTCTCAAGGATAGAGCAAATGCAAAGACTGTCATGAATTAAGGTTTTAACTACACTTACTAATGTTTATCAAAGATTTCCAACCAAAGAGTATCTTACAGAAGAATCAACTGAAGAAAACAAACTGTCCCTTAACTGATTTCCACAGGAGTTCAGCCAGACCGTGTTGTGGTTTGACATGTGTGTCGTACTGAACATACTCAGAGCCATTGAAGATGCTTAAAATAAATGCCATAGTCTTTAACATACGTTAGAGTATTTGCATTAACTTTTCTATTTCTTAATTACCCATACAATAGGTTCTTTTGTATCGATTATCTTCTGTTGACTGGGAGGAGCATTGCTGTGTGAGATACTATGGAGAATTAAAAAAGAGTTCATTTTCTCTACAAAATAAATCAAATGGAACTAAAGGAAGAATGTAAAAAAACCCCAACTATTTGTTTGTTTGTCATATGTACCCATCTGTCATGCCAATTGCTTAATGGTGACACTATTTTCCTTTGTATACACAATAATTCTTACAGACCATGCACTATCTTCTCTACAGAGAGATCCCATATAGTTTTTGTGGAACTTACCTGGAAATATACTACCTAAAGTATATATTTGCATCTGATTATAGCGTCAAAGGGAAAATACTTTGTCTAATTTCCTCTTCTTCTCCTCACATCACTTTTAAGGTGAGAATTGACCATTGTTATTTTTTCCATATTTGCAAAATGCAAAAGCCTGGTTTTAGAAGCCTGAGAGATTTTCTTGCTGGAAAACCACACTGCACACTTAGGATGTTTTTGCTGCCTGTTACAGGAAGCATCTGTATGCAGAATAACACAGTGCACCTTTTCCAAGCATACTGGAACCGCACAAATCAATACACTGTGTTAAAATAATCAGGTTTGTTTCATATCTTTAGTTCACTGTTTGCAGCTAGAAGATGAACAAATGCCTTGCTCTTAGCAAGATGAATAGACAGTGTTGCTTCAAAATACACTGATTGGTTTGTTAAATGTTTGAGAAAGGATTTGATGTATTTAATTGAAAAGGCATTCCCCTTATTATATCAGTTTGCTGCACGAGGTCATGAGAATTTTTTTGTGCAAACTTTTTGCAATGCAATTTTGTTACAGAAATAGCTTAATTTCTATAATTAAGCCTGTGTGTACCACCCTCTTCTTTGTCCAGCTGCTAAGGCTGTCTAATAAAGCAGGTTTTGCTCAGAAATGAGGTAAGCCACCTCTGGCTCTGCGCTCCCAAACCCTCTATGGGAAAAGGGGAAGTGTTACATGACAGAGCTGTTGTTTTCATTCCCAGGGCTTTGATTAGGGGCAGAAAATGGTGCAGAGCACTCAGAGCAAAGGAAATGGCTGTCCAGTAAATACAGGCTGAAAAACAATATACTGTGATAGAGGTTGATAGCGATGAACACAATTGACTTTGCAACAGTAGCAGCATAAGAGTGGTCTGGATATGCATAGGACTCCCCCTGGACCTCCACAGGCTGACCAAGGAGAGCAGCTACTGGGGGACTGAAAGATGGATGGCGAGTGACAAGCTTTTATGGAAGAAGACACTCCAGAGGAGTTGGGAGAGAGTCTGCACACCCTTGATGGCATGGAGAACTATCTTACAGCCTGTAGTACTGGATTTACTAGTGGTTTTCCATAAGCTGTGTCAGGGTAGGAATGGAGATGCTCAGCCCCTGGAGCGGCCACAACAGGAGTGAGTCAGGCATCAATAGCCTCAGTTCTTCTCCTTTCCTCAGGGGAACATCAGTTTGCTGTTGGCTGTGACTATCTTCTCAGCTCTGTGCAGATGACCAACAGCTTGCCTGGGAACATAAGCCAGATTTTGAGCAGTGTAACTGTCATGTAGGCAGATAGTGTCCTTGTGCACAAAGACCAAAAGATGGGTCCCAGGGGGAGCACAGACAGGATTGCTTCAGGCCTTTCAATAATGGAGCTCAGCAGGACCCATGGATACTGCCAGCAAACACTAAAAGTCTGTTCACGACCAGTGATGTCCCTCGGGGCATCAGCGTACCTCCAGGTGGATCTCAAGAGGAGCCAGTACCGCTGAATTAGTGCTGATTAGGGAGTAGAAACCCTTTGAAGAACTAGCCGAACAACTGGCCTTACATATACAGCATCTCTCAAAGTGCATCAAGTTAAGCCCTGGGGATATTTGTACTAAACCTGGAAGAATGCTTTTTATCACCTCCAGCTGAGCAGGAGTCATCTCTTCTCCCCAGATAAGCAATGGTCACAATGACCCAGGCATGATCACTTCTGAGCTGGATTACTCTAATTCACTCTATTGAAGCCTGGCTGCACGCTGTGCCAAACTTCTCTGTTTCTCAGGCTGTGAGGAATAAATGAAGGGCCTGCTCAGTTTTATCCACTGAACCGCAGTCATTTTCAGTAGATAGCTTACAGCTTTGCTCCTTGTACTCCACATGTGTGGACCAAATAATTTGTAAACAACCAATATGCCTAAGAAACCGGTTTTCATCCCACTGCCTGCATAGAGACTTCCCTAGAGCAATGCAGCTCCATGCAGGCTCATGGCAGCCAAAACCAAGAGAGTCTCAAATGAGAGGATCCAGGTCTAGCACAAGGCGCTACAAAAATACAGTTACATGCAGAGTCTCAAAGTTTTTAGGCAATTTTTAGAAATTTGGAGAAGAGCTTCTCTGCTCTGGTGGTGCTGGGTATACTTTGTATAAATGAATGGCACCTTATCCTCAGAGATCTTGTAGCCTTTTCCAAAATTTGTGTGGATTCTCCCACACAGTGGCAAAAGCCTCTGAACTTGGAAAGGTAATTATTTTGCACTAATGACAAAGGAATTTTTTAAGAGAGAAAACCTTGCTTTTTGAAACTCCGGGGCAGACTTTCACAGGTAGGATTGTAACAGTCTGAAGTGGGGCCACAGATCTTTTCCCACATAACCCATAGCCAGTTGATGGGTGCTGTGATCTGCAAGGCAAGGGCACTCAGCATCTGACAGGACCTGCCCATGACTAGTTCTGAGCTGTTGGCCCCATGCAATAGATTTGCTGGTTTCTTTGGAATGAGCTCCAGGACCTCCATTGGCTGTGCAGTTTATAACAGAGTCAGAAGTTTATCCATAAAAATCATCTCCCCTGGCTACTGTGCCTGGAGGACATCTTCTTGTTTGCAAGTATCAAACACTGCATTACGAGGGTGTGAGGGTGTGAGGTAGAGTAATACAGGAGCTGAGAACATTGTCTTTAAAGGTGTTGTGGATGGTTTCCAAGCAGATAACCAATCTCTCTCCAAGTCCAGAAGACTGATTTTGTTTCAAACCTCATCTTTTGCTTGAGATGAAATTAAGAAGTTGCAAAAGCATCTCTTACTGTGTCAAGCTCTCATTCTTACAAAAGGTATCACTTACATTGCAAGGACTTAGGGTAGCACTTCCAACAGTACAGTGCTTGCTACCTGAATATATTACCTTCCATAATTTTTTTTTAAATTTACCTGAGTACTTTCTCCTGTCACCTTTAAAACTCTCATTTATGCAAGTAACCTATGGCCTTTTCAGGTTTTCCTCTTCTTTCTCTCTCCCCATTTCAACTGTTTTAGACATCTGTCCTGTGAATGTTCTTTGCACATTTCAGAAGCAAGGTAAAAACCCTGCAGCAAGTCACCAGCAGATACTACTAAATGGAGATACTGGTTCCACGCCATAACGATATGCCACAAGCAAGCAGCTAAACTTTTTCCCACAGCCAGGCTCTTACTTGGTCTATGTGGGGGACCCCAGTGGAGGGGCTTGAACTAAGGGGTGTAGTGCCCTGTGATTGTGAGGACTGGAGTTGTGCTGATTTTGTGGAAAGAGACAGATCAGAGAAGATCGTTGCTATGAGATGTTTTAAGCCATTATAAGGTGTTATAAGGAGGTAATTGTGTTTCTATACTGCAACAAGAAAGCAAAGCGTGAAATGCACTGGAGATACTACTTCCTCAACCACATGCTTTGGAGTTTATTAACAATAATTAATATAAATAAGCTTAATCCTTCAGTTTAATTAAAGAGGAAGTGGACTTTCAGGTACATCTCCTCCTGTACAGTCACAAATACCTGAACAAACAACAGCTAATTTTGACAAATTGTCTGCCTAACAAATTAATTTAGCTGAACTAGAAGCAGAGCAGATCCTGCTAGATGTAGATGAGTTGTAGTCCCTCCACAAGGACGTTTAAACCTCGTGTTGCTATCCCATTCCCAAAGGAAATTAAAAGCATTTACAACTAACCAGTGCTATTATTTATTCAGTTAGCAAGCAACTTAATGGGCTATAGCTTGAAGAGAATGAACAGCCCAGTTCCCTGAACAGCTTGCATTCAAGTTGCTGGCACTCAGCAGAGTGCATGCCACTGGGCGTGCCTTGCATTTTTTTATCTATGCTATCTCAAACTGTCTGGCACAGACAAACCAGCACAACAATGTCACAGCACCTTCATTCAGCTGCAGGGAGACACTCTTCAGCAAGTGGTAAGCACCACCTCCCTAAAAAGCTTAATAATAGCAAAGGCCATTACTAGATTTCTGCTCATTTTGACACTGTATATTTCCTTCCGTTACTGAAATCAGAAAGGATCTTTCCTATGCAGAATAAAAAACCCTCTACGCAGGCTACAATTTTTCTTAACAAAGTAGTTGTTACTATTGTTGTTACTACTATTAAGCAAAGCTTATGGGTAAGAATCAGGGGGAAGGCCAACAAGGCAGATATCATGGTGGGAGCCTGTTATAGACCACCCAACCAGGATGAAGAGGCAGATAAATATTTTATAAGCAGCTGGGAGAAGTCTCACAATCATTAGCCCTTATTCTCGTGGTGGACTTTCCAGAAGTCTGCTGGGAGTACAACACAGAAGATAGGAAACAGCCTAGGAGGTTCCTGGTGTGTGTGGAAGAGAACTTCCAGACACAGCTGGTGAGGGAACAAACTGGGGAAGGCGCCAGGTGGGACCTCTTGTTTGTAAACAGAGAAGGACTGGTGGGTGATGTGATGGTTGGAGACCATCTTGGGCACAGCAATCACAAAATGTTAGAGTTTCCAATTCTTGGAGAAGTAAGGAGAGGGCCCAGAAGAACTGCTACTCTGAACCAGGAGCCTGGTTGACAGAGTCCCTTGGGAGGCAGTCCTGAAGGGCAAAGGAGTGCAGGAAGACTGGGCATTCTTCAAGAACATAACCTGCAGGAGCAGGCTGTCCCCATGTGCTGAAAGATGAGCCAACAGGGAAGCAGACAGGCCTGGCTGAACAGAGAGCTGTGGTCAGGAAAAACAGAATTTGGAATCTTTGGAAAAAGGGGCAGGCAACTCAGGAGGACTACAAAGATGTTGTGAGGTTATGCAGAGAGAAAAAGGGGAGGGCCAAAGCCCAGCTAGAATTTAATCTGGCTAGTGCCATAAAAGACAATAAAAAATGTTTCTGTAAATACACTGGCAATAAAAGGAGGGCTAAGGAGAATCTCCATCCTTTATTGGATCCAGGGAGAAACACAGTGACAAAGGATGAGGATAAGGCTGAGGTACTTGATGCCTTCTTTGCCTCAGCCTTCAATAGTAAGACCAGTTGTTCTCAGGGTACCCAGCCCCCTGAGCTGGAAGACAGGGAGCAGAGTGAAGCCCCATAATCCAGGTGGAAGTGGTTAGTGACCTGCTACACCACTTAAACACATGCAAGCCTATGAGGCTGGATGGGATCCAGCCAAGGGTACCGAGGGAGCTGGTAGAAGTGTTCGACAAGCCACTTTCCATCATTTATCACCAGTCCTGGCTAACCCGGAGGTCCCAGTTGACTGGAGGTTGGCAAATGTGTTGCCCATCTACAAGAAGAACCAGAAGGAGGATCTGGGGAACCACAGGCCTGTCAGTCTGACCTTGGAGCTGGGAAAGGTCATGGAGTGGAGCAGATCATCTTGAGATCATCCATATACAGGACAACCAGGTGATCAGGCCCAGTCAGCATGGGTTTATGAAAGGCAGATCCTGCTTGACTAACCTGATCTCCTATGAGAAGGTGACCTGCTTAGTGGATGAGGGAAAGGCTGTGGATGTTGTCTACCTGGCCTTTAGTAAAGCCTTTGACACCATTCCCCGCAGCATTCTCCAGGAGAAACGGCTGCTCATGGCTTGGACAGGAGTACTCTTTGTTGGGTTAAAACTGGCTGAATGTCTGGGCCCAAAAAGTTATGGTGAATGGATTTAAATCCAGTTGATGGCCAGTCACAGGTGATGTTGCCCAGTGCTCAGCACCGGGGCCAGTTCAGTTTAACATCTTTATCAATGATCTGGGCAGGGGATCAAGTGCACCCTCAGTAGGTTTACAGAGAACACCACGTTGGGCAGGAGTGTTGGTCTGCCTGAGGATAGGAAGGCTCTAGAGAGGGACCTGGACAGGTTGGATCGATGGACTGAGGCCAGTTGTATGAGGTTCAACAAGGCTGAGTGCTGGGTCCTGCACTTGGGTCACAACAACCCCATGCAATGTTACAGGCTTGGGGCAGAGTGGCTGGAAAGCTGCCCAGCAGGAAAGGACCTGGGGGTATTGGTCAACAGCCAGCTGAATATGAGCCAGGAGTGTGCCCAGGTGGCCAAGAGGGCCAACGGCATCCTGACTTGTATCAGGAACAGTGTGGCCAGCAGGAGTAGGGAAGTGATTGTCCCCCTGTAATTGGCACTGGTGAGGCCACAGCTCAAATACTGTGTTCAGTTTTGGGCCCCTCAGTACAAGAAGGACTTTGAGGTGCTGGAGCATGTCCAGAGAAGGGCAAGGAAGCTGGTGAGGGGTCTGGAGCACAAGTCTGATGAGGAGCAGCTGAGGGAACTGCGTTGTTTATCCTGGAGAAAAGGAGGCTGAGAGGAGACCTTATCACTCTCTATAAGTACCTGAAAGGAGGGGGTAGTGAGGTGGGTGTTGGTCTCTTCTTCCAAGTAACAAGCATCAGCATGAGAGGAAACAGCCTCAAGTTTCACCAGGGGAGGTTTAGATCGGATATTAGGAAAAAAATCTTCACCAAAAGGGTTACCAAGCACTGGAAGGGGCTGCTCAGGAAAGTGGTTGAGTCCCTGTCCCTGGAGGCGATGATGGGATGGGATGATGTCTAAAAGAGGTGTAAATGTTGTGCCTAGGGACATCCTAGTGGAGGATTTTGGAGTGCTAGGTTAAGGATTGGACTTGATGATCTTAAAGCTCTTCTCCAACCTAACCAATTCTATGATTCTATGCCTCACCAGTCAGCCACACTTTAAATCCTCAGGCTGAAGAGGCCTCAAGTGGCTGGTGGTCTCAGCAGTATAAACTACTGGGGTGAGGGTCCTAGCTGCTTAAAGTTCTGGAAACATCACTTCCCTTTGCAGCATTAGAGGAAGAAAAATTAAATCTGAAGTATTCACTGAGTAGCATGTCCTATCAATATGGGCCTCAAAGCCTGTCTACGTCAGATCCAGAAAAACTGCTGTCTCCAAAATTCCTCAGATACCTAAGATCTATAGCTAGAGAACTGAATGCAAAGTCCCTAAAAGTGCAAGAGGACAGTAAGGTTTGTCAATCATTCTTGACAGCATTCACAGCTGCGTTTTGGGTATAAGCTGTATAGGGTAGGCACTGAGCCATGCTCTGGTTGATTAGAAGTGCCAGTACATGAGGCAAATGCAGAATGCAGATGCTGTGACTTGATCAGCACTAATTTGAACCATATATTTTGGGAATACCCGTAGGTCCATTTGTTCCAGAAAGGTACTTAATTACTGAATTAATTTTTCCTTATCAGTTAGAATTATATTACAACCTATATATGCAATGCAAACCTTACAAAATGGAAACTGAATAACTACATTTTGGCTCACGCTAGCACTAATCATTGCTTCTGCTTTAACAGGCTAGCCATCACAAAATATATTGTATGTCACAGTAAAAAAGCCCTAGATAAAGATTTGAAGATACAGGGTGTCTTTTCAAAGTATTTGAATAAACTTATTTGCAGTCCGATTCTCCTCTCAGACACACTAATCTGTTGCTCTGTAACTCAGCTGTTGGTACACAGAGCAGAAAACTCCCAGATGCAGCTGTGGTTTCCTTGGCATACCCAGGATGGCAGTGGAGAAGCAGGATAAATTCCCTCCTCTGTTTTACTCCTTCTTCATCCAGACTGCTAGTGGAGTTGTCCTTAGCTCTTGGCAAGGGGAGAGAGGCCCTAATGCTTTTTTAGTTTCACTGGCATCATCTGCCAGACCTGTACCATCCAGGTTACACTCTTGTTCCAGGGTCTCCTGTCCTGATAATGCTATTTCTTTCTAAATAGCTGGATCACAAAAGAAAACACAAAAAATAAGCCAGGTCTGAGCAACTGACCCAAAAAGGTCTGTTTGACGAACAGTGGGATAAAAGACACCTAAGAAACAAAGCTCTGCACAGACCTCATGGCCTCTGGCTCCTGGCCTGTTTAAGCTCTGTCTTGGCATTGTCCTTTTCCACCACACATTTTAAATCATTTTTCCAGAAGTTAATGATTTATAGCTTCTAATGCTAAAGGCTTGCAGTGCATCATCTGAGGAGATGAAAATTTTATAGCCAAATGAGGAGGATAAAGGTATTTTCATAACCAGATCCTGGTCAATTCCCTACAGCCATGGCTAATACTAGAACTGAGGAATCTGTGGTGGGTTTAATTAATTTAGTACAGTGCAATAGAGGGACACCATAATCTATACTTTGGAAAATTGTAATAAAGCCTAAGCTGTTTGGTTTACACTGGTTTTAGACTCTGTTGTTAGCCTTCTGCTGTTCTTTGAGGTCTACTTGGACAGAGGGTCCTTAAAACTCATCAGCAGCTGTTAAGTATGAAAGCAATGATTGTTCTCCTGATTGTGAAGTCTCCTCTTGCTTTAGGTCAAAGAAGCCCAGGACCTGGCCTGAAAAGCTAGGAGTGAACAGTCTGGAGTTGCATGATGACACAATAATTTTATAGTTTACCAAACTCAGAAACACACAGGCTCTATGTTCTATCACAGGATGCATAGGTCACATTTTCCTACAGTTCTAAAAGTGATGTGTGCCATTAGCATGGGTTCTTTACAGGCTTACGTTTGACTACTGCTTGCCAGAGAGTCTCCAGTGCCAGTCCAGCTACCTCTCATATAAAACACAGAGGCAGCCTTTGATTTTTGTTCTCCTACCACTGGCATCCCTAATAAGTGGACCTCAAAAAAAGAACATCTGACATAGCAATTTGAGATAAACAAAGTCTGCAGCACACTGCAGGTAACATCTGTCTCAAAATCCTCAAGAAAATAGCTATAAATAGCAGAATTACATGATGGAGTTTTGTTTACAGGTGATGGCGATGATGGTGGCAGTAATGATAACAACAATAACAACAACAGTTGTTGTGAGATAGACAAGGTTTGAGCCAAGAGAAAGAGACTTTCTGAAAGTTCTGCCCCAGAAAGAAAGGTTGCAAAATCAACTCATCTCCTTTTTCAGCTGAGACTGCCAACTTTAGACACAGTATTCGACATTTATTATAATGAAGAATGTCTTGAGACTATGCATTAAATAACATCTTTTAAATCTTGGCTTCTGCTTCCCCTTGAGATGTTAGAGGCTATTGAAGTACATTACAATCACTTCCCAAATTTCATAATCTGTCACAAACAGGTTTCTGGAATTGCATGCGACAATACCCACAGCAGTGGATGAAGAGTGTGTTCACCGATGTCCTCTGTTTTGGTTAAGAGCTTTTGCACAACTGCAGAAAACTCCTTCAAGAATTATGCATATAGTTGGCTAATTAGTCCAGTCTGGTGGTCCCAAGACGCCCAGTTCTCTATGGGTTGTCTATAAGGGAAACTAGGATTTGATCCCCAGGAAGGGAAGAGGAATGGAGGCAACCTGTAATTTGGACTGCTTCACTGCAAATAAAATATTTTTTTAATATCTAATACTGTATTTGGTAATTTTAGCAAAAAGTCACCTTTTTAGTCTAAGGCATGTTCTCACACAAAAGATTAGGACGGTAGTGTAAAGTTTATCAGATCACCTTGCAGGGAAGGGGATTCAGACCCTGCCATCGCTCAGACTACAGTCCCATGAGGGAGCCACGTGAAGGGTCTCCATGTGTTCCCAGCCAGCAAAAGACTCCTCTAGGTAAGAAGCACAGCCTTTTCCTCAGCAGAGCAGTTAGATGTCCATCTCCTCATCCCTGCCTCCACGATCTCCAGTTCACTCACCCCAAAAAAGAAGATCCTTGTGGCATTGCTCGATTGTGCATAAGGACCCATCTTTTCCTGCTCCATTTTTCCCTGAAGCTGCTTCTTCAGCTCCTGGGCTGGCTCCAGCTTTCCTTGCTGAGCTGAGATTTTGACTCCAACACAGACTCCAAAAGCACCAGGGGAGAGGGGTACTTCTGGCCATGAGACATCTGGGATCAGGAACACACGCTTGCAGAAAGGGGCAATAGATAATCCTGAAACAGTAGCTTGAGCCAAAGAGTGCCAAAATCACTAACCAGCTGGGACGAAAAGCTCTGCAGCTGCACGCTTAAAAAACTGCCGTGTGTATACAAATCAGTGTTTTGCATGTAGTGAACCATTTGGTGTGCACCAGTGGGAGGGGTCTTTGATATCTCAGTCCATGGATATTTGATCCAGAACATACCGTGCTTGGCATGCCCTGGGCATTTCTTTCTGTAAAAAAAAAATAAATTACTGCAGGCATTTCACAACTCAAAACAGGACAGCGGGCATATCTCTGAGATTATGTAAAACCAGAAGAAACAGGCTCATTTTGGGAGACATCATGATTTCTAGCTCCCTATGTGAGAAAGAGGAGCATAATAAAAATGAAAATTACCCCAATATTGAGTAAATATACCTAGGTACCTAGAAAGAATATCCAGAGGGTTATTACTACAATTAATTACAGTGAGGCTTATTACTACAATTAATTACAGTGAAGGATGTAACCTCCCTTCTTTCTTTTTACTACCACCATGCAGTCTAGTCATCCACCTGCAAAACCCAGTACATCAAAGATTTTGAAGTTTGGTATTACATGGTACCAGAAACTCTTTACCGGGGCATGTTGACTGATAAAAGGAAATGGTGGAGTTCCTTCATCCCTGAAAGGGTCTCTGTGCAATCCTATTTTACACAGTAGAATCAGCTAGGATGGAAGCTACAGACAGGCTAGGAATTTAAGGAGCTCAATATTAAGAAAAAGGAGGAAGAAACAGCCATGAACATGGAGAAGAAGGGACACTTGAGAAGTGCTAGCAGGAAACAGACATATCACTGGCAATTCAACCAAGTGGAAAGGTGTTGGAAACGGAGAAGGAGCAGAGAGCAACAGCATGCCCTGATAACCTAGGCAATTCATGTACCTTTCTGACTGATTTACTTTTGGCTGGTCCTCTTTTCCCATGCAGAAGAGAGGATGAAAGACATTGTAAATACAGGCTTACTGTGCTGATAAACACCTCTTTTTCTTACCCTCCAACTAATGGTGGGTTTCACAACCAGTATAAGTCAAAGCAATGTGGAATGCTCACTAATGTTGAAGAACATTTGTCCCACAAAAAAAAGGACAAGCTTGGTTTTCACAACACAGCCACGTAGCTGCTAATGCCAGCACAAAAGAGGTGGCAGGAATGCATGGTGTGGGAGTTAAGACTATTGTGAACGTGCACACTGCTTATGGACAGGGCCATTGTACTGTCACTCCAGGAATACTGTGTAAACAGAGGAATGCATGGCTGGCTTTTGAGAAGCCATGATTTATCGTTTGCCAAATGCTGCTTTGTTCTAATGTTATCTTCCTCCTTGCTCCCCCAAAACACATGAAAGCAGCATAAATCGTAAGAAAAGGAGATGAGGGTTCATTTCTGTGTAAGTCATTATTGGTTACATAAATCTCTTCACTGGTAGGACAGGACTTAGAGGAAATTCATATTACAGTTTTTGAGGATTTTGCTAGTAAGGTGTTCTGCTCTGTTCTTTTCACCCAAATGAGTAAGAAGGTGCCAGTATTTGAACAACACTTTTGTCAGAAGTACAAAAGCTACCTATATTTTATTTAGTGGATAATTACGAAAAATCTGATTTTGATGCTCCTGCTGCATCAATGTTAGAGGTTATTAAATGGATCATATTGTCAGTACAAAGACATGGAAAAAATGAAGTTTATGACCATTTAAATGCTGTGGCAAAGATGATGAATTTGGCTAGATACTATTTCAGGTGCTGTTTAATCTATTTTTACTAAGAGGTTGCAAAAGTATGAGAAACCTTTGACAAACAAGGTTTAGGATGGAGAAGTTATGACCCTTGCTTCATTCAGCATTTTGGTTAACTGCAGATTTTTTACATGGAAATCATAATCAAAGGATGCAATGGAAGTTGTCTTATAACAACTAAAATATGCTGATTTTTATAAATATATTTATAAACGTGTGTATAAGTACATATATGCATACACACATATATACCTAGAGACAGAGCGAGGGAGAGACAAATTAATCCATTGCTGAAATCTGTCGTGATTACTGTAAAGTTATTCTCTTAGACAAAGAGCAGAAATGAGACAGGAAGACCAAGGATTTCAGTTAGGTCATGTTGCTAAAGTATCTTTGATGAAGATGAAAGCTGCTGATGAATGCGTCATGTGCCATCTGTTCATACCATATAATATGGCTGATACATAAGATAGTGCATTTCCCTAAGTTTTGTCACCTCTGTGTGACAAAATGTCCTTGGATCACCATAGCTGAAGCAACACCACAACTAAATAACTTTGGAGATCTGTCACAGCATTCCTAATGAAGGATAAGCAGGAAAAAAGCACAGCTTCTTGGGCAGCTCTGCTGTCTGCAAGTCATGTCAGAAGATGCATCCATTCACAAGCTGTACTTACGCACTGCCTAACTCTACACATAGTCACAAATTGTGGATAGGCTCTTAAATTGGAGGCCTTTGTGTATTGTGCATGCTTTGGAGGTCTGGTGTAAGGTGCAGGCTGTGTGCCACACTTAAAAATTTGAAAAACTGAATCTCTCTGAATCTTAGCATATCAAGGTAGTGTGATACTTACAGCTGGATTTGGAGATGGTTACAGGCTGTGGCAGAAAGCATCTGTTAGGCCATGCTTTTAGGCAGAGCTTTCTGTCCTTTTGCATTTACAGCCTCAGGAAACAACTGCTAGCAACTGTTCTCAGTACTGTGTGAACTTCCAGGGCAAATAAAAATTTGGGAGAAAGAAAAGAAAACTTTTGAAACTGCATCTTAGGCTTCAGTTTTCCATTTAAAAAAACCCCAAAATAATATGAACTCTGAAATACTTAACCAGATCTAGAACATGACCATTTTCCTAAATCTTTCCCAGGAAACATCTCATTGACTAAGAAATGGAAACAGTACCTCTTGCTCTGACTTAATAAAAAGTAGCTTTCATAGTTTTGATTTGGATTATTATTTGGATTTTTTTTTTTTTTGAAAAAAATGGTTTAAAGCCATTGTGCTGTTTGCATCCTAGCTACTAAATCTTGTGAAAGATAGCTCACAGGAACAAGAAAGTCTTGCTAGATAGAAACAAACCAGCTGTTACCTTATTTTCTTCTTTATTAAGGCTTTTTCAAAATTATATTTGGCAACAGATATAAAGTTTGCTGAAAGGAAAATTAGTCTTGTAATAAAAACAACTCCTCACTCATTCCACCTGTAAAATTTTTCATCCTTACAATGAATTCTTCTCAGGGAGCTAATTAGAAATAGAAAGTTCTTTAATTGATGAGCATCTGACCATTAGGGCATTTTCAATTTCTCACAGCATCCCAGATGACACAGTTACAGAAAGGCATAACTGAAAATAAAGAGAGACTAATTGGAACAATTAATTGAAACAACATACAGTTAATTTCAATTATAAGAATCCTGACTGCTCCCTCATTCCTTGTTGTGTGGCCTGCTGCACTGGGGTGATGTTCCTACAGACTCCTCAGGAAAAGCTGTGTGATGATCCCATCTGCTGCTGACTATTCCTGTATTTACTATTTGTATTATCATAACACACATCAGCCCTACTCCTGCATATGTTCCCAGTGTAAGGAGCTCTATAGAAATGGAACAGGAAGGTTAATGACTGTAGACATGAGCATGGCTTAGCATGCTGAATTACCCATTCTGTCAGGAAAAAAGTTAAGTCACTCACTTGAATGCTTTGGTTTTTAAATGCCCCTAATGCAAATTTCCTCAAGAAACATCAAAGAACTTCTTCTAAGCAAGAAGTCTATTTCCAGCTAAATATCCAGCTCTGATACTTACCAGACTCTGGGAAAAAGCTCCAAAATGTGCTTTTTACAGGCAAAGTTTTTATGCTCCAATTTGGAGAGTCACAAACACTGAGCTACAAAATCATACCACCTGTTCATCATAAAGCAGGAGGTTGTTTGCTGTCATTTTTACAGGAGGAGACTGCACGTTGCTGTTTGTGGCATCCTGCAAAAGCTGGTAGGCTGATCTCAAAATGATCACACTCCTTTGCTCCACCAGCTTCTGCTAGCCACCGTGATCAGTAACATTATGATCCTGTCAAACGCACGCCAAGGCTCCCAGTTATTTCTGCGAGGCTAGGATTTCATGCCGCATCTTTTGGTCAGAACAGTAGCTTTTGTACAGGGTGCATGGATGCCATACTCACCTGCAGAAATTATGCGAGTTCTGGCTTGAAATAGCATGAAACTCTTGCATCTGCATACAGCTGGTTTTGGCCTCAAGACTTTAGCCGTGCTACAGCTTCTTATGGGAGACCTTGTTTGATTTTTTATACTAGCATTCATTTCCTATGCCATGACTCTTAAGTCTGCTACAGGGATCTTATATAAACAGCCTATTCAGCAAGTCTGTGCTGAGTTTGGGAACATGACTAATTATAATTTTATATGGTTGAGTGAATCAGGACTGTACTGTTCAAGAAAGGGCTGTCTGGAGAATTGCATTTATTCATAACATCCACCAATATTTTACCTTGCTTTCTCACACATTCTCCAGCCTGCAACAAATGAGAGAAAGCATTCTTACTCACCTCAAATTAATTTTCCCTTCTGTATGGTTCCCCATACCCTTCTCATGTGGAGTTTCACAGTTCCCTAGTTCTAATCCCCTTGCAGAAAATACAATCTGAAGCTGAGTTTCATATTGACATAATCTCATCTGCTGGTAGCGGAATGAGCAACACTCCTGATTATTGACTGTGTTAACAGCTCCTGGGCCTTCAAGTCACTGTGAAGACATAATCTGTGGAAAAGAAAAATGGAAAGCCTGAATAATGATACTGTCTTAAATGTATGTCAAATCCTTAATCTATTATTTGGCAAACCATCCTTCACCATCTATTGAAAAAGTAGCATTTCTTTGTAAATTCACTTTACACAGGTGGGTTTCACATTGAGATAATCCTAGTCCTGTACTGATTATCTGAGTGAACAAAAGCTACCCTAATGCCTGAGTACCTATATCAGGAGGATGATCTGAATTTTGTACAACTAAATGTGCCAAATACACTCATTGAGACTGGCCAGGTTGGTTCCACCATAAAATACAGTCTTATAGAAGACAACTGTGGTGGGTTGACCTTGGCTGCCAGATGCTCCCCTAGTTGCTCCCTCACTCCCCTTCCTCAACAGGAGAGAGGGCAAGAGTAGGATGGAAAAGCTCCTGGGCTGAGACAAAGGCCATTTAATAAGAAAAGCAAAAGCTGCACATGCAAGCAAAGCAAGAAGAGGAATTTACTCACTACTTCCCATCAGCAGGCAGATGTCCAGTCACTTCCTGGAAAGCAGGACCTCAGCACCCATAATGATTGCTTGGGAAGATAAATGCCATAGCAAGGAATGTCCCTGCACCCTCCTCTTTTCCCTCAGCTTTTATTGCTAAGCATGACATCATATGGTATGGAATGTCCCTTTGGTCAGTTTGCATCAGCTGTCCCAGCTGGGTCCCCTTCCAAATCTTTTGCCAACCCCTAAACTACTGGCCTTGGGGGCAGAGGGGTGGTTTGGAGAGAAAGCTTTGACACTGTGCAAGCACTGCTCAGCAATAGCCAAAACACTGGAGTGTTATCATTGGTGCGTTACCAAGCCTGCCTAGCCACAAATGCAAAGCACAGCATTACATGGGCTGCTAGGAGCTCCTTTCCAGCCAGACCCAGTACGACAGTACACAAAGTTATCAGTTACTGAAGTGACAATATACGTGGATAATGTTGCTGGATCAATAGAAATCATATGACTGTCATGAGAATATATCCTAGATCCTGCAAGATCTGCAAGAGAAGTCCCTCACTTGATGACAAACGGAATCCCGGGAAGCTTCTTTGTGGCTTTCGGTGGGAACCTGAACAAGGAGGGTAAACACTTTTCCCTCCTCTGAAACACATGGATTTTTTTGAGATTGTCGTCACTTTGTACCTAGCACAGGAGTCACACCAGCCCCAGACTCTGTGAGAGCAGCCAGAAGGTCGACTGACACAGTGCACAGCGAGACAACAACAAACTGCGGGCAAAGGGACAACCTACATTACAGCCAATTCTGCAAAATTCTGCCTGTCAGAACTTAGCAAAATTAAAAACCACAGAGAACTGAAATATGGGATACAGGAAATGGAAGCATTTCAGGGTTTAATTAAGCTAAAACACCAAATAACAAGCTACACGCTACCGAGCAGGTAGCACATTGCATCTTCAAATGCAAAGGAGGGTTTCCCTTGTTTCCACCATTACTTTTCCACATGTTTTCCTAGTCTACCACATTCCTGTGGTTAGAGAAACCAACTGGAATGTCTTGTGCCACTGGCCTATAGATGAACTTTGCTAAAATACCCACAGTTCTGAGCCATTAAAAATCACTAGGAAACTGACTGCAGCAATGAAAACACAAAAGAATCGTGACCTTCAAAATCTAAGAAAAAATATTTTATATTCTCATGTTGATGAGTGCTTACAAGGGTTGAGGAGAAGGTCAGTGTTCCATTAACCTCTTGGCTCCTCTGTTCGATACAGGAGCTGGGTGGGAGACTTCACATATTGATGAAAAGTCTTCCAGTGGCATTAGATATAACCAAAATAGGCCCACACATTTGTCAAGAGGTGTTTCTATTCCTATCTGGATATTAAACAACAGCACTCAAGATAGGTTGGTTTACATTTAACTTATTTTTCTCCTACCAACGTGTTTCAGTCAGCATGTCCCTGCTATTCAGAAGAGATAAAAGAAAATTGAAAACTTGAAATTGTTCATGCAAGCAGGAAGATAAGGATAATAAAATCTCATTTATTGGCATAAATGGATCAATCACTCATGGAAGGAATTTGCTCTGTGATGTACTCCTGTTGCACAATCGGTTAGATGCAGACAACAGCAGCTGTCTTTTAAAACTAAAATATTGATTATAACTGCTAATGATGACTGGAATCAACAATCTGATCTGGAATGCCAAGCCATATGGTCTTGTATTTCCAAGGCAACAGCACCTTTTAACGCCACTCACATCTCTATGTTTACAATATTATACCCTAGGTACTAATTCAGAAATAATTATTTTTCTGTGAGGCCTTTTGGTAATTTAAAATTTTAGGTATATATTACTTTAATTACAAATAGTACTTTTCTACCAAGCTACCACAGGAGTTACACCTGTATGTGATCATCAGAACTGTGTAAATTTTAAAAATTCTACAGAAACTAGAATATTTTCAGATTTCATAATAGGATTTCATTACTTCCAATAGTATTAACCTAAATTGGACATTCTTAGTTAGTGTAGTGGATAATATGTCATTGTTTCAGCCCTTAATCCATTTTATTTTGTTTGTAGGCTGTATGTACAAGAAACAGAACCTGTGCTTCTGGTTGCAACACAAAACATTTATTGATGATTTATTGATCCAGATGTAATGATAAAAAGTCACCTAAGTGAGCAGCAAAACTGGACTCTGTGCAGAACTGGGCATTGAGTTTTGCTTTATAAAAGATGCCTCTGCCAGAGTGTAGCATGCGGAAAATGCGGGAAGCCTGGCTCACTGTCGGGTAGAGGTTGCCTGGATTTGATGTGTACAAGCCTAGCATCTGACTCTTCATTTATTTAATATCTTAGTTACTGTGGTCAGCTGCTAATCCTGTTCCTCCTCCACTGATTCAAGTGTAGGCATGAGTCCTTTGTCTCTCCATGGCCCTTCTACACTGTGCTGGCAACATAAAGGACCTTGATAACGTAAAAGCTGTAAATGTAATTTGACAGGGCTTACACGCATCTTTTCCCACCTTTACTATGCCGCAGTGATATAAGGTAACCTTCTTGTCAGTGAGGGTTGGTCATTATGCAGCTTCTATGCTTGTGGGTAAGACACAAATAATAAGAGCCAAAAAAATTTGCCCACAGAGACGAGCCAGTATCCAGAACACAAGGCTAATCATGCCTTTTTGTTGAAACATATTACAAATACGAACACTTTTAGATCAAGAGTCACTGCAGGAACTCAAATCTATGTGGAAAAAGAACAGTACAAAACCTGATGGAGAATCTGGGGCATTGTGCTGGCACTGCCATGCATAAAATTTCATTATTTTTTTGAGTTTCTGTGCAGACCTATGACCCACTTCTGTTCCCACTGAAATCCATGGCAGATTTAATAGGTGCTCTATTTTTTCATTTTAATAGGCACTCTATTTATAGAAAAATGTGTAACTTAAAATTATGCGAATTCTAGTCTTGCTTCACCTTCTACTCCTCAAGGGATTCTTCTCACTGAAGCACTTAATGCTATTCCACAGTAGCAACTGTGAAAGTAACCATGCATTGTACCTAAAATGCCTGTCATAGACTGTTTAGCAGGTTATCCTACATTGGATAGCAGACTTTTTCTCCTAGCTACTAAGAAACCATAATCACAGTTCGTCATCAAGGCTGTGCCTGGTTTTGACAGACCACCCCTCACAACAAAATCACATTATTTTATACTTCCTCATCTTTGACTTCCACCAATCAGTATTCATCAAAGTTTAAAGCTATCAGAAAAGGCACTGATGAGGCATGAAAGCTGGAAAACGTGGAGCTGCTTCCCATTAGCCAATCTCCCATCCCCTCCTGCAATGTCATATGTAAAAATTGGATTCTTTGATACACTAAAATTTTTTATTTTTTTTAGGTGATCTGAGAAAAACACGTTTCCTGCTAATACATCTGGGAAATATCAAGGTCATTTCCATTCAAAAGATTTCACTCTCTGATACCATGTTACTTGAGGTTCGGTTTCTATGATGGGCCTAATATAGCTTTCAGGACTTCAGCACAGGTAAAGTAACATGAGGCAAAAAAAAAAATACACATCTGTTTCATAAAATGAAGTATATATAGGAAAAAAAAGTAACACACAGATATTGTCAAGATAAATTGTGGTGGTACTTAAGCTTAGATTTCAGTTACTCTTGTTTGTTGCAAATTGATGCCTGGATCCAGTGGGGCCCAGACTGGGACTTGGAAGCAGTGCCCTCAACGCCTGAGCTACAATGCACCTCGAGAGGGGCTTAGCAATTTGATGTTGAGCCACGCAAGCATAGTCAAAGGGTGGTGGGCAGTGTGCATGTATGGCTGTAGAGGCAGCACAGTGAAAATCGGTGCTGCGCTGAGAGGAGCGGTCTCACCCCCCTCTTGCTGCCCACAGCCACCTGCACCCTGGTGCCAGTGCCACCCCTCATGCGGCCACACAGCAGGCTGGATCTGGGAAGCTGCTCAGCTGAAGGCTAGCAACAGTGAAATGACTGGCTTTTAGCCAGGTTGGTCCACCAGGCTGGTTGTCCACATGGCTGCGCAAAACTCATACTTGAGATGGGAAGCTGTGGGGATGGGCAGCCAAGCATGGTGGCAGGCACAGTGCCATCCTTTTCGGAACAGGCTGGACTGCAGCTGACGAAGCAGCCAGAGAGCTGCAAGTGGGTAAAAATGTCCTGCAGGTCAGGTGTGCCTGAAAGCCCTATGCTGGACAAGGCTGGCATAGCAGCACCTTAAGTATGTGTTAACCTGTTTTTAAGTAAAACCTTTTAACCATCCTTTCCATGGCCTTTAAAACTATTTGAATGACCCAGTCCACAAGTAATTTACAAGCTTGCTTAATTAAATCAATTTGGTTTAAAAGAACTCCAGAGCATGCTATTCCCTTTCCTTAACCTTAGCATTAAAATGGATGCTTATCCAGTCTTGGGACCCTGGTAATCTCTTATGGGATGCACATAATGAGCCACAACAAGCAGATATGAGCTCTGTTTGCCTGCACACCAATCTAATGGGCCTCCAGCCAGCTCCAAACTGAAAATCCTTGTGACCTTGTTAGGGTGACACTGTGCCGGAGCTACTAAGCTGTGCTCAGAGGCAGAGTGATCTGGGCTGGGCTTCACAAATATGCTTTTGAACTGGAGCTGGCTTGTGTCCAGGCAGCTGAACGCACTTGCAGAGGGAATTCGTGCATGAGTGCAACCAACCATGTAGATATATTGACAGTATCATGAGACTGAAGGCTACAGCTTCCCTCCAGAAGATCTGAATACCCACAAAGCCTCTATTCTAGATTTCACCATATATGCACCATATTTCACTTAACCTCTCCCTCTGTGCCAATGGAAACCTTTTGCATTATACAAGCTATCCAGTCAACTTCTGGGATTGTTTATTCCTCATAAATCCTAGGATTGATCTGGCTGTCCCTTGTTGCAGGAACCACCCATTTCCATATGGTTTGAGGAATATTCCTGTAATTAACTTGGTTTTGCAAGGCATTTGAGACACTGTTTTGTGCTTTCCTGTTTTGTAACTGCCATGTCTCACAAAGCTGATGTTTGGCCACGTTTCTTGTTCAAGAAACCTATGCACTTTGGAAGTCCTATTCAGCTAAGCTCGTCTTTTTAAGACACCAATAAACCTATAAATATTTTGACCGCCTAACATAGTTAACAAGTGTTTTAGTTCACATAACTTCGATTGCAGTTCAGCACAAATAAAGGCTAATACGTTTTCTAACCTGACCATTATTGTTTTTACCCAGTTCCTATTGGGTACTTCAGCTGGGCCATTGCAATTATTTACCACACCACCACTGACACAAAAGCAAGTTTTTTTATTACTTGCATTGGTTTATGTATATAATTGGAACTTAACCCAGCTCTTTCTCTCCCCCTCTTTTTCTCTCCCCTCTAAAACTATTGACAAAGCTGGGTGCCCTAATGCTCCATATTGCTGAAAACATGTAAGGTTATGCAAACGGAAAGCAAAATGATTGTAGAAAAACAAACCGAAAAGCGAGACCGTGCTCTGTCTATACATAAGAATAATACACTATACAAAGTGCAGAGCAGAAAATGACAGCTGTTAATAGATGTTAGAGAGTACTTATAGCAGGAAAGAGAAATCTAAAAATCAGCACAGCAGGGGGAGGGAGAACTAGGCTCACTATTGTGTACGTCAGGTAGAAACTGAAATGCAGTATTTCAAGTGGGGTATAGGCACACCATGTACGTTAGGCAGGTATTCTGACAACTTAGGTGTGTCTGGCAAATATCTGCGTGCTAGACAAATGTTGAATTTTCCTTTGAGAAGTGAGCATGTTCAACTAACAGATGTAATACCTCAAGAAGAAATTCAAAGGCTTTTCTTGAGTAAGTTATGAAACAATTCTGTGCCTTTACTGTGTAACATCTACCTAATGTTAAGAGAGGCCAGCTTTAATTTACGATGCTAGGACCTATTTAGTTTCATACATACTTGGCCACAAACTGCTGCTTCTTTCTTTTTGAAATTGCCTGTATTATTTGTCATTACATATCTTGCAACCTTCTCAGTATTCATAATAGCTTATTTAATATTGCATTAGGAACATAAGTTGGACACTGTGAAATTAAAACTTTATTAAAAGGTACCGGTATTGCCATGTCTTTAAACAGTTGGAAAAACTCTACTGGCACAAAAAAAATGTATTTAAGCATATCAGCTGGCACAATGAAATGAGAAACTTTCAAATTATTCAGTTAAGCAACTGAAGTTAATGGCTGAATGGAGTTTTCCTTCAGTAAAGGAAACAGCTCAGTTAGCCAAAATCCAATAGCAAAAAAGAAACAGTCAATGTTTTCTCCCTCTGGGAAGGTAATCAAGTACCAGCTGCCACATTGGATATATAACTGAAATCTGTCTCAAGGACCAGTATTCAGATTTTCATTAGAGTGAGTAAGGAGTGGTTTTAACCTGCCTATGTGACTCAGGAACCTAAGTGCTTGGAGTTGCTTAAACAAGCAACCTAAACTTCATCCTTTAAATTGCTCCTGCGTACCTTTACCCTAACTCACTTAAATATGCCCATAGGAGATGAGAACAGAGTGAAATCTGAGAACAATGAAGAGCTCACTATATAAATGGAGGGAATCCCACCACCTCCAAGGTATGGGGGGCTAAACATACACATAAACCACCTTTATTGTTCTTGCAAGATTTGCCCAGTTTTGCTGTATTTGATGGTAAGAAATTCATGCTAATGTAACTTTGATTATTGATTATACCAGCACAGCATACTGCATTAGCAAAAAGTAGCTTGTGGGCATGTTTTTAACACGCAGTACAGCTAATCTGGTCTGTACAGGAATGTGTACCCGCTCTTTATTGGGCTCTAGCTGTATCACCTGGAGAGAAAGGATCTCAACTGCTGCTACCCAAACTCTTTGCTCTGCTGCAGAGGTCCTGCCATGACATTGGGAAAGTTGTTTAATCGCTTGTGCCTTGAGATCCCTCAGCCTGTAAAGCTGAGGTAACAGAACATCCCATCTCTCATCCCTGCACTGATGGGAAATACAGAAGAGACTCTGAGCTGCTCAGCTTGCGATATAGGCCATAACTGATCACTGCAGTTACACCATTATCCTTAATCTAGGCCATTATGAGTAAATTAAGGCTCTTCTGTGTTTCAAGAAACAAGAGTGGGGAACTATTCCTTTATTAGCAAGCTGTTTTCAGCACTGTATGTTTTTCAAACTTTTAAACGTTTAAATAACAATAAAAAAAATCAAAATAAACCAAAGCTTGGCTAAGCAGTACAGGTGAGAAACATTACTTCAACTGAAATGCTGTACCAGTTAGAAATGGCATTCTAAATAATACTGAAACACATATTCCTTTAAAAACTATCACAGATTGCTGTTTCTGTACTATAAAAACACATTCAGCTATCCTAGTGTGCTGGATGTTAGTATGTAGGTTTTTTTTTTTTTTAAACTCAAATTAGATTACAATGTTAGTAGGTCATAATGGAGCTAGTGTTCTCCTACCATGTACCTTCCTATGCAATTCTGCTGCTGATAACAATTCAAATCAGGGTATTTAGATGGAAGGAGAGTGCTACACCTTTATGTTGAGCCATCCAATGAACGTGAGTGTAAAGAAACGATACACTTTAAAACAGCAAGCACTCAGGTAAGCATTTCCTTCTTACATTAACACTGAAGACAACATTCTCAGGCATCTTTCTGGTCAGGCAAACTTTGAAAACCTACCCAGTCTGGCCTTTCAAATCGGAGGTGTGAGGCTCACCACTGGAAAAAAGAGCAGGGGGGACTTTTATGCAGAAGTCAGTTCGGCTGCGAATGCAGTTTTACCACGTTTCCCCTACACACACAGTTTGGGTCACTCACATTTCCGTGAGAGAAATCTTGCCTTCCCATGTGAACTTGATGGAGCTACTGCCTCGAAAAGGTGGAACTGAGAAGGAAGAGAGATGTTCGTACACTGTGCCAGCTTTCTGCCCTGTGACCCGGTGCAGTGGGGAACTGAAGCACAGGACTGTATCTGCTACCATGTGGATCGACCACTTGAAAAATAATCGCCTAGAGCTTGAAGAGGTCCCTAATACAGGGGTAGCTGTCATTCTACTTTGTTATTGCTCTGTAATCTGCAAGTGCAAAAGTCTCATTTCATGGAAAAAAAAAAGAAAAGGAAAAAAAAAGCCAAAAAAAGAAAGCTTCAGAAAAGAAACATTTGTAAAGGCACAGTGTAGCTGCTCCTTAGAAACCTAAAGTATAATGCTGTAAATGCGCAGAGAATTGTCTTACCACTATGGTAAGGTAAGGTGCCAACTTACAAAGGCAAATGCTAACATCAGCCTTTGCTCACCCCCAAGTCTGATAAGAGCCTCACTGGAACACATAAATAAATCAGATGAAAACTTCATAATTTTATTTACTACTATCGTCAGTATTAATGATTAATAATAATTAATAATGATTAAAAGAGCCAACAAAAAATAACAAATAGTAAGAGTTACTGCTGTCATAGTGGTAAGACAATTCTCTGCGCATTTACATCATTATACTTCAGGTTTCTAAGGAGCAGCTACACTGTGCCTTTACAAATGTTTCTTTTTTGAAGCTTTTTTTGCTTTGGTTGATCCATCTCCAGATTATACAAGACTAAGAGAGTGTTATATACTTCTCCTACACAGGCAGATATATAGTTACTTACCACCATAAGTTCGCAACACCAACAGAATGTCTCGATTCACAGATATTATAAATGCTTTTTGTTAAAGTAATGGACCAAAACACTAGTAAACTCTTTAAAAATGAGAGTGAAACTAATTAGCAAAGTGACCATCTTCTTCCCCAGCTGCTAACACAAAGCTAAATAATATAATATTCTTGGCCAAGTTCAAAGCCTGGGAAGAAAGTCTGTTGCTTCATTCATATCCATACAAAAAGCAGAACCACAGCAGCAAGCTATACCCAGGCAGCTGCCAGGCATGCCTTTGGCAAGATGCTGCTCTGAGTATTGTTGCTGCTCACAGTTAGACATGGGTGGAAAGCAAAAAATGGACACATTTACTGAACCAGAGGCCTGCAGTCAGACACATAAAACTCAACCTTCAGAGTGAGCAGCAACATCCTTCTAGTTAAGGTCCAAATATAGAATCTGGACCCTGATGTTAGCACAGATGTATAAAAATACTGACTTTATTGAAGAATTTGGATTAAAATTGAACAAATGGGAAAAAGTACACCAGAAACTGCATAGAAAACATTCATATCAACATTTCCTTAAAAAGGCTGAAAGTCAGATCCAGGCAAAGCTTAGACAAGAGCTTAGTTAGAAAGTGTCATTCCTGCTGGCACAGGAAGAATTCTCCACTCTTCCCTTCACCGCCCAGGGCAGGGGCTTGGTCCCTGAAACACAAGAGATGCTCCAGACGGGGTGTCTGGTAAGATTTGGGTGCTTACACTAAGCCCATTTCCTTTTTAGCCCCAAGGCTTTCTCCTTCAGATGCACAGCGCCTGGGCAATCCCTCACCCAGAACCACCTTCTGAGACAATAACTGCATTCAGAAGTGGAAACAAAACAGCGCTAGGGACTCCACAGTGCAGTAAGGCAGCAAGAAGTGGGTAAACAACCAGGACAGCTTAACGTGGCAATTGCCTTCCTGCTGAACCAGTCCTGTGGCTGTCCCTCAGGCTCATCTGTACTGAGTTCTTTCACAGAACTGTCGCAAAGCTTGAATTATTGATACCTGTGGAGCACAGCATGTTAGTAGGTACCAAAGAACAGTCTCCCTGAAAAATAAATAAGAAACAAGAGCAGATCCCAGAGCCACTAACAGCCTGCTGACAAAGGGCTGAACCTTGCTCTGACCTTAACCCTGCAGATGGGCCTTCCAGCTCCAGCTGTAGAGCAGCACGAAGCACCAAAGCTGGTCAATGTTCCCATTTTGTAGTTAAACAGCCACGTTCCCAGGTTGTAATTTCTCACTGGGGCTGCTTATTCAAAGCCTTAGACCATCTCTGGGTGAACTTCCACATTAAAAGCAAGAAGTCTCATGGCTTGTTACTCGTTCAGAACAGTGCAACAACCACAAAAAATGAGGACAAACTATCAAGTACCAGCTTCTTGGTTATACCCATGGACAACATGGACAGACCAGTGCATGATGTGCGAGACCCAGGGAACTCACACACTTTGAAACACACATTTCCTGGCTTTTTTTCCATCACAGGAATGACTACCTACCAAAACCACCAAAGATAAAGTAGGGGTGGTTGTTCTTGGTTATTTGCACTAATGAGGATCTAGAAAAGCTGGTATACTTTTCTAATTCCTAACATGAGAGGACAAAGGATACAGGAATTTTCCTTTTTTTTTTTTTTTTTTTGTGTGTGTGTGTGTGTGTGTGTGTGTGTGTGTTTTTCCCTGGGATGTTGTAACACCACAAGGGCTTCTGCCATATCCAAGCCAAATGCAAGCAGGCCATGACCCTCTTTTTTTTTTTTCATCTAAATAACCCAAGAAAAGCCTAGATAAACCCCATAGCTGTACACACCCGCTGGAATTAGTCAGAAAAAGGTGGTGTCACTAACATAGCAACAAATGGAGTGACACATATAGGAAGACGACACAGCATAGGGTCATACTGGAGTGTTTTTGCAACCATTGCTTATAGCTGAAATATCAGAACAAGACATAGCTTTTACTTTATCTCTTTCTTAACTGAAGGGGGTCTTTTGGCCGCTTGCCACCAGCACCAGTGATGCTTACATGCAAGATAAGCAGTGCACTTGAACACAACAATAAAGATGATAATGAGAACCTGTTCACAAAGGGCTGAGTAACCAGCAGTGACAGTGAGATGGGACATGCTGAGAAAAACAGAGCAAAACCCACACTTAATTTCACTGGAAAATGCAACGAGATTGACCCTCATCTCATTGAAGCCACTGGGACTCACAATCCTGGCTGCAAAAATGAATTTCAGTGATATCCCATTGGAAGAATGTGACTGGCAGCTGTAGAAGGATGTGGGATTTTATGAAGGTGATGTAGAGAAACAGACTGGCTTTTGTAAACTCTTGAAATGACTAGCAGCTGGAGAAGCTCATCTACGTCACCTAATCTGTCCAGCCCCACTTTGCAGGAATGCCCATGGCCTCAGTCATCTGCAGTGACGCTGCACTGCCCTCTCCTTCACCACCCAATTGCTCTCATTGCAAGAAACACTTTCTTAATGACTTGAGATTTTCCTGTTTCAGCTTCAGGCCATCGCACCTTGTCTTTCCTTCTTCTGAGAAAGGGGATAATTCCCTTCTTTCATTTATACTATTATCTCTGCAATTATTTATAGTCTGTAACTGTAAATCTCCTGAGTCCTCCATTTAATACAGTTCTTTTAGTGTCTTTTTCTGCAGGATATCTTACTTTTCTATCATCATCCATTACTGGCTTTATATCTTTGCTATTTTTAAAATAATTTTTACATTATGGGTACTCAATTGCATTCACTATTCCAAATGTACCAAAAATCACAGCGATATCAATCAAGAGTCTCATTATTTTAACACCATCACCTGGGAAAAGGTGGATTTGTTTTATGTGACAGTGAAAGATTCAAAAGTCACAGGCAGCCTTATTTTCAAATGGTAAATCACACATCCTAAACTTGGAAGTGTAGGAGCAAAGTTCTGAATTTTCAGCGTGTCCCAAATACTGCAGTTTTCTTCAACCATGTGCTAAGAAACACAAGACTAAGTAATCCTTGTTAAATTAATAAATAACAATGAGAATATCAGTCTGAAAGCAGGATCTCATAATAGAAATTATTAACAAAACCTCTACTCTAGGTGACAGTGATTTTCTTTTGCATAAATCAATATATATTTAAAATTTAAATAATGGAGCATATTTCCCTGAAAAAATAGTAAGTATTAGGAAAGGCGTGGATAGAGCTTATTGTACAAAATTGTTGGCGTATTTTGGAATTTTCCTAAATTTTAATTTAAAAAAAAAAATAAATCTGATAATCCATTAACTGCTGTTCTGAAGTTTCAACCAGCCAGTCATGTGAGGATGTATTGCAGGCCATAGACTGTCTCTATTTCCACAGTAACTACCACTAAATTACTTAAGTACTTGCCAATCATTAAGTATACCTCCTGGAAATGCCTTCTGACACAGGGAAACATTTTTATCTCCATTTTACCGGTAAAAGAGGCATAGAAAAACTGAGCCTCAAATGAATGTTTGAAAAAATTTTGACAAAGCCAAGCCATACACTGAACCTAGATCTCTTGAGCTGCTGTTCAGTATCTTCACAGCAATATTCTTAAGAAAAAGCAGACAAGGTAGCTGCAGTTGAAAAGCCTAAGGAATCACTCATTACATGCAAATAAGATTTATCTTCTTGTATCAGGAGATGCTATGCTGTACTGATGCTGAAATGACTAATGCTAACTACAGAGATCATGATAAAATGGATCTCCAAGGAATAAGAGAGATGTGATAGAATAGCAATCATGACAAAAACACAGCTTTGAAAGGGTACTTGCCTATATTTCAAAGCATTCAGGTACAATGAAATAATGGTTATGACAGTGTAGTAGTTTTGCATATTAATGATGTGATAGACTTCAGGAAAAAAATCAGTCTGTAAAAGGAGGGCTTTAATGGGATAGAGTTGGAGTCTGCTATGGGCCACCAGATATGACAACCGACAGGCACAGCTCTACAGTATTAAAAGGGAGAAAGATGCATCAGGACAGTGTATTTTTAGAGAAAACTTGAACTTCCCATACACAGAGAACAAATGTGACCGATAGCTGGCGCTTCTGGCTGCTTCCAGACATGAGCGATGGGTGTATCTTTACCACGTAGCCAATGAACCCATACTGCTGCTTTTGAGTTTTAAGTTTGTTTTCCATTAAGTTTTGCACATCAGATCTGGTAAGATCTCATCAGAATGATCATGGCCCAACTCACTTTAAATCAAATAAAATGATACACAGAATTAAGTTCTCTACGGTAAAAGATCAAATTAAAAAAAAAAATAATCAGAGAACAAGATAGGTTAAGAGTTTGGAATTCCTCCAAATGCTCATCAAATGTATTAATAAAGAACATAAATTGCATTGCTTATGTATTGCATATGATACTAAGATTAAAGATCCTCTAAGTGTAACTCGGTAACTAAATGAATACTTGATCCACTTTTCAACAGAAACAATGACTATACAGTCAAGGGTAGGATGGTTAAAGGAAAACAGGATACAGAACAAGAATTAACAAAATGAAATAGAAGTGAAACTCCAAAGATCTTGCTATGGAATAGACAGTCTCTATCCTAGGACACATGCAACAGGAGAACAGAATGAACATGGTTTGTATTTAAGAAAGAGAAGGGGAGGAGTTTCTCAAACTGCTTAGCCAGTCAGACCTCTAGTCTGACTTCAGTTAATTTACAAAGTTTTAGGACAAATATGGAAAAGAAGACACCATAAACTTCAAAGTGCTTGGAAAATGGGAGAAAACACAATGTGGATTTACCAGAATTAGACTGTGCCCAGCTAACTTGACTTCTTTCCATAAGTCATCTGAATTTTTTGACAAACTATCTAGACCAAGTCCACATGGGACTCAGTAAAGCAGCTGACCGAGTCCAGCACAGGAAACTATTAGTTAAGCAGCAAGTGCTAACAATTTGCTCAAGAGTTGCCAGATGGGTAACAGATACCTTAAAGGGGACATGAGGAGTAATGTTGAAAAGAGAACATTAGGATGAAGGAGGTTACTAAGAGAGTTCATCTGTGATCAGCCATGGGACCAATCTAGGCACAGAAATTAGGAAGGGGCCAACAAAATCATGGACATAAAGTTGGACAGCACACTTAATAGACAACTGACACATTGAATTAAATAAAAACAGAAATTGCCTAAATGTCTGTGAACTGCCATGCAGAAATGTCCATCTGTCCCCATTGATTATACAGGTAATCAACATCAAGTTAAATACTTAGGGTACATAGATACTTAAAATAGAGACCACGGCACCACCTAATGCAGCTGGAAAAGGGGAACACGGTGTCAGTCAAGGCATATCTAGCAAGGAAAGTATTAATGTCAGCTTTATGTCACCAATAAGAGGCAGGGATGAGACCTCCTGTGGAGCACTTTGCACCCTGGAGCACGACCTACCTTTCTGTTCAGTCAAGACCAGGAAAGGTGGATTCAAGCTAGGAGGAGGGCTGATGATCCCAAGCACGATGGTTAGAGGGATGGTCTGTCATCAGCAAAGTGCCAAAAAGAGTTTGGCTAGTTTAGCTTGGAAAAAAGGGGTCTGAGAGAGGACAGGGAAGGATGTCAGGCACAGTCGCTGAAAGTGAATGTCAGTCTCGGAAGAAATAGAAACATAACAAACAGAAGAAAATTCTGTGTGGAAATTAGAAGCTAACTAGGTACCCCAGGAACAAGACATCAGGGTACTCTTGATAAGGTTTACAGTAGATGTCATTGCAAAAAGGAAAAGGAAAAAAAATCAAGAAACCCTCTATAAGCAAATACCCCTCTAAAAGGTTGCAACATTATGTGTAATCAATTTATGGTTTACTTATGACTTTGCTTTCCACAACATGAGACTAGACTAGACTTAGCCTTTCCTTCCAGTCTTCTCTTCATTATTATAAAAATATACTTTTCCCTTTGAAAACAGTTGTAACAAGGAAATAGTTGACCTTGCAAGAATAAAACGTGTTTGTAACTATGCTATCCAGATATGTCCTAAGATATCCCAGGCCTAAGAAAGCTGATTCTCAATCAGCAGAATGAAAGTTAGAGCCTATGTATTGCTATAGACAAACACATTTGTATTATATTCTTGAAACAGATACAGAAACTGTATTTCATGGGATCATTTCATTTCACAAAAGCAATTTCGTTGTAAGCAAAATCTAACAACATTTCAGCATGCAGAATAATATTATCTTGCATATAAACGCAAAGACATCAGTACTAATCAATTTCAATGTAATTTAGAATTTAAAGGAAGTGCTGTTATACTGCATTTCCTCAGTTTGTAAATCTGTCTACCACTTCTTGCAAAACACCACCTGCACCAGAGAAGAGCTTGACCATTTGCCTGTCGAATATTCCACCTCCTCCCAAATAGCAGTATTCAAAAAAAGACTGTGAAACTCAAACATATGGGGAAGAGGAAGGGCTAGTTAATGAAAATGGCAAAAGTTTACAACACCTTAGGGATGAAAAATGAAATTTGCATTTAAAATATGAGTAGGCAATGCAGCGTATGACAAGAGATCATTTTTGCAGTAAGTATGGGACATGGAAAATACAACCCACTGTTACTCCAAATAACCAATGAGCCCAGGGCAGCGCTCTCACCATGTCCTTATTTTATTCTTTTTTTGACCACCAAGCGCCACAGCCTCTCTGCCCAGAACAGGGAGAACTCCCCCAGCATGGTTCTCTGCTGCTTACCCTTCTACAGAGGTACACTTTTCTGCCACGTTTGTTATCTTTTTTGAAATCAGGAACATATTCAGAAATTTCTATGTTCAGGCTAAGACACTGTATTCTGTTTCCATGTTATCCTCCAAATCTGAACATCCCCAGAATGTTCCAAATCATCTTCTCACATGTTCATGTGAAGGGAAAGTAATATTTCTTTTCACACATCTACAGTGATACCCTCATTGTTTCAATATCTGATTAAAAAATTCTCTGCTAGCAAGCAAGAATGTTATGGCCCACTCCAAGCTTTCCAGTAACGTTTCTTTTTGTTCCCCATCCTATTTCCTATGCTCTACAGGCACAACAGCACAACCCAAAGTTTTAACCCATTTAGTTAACCATATTCCTTATTTCTAACACACACTGCCATTTGTCATCCTTTGCAAATAAGAACACAAACACTAACATCCTCCTCCACTTCATGTACAGAGGTTTTGGAACACAAACGTCAGATTTCCCATATAGAATCATAGAATGTTCTGGGTTGGAAGGGACCCCTAGAGGTCATCTAGTCCAACCCCCCTGCACTGAGCAGGGACACCACTAACTAGATCAGGTTGCTCAGAGCCCCGTCCAACCTGGTCTTGAATGTTTCCAGGGATGGGGCCTCCACTACCTCTCTGGGCAACCCGTTCCAGTGTTTCATCACCCTCACTGTAATGAATTTCTTCCTTACAACCACTCTAAACCTATCCTGTTTTAGTTTAAAACCATTACCCCTTGTCCTGTCACAGCTGGCCCTACTGAAAAGATTTTCCCCGTCTGTCCTATAGGCTCCCTTTAAGTACTGAAAGGCTGCAATAAGGTCTCCCTGCAGCCTTCAATATGCATGTGTACTTCCACAAACGTGAACATAAACACTGTTAATCATGAGTGTACATTTAATAAAAAGCAAACAAACTTCAAACTCCTCTTTTTCCTCTGGAAAACTTTAGAAAAATGTACTTATGGAGAAATTTTAATAAATGTTTATATTAACAGATATAAGTCCCACAGGAAAAACCCACCAGGATATACTCCAGCCTGTGTATACTGAAAATAAATCCTGCGGTATCAGCAAGATCAATTTATATTTGGTTTATTACTAAGCATATAGAATTGATGTCACATGAGGGTATGAGAGTATCTCATTTCTAAAGATAAACATTAAAAAGTGGAAGTATCCACACCATTGCAGTATGGGCAAGGCTGTATTTTGAAGCTGCATTCCGTCCCACGTCTGACAGAAATGGAAGCTCTTTTTCCACCACAAGTAAAGTTTTATCAAGCATTAGAGGGGAAAAAAAAAAAAAAAGCATAGTGGAAGTTTTGTTTCCAATGCATGACTTACAATTCCCTCATTTGCAAGTTTGTGCATGGCATGCACAGCACAGTACCACCAATGAAACGTGGATTTGGGTTTTGAAAACAAATTAAGTATTTCCAGGTTCTGATGCTAACGTGACTTTAACTATTGTGATGTCTTCCAATACCGTAACACTACATAAAATGCATTCATGCTTTTATCACATGTGCTAGATCTTCACAAACTGGGGAAACCCATTAGTAAGTGACTATACAAAGAAAATTAACTAATTTGTAGCACAGACAAGGAAATCCTGTCCTCACAGAAACCAGAGGCAAATTCCAATTGATGTTGGCAGGTCAAGAATTGTATCCAATCTTTTTTCCATTGTGAAGAATACATCCAAAAGAGACAAGTATTTTCTAACCTCCTTCAGAGATGAACTATCCATGTTTCTTGTACCACTGATAAAAAAAAATTTCTTAGAAATATGTATTAAAAGCACCAGCAATCTATCAGTTCTCTCTGCCTCATTTTTACAACTCAAATGATGATGATGAGAAGGGTAAGGGGGACTTTTCTGTGAGTCTTACTTTACTGTTTATTTGTTAGGTATCCTGAGGACAACACCGGAAAGGTGCTTTATTAGTGCAAAGTTCTTGGTTTTTTCTCCTTTTTTCCCCAAAAGCTGCAGACAGAACACAGAACGTGGACTTAAGTAGCACTTCTTTTAGCAACAGTATAAACCTTCAGATAGTTTGCAGAAAAGCCTTGCAAAAAAAAAAAAAAAAAAAAAGCCCAATTTCTTTCTTATATCAATTTGTCCGTTAGATACAGCCACATAATCACATGGATCAGAAGGATTCATGCACATACCTATTTTAAATTATTCCCAAAGGATGCATTCTGCCTCTCTCATGCTCTGTACAACTCCTCTGAAGTCAGTAGTACAGATCCTGGCTCTCCGATCCCAAAATACAGGCATAAATACACCTCCTTTGGTTACTGTCCGTTCAGGCATGCAATGATCTTAATGAGCAGTTAATGTCTCTGATGGCAGCACTCAATGAAGAAAACATTTTTGCAAGTGATCCTAAGGTAGGATGCTATCCCATGACGTGTAGCTGCTGCTTTTCCTACCCACGAGGATTTCCTTTTTTTTGTTAGATTAGGTTGCATACTGTAGACATATCCCCACTTCATGTCCTTCACCAGAGGAACTGGAAGCAAAAGTCCCATTGATTTAAATCCTGAGGGTGAATCAGTAATCCCACTGCTTCAGGAACCCATTTAGAAATGGAGGCTATAGGGTCTTTAAGGCAAAGAGAGAAAGGAACACAAAACACGCTGAATTCATACTATGTGTACTCCAGAAGGTCCTTTCTGTTCTTTATTTTCTCTTTGAAGTTGACTTTACACTCTATAACCAACAGGGTAAATTAATTATCCGAAAGGATCCAAATCTATTATAAATCCAAATGGATTACCAGGTGAATTGATGTTAGAAAGTCTCTGGGGCCCAAACATCCACCACAATTCCCAAAAGGAAAGGTAGTATGATGCCATTTCTTGTTACTTAGGTCATTTTTTAAGGCAAGGGCAATGCCTAACTGGTTCACTTAGCTTCTTGGCAATCTTTTCCAGCTTTTTTCAAGGGAACATCACTAGATGTTCAAGAATATTCACCAGATATGGATCAGAAAACAAGATGGAGACTTGGAGACTTCTTTAAAAACAATTAGCAGTAATTAAGCTATTATGCATAGAATACCATACCATATAACACTTGACATTTTACAGTTCTTTGTGCACACACAGATTGTTCTGTAGAATATACCCACAAAGATGGCACATCCTATTATCACAAATAAGAAATCTGCAACAAACCTTCATATCCAGTGCAACTCCACTGAATCCAAGTGTCTGCTCAGTACAATAGAAGAATCTACTGTTAGAAACATGGTTTAGGAATGCTTTTCTCCGATGTCTCAGCCAGTCTGGTTAGTTAGAAAGTACTCCTGCATAACGCCCAAGTGGTTTTAGAAACATTAGCCATGTACTCTGCACATCATATGTATTTATTTATATATATTTTTATATATATAAATTATTACAATTATATATTAAAGCAAATAATAACAGAAGATGGACCTAGACTGGTTCTGAGAGCAGTAGAAGAGTGGAGCACCCTTTGAGATTGTTCTTGACTATCAGAACTTGCTTAACTGAGGTGGCAACGCCAGCTTTCCCTTCACTCTCCCTCTCTGCACTTCCTGAGGTTGCCCACTTTCTCATCCACCTTCTGTCTGCAGCTTCCTGACAGCTGAAGAAGTTCAACTCAAACAGACATGGCAAAAACCAAAGGACACACATGGAGGGTCACACACGGAAACAAAGCAAATGTTAATGCATTTCCCAGACTGATGACAAAAGGACTTATCAGAGATACAAAAGCCAACTCACATTCCCTACAAAATTCAGCACCCTTCCTGAACCTTAGACCCTCCTGGGTGCTTTATTCTTATGTTATCACTAGCATAGTAGGACTGCTATTCTCCTAAGCATGCATATTTCCAACAGAAACCCACGGGTTTTTTCCAGTTCTCCTGTATAGATCTATTCTGGCTTGCAACCCTGTGTATATGAACAAAACGACACTACAGTTCATTACCCACACTGCAGATCCCCCCAGATACCTTTCCGTCCCCATGGGAAGCAAGCCTTTGCAAGACTATGGCTGTGGCAAAGGCGTGAAACCTTGGCACAGATGGCTCCTGGCCCGCCCTGGATCTCACAGATCTCCTCACGGGGGCTGGCACGCTACTTGCCCTTTTCTTAAAGACAGTTGCTGTAAGGATGGTGCTAAGGAAGGAAAAGACCTTTTCTGTCCGAGATCCTTTTCTGGAGATTCCACCAGAGCCTGCAGATGATCAGAGTCATGCACCTAGTTACTTGTGCACTTTTACTTGAAATGCCCAAAATTGTTTTACAGCAAGCTGTGCTTTGGAGTCCAAACCCTCAGGTGTGCAAAGAGCTAGGTACATCCAAGACAGAAAGCTGCTGTCCCATCACAAAGCCAGGTGCAGGTGCTCACGGAGCAGCAATAATGCAGGGAACAAAGACTACTTTTCATCCCTCCAGTAATTCTGTATCTTCCATAGACAAACAAGGAAGACCATCAAATACCAGCATACACTAAGTTATGTCCAGCCCCGTATTTCTGCGTGACTGGAGTCTTCTTGCATACTGCTGTACTCAGTGTACAGCTTATAAAATATTTCTATAATGATAACAGGACATTTGTGAAAATGCTGTTCAGCCCAAAGCACAGCAGACCATGCAACAGTGAGCACCCGACTGAAGGCACTATGTCATGCTGAAGACCTGCAAGGAGAATGATGTTTCACCACTTACGCTAAGCCATCTTCCCGAGGACCCCAGTCAACCCCCTTGTACACAATAGATTTTTCGTGCTTGAAGCAGCATATGTTTGCAAGAACAATGCTGTAGCACGTAATGCCACATACCAGGCAGGCTGGGAAAGCAGAGTCTTTCTCCCGCGGCCCCAGAGGCCATGAGGTAGAGGGGCTGTAGGGAGGCAAACACTGCTCTCTTCACATTTACACACCTATCAGAAAAATCATTCCCAGATGTATTTCAGTTACATAAAATCAGATCTTGACTTCTTTAACAAGTCTCTGACACATCAACGGTTTGCCCATTTGGATGACCTGGACACTCATTTGTTACAGGAACTGTGAGAGATGATCCACTCCGAAGTTATTCATGCAGTGGCGTGATTGTCTTTAGTGGAGTCACAATACAACTGGATGCGATTTAAAAAGGGCTTCACTCTGCAAATAAAGTGTAAAGAAATATGTTGTGACATTTAGGAAATATGGAGTCTCAGAGATACTGAAAAAGACTTAAAACATTAGTCTAATAATTCAAGACTTCATTTCCAAAGAAAGAAAGAGCAACCCGCTTTTTCATCATTTTTGGATGAGGCAGCTTGCTGAGGTTTATGTCTCCACTACAACATTAATAGCACAGCACACAATATTGTTGTAAAATAGCAAGTCTATGAAAATAAATGAAAAAAAGCTGAGGATCACTGAGCCTCAATTGCAAATTCTAAGAGTGATGTGAACAAAACGAAATTTGCATTTTACCAACCCTTCTTTTCATTCCTTATTTCACCAAGACGTAATTGGGTGTTCGAAACGCTACAAATGTGGAATAAAACTACCAATTCTCCTCTTTAAAATAAAAGCTTAAGCTCGTAATTATACTACTTTGGCATGTCATTTTCTGCGATTACTAATTAACTACGATCCCTGATCGGAGAATGCAGAACTAGTGATTTTCTTCCTCAAGAGCTGCGCCCGCTTCGTTTTAAGCCAAGTTCTGCCACGGAGGGAGGAAGATAAAAACCCGCAGGCACGCAAGCCTATGCGCCTGGGGCGGCGGGCGGGGGGGCACCAAATGGAAGAAACGCTCCTTCGGAGAAAGCCACCCCCCAAGGCGGATTTCGGCACGCCTTGCTGTGCCGCCCAGGACGGGAGGCCGCGCGACGCCCCCTCCCCGCGGCGGGGCACGGACGGCAGCATCGGCGTTTTAGAGGGGAAGCAGGGGAAACAAAGCCGCCTCCGCAGCCCAGCCCGCTCCCCGCTCCGCCGCCAAAGCTCCCTCCCGCCGGGGCTGCCCCACGCCGCCGCCCCGGCTGCAGGGGCTAGCAGCGGGGTCGCACCGCCCCCGCCCCGCGGAAGGGAGGCCGGGAGGGGGGAGCGTGCGGGGCTCTGCCCGCGGCACGGCACGGCACGGCACGGCACGGCACAGAACAGCACGGCACCGCGCCGCCCCGCCGCAGCGCCACTCACCGAGCCAAGCCGCGCCGCGCCGAGCCGAGCCGAGCCGAACCGAGCCAGTGTGCGGGCGCGCCGCGGCGGCCGCAGGTGCCGCGGAGGAGGAAGCGGGGGCGGGCGGCGCTAGCGAGCCAACCGGGGCCCGGCGCGGCGCCGTGAGTCACCAGCGGCCGCGCAGGGCGGCCGGGCGGCTGGTATAAGAGCGCCGCGGGGACACCCTCCCCCTGTGCGTGTCTCCGTCTCCCTCCTTGCCTCTCCGACCGCGGCGCCTGCCTGCCCGCCCGCCCTCCCCGCCACTCCACCCTCCCTCCCTCCGTCCCCGGCGTGGCGATGCGGTCGGGCCGGCAGCGCGGGACCAGAGCGCGGCGACGGCTGGCGGCGCCCCCGGGCGCGGTGCGGGGCGGCGGGCGGTCCCGTGCTGCTGGGCGCTCTGCCTGCTGCTCGCCCTCAGCTGCCTGCGCGCCGCCGCCGACGGTGAGTGCGGGGCCCGGGGGGGGGCTGGGGCGCGCACCGCCGGGGCTGCTCCCGCCGCCGCCCCCCGCAGCACTTTCTTCTCCCACCCCCTTTTTTTTTTCCTTTTTTTTTTTTTTATTTTTTGTTTTTCGATTTTTGTTGGTTATTTCCTCCCCCTCCCCCCCGGTGTCTCAGGCTGCTTGCCCGCCGCGCCGGGGGGGAGCGGGGCTCCGCGGAGGGGCCGCCGGGGCGGGACCGGGCTGCCGGAGGGACCGGGAGGCGCTGCCGCCGGGCCCGCCCGCCGCCGGGGGAGGCGCCGCCTTCCCCACCGGGCCCCAGGCGGCGCGCAGGGCCGGTGAGGGTGGGCCGGAGCCGCTGCCCGGCCGGCCTTCCCCCGCCTCGGGGAGCGCCTCTCCCGTGTGCCGCGGGAGGGTTTGGGCTCCTGCGCGATGCCTGGTGCTGAGGGGTGGGGTCTGCATGGCCGGGGCTTACCGGGCGGGCCGGGGAGGATCGGGGCTTTGTGGTGGAGGAAGGAAAAGGAGCCCTTAGAAAGCTTGCGGCGTTAAAGGTGCTGTCAAGCTACTGTGCAACTTTGGCTTTGTGGCATCCAGCAGCGTTGGCATGGCTCTAGCTCAGGGCCAATGGTAACCCCCATAAGGGATCTCCACCTGGTGGCAAGGTTGAGTCTTGCCAGCGCCGGGTCCCTTCTTGCGGGCTGGGCTCTCACTAGGAGCGCTGCTCCTTGCAAGCTCCAAGGTTGCCTCCCAGCGCAGAAGCTGTTAACCCCTATGGCAGAGGGACGTGCCGATTAAGCTGATTGGACAGTCAATTAAAAATATTTTCCTCTTGAGTGGAGGTGGTAATCGGTTGGCTCCTTTCTTCCTTCAGGAACTGAGGACCAGGCTACTCTTCTAGATGGGAGGTGGGCAATTGATGCCTGTGCTGTTGTATGGCTCTTAATCTCCTTACTGGTGCCCTGAAGTAGGCCCAAGTGTCGGATCGTGGCTGTGTTGGGGAACTATGCTTAAAGGTGGTTGGACATTGTAGTCCTAAACTGCATATGGTAGTTCAGGTCCTGGGTCTGCCAGGTAGAGCCCAGCTGGCTGAGACTGTTGCATCCAGTCCTCCTACAAGGAGGGAGAGGGGCAGCGTCTGCGTAGTTGCTCCTTAGCTCCTGGTCGTGTGGATTGCTCCCACATCTGCTCTATAACAGACATGGTTAAACAGCTGTAGCATGAAGGACCAAGCTGGTGGGCACTGAAAACTGCTAGTGCACTGTAATCGGAAATCATAACAAGAGATACACAGTGGAGGGCAACTAGAGTCCACTGAGTTAGTCTGAGTCTTCCCTCAATTTGAGTTAGTGGCCCCACCAGCTCTCTCCTACTAGTAGTTGCAGTTGCCAGGGTCTGGGGGGAGTCTAAGCTAGTTCCTGTATGAGCCCTGGCAAGGTTTCCCAATCACTGTTGCAAGCTTTTCTGGGACTTGGTGTCAGATGACAGCACACAAGTGTCACATGTTTGAGGCTGCCCAGACAAGTGAGCTGACAACTTGCTTAAGGGGCTGAGACAAACGGGGACAGAAGTATGGAGAAAGCTAGTTTAACTTGGGTGGTCACTGTACGGTGGTGCTCCTTCACTCTGCACACGTGGCTGCTTGAGCCAGCTCCTAGTAAGTAGCTACCTGGGGAACAGTCAAATAAGATCTTAGCCATCACAGGCTGTGAAGTTGCTGGTTGTCTACATCCTTTGCCTGAGTTTTAACCCGAGGAGGTGAAAAGGTGTGAAGGTGCTTCTAGTGTATGAGTAGCACATGAAGAGAAGCTTTGAATTAGCAGCTAATTGATGCTGATCTAAAAATCATTACGTGTCTAGTGACTGAAGCTAGAACTGAGCTATGACTGCTGCAAGGAGCAGTGGATGAGACAGGTAGTGTCATGACTAAATGGTTACCTGGTGCTGAACAACTGTGCTTGCTGTAAGACAGGGGACCACGGTTAGTTACTGGCTGGAACTAACCTTTATCTTAACTGGAGCTTACTCCAAGTGGCCTTTAGTGTTTGACAGACATCTTCAGGAGTAGCAACAGATGATGACCTTTACCTTTGTGCATCTGTGTGGGTGTTGGGTGCTGTCCAGTTCTTAACTTGCTTGTGGGCTAACAAAAGTAGTTGTTTTGACACTTCACTTCGTACCAGCTACAGAAGCGATGATACCTTCTTGGAATGGCTTGCTGTAGGGATTGTAGTTGTGATGTTATAGCTGTTAACTCCAAGCTCAGTGTGTGTTTTGTTTAGCCTTGTATGTAACTTCCCTGTGGCATTTGGTCAAAGTTGATGTTACGTTTGTAAGTCCCAATGTACTAGGCAGTTTTAGCAAGCCTTTTCTGGTTATTCTAGCTTGAAATAGAGTAACTAAGGGCTGTGGCGTTATTTTGGGATCTCCTGAGTGGCAGGCCTAGTCTAGTATCTCTAGTACACTATTTTGGGAAAGGTTGATTGTTCTTACTCTGGAAGCCTGGATGAGAATGTCTCAAAACTAGCAGGAGTCAGTCACTATATATTTTAGGTGGTAGTACAGTAATAACTGCAATAACGTGTGACCAGGGCTTGTGAGCAGAAGGCTAATTCTGTTAGAGGTTACTGGACAACAAGGTGATGTCAGGTTTGGAGCAAGCTGGTAGCTGGGGCTTCTGCACCTTCTGAGCTGGCTGAGGGTGTGTCTTCTAGCACAAGGCAAGCTACTTGCTTGGCAGCTCTTGACCAAAGAGTAGTAGCTTTTCAAAACCATGCTGTTAGAAAGAGCATGCTGATGTAACTGCCATCTGGAAAAGGAAAGGAGGAATGGAACTACAGAGCACAAGAGCTGATGTTCAGGTTTTTGGCACTCTTTTGAACACAGTTCTCATGAAACAAGTCATTATGGCTTTACTCTGTCTGACAAGCAAGTCAGTGTTTTACTCAACTGGTAAGACTGCCGAAACATTAGCAGAGCTCAATAAGCTGTCTCAAATCCTTTACTTCTAGCAGGAATTTACATGAGAGACTCAGCAGGTAAAGTGGCTTGTGTTGTTCTTTCTTAGACTCTGTCCAGGGTTTGCCATTACCTAATGCCTGATGGCTGGCCGACATAATGTGAAATGGCTGAATAGCTTCCTTCCACTTGGAAACTGTCTTGTATTTTGCATGTTGTACACAGTAGAACATTGCTCGTTATTTTATATCTCCTAAAATTTGATGTCCTCTGTGAGCCCTGGAATGCCAAGACAAAGCACCTCCACTAAATGAAGCAATAAACCAAGGAGGAGCTGGAGTCTTGCATCATGCCGTAGACATGTGCAGCCAATACTAATGCATGAGCTTACACACTTGCCTGCATGCATTACATGGAACAGCTCTGGCTCAGCTGCTGAAGAAGCAGGCTGCTGCTTTTAGTGACAGTTATAACGCAGCTCCAAGATAAAGTAGGTTCCCTTGAGGGACAGGGTCATATAATTTCAGAGCTGAAGATGCTCTGAAAAATGCACTCCAACTCTAAGCACCATGCAAAAGCAGTGCCTTACTCAAGCATACTAGCAAATCAAGACTGCTACCAGTTGGGAGAAAACAAACTTGATTCCAGAAAGAAGTGATCAATTATCTTGTTCTCTTAGCATCACACTTGATCTACCTTTAATAAGCAAGATTCAGATAAGTAATCACAGTTTTTGTGCATACTAAGGAATGTCTCTAGGTGCCCTTGTTTGAGGAGTAACTGAAATAATGAAAATTTGTTGTTCAGCTACAGAGCAGGTATCTAAGTTATCTTTACAAACATCTTGGGGATTCTGCTGTAGTGTGTTAGCAGAGTACTGAAACCCTAATCCATCTTGATGTTAGTCAAGTTTAAACCCAGTTTGCTTAAAGTTTGAAGAGTTTTGAGAATGCAGTGCTAGGCAGCAGAAGTCTGTGTGCGCATATCCCTCTGCCTTGCAAACTTGACCCCACCTTGAAAAGCAAAACCAGTAAGAAGAACACTGAGGCTGGTTTACTGTTGTCTGGCAGGTGGACTGGCAGAGTGCTTAAGCTCTGCACTTGTACTGTGAGGGAGAGCTTCTGGCTCTACTTTCATGATTGAATCAGGTGACTATAAAGATTTGGAGCTCAGATCTGGTTTCATGATGATGTTATGCTGTTTATTAAGCTGGGTTACTTCTGGATCAGCAGTGGGGGACAGCAAGAAAGTATTGCTAAACAGTATCAGCGCTTAGGTTCCTCTTTTCATTGAAGGTGCGAGAGCAAAATGTGAAGAATCACAATTCCCATGTAGTAATGGACGCTGTATTCCTTTACTCTGGAAATGTGATGGTGATGAAGACTGTTCAGATGGCAGTGATGAGAGTGCCTGTGGTAAGTAAACAAAATAAATAATATCTCTGTAGTAGTACTTGCTAGTGGGTAGCAGGGGCTTAACAGTGGATAGCTGGAGAGATGCTTATCCCATCCAGCACAGATTCTGACAGGCAGAACACAGAGTAGAAGGCAATTCCCTAGAACAACTAGGGGCTATCCTGATGCCTTGTATCCATCTAAAGCAGTTGAATTTTCTTGAGTGCTATGAAAGTCTCCTGGAATTTATGACTAAGAGAAGAGCTTGTGACCAAAGCCCTTTACTTGTCAGGGTGGTGAGTGTCAAGAGCAGAATGCAAGCCTAGTCTCAGCTGTTGCTTGAAGACATAGTAGAAACTGCTGGCTATTAGCACTTAGCTGTTGGCTATTCCATGTTTAAATGCCCTGTTTTATGTGTGGAAGATTCTGCTGAGTCTCCTATAAACACTAAGTCTAGCTTTGGCTGCCAACTCTTGCTTTAAGCAAACACAGAGGCCAAGGTGGATGACTAGATGTACCTGTGAGACAAGGCAAAACAGATTCCATATCCAACACTGGTGTGGCTGAACTGCAAGCCTGCTCAAGCAGACTTAAACTGTTACCTTAGCGCTACATAGTACCGTGCTTCTGTAATGACAAATCAAATGCCTTGATAATAAACTCAGAGTTCAAAGTCTGAATATTAACATGAACAGACCTGAGTTAAAGTAAGGTCTATTGAAAGCAGCAGCTATTCTAGCAGCATAGTCTCCTTTAACAACAGCAGTCTTCCAGTGCCTGCTTACAGGAAGATGAATGTTTCTCTATGCACAACATAACTATCTAGGAAGTGTTAAAGAGCATGGTCATTAGGCTGGTGGAGGATGACACCAGACGTCCACAGAACTAAGGATATTGCATCACTTTCCAAGGGCAAGGCAGCTTATGTCTAACTGAAACAAACAAGCTAAACTCTTGTCTCTGAACAAGTATCTCTCCTTCTCCCTTGCAGTGAAGAAGACGTGTGCTGAATCTGATTTCGTGTGTGTCAGTGGTCAGTGTGTGCCTAACAGATGGCAGTGTGATGGGGATCCGGACTGCGAGGATGGGTCTGACGAGAGTGCTGAACTGTGCCGTAAGTGAGCCTGGCTGGTCGGTGCAGGCCAGCCTGCAGGGAGTAGTGTTCTGACTTCTTGCCTGCTTGCAGCCTGACTCTCCTCCTAATGGAAGGATGAACTTGTTGTCTTGGAGAGCACCTTCCTAAGTGCTAGCTTGGCTTTGGCCACACCGAGGTCTTAACAAGACTTTTTACTACTTAAAAAGATGCAGAAGTGAGTGGGGACTCTGCACTTGTACCTGATAACAGATAGCAACTACAAGGTTTTACCAATAGTCAGAAGCAGCAAGCACAACATGGCAGGCCTGACTATTACTGTGCCTGGTTCACCAAGTGATTACTGTCCTCCAAGACAACTACGTTGCAAGATAACCAGAGCTAGTGTAGAAACCGAGTGGCTGACTACCTGTTGCGGGGTGGGAAGCAGAAGTGCAGAGGCTTGGCTGTGAGGTCGCACAGTTAGCGACCCCAGTCTTAGGTGTGGTAACTAATCAAGGAATGTAGATCCGTGAAGCTTCATTTCTCTGTACCAATAGGATCCACACTGAGGAATACTTCAGCCCCACGTCCTACTGCACTTTGGCATTACTCCTGCCTACTGCCACATGTTTTAGCTCAAGCTTCTACAGTGTAACTGGTGTGCAGTCACAAAACCCACCACTACAAAGATACTCTTAAAATACTAATCTATTAGAAGCTGGAAGCATCTTTTTTTTTTTTTACTGAACACTACAAACTAGTGTAACCTCTTCCATGATGGAGCCATCAACTTAGATGGATGCTGGAATCTAATTAAGTGCAGCTTTGTCCAGAGCCGAAGCCTTTCAGTCTCAACTTTCAGGACAACTGCTAAACCCCAAGATCAGTAGCTCTTAAATTTCAGAACTCTTAAATTGAACTTAAACTTTTTTCAATAGATATGAGAACATGCCGGGTAAATGAAATCAGCTGTGGTCCTCAGTCAACCCAGTGTATCCCAGTGTCCTGGAAATGTGATGGTGAAAAAGACTGTGACAGTGGAGAAGATGAAGAGAATTGTGGTAAGGGAAGAAACAGTGGCTGCATAACTCTATTTGAAATTGACTTGTCTGGAAAGGAGCTAGCTGGGCAGTATACCTGGGAAGATAAATTTCTCATAGTATCAGTATCTCCTTAAACCTAAATCTGTCTTGTATTGCAGCCTGCTTCACAAAGCTGACTTGTTCTCACACTCCTCTATCCTGCTAAGTTAAAGACTACAGCAATATAAGCTATTCAACATCTATCTTTGGCCGTTGCTGAAATTAGCCAGAGACCATAGGCTTAGTCACATGTCAGGCAAACCATCAGAACTTGTTCTCTGCAGAGTTTCTCAACAGGTAACTCTAGTTGCTGCTTACATTAACAAATGGTCTTCTAAAAATGTAGTAGTGATTTATAGCCAAGGGCACAGCTGATCTGCTTTATAGCTGGAGTATTCTGTGTGCTTGACTGAAAGTGCAGAATAGGGAAGCTAGGTTTCAGGTGTTGGAAGGCAGCTTCAGGCTGGTGTGCAAACAAAGCTGGCACTTGCTGGCATTGGAACGCAGCATTTCTGGCTTATTCTAATGAACTTGCATACATATGAGTTGTCTGAGGGGTCCTGAGACAGATTTGCTGTAACCAAAGGCAGAGGGCTGGCTTCCATCAGAGCCACTTTACCTGGATGGGCTAATGAGATGCAGATCTCCAGAATTCTGCTATGTGTCTCTGAAGTTGCTGCCTTACTCAGCAACCAAATGGCTTAATCTGACAAGTAAATCTACAGACAGCATTTCTAATGAAGCTGATAAAACTATCAGCCTAGGCATACTGAGCTGCTAGCTACATTGCTATTAAACCAGCATAATTTGTACTGGTGTAAGATGCGTGGGTGTACTTAAATACCACAGGATCAACTGGTGCAAGGTCCTGATCTGTTATCCCCAGTGGTCCAGGCAAATGGGCCGCTGCTGTCCTGGGGACCAGCAGAAAACACTTCAATTTCAAACTACAGTGCATGCTGACCATCTGGCTACCTTAATCTTGGTTTGTACTCTAGAGTTAGCAATTCTCTTACCTTCTGTCTCTGGTTCACAGGGTTTGAGCCTGTTTTCTGGAAGGCTCTCACTCTGAAGCAGAACAGCTGAGCTGCTTCAGAAGGAGGTTATTTTCACTCAGTAGCTCAAAATTGATGCCTCTCACTCATAACATCCAAAGGCATGGAGGACAGTATGTGTGGGGCCTGAGTGTCCTGTAGGTCGTCAGATTCTCCTAGAGCCTTGTACAGCATGCTGATCTTCTGTCAGCTAACAACTGATGAAGAACCTGCAAAGCAAAACACCTTCATACAAAAGTCTGCTGCCTTGTGATTATCTGCTAACCTCTCTTACTCCTGTTACTCCAGGCAATGTGACATGTAGTCCAGCAGAGTTCACATGCAGTAGTGGGCAGTGCATTTCCAAGAGCTTTGTCTGCAATGGTCAAGATGACTGCAGTGATGGCAGTGATGAACTGGAGTGTGCACCTCCTACCTGTGGAGTTCATGAGTTCCAGTGCAAGAGTTCCACTTGCATCCCCATCAGCTGGGTGTGTGATGATGATGCTGACTGCTCTGACCACTCGGATGAATCTCTAGAGCAATGTGGCCGCCAGCCTGCACCTCCTGTGAAGTGCTCTGCCAGTGAGGTACAATGCGGCTCAGGTGAATGTATCCACAAAAAGTGGCGCTGTGATGGAGATCCTGACTGCAAGGATGGAAGTGATGAAGTCAACTGCCGTAAGTTAACTTGGTACTTCTCTAGGAGGTGCTGGTTGGCTCCTGTTTTATTTTCTTTCATTCAGCAGACCTCAGGAGTTTAAGTCTGTAATGGCTGTGTCCTCAGCTTCTCGGACCTGCAGACCAGACCAGTTCAGATGTGAAGATGGGAACTGCATCCATGGGAGTCGGCAGTGCAATGGTGTGAGAGACTGTCTGGATGGCACTGATGAAGCAAGTTGTAATAATGGTAAGTGTGGAATGAGGAAGGAATAAAATCTTTGCAGAATATCTGTTGAAGCTGGTAGTTGCCCTCACAATCTTCATAATCTCAGTCATTCAGTGCTCTGGACCTGGCAAATTCAAGTGCAGAAGTGGAGAATGCATAGATATCAATAAAGTGTGTAACCAGCAGAGAGACTGCAAGGACTGGAGTGATGAGCCCCTCAAGGAATGTAGTAAGTGAACAAACTCATTACACAATGCTGACTGCTAGACATACTTGGATACAGCCTCTGAGCTGTCAGACCTCAGTCTGGAATGCCCATCTGCACTTTCTTGGTGGCAAAAAACCAACCAAGAGCAACCTAGTCAATAGGCTACTTTTATCCTAGCCAAACTGGCTACTGGGATGATTCTTCATGGCCAGAAGGCACTTGAAGGTGTTGGAAACTGAAACTTCCAGGAGCCTTAGTCTTTGTCTGCTGTTGCCAACTTGTAACACAAGTAACATGCTGATTCCTGAGCAAATTTGGATTTGAGAAGGGTCCCTTGCATGTGACTTCAAGTGCTGGAGTGGTTTATCAGATGTGGCAGGCATCATTAAAAAATGGATGGGTATCTGGTAAAGCACTCTGTGTCTAAGACTTTAAGACTAAGTATGTGCGCTGTCTCAGAAGTGGCCAATTCTTCTCTTCTAGATATAAATGAATGTCTGGTGAACAATGGCGGATGCTCTCATATATGCAGAGATCTTGTTATTGGCTATGAATGTGACTGTCCGGCTGGGTTTGAGCTTATAGACAGGAGAACCTGTGGAGGCAAGTATTAAGTAGGTTAATATGGACCGTACTAACGGTATTGGAGATGAGAACAAACTAAATTGTTGTTTTTACAGATATTGATGAATGCCAGAACCCTGGTATCTGTAGTCAAATCTGTATCAACCTGAAAGGGGGCTACAAATGTGAATGTAGCCGTGGCTATCAGATGGATCTTGCTACTGGGGTGTGCAAGGCAGTGGGTGAGTATTGGCATAAGACTTCCAGATCTCCACTTTAAAATGAGGTAGCAAGTGATGTTCTGTTTATACTATTGTGCTTTTGACACTAGTTGTTGTGCTGTTATCAGTATAACTCGTACAGACCTGAACACTCCTAACACTGAACAATGCAATGATACAGTTCTTAAAGCTGCCTGACATAAACTGCTTGTGCGTGCTCCCTGGGCAGGAGGACCCTCCCCGTCAGGTTGTGGAGGGAGAAAAGGATGAGGTATGGTACGGCCAAGACCTCTGTCAGCATCTGCTAGCAAGTGTAGAATGGCAAATACTGAATACGATGACTCTTAAAACTTGTCATGAAAGAACAGTGTGTGAACTGCATGTCCATAAGTACAGATCACCCTTATTTTTGCAGGGAAAGAACCGTGTCTAATTTTCACCAACCGCCGGGATATCAGGAAGATCGGCCTTGAGAGGAAAGAATACATTCAGCTAGTAGAGCAGCTCAGAAACACTGTAGCTCTAGATGCTGATATTGCTGAGCAAAAGCTTTACTGGGCTGACTTCAGCCAAAAAGCAATATTCAGGTAAACGGACTGAGATCTGTGTGCAGTATTTGCTGAGGCATGCCAAGTGGCAGTACCTGTGGAGGAAGGGGTTGAAAGCAAGTAATTCTTGTCTTCCAGTGCCTCTGTTGATACCCGTGATAAAGTTGGAACACACGTCAGAATCCTGGACAACATACACAGCCCTGCAGGAATTGCTGTTGACTGGGTTTATAAGAACATCTACTGGTCTGACTCAACAGCAAAGACCATTTCAGTGGCAAGCCTAGATGGCACAAAAAGAAAGGTTTTGTTTCTCTCTGAGCTGAGAGAGCCAGCTTCTATTGCTGTAGATCCTCTCTCTGGGTGAGTATTTGTCCTGGTTCTCTTGAAAGAGCAGGCCTACCAGCTACTCCATGTCCTGATAACTGACTTAGATAGCCTTTGGTAGTTATTGGTCGTAATTAAGAGTGATACTACACGGTACTATAGTGCATCATACAACATAAATTCTGCTTCACAGCTTTATGTACTGGTCAGACTGGGGTGAGCCAGCAAAAATTGAAAAAGCAGGAATGAATGGATTTGACAGACAGCAGCTTGTGACAACAGAAATCCAATGGCCTAATGGAATTGCTCTAGGTATGTTGAACTTGTCTCTGTGCCAGAGGTATTCTGGAGCTTTAGCAATTTGTTTGCTACAAAAGCCAAGGTCATCCTTCAGAGAACTATTTTCAGCTTCTGAGAATGGGAAGTTCCTGTGTGCCTGGAGACACAGCAACAGATAGCACTTCTCAGATACTGAAATGGCAACTTTTCTTGCACTGCTCTATTACAGTTGAGGCACAGGCCACTTAGGCAGCACTGCAGCAGCCTTCTGCATCCTGGTGTGCTAAGAAACTAGGGCAAGACTGCAACTATTCTTGAACCTGTGGGTGTTTCAACTTTTGCAGGAGGCTTTGAAGGTTTTATCTATGTAGATAGTAAATATGTTTGGTTTTTCCTCCTAGATCTTGTAAAAAGCCGTCTGTACTGGCTTGATTCTAAACTACATATGCTGTCAAGTGTGGACTTGAATGGCCAGGACCGTAGAATTGTGCTGAAGTCTCATATGTTCCTTCCTCATCCTCTTGCTCTAACAATATTTGAGGTAAGAATTACTTCCTATAGTAATTGTCAAAGATCCTCTTCTTGCTAGTATGTGGCTAGCAATTATGGTGCTGATAGCAGCACAGCAGTAATGGGATGCAATGGGTCTGTCTTCTAGGACCGTGTGTACTGGATTGATGGAGAGAATGAGGCGGTCTATGGTGCCAACAAATTTACTGGATCTGAATTGGTTACTCTAGTGAACAACCTCAATGATGCACAGGACATCATTGTGTATCATGAACTTGTTCAGCCTTCAGGTAACTCTAATACAGTTTTGTAATTATGTCAGTGTATACTTGTAAGAAGCCTGCCCTGCTTGGGTGATGGCAAATGGTATCCCTCCCCTGTGTGGCTGTCCACTTCTACTTAGAGTGCTTTTAACATAGGCACCCACACTGGGGTTGACAGAAGGTCTAGGTGCTCTTTCTTAGGCATAGCAGGTATGAATCTATAACCTGCAGAGACAAGTGGCTCTACTAGAGCAATTATTCCAGGTGTAGAGCATTATTGGCCCAGTACGAAGGCTCACTCTTGTCAACTGCTGTACCAACAGGCAGGAACTGGTGTGAAGAAAACATGGCAAATGGAGGCTGTAGCTACCTGTGCCTGCCTGCTCCTCAGATAAGCGAAAACTCTCCTAAATATACCTGTGCGTGTCCTGTTGGATACTTCTTGCAAGAGGATGGTCTGAGATGTGCAGGTATGGTAACATGACAAATCTTTTCCAGGGTGGATGGCGAAGGAGTAGGGATACCGAGCCTGTTGGAGGCAAATATGGCAGTATAGGCTGACAGGTTTGCATGAGTTAGTCTGATTTAATTAATCTTGGAGGCGGTGGTCTTCTAGCATGCGTTAAGCTGGTCCTCAAAGTCTGCAGGTGCTGTTCAAAGTCCATGCTTGGCTTCTGCATCATCATTTGCAACAAGACCTTGTACCTCCATGGCTTTCTGCAGACAGCAAGCACATGCACAAAACATAGAGCCCCTTTCTTACAAAACAAGGGGTATAAACTAACATGGGTCTACAGTGTATAAATGCAGTGTTGAAAGTTAGGCTAATCTTGCTGGCCAAGGAAGTTTGTTTGGACCTTCTTTCGTGGTCCAAACAAACATGCTGCTGCTACTGCCCTGAGCACTGGCTGTATGGCAGGCTTTGTCCAGTGGCGTGGAACTAGAAACTCCAGGGTGCCATTTACTATACTGCATGTTGATTCTGACTGCCACAGTTAGAATATTGAATGTGAGGACACTGTCTTTGATTGGCTGCTCCAAAGGGTTGCTATAGGTATCAAAGACTGTACCTAACCAGAACACTTGTGGAACTAGAGTGTCTCTTGGAAAACTTGAAGGAAGGGATGGGGTGGCTTACTGTGGTCAAGGCTCTAAATAGCTAGTTAACATGCCTAGTTAACTGTCTAGCCTTGTTCTTGGAATTTTTTTTGATCAAAACCCCTCAGCTGAGGGTGTGCTAGTGAAATAACTATGTCAGTGTTTCAAATAAAGCTAACAAGCTGCATGATCATTCTGCCATCTGCTAAACATTCACTACCATGGCTCTCATAGCTAAGCCATTGCAGAACTTCAGGATTAACTGGGTTATTGATCTATAATTAGTTTCAGGTACTGGAACAACTGTGGCTTACACTGAGGCTAAAGATACCAGCACAACAGAAAAATCTCCAACTGTTGGACTAGTTCCTGGAGGTACTGGTCCCAATAACTCAGACTGCTAAACTTTAGAGAAATTAAATGCAAACTGACCCACTAGCCTATTTGAAGTTTTTTCCTTTGCATGCAAGTAGAGAACACAGGCCAGGTCATATGTGTAGTACGTGTACAACAGCTGGAGCGTGTGGTAAAGCAGAATTAGTTCACTTATGACAGTGTGGAACTTACAGGTTCCTTGTAATCCCAGGAGTGCTCAGAAAAGGCAAGCAATTAAAAAAGCTTTCTACTAATACAGGATAAGGCCTGTTAGGCTGTTGTTACAGTTTGTTACTGAGAATCTAATATATGATAGCAGCTTCTGGGCTTGGGAGGTGCTTGCATCTGACAAAGTCTGCCAGCCTGTCACTAAGCAAGCTCACTACTTCAAATTCTTATGCAGGATTCAACATAACTGGTACAACATCTGAAGTAGCTGCAAGTGGAGGAACATCAGCAGCTTGGACTGTTCTTCCTGTCTGTGAGTATAGCATTCCTTAACCTTTGGGACCCCTTGTGGTGGGACAAGCCACTCTTGTCAGGAGCCTGACTTGACCCTATTCCATAACTTGCAGTGTGTTTCTCTCCCTAAAGTGTTGCTAGTGATGGCTGCAGCGGCTGGCTACTTCATGTGGCGTAACTGGCAGCACAAGAACATGAAAAGCATGAATTTTGATAATCCTGTCTACCTGAAAACTACAGAAGAGGACCTCACAATTGATATTGGAAGGCACAGCAGTTCAGTAGGACACACCTATCCTGCCGTAAGTAAACCTCTTGATGTGGCTGAGGCTCCAGGTTAATCCTCAGAGTAGACATAAAGACTGCCAGATGATACCTGACTTGAGTTTAGGAGAGGTATCTGCTCTTGATAGCTGCTGGCTGCAGCCAAACTATTGGGCTGAATCAGCGAGAACTTGGCCATTTAATCAAGCTTAAAGTTATAGTTGGCAACTACTATCCTATACCTGGGATGGAGTAATCAGTCCTGGGTGTGGTCACTAGTCTGCAGAATGAGCCCCTGTTTCAAACTGCCACGTAGTGATGATATGCATTGTTTTGTGTCTTTCATTAATACAATTATAGCTAACTTGTACTTATTTTGTACAGATATCTGTTGTAAGCACAGATGATGATATGGTGTGAGCACTGGATCAGCAATTGCTTCAGTTTACTTGTGTTTTACACTCTTTGGGGATAGTAACCAGGTTTGTGGCTGAAAGACTTCCTCCGTTCTTGGAAGAAAGAAGATACTTTCTGTATGTATGGAACACTTATGTAAATAGCTATTTTATACAGCTTAACAACAAACTCTGTAAATACCTGTCCACAACAATTCAGCTTTTTGTGGTTACTGTTTTATCAGTAACCTTGGATTGGTCAGTTAGTAACACCACTGACCAAATATAAAGCACTTTCCATAGAAAGCCATATTCCAGCCACAACTTGTAACACCTGTACATATGTGTATATGCCACTTGTAAATATTATTCTTGGAAAATCACTATCAAGCACTTTGAAATACTACAAATGTAAATTATTGTACACTGTCTTTTTCAATGATTGGGGCAATGGCAATAGGAAAAAACGGGTTACTATGATTGCCAAAAATTTGTAAACATAAGTAATTTTGTATGTACGGCTGAAACAATCTTGGTGATTACCTCTTAGAGGTACACAGCTATGAAGGCTCTTTAAGAAACCACTGTAAATCTTAAACACAGAGGAGGGGAAAAATAAAAAAAAAAATTAAACACTTAAAGTATTGGCCTCCATTATTATGTTAGCACTGAAGTAAAAATAGAGTATATCCTAAGTTGAAGCTTTAGTGGGCTACACTACTGCCACCAGCCAGAACATGAAGTATTTCTTAAGTTAGTTCGGCAGTACCAACCTGCCAGGTGACTGAGGCTTGTGCTTGAGACTAATGCTCTGCAGGGTACTGGACTGATTGGATCTCCCTTCATAGGAGTCCAGCTGGACTACTACGTTAGGATTGACAGTGGATAGAAATACTGAACTCCTACTGCAAGCTCTTAAGAGGTAGCATTGACAGAGATGCTACGTGGAGGCAGGCCAAAGCACCGTCTGCCAGGGAAGTGTAAAGTCCTTAGCAAAGGATGTTATGCACAAGTGCTCAGTGGTGTCACTGTTATCAATTATTCCTCATGACAATACCAGTGCAAGCTGGATCTTGGTAGCTGCTACACCTGTACAAAGGAATAGCAGCACTCTGACTTGGCAGCTAATCGTGGCAGCCTGCTCCTGGAGTCTTGGTGCTGAAAAGCCCCTGTTGCTACATGTGTAATGACAAGAGGTCCCCAGCAATGAGCATCAATGAGCTAGTGTCCCCTTCCCGGGGGGAACTTAGTTCACTGTAATGGCTCTAAGATACAGCTCACTTGAAGTGCTGGAGCCTTTCTCTTGGGTGACCATAGGACTGAAAAATAAATTGTACAACTGCTCTGGGTTTGGGGAGGTGATACTCATCTCTATAACTGTTTAGTACCGTACTACTTGAGTGCAACTTTGGTAGCAGCAAGTGTATTCCTCACCCACTGTACATGTATAGTTCATTCATGCAATAGAGAAGCATTAAGACTGAATTAACTTGCAGGTTCTGTGATCTTCAGGCATTTTGCTCTCTGAAGTTTTGAGTCTGAGGAAGCTTTCAGTCTCTATGGCATAACTACTTGGTAGTCTTCCAACTGAGTAAAAGGTATCTTCCCTGCCCATTAGTAGTTTCCTTAATGACAAATTATTCTTCTGGGATAAAGTCATGGCTTCTCCTCTGACACTGCAGGATCTTGGCCTTGAATTGCCACCCCATAACTACTGTAGCAGGAGGTGCTGCTTCACTATTGCTAATCCTTCCCCCTTCAAGGTGAAAAAGAAATTACTTCTGACTGCATGCAAGTTCAAGGCTAAGACATAGTTTGGAAGAAGCAAAAATCTCCTGGCTGTGCTTTAGTGATGACTTGTTAAATCATTCCAAATCAGTCATGTCTCTAAAATGGTGACAATAAAAATCATCAAGTCAGAACTGGGATCAGTTCCTGGGCTTGGTTCTAATGACTGTTCTTATTGCAGTTACAGCTGGGGTCTGCTCTCTTAATGGTCTTCTGTGTATTGTGGGCTCCTTTCTTGACAGATGAGGGCAGCTGCCAACTTCTGCAGATTTAAAATAAGTTGTTCCTAGCAAGTTCACTACTCCTTGGGGAGTTGAAGCTTCTAGCCAGCTATCCCTGGCAACTCTTGTCTGTCAGACATTTTCAGTATCTAGAATGCATGTGGACTAAAATGTCTTGCAAAGATTAGGAGTAAGGAAACCTCTGAAATTTCTGTCCAAGAGTACTCTATCTATTTTGCTGAGTACTTTCTGGGATAAAGTGCCTTTCATATCAACCTAGTATGTGAGGATTATTAGTCATTGGATAGAATTCAACTTTTTCAGTTAGATGTCTAAATTGGGATACTACAAAGTATTTGTGTTGGAATGTGACAAAACTTAAAACATAATTCTCAGTCAGCTTGTTGGTTATAAACTGTCATGGCAGCTAAATACAGGCAAAATGCTCTGCCTCTTTAGTCTTTGTACAGAAGATGAACAGCTCTATATTTTTTTTTTTGCTAAAGTTCATTGCTATCACCAGTATCGTACCAAATGGCATATGGAGTAGACCAATAAAGGCGCTTCTTCCTGAGGTTGACTTTCAGTTGAAGCAGCAACTTAAATCTATTTTGGGAACCTGAGTTAGTTCTTACAGAAGCTGTGGGCTCTTGGAACTTGTTTTCTGACTTCAGTCCAATGTGCTGAACAAAGTTGTCAGACTAGTACCTTGTCACACAGAAGTCTATAGGAGACTTAAACATTTTACCAGCTAAAACTTCTATGCCTTCACATAGCGTGAGGGAGGAGGAGTGGGGAGTATCAGGCAGTAGCAGAAGATGATATAAGATGGTCTGTACTTAGTTGCAGATACTGTTTGGCTCTTAATCTCACTAGGTTTATTCTGCCCTGCACCTCTTTGGATTTGTGTTATGAAATTGCTGTTTACTTCCACAGCAGGCTTGGAGAGTAGTCAGGGATTCTTTCTGTAAAAACAGATCCAACTTGAATAGACAAATGCCTTACTATCTTTGAACAATTTTTTTCTCCTGCCATCTGCAAGTGTTTGACTCTGTTTTATTGCTCTGTCATGTGACTCTTTTGGCATCTAACGAAGGTGGTGTAGCTGTAGTGAGCACTCCTCCAGCAGCAGCAGCCTTTGGCTGTGCTGGTGGCTATTAAGTGAATTCTCAGAAATCATCCTTGTCTCAGCTCCTCTGCTGCAGTCTCACGGGCTCCCAGAGCAATGGGACATTAATAACCTGTTTGGTCAGGTTTTGCTGTTAAGTTGGCTTTGTTCTCCTCTTGAAGAACTTGCTGCTAGCAGATACATAAATATGGCTTTAGTTGGTTATTGAAGTAGTATTCAAGGTAACAGCACAATTTTGTTTCCCAGCTGAATGCAAAGCCCTCTGGTTCTAAATACTGCCTGTTTCTGTTCAGTGTCTGCTAGCCACTGTGAGTGCAAAGCTACTTTTGAAACTGGCTTTTTCTCTCCCTACAAATACTCAAATTTCTTAGTACTGTCCCTCTGTTCCCACATTCTTTTCTGCCTTCTAGTTGATCTGCCTTTGAGTAATAATGCCAGCAAAAACAGAGGAAAATGAACATACAGGGAGTTGTAGTTGCTCATGTGATTCACTTCTTCCCCTTCTGTACCTCATTCCTCTGCAGATAGCTGCAGTTTGCCTTTTCCCAGCCCAGCTTGCATTTGCTTATGCTTTTAATGGATATACCTTTTTTTTTCCTATCACATCTTTGCTGAACAGTGAAGATCCATTTATTTTTATGTAAGTGCTGAACCTTGCTAGATTAGGGAAAAGGGACAGAGACAAGGACACATGCTGGAAGAAATAGGATAGGAGACCTCCGATAAAGGAAAAATGCTTACAGCTACAGCGGCAGTCTTCGCTCCGTAGCCTTGCATGCAAGTGAAGGCCTGTCAGTACTTTCTGTAGATAGGCTACTACATGTCTGTGAAGAAACATGCTCTTGTTCCTCCTTTGAGCTGGCTCACAACAATGGTTGGTATTGTCACTTACTGGAAGAAGGTGCTTGAAGAGGTCTGCTCTGTTGAAGTGCAAAAGACAACTTAATCCATTTGTGGCTTCCTGGTTTTCACTTTTTTCCTCCTTAAAAAGCTTCACAATTTGCCCATATCAAATGAAGAATTCTTAAGAGCAGGGGAGGGACAGAGAGACTGTGAAATCACCGTTAAGCTGCTGAATGCCTGCCTGTGGAAAGGATGGTCCTAATTCTCCCTTGCACAGCCATGGTCAGGGCACTTACATGCCTCTGTCAAGAAATGGAAAATGCTTCATACCATACATGGGGGAGAAAAAAAACAAGCACCACAGCCTGAACAGACTATTGAAGGCTAACTGAACTAAGACACTTATTGGTCTGTAATGAATTGCTTGAACATAGGAAACTCTAAGCACTAAATCAAGACAAATAACTAGTAAACCCAAATACTTAGTAGAAATACTTTTTTTTTGCCGTGGAAATGTCCTGTGTAGAAAAACTAAGGAGTTTTCAGGTCCTTTTTCCCCACCTTTCCTAGATATGCTTGCTTAGAGTCAAATTTCAAAATACATGGGAATGGAAATGTTTTATTGTACTGTCAGTGCATAGATTTAAAGCTCAAATATTTTGATTGCAACTTGAAAGGATTAACTTAACATTCAGAACAGTTGCTTCCCTCCAATGGGAAGTATTTATTGCTGAAAGGTTTCTTGTAAAGGCTGACTGTCGAATGCAGCAAATGCCACAAACATCTACAAGCGGTGCTGCCTGCTATAAGGTCCCTTTTGTGGATGTGTGCAAGTGAGAAGTGGTGGTTTTGTTTGGACAACTTACTGCTTATTCCTTTTTTTGACCCTTAAATATATAAAACCTCATCTGTCCATTTAAATTAAGACAGACTTTTTAATTCAAGAAAGTTAGCATGTGATTTAGTAGTTGCATAATGTATTGTGGTTGCAGTTTTTAGCGCATGAACTCAGCAGCAGGATACATGCTCTAAGAGGTTGCTTACTCCTCTCGGGCCTGGATTGAAAAGGTGCTTAGAAGGTGGTGTCTCATGGGGGCTTAGAAATATAAATAACTTATTTGGTGAGGGGTAGTTAAGGAAAAGCTTTAGTAGCTACTCTTCTCTCATGTGCCATGGTACTGATACCACTGTGGTAAAATTTGATGGATGTATTCAATCATATGAAGCAACTCCACACACACTGATGGACACATCAGAAACAGGCTCTATAGAGTTACCAAGGCTTGATCATGCCCTACCAACCTGCTTGGCTTTAGGCTTCCAGCACTGTCTTTCATGATATTCTTCTGTCTGGATTGGGACATTATGGCCTGCATGGGAGGACAAATAGATGGGTAAAAACTGGTTAGGTACTTAGGATCTGAGGTTGTGCTCTACCTGGAGGTGGGTAACAAGTGGGCTGCCACACGTGCTCTCCTAGGATGTGTTCTGTTCAACATCTTTATTGGGAACTCTGAGAAACACATGGAAGACATGGTCATCAAGTTTGTAGAGGACACCAAATAGGTGGCAGGGGCAGAACCACTGAATATACTCAAAGGCAGAGCTGCTATCTTGGGGAGACTTGCATAGGTGAGATGAAGGGGCTGACAGGGACACAATGAAATTCAGCAAAGGCAAAAGGCCCAGCAGTGCCCATGGTGGTGGTGTGAGCAGGACATGGCCCTGAAAGCCAGGGGAGGGCAGGGACTATGCCCTCTGATCAGTGCTTGCCAGACTACATCTGTGCACAACATCTGGTTTTGGGCCTCCCAACAGAGGAAGGATGTCGATAAACATGGCCAAGTTCAGCAAACAGCCAGCAAGATGGTCCTGGGCTGGAGCCTGAGAGAAGAGACTGTGGGACCAGGGCTGGTTCAGCTGGGAGAAGAGACAGCTTTGGGGATACTCAGCAGCATCCCTGGCACCAACAGGAGGGAATGGAGGAGGATCAGATGGACTTTTCAGTGGTGCATGGTGGGAGGGTGAGAGGCAGCGACACAAGCTGAGACATGAGAAGCTCACTCTGGAGGTAAGGAGAAGCCTTTTCCCCATGAGGACAGCCTAGTGGTGGGGACGTGTCCCAGGGAGGTTGCACCTTCTTCACCCTGGGAGCTTTCACACCCCAACTGGATGAAGCCCTGAGCAGCCCGGTCCAAGCCCATAGCTGAGCCTGCTGTGGACAGGGGCTGTGACTGGAGATTGCCTCGGGTCTGAACAGGATCTTGTTCAGACTGGTTGGTTTGAATATTGAGGAAAAAAAGGAATTGATCAACTTTGCAAAATGTTGATCTTTTGACAATAAATACACTTTTTTCTCCAAATGGAGATAAATACTATCCCTGTAGATGAGAGTTCCTGTGGTGGGTAAACTGGAGAGAAGGCACTAGCAAACATTCATACCACCTTTGCAGAGAATGGTCTAGGCCCAGTCATTTGAGTACTCCACTCATTGGCAGCAAGTTTAAGTTCATGCCTATCACATCATGCCGTTTTCTGCCTCTTGGTTCTCTGTGTTGGTTGGAACTAGTCCACTTTTGTCAGTGGAGTTTCCCTTGTGATCCTTCAATCCTATTTTTGCAGCTGTAACTGGCCAGGTAAAGAAAATTTTACCAAGGTAAAAGCATAGCTTCTCAATGGCTAAAAGGTCTGGTGCTCAAAGAACTTGATCTGCCCTCCTAAGGTGGCAATGATGTTGCCTGGTGTAGTATCATTGGACAGTAAAGAATCAGATGAATAACAAAACATTTTTCTCCAATTCCATCTGAAATTGATAGCTCAACAACTTCATACTTCAGTACGTACTTCTGCTTCAGGCTCTTGCAGTCTGCAAGTTAAATGAAGCTTGAAACTTGTTTACTCCCTGGTGAAAGCATCTCCACTGTGTAAGTGACAAATACTTAGTTTCTAACTTTTAGCTTGTGCCTCTAGTGATAAAAGAAGTTCACCCCATGAACCTTTTACAAATAATGACACTTAATAAAGCCTTGGTACAAAAATTCAAATTACATGTGCAATTATTGATGCAGTAGCAACTTGGTCATTCTGGTTTTCCAAGAAGAAACTTTGGTTATTCTTCAAATGAGCAACATCCAACGCAATCCCCCGACTTCTTTTGGTTGAAGAATAGGACAACATAATTGGAGGGGGTGGGAGGTGTCCACACAATTTATCTCTAAGTTGTTGGGTTTGATCCCTACGCATTATAAAGTTCCTGCTACCAGGTAAAACCTGGCAATTTTGTAATTGTAATATACCTATTATCTTGCTTCAGAAACAGAGTTTGAACAATTGCTTGGATGGAAGTAGGTAGCTGACAGATTGTCAAATGACCTATGCATAGAGAAACTTCCTGATCTTCCTTGCCCTTTTTCTTCTTTGGCAGCCTCCAAAAAGCTGTAAAGCTGCTTCTTTACAGATAGCATAATTCAAATGGTCTCATGAGAACTCCGTTTCAATATTCAATACAAGTGCATCCACTTGAGAGAAAAAACATTCAAAAAAGCCATTTTTCACCATCTTAGGTTCCAGATACAAATAGCCACCAACTGCTGAAAGCTAACATTTTGTGAGCTGTCTTCGTAATTCAAAGGTCTTATGAGAGCAACAGGCATTCCCAGTTACATGACACCATGTGAAGGTCCCTTGTTGACCAGCGAGAATTGCCAGCAGAAGAGTACTGTTTAGTGCTGCATGAATAAACATAGTTTACTCTGACATGACTTTTGCTAGGAGCTACCCCAACACTTCCATCTAGCATTCAGCACTTAAAAGGATCCACTTCAGAGCATGGCCTCTGCAAGCGGCTGTGAAATAAACCAGCATTAATAATTAGACCTGACATTTATTTTGTTCTTCTCCTAGTTGTCTGACACTTCAGTAGCAGTTAGTTAATTTAACAAACACTATGTGGCACTTTTTTACATGGTACTATAGAGACAACTGAGAAAATGAATCTGCCTTTAAATTATTTCAGAATGGGAGGAAATCAAGCAGCCAGCCTGATCATGTAGAGCTAATAATCACATTAATGGGTTGGTGAAGAATTGAAATAACCACGACTTCTGTAAGTCAATTCATTCTTTTCCGTGAGCCTGTTCTGTTCTCTCTATAGGAAGGAAGTGAAGCTTCACACTCTCCCTCAGGAGTCAGGGCTGAGCTGTGGGTCTGGCATGGGGAAAGCTAATCATTAGCAAATGTTCTAGTGCCTCTGGTGTACCTAGACATGTGGCACCTTCCCCTTTGCCTGCACTTCTTTTAGTTTTTTTTGAAGACCTTTGATGCTCTGAAATAAGGTCTGTAGGACAGAGGAGTACAAGGTGGGTAACCAAAGAGGGATGAGGAACCTGCGTTCCCCAGTGTCAAAGAGCTTGTTTTGGGCAGTAATGGCAGAGCGGTGAATGCACTGTGAGGTGGTGGTCTGGGCTAGCTCCCGTTTTCTTTGTCATCCCATACCCTTAGATAAACTCTTTTGTGTTGACCACAGGGGGGAACCTGACCATAGCAATCAGAAGCAATTGCATGGCTAAATCCACAAACACAAGCAAGACATGCAAAAACCCCACTGCTCATGTTGCAAAAGGTAGGGCAACCAAAAAAAGCACAAGAAGTCTGGGAGGCCTCCATAAGGCCTGCAGCAACATCCTTAGGTGCTCTTTGAAGGATGAGTCCCTGCCAGAGAGTCTGGGGCTTATGGAAAAGCTCCAGCCCTCTTTTCAGCACAGTGTACGAAGCCTCATCCATCTGTTGAAACAAAGGAACAAGGAGTAATAAGTAGGCAGAAAGACATCATGTATTTAAGATTTTCAGAAATGAATCTTAAAAATGGAGCAGTACATAACAGGCTAGAGCATAAAATCAGTTTAAGTTAAAGGTGAAGCTGCCATGTTAACTTCGCTTGCAGGGGATCCTTCTTAGTATAGGCTGTTACTTTATGAGCTGCGTTAAGTACATAGAGGAGAGGAAAGAAGGATTGCTGTTCTCAAGTTCGACTATGAATGAAAGTCCAGAAGACCAGCTAGGCACAGCTCGGCTGCTTAAATGATAAGGATTAAGAAGGCCATAACCGGTCAGTACCAGGGAATATACACTACCAAGACTTTAATTCATTTTGGTGCTTTTTATTTTGTAGAAATAGGAAGAAAGCAAATCAATGTCTGTTTTCAGCTTGACAAATTTATAGCTTGACTTGCTTGGAACTGACAGTTTGCTTTTAAAAGAAGTACACAGACAAGCGTGCCAACAAACAGTCCAATTTACTCTGTACAACATTCCTGAGAGAGGAAACAAATCTGCAAAAGTCACAGAAATCCTCAGCCAGGCACAGAATAAAATGCCTCGCTCAGCAATTTGTCTTCTTAAGCACACAAGCGGACACAGTTAGATACAAAGAGGTGTTGTCACAGGATCCCCTGGCACTCCAGGGTTTCTGTGCTCCAGTTCATCATGTTCGATTGTTTAAGCTTCGTGGACCTTAGAGGTGGGCCTAGACAATACAGTCCCGAGCTTGGTAAGGAGACACAGCTGCCTTCATGCCATGAAAGGCTATTAAATAGCTCTTGTGGTAAGTAAGTGGAAAGTGTATTCCACTCATTCTGCTGTTTTTTTCCTGTTTCATTTAGAGCAAATCTCTTTTCTATGCCTCAGTTTCTCCACTGGTAGCAAATCACAGGGCCATTGTGAATATTAACTAGAGCTCATAAAGCTCTAGGGGAGTATGAGTGCATGCACATACATGTATGCACTCATACACACAAGCACACATGTATAAGCAGATTTCCCTTTAAGATGCTCAATGCCATCATTTAACCAAATTTTAGCAAAGTTGTGAGGTAAGTTCTTCTAGTGTTCTGCTGCTGTGTTTTTTTACCAGTAGGCAGTTTAAGTGTTGTGTAGCATAAGGACATTTACTTCACCGTTAGTTGTAAGATTTTGCATTAAGCATGTTGTGTTTAAGGAGAAAGAAAACAAATAGTATGTATATGAAGTTTCATCCAACCATGTAAATTAAGTGTGTATACGTTCATCCTGCAAGATGTACTATACTAGTCTGAGATGCAAGAGCAAGTTTGAAAGTAACAAGGAAGGTAAACAGAAAATATTGTGTCATTAACTGGATTTCAAATAGAGAATTACAGAGAAATCCTTCGAGGTCATCTAGTACAGCCTCCTGCCCAGACGAGGGCTTGCTTCAAAGCTAAATCAGATGGCTTAGAGCCTTGTCTGGGCAAGTTTTGAAGATCCAGCAGGTGGAGTTTTCATGACCTCGGGGCAGTCTGCTGCAGGGCTGCATCATTCACACTCAAGAATTTTGAAGATTTTTTTTTTCATGTCTCCCACAGTTTGCAACATAGATCAGACTTTATTACTCAGTTCTTGAGCAATGAATCATTAAGATGTTAGTTTCTTTTAGCAATGAGTAAGGCTTTCTGGTACAGGGCCACAAAACATAGCATTGTTCTTTGAAAACAGTAATGGACCCAAATGCAAATGTCAGTCACAAAGGTGAGTAAGAAAGTGCTATTCTTTGGCTCAACTAACATAATGCTTTTAATAAAAGTAAATGTACTTCAGGATCTGCCTCAGTGAGGCTGTTGAGTATATGTTGATATGACTTAAGTTTTCTGGTAACTCACGGCCTCAGTCAGTAGCTCCGAGACTGATCTGTTCATCTGTTCAGGTTGCATGGAAAGTTCAAGAATAATCTGGATTTGCTTTATGTCATTTGAAAGTCTCATATACACGCCTACTGCATTTGTCATGCATTAACATACTCAGCGTAAGTACATTTTCAAAAGCAGCAAGATAATAGTATGAGCAAAGGCCTTAAAGATGTAGCGTTGCTGACCTTCAGGTTGTTTCTATTCAGTTTTATTAGACTATGCCACTAAGAACATTTTCAAAAATCCAGATTCCTCTTAAATTTAACAAAATCATGATACATTGCTGTGATTATGACCTTTACATTATTATAATGCTAAAGCATCTTTGTCCTAAAGGAGTGGAGATTTTATCAAAAGTGTAAGTTGAAGGAGGAAAAAAAGAAAGTGTCTTGATTAGCATATTGATCCCAAAGACAAAAAGTAAAAATCAAATTAACAGAAGTTGTATCACTACACCATTTTGTCTTAAGGACAAAAGACACTGGCGAAGAAGCTGGATGTACTGTACCAGCCTGCCCATCTGTTCCTGCATTAGAAGTGGACAACTGAATAAAATCTGCTATTAGAAAACTGTCTGATGGCATTATAAAAAAAAAAATCAGCAGTTTGTCAGCTCTTTGCTAAAGCTATACCATTGAACATGTGAATAGCTCCCTGACTTGGAAGATAATTATTTTCATTCTGCCTATCCTAATTCAAATCCTGCCCTGCGTACTCCCTGAGAGTAAGCACATTTCCACCACAACTGGTCATTTCTAAACCAGTCACAATGAAGTGCTTTTCTTCTGTGTTAATATTGCCCTCATGATGCTTTCATTTTTAATCTCTCCAGTGCTACTCTGCATTCACAACGGGCTTCTTCGGTCATTAGCAAACATGAGCAGTCTGGGATAATCAGTAATGTAAGAAGCAAGAGACAGCCTTCTGCTGGAGGCTAGGTCACCCCTGTATTGTTGATGATAGCAAAGCAGTCAAAGGCTTTTTTTCACTGTGGAAAACAGTGCTGAGCATTCAAGTTGTTGTGGTGAAGAAATAAACTCACCGGAAACCTGGGAGTCCACTCCTCACCTAACCTCCACCCCTTTGCCCTGCTGCAGTAACGCAAAAGGACGACAGATCTGCCTAAGGGAACATATTTGGAGGTTGGTATGGCAGGAGATGGCACTTAACCAGAGCGCTGCTGGAGCCTGGCAAACTCTGTGCTGGGTGGTACTTTTGTGGGACTGATCCGGTTTGTGCTGGGGAATTAGGCCAGCCCTGAGGAAGCAGAGGAGCACAAAGGTTGTACAGTTTGCTCGGTTCCTTCCCTCACAGCTGGGACCTGTGCCAAGCACAGGCGAGGATTCGTGCCGTCTCCCTCCCTCCTCTCGCAGCAGCTGTGCACTCCAGCACCCAAATAAATCTTAATCAGTCCATGGTGGCTCTTTTGTTCAACTGCCTTTAAACTTGGAGACCCATTTATGCAGTCAAGTTAACACAGGACTCAGGGCTTGAATCTGCATTGTTGTCTGCTTTGTGCGGTAATTTAATGGGCATGCCAAATGGTAGTCAAACAGCACTAAACCCTTACCAACTCCTTCTATCTTTTGTATACAGACAAGTGATTTTACAAGAGGCAAAACAGAATAGCTTGCTTGATGTAAAACAAGCTGCAGATTTTGCCATGTTGTTGTCATTTCCATGCTAGCTACCATTAAAATTCACTCCATGCAATTAAGAAAGGAGAGGCACTTACTAAGACATATGCATGATTGTACCCAGGCATAACAATCAACATTACATGTAGCATTGTGTGCATATTAGGTGGAACAAGAATTTTTTTTCTGAATGTTCATGCAAGTTTACCCTGTCTTCAAAAACATCAAAGCAAGGTTATTTGCTGTGGATAAAGGGGAAAATGGAAGGTCACACTGCAAAAAGAGATACCATGTATTAGGAATACTTCTTTTTGTATGGATCCTACTTCAGAGTTAGATATCATTTCCATTATGCTGATGTTACAGCATAAGTATATAATTTTGTGTGTCTGAGACCCTACATGGTGATGTGTTTGCCCTGAGTCTGGAGCACAGCCATTCCTCCAACATCCACAGAAAACCTGGAACCCTGGGGATGGAACCTGGTTTCCTCAAAGTAGCAGCTTTACAGCCACAGTATTAGCCATGGTCAACTAAGTTTGGCAGGACACATTTTACAGAAGAGAAGTCTCCAGGATCAGAAGAGCCCAAATGTTAATGGTAATGAAAAGATTATTAAAATGAATTAAAATTAAATTTTACAGCTAAAGTTTTCCATCTTACTTAATTGCCAGGTAGCTTGTTGACTACTCTGTGCAGGATACAACAGTTTCTTTGCACAAGTGCAAAATGCCCATGATGCTGTAAAGGTCTGGAGTGTGTATTTATTGCATAACAATTTAATCTTCTTGACTTGATGGGCTTTGCCACAATTATATCAGCTTAAGAAACCTGTGAAGCTTTAAGGTCACACCTGAATTTAGAATATCACTCATCTTTGAGGGACATTCCCATCTGCCTTTAAGAAATGAAAAGAAGTTTTTGTCTGTTTTTTATGTTGAACAATCTATTGTTAGCACATGGTGTCGAGTGCTGGAAGGGATTCTCTTCCTTGAAATTATGCAAAGAAAACACACGTGACATTTAAATAGTGACATGCTAAAATTCAATCTGCCTTGAGTGAAAGAGGACATCTTCATACTTTTAAATATTTGGGTAGAATTATCCATGTTACTTCAAAAAAAAAATCAAAAAAAGTCATTGGAAGCAACATTTTGCCTTCTGACATATTCAGATGCACTCTTGTCCATCCAGTATTATTGTGAGACATGAGCTGGTTTTGAGGATATGTTAGCCAAATAAACAGAAAGAACCATGTTAGTTCAGGGCTTCCAAAAAAACCCCTATACCTGAATATAAAGACCCGTGAAACAGAAGAGCATGTGATTGGTTTAAGGAAAGGATATAATTTAATTTTTGTTATTTAACAGAGTATAAACATTTAATTGAAGAAAAATAACAAATATAAGAATCTAAGCCACCAGTAGGAGCAAGAAAATTTGCACAAACAGCTGTTTTACAGCTTTTATGTCCTGTGCTGTACATCCACCAGAGGCTAAAACCATGACATTGGGGCTGCTTTGCTTATGAAACATTGTTGTGTCCACTGCAGAAGGCAACATGCTCAATAAGGCAGTATGTCACCCAGCTGGTAGGCAGTGAAATATAATCTTGTCAGAGGGCAAGCCAATAAATAAATAAAGACAGAGAGTCAATGTTTTTCTGGCCTATGACCACCATTTTAGTTATGTTAATCCAACATATTAAATGCAAGAAAATCTACTTAAAAGGCAATGTTATGTTCCAGCTGCCAAAAAAATCAAGAAATTGCAGTTTGATGCTGCTTCCAAAATGTTAACTATGTGCCGCCTCCATGTGCAGACACACATGCAGCATGGTTATGTCACGCTCCAAAGTAATGCTGAGTTTTCCATTTAAGGGGAGCCAAATACAGAAGTGAGTGAATTAGTGGTTTTAGACCAGCTGGAATTAGGTTTTTCTCAGTCTCTCCCTTTTTAATTTGTTCTTTTATAAGGCATTAATGTCCTCTTTTCCTCCTTAAGAAGGAAGGGAAAGAAAATCAGGAGATAATAAGTTCCCAGTTTAGCATTTCCATTGTCTTTCATGTTAATGACTTTTTCCCAGGCTCACGGCTGCACCTTATGCTAAGGGGCAGCCTATAATGATTCCTCTGAACAGCTAGCTCTTATGCTGGAGTATTAAGCTATAGGCTTAGTTCTGCATCAGAGGATAGATCCTTATTAGACTATTCTCTACTCCATCTCCACCATAGACTATGTGTTCAAAAATATTTTATCTATATAGAAATTTATATTTAGGGTTTCTTTCCCATGATTGAAATAAACATTTGTTTCTATGTTTCTGTGGCATAGGAATCCCCAACAGTTAATTGCAATAAGGAGGCAATCTTATTTCACTTTCTACTATTTCAATTAAGGAATATGTTTTAAAGGCATTAAATGATTGTTTTATCTAATTAGAATAGGACTATTGTAGATTTTTTATCCAAGTGCTTGTTCTGTACCAGCACAATTCTCTTATGATTACATGTCTTTCACAGACAAGCTGAAAGGGGGTCATGTCACTAAACTGAGATCGTCCTTGTTTAACAGAAGGGTCCTGTAACTGGTAATGACTGAGGCCAAGCACCACACCACAAAGTTGAATAGAAAAACTATTTGAGCAGTTCCCTGCTCAAATAATTCACGGATGGAAAATATTACATTGAAGCAGAAAGTCTATGAGCTATTTTTCTACTGCAAAGCTGAATCCCTCAGGTAGGCTGTGGTTGTGCTCTCCTCCTCATGGAGCAGGGTGAGTGTCCCCTGACAGGTGGGGAAGTGTATGAGATGGATTTCCACATAGAACAACATGCCAGTTCACCTAAAATGGTGCAAAAACTATTCATGGTCCCTGGTGTTGCTATTTAATTTGGTTTAAAACTGCCCCAAACTGGTCAAACTCACAAATATGTTCAACCAAAATAAGCCTGATTTAAACTTGAAATACATGTGTCCAGACTGATTTATCTACCTAATTACACTACAGACGGAAGAATCAAATAAAACCATCATGAGGGAAAGGTTAGAAAGAACATGTAGGTCTTTGGCTCATCACAGTATGGCTACACCCAACCTCATCTTTGGGGCTTCGGTGGCCCTCAGCCTTTCAGCAGAAGCCTGGGAAATGTCTGAACCAGTGATTGCAACTATTATTGACCTCATGAGCCATAAATCTTCCAGAATTATTATGTTTAATTACTAAGACACCTGGTGAAAAAGACTAATTCCTGAACAACCAGCCAAGGATGCCATTAAAGATACGAACATGATGGCAGCATTGGTTGTGTTAACATCTCACTCAGTGATGTGGCGCCCAACAGGGTATGAAACATACCCCATGACTGACCCCACATAGCAAGTGTAATTTCGGGTGACTTCATTAGGTTCCTTCAGAGCGACCCTGGAAAGACACAGAGAAGCAGTGAAGGGCTTAGAGCTTGACACACTACTAGGCAGAGGCAGGAGATGCCACCACCTGGGTGACTACCCTGCAGGTGCACCTGCAGGGCTTAGGGCTCTCCATGCTGTTTCCACCTGCAAGCAGGGGACCTGGGAGAGGCACTTCTGTTTCCCACGGCTGCTTAGAAAAAAAACAGCGGTCCCCTGGGTTACCTGAGAAAGCACAGTCCAAGTGGCAAGATTTAAAACCTCTGCCATAGCTCTTTCAATTAGACCCAAGGAACATTACACTTAGGGGGCATGGAAGTAATAAACCTGCCCTCAGTGGCTGTTCTGTCTTCTGTCTTTCTGCCTGGCAGGTAGTCAACTGGGGAAAATTACACCAAGTCTGACATGCCTATACACCTGGGACAGCTTTTAAGGTGTTTGTGTCTCAATGAATTAAACTTCCTCAGGTTACTAAGAATGATGAGCCTCTGACTTTTTTTGCCTATTGCTGAACCGTTACTACCATTAATTACTTCTACTCTCCCCCAGCCTTTCAACCATAGTTTCCATGTTCTCTCATTTCCAGTTTGACCAACAAAACAGTTGCTTTCCGGGAATGTAATTTTTAATTAATCAACTTACCAGAAGATGTTTTCTGCAGACTATAATTTCTTGTCTAAAAAGACATTTTCCTTAGAAAAGAATTTAAGGCTGGTAAAAGAAAAAAACAACCAAGTGGTGGCTGTAAAAACTAGTCACTTCCTCTGTCGCAAACTTCATCTCATTGGTCCAGTGATGTCACTTGGCAGCCAGACCTTTGGGGTCTCTGCTGTGAGTGCCCATTAGTGCGCCTTCTGATGAGTGCTGGAGTGTTGAAGCACATTCACAAATAAAAGAAATGAGACCAATAACTTATTTTTCACAGTCATGGCCAAACCACAATAGTAGCAATAATGATATTTTTTGCTCTGCTATAGACTACAGTGAAAACTGGAGCTGAAAAAAGGAACACAGATTTCCAAAACTTATAGCAAGTCCTCTAAACTGTTCATTCTCCTCCGCAGATCATAGTTTTACAACTATTTACATATAGAATTGAAATGTGTTGATATATCCCTAGGTAAAGATTTATCAATGTTAAGAAAGCACAGTCAGACCCCATTCCTTAGCTTTCTTCTAGGTGCTACCATGGTATAAAAGCTGATGAATAACAACTCTTCTGACCTTGAAACATAGTTCTATGGATGCATCACCTGCAAGACCATCTAGGGCCCCAATGAATATTATGGTTTACTCTTAGTATAAGGTCACAGCCCGTGGCTGCCGAAGAAAGCAAACAAATAATATACAGCATTTGTACAGAGCTATTTTTAAAGTTACTGAGCAGTTTTGCCAATACCGCATATTTACATAGCTACTAAGGTTCATACCTACCTTCTTGCCAAAACCAATCAATCCAACTTATCTATGTATCTATTGGACTTTTTGTGTAGCATTGCAAGTTCAGCCTTTTGCTGCTGTGTAAAGATAATAATAAATAATGACTGGAAATATGTACCACATCACTAGCACATATAGCTTTGGAGAGCCAAGGTCCAGTGCCCTCACACACTGGTGGCTGTCTGCAAGGGCAGTAGAGCTGGGGACCAGGAGTGGTGGAACTACTGTGGTTCAAACTGGTGGAAACAACAGTGCGAATCTGAGCACCAGTGACGGCATGAAATCTTAGGTGCTGATGTCATCATGAGTCCGGGTTAGATCTGCTTTAGTGATACAACCTAAACCAGAACTTGTAGGCTGTAAAAGCTGTCTGTCTGGGGTACTGGCTAATCACTGAGTAGCTGGTGGCCATTTCCATTCCCATTATCAGCTAACAGGAAACTGGAAAACACAGGATGTGCTTTTCCCTCTCTTTCATTTCCTTGTCCTGCCAGTCCCTTTATGCTTTAATTAGGTTCAATAATGTGTCCAAACAGCCCCTGAATGGGAGATCTCACATGAGTAATCCATGTTTGAGAAAGGAATGCAGAAGGCAAGCTAGCAGGGAACTCCCATCCCAGCAAGTAGAGGAAATTTCAGTCTGAGTTGAGAAATCACACTGGAATTCCTGTTAATAGAAAATGAAGCTATATCCCTGGGCACTTTGTAGCAAGGCACAGATGCTTTTCCTATCCAACACAGCATTAATCATTACAGTCATGCTCGACAAAAATGATTGGTGTTTAATTGGCTACAGTCACAACCTGTCACTTTAATGTTGCTGTGTGGCCTGTGTGGGCCACACCTGAAGTCCGTAAATTTGAAGGGGCTCTCTTCAAGGCAGAAAACAACAATTATGTAGTTAGTACAGGTTGACAACATAATACCTATTGCACATTAGCAGAGAAAGTGAACACAAGAATGTCATCTTTATTTTGATGTTATTGATATTTTAGCATAGCCCCAAGCTGCCATAAAAGTAAGGGCTGTGTTGTACTAAATAATGGATAGGAACAGGAAAAATTATTCTACCCTAAAGAATTTCCAGTCCATTGGGAACAGAGCGCAATGTAATAAATAACATTCAGGCAAAGTATACAATCATAACACTTTTGAAGAAAATGCTTGTTTTATTATCATAACAGCCATGCTTTCCACACTCAGGACTAGATCTTTTAACTGGACTGCATATCACAGTCCTTAGAGCCACAAAGCTAAATCTTCAGACATCATTCCAAAAACCAGAGCCCTGAGCAGTACTAAAAGACTGCCTCCCAAAACAGGGGGAGAGGGGGAATGCTGGGTTATCCTGGCTAGGATTTCCCAAACCTGCCTTCCTCCAACAAAAACATGGTGATGATTATAGTGCCCCTGAAGTTTTGCAGACTTCTAGTAATTTTTAAAAAGTCCACAGGCATAAGTTAGCATATGTTTGGTCAAAATGTAACTGGAAAAATAGGAACCAAAGCAGCCATGGTATAGAAGGAAGCATCAGAAACAAAGTTGGAAAAGCAGTTTTCAGCTCCAAGCCAAGGAAGTCCAGAGCACAATCACGTAACAGATTTGCCATATTTGGATTGATGCAGCTGTGTTTTAATGAGCAGAACTGGTAATAAGCTGATGGCTGGGTACTTGTTCGAGACTGTGTCTCACAATCATCAGCTGTTCAAGCTGAGACTCCTACCTGCAGGTGCAGCAAGATCCTCTCTTCCCTTTTGTGATGGAGTCTCTGGAGCTTAGAATAGATTTGCCCTTTGAGGACTAGCCACCTACTGGTGTTACTTAGACTTAAGAACATAAGATTTGTTGCTAAGCTTTCTGGGGATATACTAAGGTCACAGATCCTGTATGCCACATAGTATTTTCTTAATGGATTATTTTTATTGCATTATTCCTTATACATTTTCTGTCTAGCCTGCTGCTATTGTCTGTTCTTTTAGACCCTTCTTTGACAAGCTTGATTTCATAGGTACCAACTGCTCCACCTCTTCATTCTTCAAACCAAGAATAGCTTAGTAGGAAACCCCACAGATGGACATGTCTTATGCTCCCCCCACCCCTTTCTCAGTATACACCTTTTTCTTCGGCTGGAAAATCTCAGCCTTCAAAACTCTTCCAACATTAGACAGCCTTTTTTTTTGAAAACTGAGGGCAAGAAAGAAAACAGTTCTTCCCACAGCCCGAACCTCCTCTCATTCTATTGACTAACTTCCCTATGGTAAGCTCATATGTATTCTATGAAACTGATACCAAGGACATGGCTGAGGAGGCCCAGTTTGCTCATTTTTGCCTACTTAGGGTGCATACAATCCAGATAGTATCTTCCTGTTACTGCAGATGTGCAAAGCAGCAGGCACCAGCTGTCCTGGAATGGTGAGATTGGGTACAGAAGTGTCCGCAGCTCTATTAGGGACTGGTTTCTGGAACTTATTCAGAGTGAACAAAAAGGCAAATTTTTGGTTGTGAAATGTTTATATTTGTATTTTTTCAAAAATGTTTAGATGATCTATACAAAGGTCTCTGAATTCCATTAAGGCTTTCTCCTTTGGGGTAGTACTGCTGAACTTCAAAGCAGGAGTTCCACTACAGGGCTAGAAGTAGAAATAGTTACTATCTAAGGTAGAAATACCCTAATTTAGTAGAAATAATTGCTATTTATACAAAATCTGTATTACTGCTTGTTTCTCTTCTGAGTATTATTAAATTACAGTCACCACTAAGAAAACTGTGAAAAAGCTACAGGAGAACAAAGTCCAATGAGAAGTGCCTGCCTCATTCGGCTAGAGTTTTAACACTATCCTTCATTTCAGGTTTATAACTGGCAGAGAAGTTGCAATAATGCATTTAAAAATGTCTTGCATTCTATGCTAAATTTCTGTCAGATTTCAAAGACTGCACAAATGGACTAACCCAGTACCTACGTTGTCCTACAATTAGGTTAGATATTCCATTGCATCATGCATAACTTAAGATCCTACAGAGATTTAAAACTGTTTTCTCCCACTCCCAAGAGCAGTGGCTGTATCATGAGCACCCTGGCCAAACTCCATATGATGTTCAGAAAACGTACATGCACCGTGCAGTCTCACAAGGGCCTCATGTTCTTACTCATTTCCTGCTTTACTCTGCTTTATTGTGCAGTGTCAAGGAGCTGAATAGGTGCTCTCTGCCAGCTGGAGTCAGCTGTGATTCTGTGATGAATGAAACAATCCGTACACTGTGGGAGCCTGAGTTCACTGGATGATATCCTCAGCTGGTGTAAATTAGCTTGAGCCCATTAAACTTAACGGAGTAGTGCTGATTTACTCCCTGGAAAAATGGAGATGCTGGTTACTGCAGAGTGTGGCTCTCAGCAGTTCATTAATGGAGTCTAATGGCATCATATTTTTATACCTCACAGAAACGAGATTTGAATGACTCACAGTCATTTAGCTGCCCGGAGAGAAAAAGGGCTATAAAACATGCCATAATTCCTGTACTAACCTCTCATCTACGGAACTTTTGATTCAAACTTGGATGCTGCAAGTGAAGAAAGCCTGGTAATGTCAAATTCTGCACATCCATCCAGTTCTCAAGGGAGCCAAAAAATGTACACACATTCAAAGACTCTCCACCACACTATTCACAGCCAAAAAATTCCTTTCTCAGAGGACAGGAAAGTTGAGGAAAAGATGTCAGCTGAGCTCCTCTGGCTGATACATCAACATTTACCGGAATCCTTATTCTCTTCAACCAGTTTATTATTAATTTCTAATGATTTATCCAAAGATTCCTCAGTGCTATGCCAGCCATAAAAGTTCTTCAGGTTATCTTATGGCTTACATGCCCTGTCAGTATTCACTCTCCTGATTCCAAATTACATTGAGGATTTTCCCATTTTGGCCCAAGCATATGTGAGTTATGATTGGGAAACATTATACCTCAGGAGTTGCTGCGTGTGCAGTCCTGTGCCAAGCAGACAACTGTAGCAGGATATTGTGAGTAGACTGCTAGGCTGAGTGTTGTATTGTTCTCTTCTCTGGATGCTGCATGAATGCAAACCCACAATCCGACATACTTCCACTGTCACAGTTTGAGTCCCTGAACAGATTGTTACTCTCAGAAGCAAAATCAAATACAGTAAATTGAAAGCACTTCTGATTCCCTCTTACCCTGAGGCTCACAAATGACAAATGTGCACCTGCGATGGGAGGCATGGATCACTCCACTTTCTTCAGTTTTGCTCTTTGAAATATATTCGGCCTTTCCTCCCATATCACATCAGTCAAAAACTCTGAAGCTTATTTTGCTGTTTAAGCTGTAATTTGAAAAGAGTTAGGTGGCTAAAGATGAATTTATAGCAGGAGCATGGGCTGATAAAACTGGCTCTTTTCTCAAGAGCAAATTTCGTACCTGGACAATGGTCTCTGTTATTTTTCTGCTGTAGAGCAATGAAGGCACATGCTCCTGTGAATTACTTATTTCATACCATGATGCATGCTGAAATAAAACTCTTTTTTTTTTTTTTCTTTTTAAAGCCTGAAATTCAGAGGGGAACATTACGTAAAAGTCCCCAAACTGTCTTTTGTTTCTCCAGCAGTTCATTTTGTTGTGTCGTTCTAGTAACAGATTCTCAGTGTGATGGTGAATGAGTTGTTACATATTTAGGCTATGTGCTGCAAGAAGGAGGAAGGGCCATCTGGAGTCTCATGGTAGCCAGCTCCTGTGAGAGTACTTCATCCTGGCTGTTGAATCAGCGGTACACACAGTAACTGACAAGATGGCACACTAGGATAATGCAAGACATTGTGCTTCATTTTTCTGGACTGCTGCATGGCTTAGGTTTTACACGCCTGCAGATGTTTTACCTAACCGTTTAAAAATCTTTTGGGAGAACTGTGTTCTCAGTGCAACAAGTGAAAAATGCCATAAAAGGACAAGTTGCATCCTCACAATTACATTCTGTAGTCCTTATTCCAGACGTGCCTGTAAAACATCCTCTGACCCAGGGAGCAATCCTCAGGAGTAAATCAGCTTTACTAGGCAAAGGCAAAGGCAAAGGCAAAGGCAAAGACAAAGGCAAAGGCAAAGGGGTTCCCTTACCTTCACATTTCTCAAACAGTAGCAGCTGCAGGCTACCAGCCTTAGGACAATATAAGTTGTGCAGGCTGTAAAATGTTTCCTTAGCAGAGGAATATTCTCCACTTTCTGTTTAAACTAACTCTTTATAACCCTTTGCATGACACTGTTGCTGAGGTTGGGATCACAGCATACTATACATTTGGAAGTCATTAGAACAGAAATGGAGATGGCACCATTGCATGAGAACCAACTAGAGAAGAACACATGCACTGAACACTTAGCTACTTACAGTTACTCTCAACTTTGTTATTTATATTGTCTCATACTCAGGAACCCCAAATCTTTACCCAAATCCCCTTGATTTTATAAATAGTGAACAGCAAGGCTGTTTCTGCCCTCATAACTTCCTGTCTATGGGCAGATTACAGACAACAGATATAGCAGATGGAGAAGGTCATCACACAAAGAGAAAATATTAGTCGTGCCAGAGCACATCAGAGATCTAACCCACTGTCTGGTCCCTGGCAGTGGCCATCTGCGCATGCCTAGGGAGAATTTAAGGACATCATATAGCAATACTTTGTGAGGATACTCAACCAATCTTTATTGATTTTTAGGTCAAGGACTTTCTCACTTAAATGCGGTGTCTTCCTTTACAATGGTCCTTCATGTTTTCTTACAAGAATTCATCTTGTCCCATTTATAAGCCATGAAAATTTTAGCATCCACAGTGTCTTTGGATGAGGGACTTCACAGCCTTACAAGCTGTTGTGCAAAGGAGAACCTCTGCAGTTTCATTTGTGGTCCATGACTCTGGAAAAATCTCTGAGCATCCCACACTTAACATCATTGTATCATGCACAATCTTGTCATCATCCCACCACCTCAGCCATCTCCTCCCCAGGCTGAGAGCCATTGCCTATTTAGCCATTCCTAAGGAACAAGAAATGCCAAATTCCTTCATGCGGACAATGTAGTCACATGAAAGCAGATCAGCGGCCTTGCCCCAAATTTAGAGTACCTGGGGAATATTAGGCTAATTTACTTCACGCCTGTGCAGACCACCAGTCAGGGCATGTGCAAACCCTCAGCTCTGTCAGTCCCCATCCATTGCACACAGGGACATACACACATACATGCATGTGAGCATGCAGTTGCATGCATGGCAGGAAGGAGATCTTCACAAGGAGAGCTGCAGGCTGTACCTTACACTCAGGGCAGATTATCCCCCAGGTATAACACACAGGGTGGGTGATGGCAGCTGCGAGCAGGGGCAAGACTGTCCCCATCCAGCCCATCTATGATGACTGGCAGCACAATCCAGAGCGGCATCGGCACTTGATGGACAACAGGGGTTTGGGGTCAGACATGAGCAGGGCTTTTAGTGGAGTCTGGCACTGAAACGAATTTCTCCATGGAAGCTGAGAGAAGGGGATTAGCAACAGAGTGATTTGGACTTCTCAGCTAGATGTGCCAGGACACCCTCAGCCTCGCACCCAGCAACCTGACTCAGACTTTGCTCCGCCACATCACCAAGACCCAGACCTGCCCCACAACTCAGCTGTGCCATGTCATGTCCAAAACTGGTTGTTTCCTACCTATCCACATTTACACTCATGTTTTCACATACTGCTGGCAGCTGGGGAAACTGCAAGGTCTTGCTTTTTAACCATCTCGCAGAATTCACTAAGGCAGGGAACAAGACCGTGTCTGGTCTCATCAACATACTAAATATTACACTTATCGCACAGAGAGCAGCAATAACTCCAGGGTAATTAATTACCTAAGGTACTCCAGCTCTCAGAAACACAGTAAACAATTAATATAATTTAACATTACAGCTAACACAACAAATTAAAATACAGAAACAAATCCATTTTTTCAGTTCATTAGACAGGACATAAACTCTCCTGTGAACAGGCCTGATAAATGGAATTTCCCTTTAGGGCATTACTGATGAAAAATGACAAGTGTAATATTTCTATCTAGCACTTTGCTGAGTTTCTGTCAGCAAATCCCCAAACCTTGCAGCTCCAAACTACTGTGGGGGAGATTTTCTCTTTCAAGGTTCTTATTAGGAGCTCCGTCCCTCCTAAAACATATTGGGGTTCTGAGATTATGGAGTTGTCCCTGGAAATGCTATAAAAACCATGTGGTATTGCTCCTCCTTGGGAGACCAAGTCTGGTTCATTAAAAATAAAATTTTGAACTCATGGGTAACTAAATGTGCTATGCAAGAATTATGCTGAAGTGCAGACAATTCTTCAGCTGAACTGACATTTTATGCCATAAAGAGACAACATTTCTATCCATCTAAACCATCTGCCTATTTATACCCTTGATCACCATGGCATCCAGTCACAACAACAGGAAAAAACCCACAAAACCACCCCTTGGTTAGTCAGTTATCATCAGCAGCATGTATGAACCATCGGATCCTGTTTGCATCGCTTGTGAAAGCAATCTCTACAGCTCCCACTGTGCTGCATCTGCAGTCTGAATGCGTAGTATTCACTTCAAACTAGAGACAACATGCCATGCTGACTCCTTAAGTCCTTCCGCCACTGGATTTGTTTGTTATCGTTGTTTTTTAAGGTGGAACTCCATTGAGAGTTTGCATAGACAAAAGGCTAAAGAGTGGTTAGTCTGTCAGTGACCTATTAACATCTGTAACTACATCTTACACTGTCTGTGTAACAAGGCATCAATTCATCTTAAATGAACTAAAAATCCAGCATCCCAGATTCCCCATCAGTATAATTTGTCAGTGCTGCAGCTAAAGCTGCATTCCTTCTAGTATGCACAATCTCATATTGATTTACATTGGTTTATTTGGACAGAGGATCAAGCTCTCAGAAGATTTGCTTCTGCTACCATAGCTGAGGAGGGCGCAGCTTTAGTTTGCTTAAATCCAATCAAAGACGTAACTCTATGTGCTTAAAATTCAGCTGAGGCTCAGGGAGCAGTCTAACCCACCTGTTTTCCATAACTACCTAACACAGCACCCAAATTAGGCGGCTCATTCCCCCCATGTTAACCTGGCTCATGTTGCTTGTCCTCCCCTTGCACCCTGGTTTAGGGACTGAGATACCCCTGCCCCCCCTGAGGCACACTCAGGGATATAGGGACAACCACCCAGACTTGGTGCCAGCCTCCCAGAGACACCTGAGAGGGTCAGGGTGTGGGCTGCAGCCATGATGGTGCTGCTGTCCAGGGAGCAGAAGGCTGTGGGTCCCGTGCTGTTGCTGCTGGAGGGAGATGGTGGTGGTGGTGTGGCTGAGGAAGCAGGTCCCCTCTGCTCACCCCACAGGCCCTGGCACTCTCAACTGCCTCCCTAGTGCCTTGTAACTTGGACACTTAAATTAAGTGGACTGATTTATGCCATCTGTTCTTAAATGTATTATGTATGTGTGTTTCTTTAATTTATAAATTAGGCTGCAGTCAAGTAAATGGTATTTCTCATATGCTGCTTCACTTACCAAATTAGCTATAATGTCTTTTCTACAGTCATTATAATTTAGTCCCTTTGGACTTATGCCAGCCTAGGATGGGTATTCAATTGCTCATATCTGAGGAGAAAAAAAAAAAGCAGAAAAAAGCAATAAAAAAAGAAAGTGCAAAGAATCCTTGAGCTAAAGATATATCACTGGGTTAATTTAAGATCAAGATTTACCTTAAAGCACAGTTCCTAGGAAAATAAAACAAGCTGTAGTTCATAACTCTGAGCACAAGTAAAATGGCAAGCTAGAACACTATAATGTATGCCACATCCCCTCCTGTTCTCCAGGGTACACCAAAGGTAATGTATGTGTCCCCAAAGGTATGCAGGTCACTATTTGTAAAGGAGCATCACAAGCTTTGGGAGAGGCTGTGGCCACCAGTGACAGAGGGGAGCAAGAAGATGCGCATGTGGCAAAGTAGTGGGAAGATCTGAACTGCTAGAGCCTCAACCAGCAGTGCCAAACGGTGATCTAATTCTAAGAGAAATAGTTTATTTGAAGTTGAGCATGTCACTCCAGTGCATGTATGGCAAGTTTAGAGCTGCCCTGTGATGCTTTATGACTACCATGAGCTGTCCTGCCTCCAGCAGACTCTGTGTGAACACTTTGGTTCACCACAATGGGGAGACATGGAGGAAGAGCCAGCACAGAAAATAATGGTGCTGGAAGCCACCTTTGTGAAGGTTCGGAAAAAAAAGAATAGGAAAACAGTTCCAAGAGAAAATTTGTCTTTAAATATCTTCCATCCTTTTAAAATTAAGCTTTCTTCCCAAGGCCTAGAAAACCCACCACAGTCCCAGCAAATGTAGGGAACTGATGAGCTGTGGCTACTGCTTTTCATCACGACCATTACACTCCCACTGTGAGCCTCCTCTCCTGTGTGCATTACTTGCCTTGTGCTGTAAACACCAATCGTAGTTACTTTTAGGTGCACCGTGTTGCTTTTTGTGTTTCCTAGGGCTCTTCAGCGAGGATGGGGTTTGGTGCTTCTTCATCATCTCCCCTGTTCTTCGGTGTTCAGTCTGTCAGTATCCCCTGGCTGCAAACTATCATCCCTGTGCTGTCTGCTGCCTCCCACTACTGTGCCCCTGTACACAGATTCTGAGCAGCTTCTTCTCACCAGGTCTAGGCTTCCTTACTGCTTTCAACCAGGAAAGAGAGCAATCCAAGAAGCTTTCTTCCCTGGTTTTGTTCTCTACTTCAGAGATATTAAAGCTGCCATTCATGGTGATGTGTTTGTGTTAGTGGTGATGTTTGCTTACACTGTCCCCAGGAGTAGCTAAAATCCTGCGTGCAACTTGTCTTTATACCATAGAGTAGTAAAGAGTCACAAAATGGATCATTTCCTCTTCCAGCAAAAAAGGGAAAGTGTAAGGAAAAGAGAGCTGTACTTAAACACCCTCTTTATCACTCTTCTGAGTCTTACAGAAATTTGGTATGATCTCCCCCTGTTGCCCTCCCTGTCTGGCCCCCCACTAAATCATTAAAGAATACACCTGTGTAACACTGTGTGTTGGCTTACCTATCATTTCAATGCTCCCTATCATTTCTTCTTCCCACTTAGCTCCCTCTACAATTACCTAAAGCTTGGTATCCCACACTTTTCATAGCTAAATTATGCCTAGCAGATTACTGAATGCCTTGATCCCACCGAGCCAGGTTTTGCGGTTATGAGCCATACGTACATAGAAACTACAGTGATGAGCCAGTGGAGAGTTAAGCTGGTAACAAATTAAAACATTGGACAGAGGACACTTAATTAAGTAAGACATAACGTAATACAGTTAGTGAAGCAGAAGGGTGACAAAGGACTGTCCTTCAGAACTTGTCCTAGCAGAGGATTTTAGCAAGTTACTGAGAAAGAAAGCTGTTTTGTATATATTATGGAAATCACTGAGTGGCAGGACATGAAAATGTCTGTGGGACCATATGGTCTCTGAAGCAGGAAAATATCTCACATGCATGCTCTGGAAAGTGCCTGACCCATCGCAAATGACTGAATAATCATAAACCAAGTATCACGGTGGAAGGAACCTCCTGGCCATTAACGCCAGCCCCTTGGTCCTATAAGCATCACCAAAACCCACATCACAAAATTTAGCATGCAGCAGAATTACACATTTTCTTTGCTTTCCAGCTCCTCAAGTAGATTTCAAACAGGGGTGCTGATAACTTAGGGAAATCACTGTTTGCTACACTACCAAGATCCTACATTTGCTACTATCAGTTAGTTATGTCTGGCTTGTTTCTCCCAAACCTTCATCTGTGAGTGAACTGTGTGCTTCCCCAGCTGCATTTCTCATTCTCCTTTTTATGCCTCAGGCCATCCCAGGCCAATTTCTTCTGGGAAGTTTTTTCCTTCCTTCCTGCCTTCCTTCCTGCCTTCCTTCCTGCCTTCCTGCCTGCCTGCCTTCCTCCCTTCTTTCCTTCTTTCCTTCTTTCCTTCTTTCCTTCCTTCCTCCTTCCTCCCTTCCTCCCTTCCTCCCTGCCTCCTTCCTGCCTCCCTTCCTGCCTCCCTTCCTGCCTCCCTTCCTGCCTTCCTGCCTTCCTGCCTCCCTTCCTCCCTTCCTGCCTTCCTGCCTCCCTTCCTGCAACCCAACCTTCATTCCTTCCTGCCTCCCTTCCTTCCTTCCTTCCTTCCTTCCTTCCTCCCTCCCTTCCTTCGTCCCTTCCTTCCTTCCTTCCTTCCTTCCTGCCTGCCTTCCTTCCTTCCTCCCTTCCTCCCTTCCTCCCTCCCTTCCTCCCTTCCTTCCTCCCTTCCTGCCTGCCTTCCTGCCTTCCTTCCTTCCTTTACTACCTTCCTCCTTCCTTTACTACCTTCCTCCCTACCTTTACTACCTTCCTCCCTACCTTTACTACCTTCCTTCCTTCCTCCCTACCTTTACTACCTTCCTTCCTTCCTTACTACCTTTACTACCTTTACTACCTACCTTACTACCTTTACTACCTTTACTACCTTTACTACCTTCCTTCCTTCCTTACTACCTTTACTAGCTTTACTACCTTTTACTCTTCTAAGGCTACTTACAGAGGTAAATGGCAAGCCTGCTGATAGTGCTTTTTAAGCTATCTAGATCCTTTATTTCTGCAATCCCCTGTTGTGGTGAAGCAATGCACATCAGGCTAATGTGGTAGCCCTGAAGAACTCTCACAGAACTCCAGTTTCACAGGTAGCAGCTGTATTTTTTTAGAGATTATACCATCCTCATGTCAGTATGGACTGATTTTCAGTAGAAACAAGAGAGAAGCAAAATCACAGTGAAGAATAAAAAGTCCCAAGGATCTCTTCTCCCTCCTCTGAACATTTTCCTGAACCTTGATGTAAACATCATGTTTGAGCTACTACACTGCCTTGTGTGAACAAGAAAGAAACTTTAGTGCTTTAAAAGCATGAGGCATGATCACAGGCTGAAGTAAACTGCTGCAATACCATTGCAACACCCATATCTCACCTAAGACAAACAGTACATAAGGATATGTAGGAAACCAAGACTAGACAAGGGAGAGAGGAGCAGGATGAGACACTACCATTCAGCAGAAGTCAGTTTTGGTACAGTGAGTCACCACACGGACTTTTGCATATAGCTGTAAAAGCAGTCCCCTGGGGATGGAGGTGGAAGGGAGCCACTGCATCATGGTTCTCATCAAGGTTTCTGTCTCTGAACGCAAAGAAAAACAGGGACAAACATCAGTCTTTGATGAAAAAAAAAGATACAGAAACTCTCCTCAAGTAGCTACACCAAATTTTGGTTTTCCCCCACCTGTGGATTCAGTGATCTAATCCAGGGTTATCTGCAATAGCAATGATGTCATGTTTCTGCAGAATATTTGCTAAATACTGTCTTCCAAGCAAATCTGAAAATAATTGTCTTGTGTACAGAGGTCTTAGATCACACAGCAACTCCAGTTTGACATACAGCATCATGCAATTAACCTGTCATCATAGCAAGATTAGCATTCACAGTTGCTAAATAGGGATTCATGACCTGTTTTTGAAACAGTAGAGCACAGTAGATGTTCTAAAAGAACCAATTTTCAGGATGATTTTCTAAATAGTATTTGACAAAGGTAGTGATTAGGTTAAACAGGCATTTGGTACTCTATCATATTCAAAAACCTTCCACAGTCATACAGATCCACCTGCTTCTTTCTCTTGCCAGCCTTTGAGGGTAGGGGAGCAAAAGGGAAGAACCTCTTTTCTGCCAGAAGTCAAAACCAAAGGAAGATTTTCAAAGGTTTATGCATTATTTCTTCAGAGGCAGTATCAGCAAAAGACCTTTTCTCTGGCTTGTTTACTCTCCAAACAATAGCAATTTCTGAGAACACCAAAGAAAAAGAAGTTTTGGGTACTGCATTGCACTGAGCAGAATAGTACAGAGCCAGAAACTGAATTCTTCTCCTCTAGAAAATTTTAGCCTGTAAATCAAGCCAGTATTATGCAGTGTGTGGTGAGAGTGGGAGAATAGAAGATAACCTGTTAAAACCACTCAACTCTATATTCATTAAATGCCTGAGAAGCTCACTGTATTAAAGTGATTTACAAATGGCACATGGTTGGGATAAGGATAGCAATCTTGCTGACAGATTTTCACACATATGCCTAAGTATGTGTGTGTACAAACACACACACACACACACACACACACACACACAAAATCTGGCTAAAATCCAGGCTGCAAAAGCTTTCTCTGCCCCTGAACTGATGTGTTCTTTGGTATGCAACTTTGTAGATAGAAAGCTTTTTTATAAATCTGTGTTTGTGTTTGGAAAATATCTCCTGGAATTTAAAATCACAATTAGATCTGAATGAAGCATCTCGGTAAGGAGTGAAATCTTTTCTTCCACTGCACAAAGTTACCTAATTTCTTCTGAAAAGTCCCAGGAGTAGCTCGTTTATTTTTAACCAATCTTTTTTGTGTGCAAGGAAACTCTAATAATTTTGCAGCTAAATATTTCAATTTGTATGCTAAAAGCAGAACACTGTGAACTTCACAGCGACAGAGCATATTAAACTGTCATCATGAAAATACAAGATGAGCCCTCCAGCATGCTGTGTATAGGAAAGTCTTCATGAGGTATATATACAGCTGACTCAAAACTGAAGAGTGCTGGTGTCACTGATTTTATAGAAGGAGATGCTGCTGCAGAACAGGTGGACAGACAGGACCAAGGGAGTACAATACAGACACAATGTGGGCAGAGAAGGAAGCAATAACCAGCTCAAGAAATAAATGTTAGAAAAGCAGAGGCCACACAGCTGCAGTCCTGAACTGACAGGAAGGGGTGTGACATGCATATGCATGAAGCAAACAAAATTTCACAAGAGCACAGCCTTAGAAAATCCACTATGAATTATGGAGTTACAAGTATGGAGTCAGAAAATTCACTGCAAGGACCATGGCACCCATTCCCCCCTCCTCAAAGGTAATGCTTAGGCTTTGGTGTGAAGCTGGCTATGCCTGTGAGTGCACGGAGGTGGAGGAGGTACATCTTCATCCCCTATGGGCCTGGCAGATGCCAGGCTGTTTTCTCAGATTCAGGATGTAGCATAGCATGAGACCTGCATGTGAGGGTAATTCAACTGCAAAGCAGCAAGCAAAGGTTCAGAAGACAGGTGAGCTGTGCTAATTCACAATCGCTTGGAGTGCAGGGGTAGGAAAGGCTCAGGAGGGGCAGTCACACTCAAGGAAGCAAGAAGGAACTACTGAAAAAAGTTACTACAATGGATGTGTTTGTCAAGGGATAGAACTTGGAGAAGACTGTCAGTGGTCTTGAAAAATATTCCTGGATCCATGCCTTGCATTAAGTCCTTTCCAAGTCCGTGTGGTCCTGTTGCATGCAATGCTCATGAATGAGTTGTCTTTTTTCCTGTTGCTAGCTGATTTCAATAAAGTCTACACAAAGAATCAGCAGTTCTCAACACAGTGTGTGACAGAATACATAAACCAGGAGGAATGGCTCTCCAAAGGCCATGGCACGTGTATCTATCAGAACGTCCCGTAAGTGAGTCCAACACAACTCACCATTATATCATCAAAAGGAATCCAAGGTTGAATGTACCTCTTTATTTTGTCATTACATGTTTTTGCAAGATCTTGACATTGTGGATCATGATAAACTATGTCAGGCTGAGATTTGTGACCTGAGTGGCTTGCTCTTGCTAGAGATGGGATGCAAACCAGGAAAAGGGAGGAAGTATTGACTGAAACAGTATCAGGATGATACAGCTTACAGACTCAGGAGGCTCCTTCTGTTTCATGGGACAGGTGAGTGTCCACCCCACCATGGGATCCTGAAGTCTAAAGAGGGAATGCATGCTATGCTGCTCAGCAGGCAAGGAATGGCTGTGTGGACTGAGGGACTGCTGTTCCTCAGGACAGACTTTCATCTATGGCTTCCAGTTTGTGACTTTATCCCTGTTGAGGTTCAGATGGCTTTTGTTAGGTGTAGTGGCCTATTGTCTGTGCAGAGCCCTTCCACATTAAAAAAAAAAAAAAAAGAGCACTGTATAGCTAGTTCAAAGTGCCTTTCGCATACATATGAAAACAGCAAAACAAGAAAAAACCCACGAGAGTAAATTCCTGGGAGAGAGAGAGGAAGTGCAAACACTTTGTATAAGCATGTCCATACTTCCTCCCTTCTGGCAGTACAAAACAAATTCTCAAGGCAAAACTGGCAGCTTTCTGTCAGCAAGAAAAGTGCTTATTCCCATATGTGTGTAACACTCAGAAAACATATAGCCTGACAACTGCACAGGCCACCCCTCCCATACCCTTAGAGGTGTGTTACTGTCACAGTCTAGTCTCTGCTTCCAGCCTCCCTACATACAGATAATATTCATTCCCACTCATTAAGTAAAATTTGTTCTCACTGCTGCTGTTGTGTGCTTTTTAATGTTTGTTTGTGTTCACTGCAGGGCTAGGACCAGCTGCCTGTGTCTGAAGAGCTGCTAATGTTTATGAATGAGCCACTGCATACAGTAAGCAAGGACCAGTGGAAAGCCCAGCAATATGCAATACAGAAAATACTGACTGATTCTTCTGCTGCTTGTTTCCAGGTTAAACCACTTTATTCTTCAGCAACTCACCTGTAATAAAAGGGTTATGAACTCCTTAAGCTAGAGGAATACAGTACTGTTCTTTTTTTGTGCATGTCTTTTTCATATGCATGTTTGTTGCTGTAGTGCATTGACTTGCTGAAGTATGTGCTAGGTATATCTATTTCCCCACAGTTTTTCTACTCACATGAGGCCCCTGACACATAGCTATTTCTGGATATGTAACCTGCTGAACATCACAGGTATCACTGTTGAACATGTTAAGACTCGGGCTCATGGGCAGATCCCCCCCAGTTTAGCAAGTCATTCCATGTAAGCAGATTGCCACTTTGCCCATACCCATAACATGTGGCAAACATGAGGCATTGAATTTATTTAAGCCTGCAATGCAAAAGTCCTAAGTGAATGTTGCATTATTTTGCATTTGCTGTGGGTTTAGGGCTTGTGTACAGAGAGCCTCTGTGGCTCATCTGGGGCCTATTGATCTCTTACACCTTGGTAACTTTGACCGTGTCTGCACCCTCAGGCTCACATGCATTCAGATCATAAAAAGCACACCCAAGACTATTTGGGGAGCCTCTCTGCAATATGGTTTCATCCTATCTAATGCTTATGCTACGCTGTATTCTGTATTAGCCCTGTCCAGCCCAGTGTGGGACTAGCTCGCTCTTGCATGGGTTGGGAGATACCTGGTATGCAGAGGCAATTCCTGTTTTCTTATCCTATGTGTAAGAGCACTTTATGCACATATGTCCTGTCACTGGCAGCCTTTGATTCACTACGGTATCTCTCTCCTCATTGTGTTGGTGTCTGTCTGTTGGTGTCAGGTGACCCATCTGACTGCACAGATGACTAGTGCTGCTCTCTCACTGCTGTCCATGCCTATGCAAAGACTGGCTTGCCTCTTGCTGACATTCCAGAGAGAAGCTAGCTTGCATGTGCATATCTTCTTCTGAAGACCCTTCTCTTTCTTCTTTCATGTAGTGGCTGCCATATAGCAATTGCCTGAAGCAGATCAGGATCTTGAATCTGGGTCTCTTTTTACCTCTCAGGGACCACAGGGGCTAAATTCCTTGAATTGCACATAGGGTCAAATCACAGGGAAACCCAGGGCTTGCTTTCTGTCCTCTGCATCTCCTGTGCCTCACTTATCTCATGCTACAGCGTGGCTTCTTCAAAATGGGGAATCAATATTTGCTGGCTTTACCTCTCACAGTACATTTCAAGATCTTAGCCAAACCATGCCCCTCAAAAAACACACGGCTGGGCTCAAGATTTAATAGCACAGGCATCAATCAATTACAATATCATTAATTCTTGCTGCCCAGAGATTTGCTGCAGATACCCCCTGCTAGTTATAACCCTTCCATATTTATTAAAAGAACTGTTTGATTCTGCCATTCTTTAACACCATCTGTATAACAATACTCCTTGTAGTCTTCTGATAGTTTTAAACATCCAGTTTAGGGCAGAATTCAGAGAGTTTTCAGCTTTGTAGCCAGACCTATACTTTGAATGTGCCTAGTAAAAGCTGGTACATACATAGGTGTCAATCCACCTCATACGATTTTCCTGCACTTGGGTCACAACCCCATGCAATGCTACAGCCTTAGGAAAGAGTGGCTGGAGAGCTGCCTCGTGGAAAAGGACCTGGGGGTACTGGTTGACAGCCGGCTGAGTATGAGCCAGCAGTGTGCCCAGGTGGCCAAGAAGGCCAATGGCATCCTGGCTTCTGTCAGGAATAGTGTGGCCAGCAGGAGTAGGGCAGTGACCGTGCCCCTGTACCCGGCACTGCTGAGGCCGCACCTCGAATATTGTGTTCGGTTTTGGGCCCCTCACTACAAGAAAGATGTTGCATTGCTGAAACAGGTCCAGAGGCGAGCAACCAAGCTGGTGAGGGGTCTGGAGCACAAGTCATACGAGGAGCGGCTGAGGGAACTGGGGTTGTTTAGTCTGGAGAAGAGGAGGCTGAGGGGAGACCATATCACTCTCTACAACTGCCTGAAAGGAGGCTGTAGTGAGGTGGGGGTCAGTCTCTTCTCCCTGGTAACGGACGATAGGACAAGGAGGAGTGGTCTGAAGTTGCGCCAGGGCAGGTTTGGATTGGACATTAGGAAAAATTTCTTCACAGAAAGGGTTGTCAGGCACCGGAATGGGCTGCCCAGGGAAGTGGTTGAGTCCCCATCCCTGGAGATATTTAAAAGATTGGTAGGCGAGGTGCTTAGGGAGATGGTTTAGCGGTGGGATGGCAGGGTTAGGTTAAAGGTTGGACTTGATGATCTTAAAGGTCTTTTCCAACCTAAATGATTCTATGATTCTATGATGCAGGTTTAAGAGCTGGGGTAAGTTGCCCTGGACTTTGGTTGACTAGCTCCTGCTGTGTTTCTTGCTGGTAATTCTGCCTGAGTATGCTTTAGGTGACATTATGACAGGGATATTTCCCTGCAAAAGTATCCAGGGACCAGCTACAGTAGACATTGTGGGTTCACCTATTTAAAAAGCTGCAATTTACAACAACCCAGAAGTTCACTGGGAGAGGGAAGAAATAGCACAGAGTGACAGTGGTAGAAAGAGATACCGACAGGGACACATTGATGTGCAGTCAGTGATGGTAGCTCATGTACCTTGTCCTAGGTCCCTGGGCTCAGGTACGTTGCTGTAGCCATCAGCTGCAGCCATCAGCTCTTGGACATACATCACCGATGTTGTCCTGGCTGACACAGCCTAACTGCTCAGGTATCAAGCTGCCAAATTAACCCCAGCCAGGTTTTGCAGTCTGCCTCTTGCCTATGTCTGGAGCTGGCTCTCTCTCTGCGTTCTCTTTCCTTGTAGATGCAGGCAACACTCATGCATGGAGGCAGGGCATTGCACGGGCTCATGAGCTCCACTGTAACATGTGAGCAGGAAGAGAGGTGAGCTACTGGGTGACACTGGGTGACACTGAGGTTCACCCCTCAATCATCCTCTCGTTCCACTCAGTCTGCCCTTTCTAAACACCCTCTGGGTGACTGCAGCAGCAGGGTTGGCAAGTGGGAAAAAAAAAACCCAACAGAAATAGAGAAAGCAACAAGCCGGGAAGCATTTGTTCAGCAGCAGCATGACACTCTGAGGGCTGAGAAAGTCTGCCAGGGTGGTAGGGTGCAAAGATGCCTGAAATCACAGAGCAGGAAGCTCTTGCTTACTGCTGCTTGCATTTGAGTCTAACTGACCTGGTGAAGATGAAGGGTAGAGTGAAGGTTGCTTCAGCTCTGAGCAGATCTGCTATTTTGGCAAAGCTCTAGCTCGAGGAGGGGTGTAGGGGTGTGTGTGGGGTGTTCTTTTTTTTTTTTTTTTTGACAATTACTCTTTATAAAGAACCAGTGTGTGAAGAGGCAGACAGAACAGAATCCTAATTCTCCTACTCCCTGAGTCACCTGTCACATTTTCAGCTGACACTGCAGCCAGTCATTCTACCTTCAGCCCTGTTATGCTTTTGAGTACCCTAATAGGTTAAACAGGACATTAATAATTATTACACTATTAATAATCACCACTAGCAGTATTTTCCACATTGTCAACATAGCTTGAGAGGTCACTGGAGGTTAATGAAAGAGCCTGGGTGGACCCTTTGAAACAAACCCCCATGCAATTTTAGAGTGCATTTCCCTATAGATAGCTGAGCATGTTATTTCAAGTCTCCAAGATGTTAAGGTAGTTTGAGCCACACTTTTTAGCACAATGGCAGAATTACTGAGTAAAGTTCTAGGGTTATTGTTCAAGCAGGTCAGAATAGATGATCTTACAGGCCTTTCCTGACCTTAAAAAAACTACTTATCTGTGAACAGTTCCTCTAGTGAGGTAGGAACTAACCCACTGAGGCCTTGCAGACCCATATAAATTCTTTAAGGTAATTTTAATTAAAAAGTTCTCCTTTGTTTTAACCAAGACAAAGCAAGCATACTCAACTCTGAAGCTGATTTGCTCAGTGAAAAAGCATTGAAGTTATACAGTCCTCTATCCTGGGAAAAGTCAGTACTCCTTAAGATGAAGACTTGCAGACTCATCTTCTCATGAACCCTTTCATTTTAACTGTATTTCCCCCTTGTGAAAATACTGTTCTCAGGAAACTCCCCCTGACTCCTTTCCCTCCGCACTAACTGCCTTCACTGATGCTCCTATTTTCAGTTGGGTTGACCTTTTTACGGTTGTTTGGAGCACTGTCTAGTTGATTGGACAGCATTCTCCACTGTTACTGACTGCCAGGTTTTCATGTTTCTTCCTCTCCCCATAGAATCATAGAATATCTCAAGTTGCAAGGGACCCGTAAGAATCATCAATGATCCCAACTCCCTGCCTAAAATTAAACCATATGACTAAGAGCGTCATCCAGATGGTCCTTGAACACTGAGAGGTTTGGTGCCATGACCACTTCCCTGGGAAGCCTGTTCCAGTGACTGGCCACCCTCTCAGTGAAGAACCTTTTCCTAATGTCCAATCTGAACTTCCCCTGATGCAGGTTCATTCCATCTCCTCATGTCCTATCGCTGGTCTCCAGAGAGAGGCGATCAGCACCTCTCCCTCTGCTGCCCCCCTTGAGAAAATTGGAGGCTATGATGAGGTCACCCCTCAGCCTTCTCCAAGCTGAGCAAACCAAGTGACCTCAGCTGCTCCTCCTAAGTCTTGGCCTTGAGGCCCTTCACCATCTTGGTCACCCTACTCTGGATGGACTCTAATAGTTTGATGTCCTTCCTATGCTGAGGCTTCCAGAACTGCGCACAGCACTGGAGGTGGGGCTGCCTCAGTGCAGTGTAGCGGGGGACAATCACCTCCCTTGACCAGCTGGCTATGCTGTGCTTGATGCACTCCAGGACACGGTTGGCTGGTTTGGCTGCAAGGGCACACTGTTAACTTTTATTCAACTTGCCATCAACCCATCTTGAACACGTTCAGGGGCAGCTGGGAATTTATTATTTTCCCAGTCACAGTCTTCCAACACAGGGCTCCGGGGCTCCCAGGGCCCACCATCGGTGTTGAAGAGGCAAAGAAGGTGTTAAACTTCCCTGCTTTTTCTACATCCCTATTTGTGAGGTGACTGACCTCATCAAGTAATGGACCAATGTTACCTCTGATCCTCCTTTTTCTGTTAACATATTTAAAAAAGCCCTTTTTGTTGTCCTTCACAGTGCTGGTCTACTTGAACTCTAATCGAGCTTTGGCCACGCAAATTTTCTCCCTACAGTGGTGAACAGCATCTCTGTCGTCCTCCTGTGTCGTCTGTCCTTGCTTTCCATACACTTTCCTTTTCTGCTTAAGTTCTAGAAGAATATCCCTGCTCAGCCAAGCCAGTCTTCTGTCCCACTTGCTTAACTTCCAGTACTTTGGAATTGCCTGCTGCTGCACTGCTCTTAAAAAGTGACCAGCATTCATCAACCTCAATACCTTCAAAAGCAGATTCCCAGGGGACCTTACTAACTAGCTCCTTCAGCAGCCCAAAGTCCTTGCTTCCCCATACAAGAAGATGTCATGCAATTCTTATTAAGGACATTTATGAAGATAAGCAGCACACTGAATGAGGTCGCTAAGGAAAAAAAATGGGGAGGAGGGGAAGTCTTTTCTGGTCACTTCATTTTCTTATTTATCTAGACTTAGGGTCTAGCAGCTCAGAACCAGATCTTACCCCAAAGTAAAGAACATAAAGAAAGCAATTTTATTTTACCTGTTTTGTCAGTTAGAGGCAATTTTGAGCAGAGTGTACCAGGTGCTTGGGAGCTATGTTCCCAAGAGTATCTAGGTCAAAGCAATTAGTCTGAGCAGAAGCGAAGCTACTGATCTTTCTTGCTTTGCTTCATAGTGATGTCCAAGATCTTAGTCCAGGTGCATGAGGTGCTGGCATTTGACTGCCATGAAGTTCACCCTGTAGAAGCTCCTGCTACTGCAGTATGGTACAAGAAATGATCTCTTGAATAGTGAGCAATAAGCCTTACTGGATGCTTCTCAGAAGTGAGACCATGGAGCCTGACAAAATGCAAAATGAAATGCTACAGTGGAGGTTGACAAAAGGAATATGGTTATAGGTAGCCTGAATCTTGATTAAGAGACATTCATGAATTTTTGGTAGTAAAATGACAGCATTACAAACTATTTTTTTTCTTACATCATAATTAGTTTTCTTAGGAGAAAGAAACAGCCTTGAAATTGGACATTAATTTGCATTAAGGTTGCTAAGAAAGGACTTACCATGGCATGGTTTAATGTTCAAAGCAAACTGCAAAGCAAATTGGTATCTGTAATAAGGCACTTGACAATCCCCATTAATAGGGAGGGGCCCTGCCTTTTTTGCATCAAGAAAGAGAACAGGCAGTGGAGACAAATTCATGAAGCAAAACACTTTCAAGAGCAGCTAAATATGAATTGCCAATAATCCAGGCCTTAAACAGTGTGACCTGAAGAAACCTTGAATTATTCAGTGTGATGCACCATTAGGATGCAGCCTGAGAATGAAAGTGTTGCAAAATGCTCAGCTATGGTGTCTTCCTGTTTGTCAAGAGCTAGTAAATAAAAAAGCTACAACAAAGGGGTAGGGAAAAGGGGAAAAAGGAGTGATTCTCACAGCAACAGCAATTACTTCGCATGGGACACCACCAAAACAACAGTATTGGGGTTTGCAGGGGCAAGACCATGAGATTAACGACTAAAGAACAGGAACTTGAGGAAAACAAAGGAGACATACTGCTGCAGGGTCTCTGGGATGCACTGTCCCAGCAGCTTGTGTGAAAGGGTAGGGAGTGGCAAGTGGAAGGCAGGCTACAGGACTGCAAATGGAAAACCTTCCCAGACCAGCGAGGGTGTTGCCAAAGCTAGCACTGTCCTAGTGCCTTGTCCCTTCCTGCATCAGCCTGGAGGCAGGTGGGATAACAAGCTGGTGTTAAGAAGCTGTAACTCAGGGGCTAAGAGCATGCCGGAGGAGCCATCCCTTTATTGTGTGCATCCTTTGCTCTACAGAAGCTCTAGCTCAGCCAAAGTGCTCCCTGTGAGAAGGGGAAGTAACCTGGCTTTCAGGGTGCTCATTGTTACTGGAGATGCTTGCGCCAGCTCACCTAGAGCTCAGGATTAAACCTCCATCAAAACAAGGAGAAAGCATCTCTCCTGTCCTGCTAGCTACCTAGTGCAGCTTTATGCTATTAAACGTGACTTGCAAAAGAAACAAGAGAGGCTTTATTCCAATTCTCAGCAGCTCATGAAGCGTTTGAAGTGAAGTACCATGTTGGAAACCCCTTCAGGCCCCTGCCCTTCATTTCCACTGTGTCCAGAGGACCATGACCCTGCGCTCCCAGAGCACAACCAAAGCTTCAGGAACAGACTTTACTCAGCCCTTAAGCAGATGGAGGTATTCTAACTGGGAATAAAAAGGCATGACTTTATTTGCTCACCATTGGAAAACATTTTAAGAGCTACCATAGTGAATTCCTACCCATTATCTGCACATCAATTATTCATTGTTTTCATTAAGGAAAACCAAGACATGCTACACTTATGTAGATGAAAGTAATCTGTAATGTTCTCTCTCTCACCCACCTCTCTCTTCTCCCTCTGCCCCTCATACATTTTAATTTTGAGATTATTCTTAATCTATATATACTTGAATTAGGAAAATGTATGGGGTTTATTAGCAGTAAAACTTTAGGGCTTTTTTTCCCCCTACTGATTTTTCATAGATTTATGGATCCATAATCGTTCACGTCACAGCCTGAGGGAGATGAGGTTGGAACAGGATAATAGCCCTCAAATCCCCTTCTCTAAGCACTCAGATCTTCCCTGTCAGCAAGATTAAAACGGTCAACAGCAGTCTTCATGTGTCTATATCCCACACGGAGCTTTCACAACAACTGTTGTTTCTCCCTGGCTTGCAGGGAGAAAAATGCAGAACCGCTGCTGTGCATGATACTTCCAAGACAAAGGAAGAAGAAAAAGGGATTGTCAACCTTTGTAGTGTTGGAAAGGACTGGTGTTAATTTCTTGATCAGGTGACTGCAAAGAAGGGAGAAAAGTAAGGAGAAGTAGTATGTTGCAGTTTAACATGCAGCGGCAGTTTCCTTTCTTAAAACATAAAGGCAGAGAGAGGGAAGCACCAAACGTCCTCCCGCAGCTCGAAAAGGGGAAGGATAATAAAGGCATGCATGTAGACAAGCAGAGCGGCTTTTCTGCTCCCACTCCATTGAACTCCCAGCCCCTGCTGCTCCTGGGACCTGAGGGGAATTACAACTATTACGTGGACGATGAAGATGAGGAAGAGGAAGAGAAAGAACAAGGAAAATGGCCAACTGGAGACACATTTGAGGGAGAAAACAAGACCTCATCATCCATTCCTTGCTCCCCTGCCCTTTCCTCTGGAGCCCCGGCCACGGCTTCCACTTCATCCATGCTGAACATCAACGTCGGTGGCCAAAGCTACCGCCTCACCTACCAGGCAGTGGCCATCTATCCCAAGACCCGCCTGGGCCGCCTGGCTACCTCCACTGACCGTCGCTGCCAGCTGGGCCTGTGCGATGACTACGCTGCCCAGGTAGATGAGTATTTCTTTGACCGGGACCCAGCTGTCTTCCAGCTGGTGTACAACTTCTATGCCTCGGGGGTGCTGCGCGTGCGGGATGAGCTGTGCCCCCGTAGCTTCCTGGAGGAGCTGAGCTACTGGGGCGTGCGGCTCAAATACACTCCTCGCTGTTGCCGCATCTGCTTCGAGGAGCGCCGTGACGAGCTGAGCGAGCAGCTGAAGGTCCAGCGCGAGCTGCGCTCCCAGGCAGAGGCTCAGGAGAACGAGCAGCTTTTCCACCACATGCGCTATTATGGTCCCCAGCGCTGGCGCCTCTGGAACCTCATGGAGAAGCCCTTCTCCTCTGTCACCGCCAAGGTGATGGCAGTGGCCTCCAGCTTCTTTGTGCTCATCTCCGTGGTGGCCCTGGCACTCAACACAGTGGAGGAGATGCAGCAGGTAGATCGGAAGAGTGGGGAGAGCCGTCCTGTCTTGGAGCACATTGAGACCCTGTGTATCGCGTTCTTCACGCTGGAGTACCTGCTGCGCTTGGTCTCTACCCCAGACCTGCGCCGCTTTGCCAGCAGCGCCCTCAACGCAGTGGACCTCATTGCCATCCTGCCCCTTTACCTGCAGCTGCTGCTCGAATGCTTTGCTGATGATGACCAGCCCCGAGGTCGGGGCTCTCAGCACGAGCACGATATTGAGAAGGTGGGACGGGTGGGCAAGGTGGGACAAGTGCTTCGCATCATGCGCCTCATGCGCATCTTCCGCATCCTCAAGCTGGCCCGCCACTCCACAGGGCTGCGTGCCTTTGGCTTTACCTTGCGCCAGTGCTACCAGCAGGTGGGCTGCCTTTTGCTCTTCATTGCCATGGGCATCTTCGCCTTCTCTGCCATGGTCTACACTGTGGAGCACGATGTTTCCAGTACCAACTTCACCAGCATCCCCCATGCTTGGTGGTGGGCTGCCGTAAGTAAACACCTCTCACCTTGCTGGGTAGCTAGAGACCCTCCCTCCCTTTTCCTCCCCTCCCTTGCTAGAGTTGCTGACAGTCTTGAAAACAGCAGGCTCAGATCAGTGAACATCTGCTCTGCATTCTGAGCTTATGGGACATAGGCACTCATGCACACACATACACACACTCTCATTCACCTCTGTTCCAAGCTTAAATCAAGGCTTAATCAGGCAGACAGTGTTGAAATTCCAGTCTGACCAAATGCAGACGGTACATGCACTCCTAAGGAAGAAGTGGGCAAAGAGACAGGAAAGAAAATAATTTCCCCATTTAATCCCATTGTCAGTGTTGCCAAAAAGAAAAAAAGCAAAAAAAAAAAAAAAGCTTGCATCAATCTAGCTGGTTGCAGGTGGACATAGGATTTTCATTCTTGTTCTTCTTGCAGAGCTACTATGACCTGTCATACAACTGCAAGTTGTAAAGACGTAGTTTATTAACTGTAGTCTGGTCACTCAAACTTGCAAAGCCAAAGCTATCCCAGAGCTCTGGCCATTAAAAATGCATTAAGACCAACAGTTATTTTACCCAAGAGATTGTGTTCTGTTCCTTAGGTGTCACATCTAAGGCACATGTCTGTAAACACACACAAACCCTTGGTGGTTATTTATACCATGCCAGACTTTCAGAGGCAGAGGAATAAATACAAAAAGAAGCAGAATGGCTCAAGGGGTTGATAATGGGATAAACTGCCTTCTACATCTAGGTCACTGGTCTGAATCCCACATCAGTCAGTACTGAGAGCTGGTTAATGTCACCTTCAATCTTTTTTTGCAACCTCTGCCAGAAAGAGTGTGATTTTAGTCCCACCCCAAGCACTTGGAGTGAGGGTAACTGGCTGAGTTTCAGCTGAGAAGCCTCAGAAATGAACACAGAATGACCTCATTTCTAGAGACTGCCACTGGGTTAGTGCTCTAAGGTACTTGGGCACATCTCCTTCAGAGGTCTAAACTATCTCTGATCTGTACTATACTGGGTTGTGTGGAGGTGTGTTTTTGAGGCAGCATTTTCTGGTCTGTTGGGTTCACATCTTTCAGGGGCATGAAGATTTAGCTGGAAACACAGAGCTGTGAGAGTTTAAAGTCTTCCACCCTGCTTAAACACCTCCTGGCTCTAGCAATGTCCTGGCAGAACTGTTCCAGCATGCCAAACTCAGAATTCACCTCTAAAGGGTTCAGGAAGCAGTTCAACTCCAGACTTGGATTGCATTAACACCCAAGGATGGACATACATTCACTTATAGAAGGCTAACCAATACTTCTAAACTATTGTGGGAACAAGATGATAGTTACAGCCTTCAAGGTGAGCTGTGAAGACAAAAGAAACACTTCTGGGTTTATCAAGACTAGCAGACAACGGAGAGGGAGCTGCAGGCTGTAAGTAAATGCTTAACAATAATAAACATGCACAAGTATGCCAGTTTCACAATTATAATTTTTAAAGCAATGTTTTGGCAGGGAGGGGGGTGGTTTTATCAAAGGCATTGGGGAGAGGAGGAAGTTGATCCCTGCCTGTGCTGTTGCCCGCACCATTTCAGAGCTCTGTTATGCTGCAGAAGGTGTGTGTATCTACAGCAGCCTGGATCAAATCAGAGGGTAGCTAGATGTTGCAGGTGCTGGGAGAAGGCAAAGAGCCCATATCTTGGCTGTCCATAACTCTAAGGCTTATTCTGGTGTGTCATCACGTACATTTCATTTTGCAGTAGCTGATGCTGGCCTCCATAACCCATGTCTATGGCAGGGCCCCATGAGCACTTCTGACCCCTGGGCCTGGCTATGGGGCTGGCTGTGTCCCAGTCGCTTCCCTGGGATAGGAAGCCCATGCAAATGGAGCGGAAAGGATTCAGAAGATCTTCTTGTGCTGATTGATCAGCACAGGCACTGGATGCACCAAGCTGCATATGGGGCCCACAGGACAGCAACCCCAACCCACACAAGCTTGCTTCTCCTGGCCAGCAGCCCTGGAAGCCCATGGCCTACACTTCTGGTTCAGCAACAGCTGATGAGATGTGATGGCTTCCCATACGTATGCTTGTAGTGATTCAGCACATGGCAGAAAAACTGGCCCCACAGCCACACGTAGACATGTATATATATGTACATGCATATGTACGTGTGCTGAATATCCTTTAAGCTGGGGCATGGGAAGGAGAGAAAAATCAGTGAATAAAGGGACCATCACAGGTCTTCTTTAAATGATATACACAGGTTATTAAAAAAATTTTACTTCCTACATTACTAGAATAAGGACATTAGCCTTACATTTTGTTTTCTGAATATGCAGGATATAAGCAAAATCTTTAGGTCTCACTTGTGTAAGCTCGTGACACCATAATCATTCAGATTTTCCTAAGAAACATATGTGACTATGACTACATGAAAAAGGCCTATTTAGCTGAGCAAGCATCTCCAAAAGAGGAGTTGTAGCATGCACATTGCAATTCCAATGCATAAAACTCTTTTTAAAGCCTATTCATTTTTTAAGAGTGAAAATTGAGATATCCAGATCACTCAAATTTCATTAAAATCCAACAGTGTTCAGTCTCACACACGGGAGGAGAAGTATCCCTCCCAAACAGTCACAGGCGATGTAGAAGACTGTGCCAGTGGAACAGAACCTTATGACAGGATAATGGTTTTGTCCTGGCTGGTAGAGATAAACATCTTGCCTTCATCTCAGTATTTATTTTTGGAGATATTTATCCTGTATTATCATTCAAATCCAGTGACTTAATTTCCATTAGACCGAGTGACTAATCCTTTTTATTCCACAGGAAGCACCAGGTGCATCCTACAAATGTGCTTACCCAGTGCTGTCTCATGTACCCTAATGCTTTCTTCATTTGAAGTAACATTTTATTTAACATGTTAGAGGATGGCAAGCTGCACACCATGACCTTCTAAAGACTTATTTCAGTGCTAAAGCCACAAGGGCATTACAGTAAAGTCCTGCTGCCTGCAGTTTATTTCTGCCAAAGTTTTAGATTACTGTTTCACAGATACACGCAGTGTGTTGATATACTGTGAAAAAAATTAAATAAAATTCATCTGCTGAACAAGATCCCTTGCACAGACTAGGAAGTGCCAGATGGTAGAAGGCTGCAAGTTTTACCTGCCAGAGAAAATTAGTTAAATTTACTAAAGGTAAAAATTAAAAACAACCAAGATGTGTGTGGTGGAATTATATAAATTAGGAGTTATTTTATGCTGACTGTTTGGGAGTGCATAATTCACATATAGCATCCCCATAAGCAAACATCCATGAATTTTGAAGCTAAATTTTACAAAGAAAGTCTTGCAGAACTTGGTATAGTACCAGGTCCATATAAAACACAGTTCCTTCAAACATCCATAGGCTAAAAAGAGAAAATGCTGATGGCATAGAAGAAAAAAGGCTGTGAAACTAGGTAGACAACGTGACAGCAAAATGTACAGATTCATCTAAAGCAAATACATTAAATACTACCACTCCTACAAAAAAACATGTTAAACAGTCCTGAAACCCTTCTTCAAAGGGGAATTCAGCAAAAATTTCACATCTGTGTACCTGTCAGCCAAACCAAACAGGAATATTCCCTACCAAAGGCACATATGCACCTTACTTTTGTAACCTCTGACATACAGATGAGCAGGAAGATCAAACAATTTATCACTATAAATATATATATATATGTCGTGAGCATACACTGCGAGCAAGAACTTCCAGGTGACAGAGAAAGATCTCTGTTTTTTCCACAGCTCCTTGTAGGTATGTAACCATTAAAGGGGATGTTTATCTAGAAACTTCAGAGTCCTGGGTCACTTCTTCCTACAGGGCAAACATTATAAAAATATATTTCACAATTAGCTGAAGCTTTTCATGTGTTTTTCATTATTTCCTAAAATATATATGACAAACAAAGGTAACACTCAGAACACAACCACAGAATAAGTCCCCAAATACCGGTTTTTATAAGCACACTGGATTTAGACACAGGGCATCTGTTCCAAGGGACACGATGAGGGAGCGGGGCTGCAGTTATTACTGGATTTGCGCGGTCAGGGAGCCATCTCTATCCGCTAACCACAGCCAAGCAAACCCACCTTCTGGACAGGCTGGTGTGGAAATTGTTTGGAAATTCCCACTGCAGGACAAAGCTTTTAAAAATCGTCCTGAATGGTGTCAAATGGCACCTCTGTCTGTCTTTCTGCATGAGGTGGTTTTTTGTTTTTTTTTTTTAATTAGGGACTTTTGCATAAGATGGATGGTAGCGAATAAAAGGCAGCAGAGAGTATTTCAGATTTATGATGCAAAGTGCAAAAATGCTAACTGTGAAATTGTCCCTGATCCCCAAACATATCTGTTTGTGTGTTTCTTCTTGGCTAATAAGCTGAATGTTGGTTTGCCTGTAGGTCAGCATCTCTACAGTGGGATACGGAGACATGTGCCCAGAAACTCACCTTGGCCGCCTGTTTGCTTTCCTCTGCATTGCGTTTGGAATAATCCTGAACGGCATGCCCATCTCCATTCTCTACAACAAATTCTCAGACTATTACAGCAAGCTGAAGGCCTACGAGTACACGGCTCTCAAGAAAGAAAGGGGAAAGGTGGACTTCACACGGAGAGCCATGAAGAAAATATCTGAATGCTGTGGAGAAGCTGCTACCCGCCCCTTGACACAGCACTGATATAGTTTGTGCTTCGGATATTGGGAGGGAACACAGAAGCTGAAGGAGAAAGAAGAAAAACAGATCAGCCAAGCTAACGGAAGATAAACTGAAAAGGCCAAAAGTAACAAAAAGTAGATGGCGAAATCTGTTTTGAAGGGGGGCTGTTTTCAAAAGAAAAAAGGCTGAGATTACAATAACAGATTTTTTTTTGGCTTTGCTAGGCCATGAGCAGCACTTAAGTGCTCATCAGCTATCTGGAATGACATTCTTCACATTAACCTCCCAGAAATTCTGTATTAGACCCACATGAAGATGTAACCCCCTGCTACTGATTAGACCCACGATAAAGACCCACCATAATCAAATCAAAGGAAAACAAATTGCTGTCATTAAGGGTCAGCCACCTCACTGCTGTCAAAGCAGTCTCAAAAATTAAACAAATAGAATACCCAATATACTGACCGCATTGCTGAAATTGGTTTTGCACCAGCTTTCAAAACCAGGAAAACAGCCTAGAGCTTTTACCTGAATATTAGCAGCATCTATACTCCTTAAGCTTTCAGCTTCTATCTCCACTGTCAGATAGCTATGCTTCACAGTTCCAATTTTATTTTTCTAATGCAGCCCTGCAATTATTCCCATTTTCATACCTAGGCAAGCAACACACTGCTTTGAGTATTTTCCCCACCACCTCCATAATCATCTTTCATTACGTCAAGAACTAGAGAAGAAGTCTGGAGTCTGCGTTGATAAATGTCAGTGATCAATTTTGAAAACATTTCCAAAACCTTCTTTAGATATAGAATTAAGTGATAAACTAAATTTATTTTACAGCATTAAATGTATCTACTTATTGAATTGTTAGAATAATAATAGGCCTGTCACAGGACATAAGTGTTAAAGCAGCATTTAAAAAAAATTAATCAAATGAAACCTGTATGGATACTATCTCATAAAGATTTTTTATACAAATGATCTTATTAGAACTTATCTGTATGTAGCCAATTTTAAACATAATTTAAAGTCAAGATACTTTATCTGGTGCATACAGCCATTAAAGACACAATCCTGACACCTTAGCTCACCCCCAGTATACTTACTTCCTAAGATTACTGAGCCTTCTTGCACAGCTGGATGCAATTTCTTGTGCATCAGAAACCCATCCCAAAACCTGTGTAACAAATAGCAACAATAACAATCAAATGGAATCAGAGTTTCCTGTATTAGTGCGCAGCATATCAGGGTATGCTTTTTATGTAAGAGCAGTCATACCAGTTTAGAAATAGTAAACTGAATAACAGATCTGAAAGAATAGTTATTTTATCGATACTCAGATACAAATACTGTAAAAAAAAAAAAGGGGGTAACAAAAAGAAGCAATGGTAACAGTCACTGACGTGTCCCATGGCTGTTACTCAGCAGCCCTCTTGCTGCAAAACAGCCTGATGGCAGAGATGCATTTTAAAATTCTTGGACTCTTATGTTGTGTCTGTGCTGCCCTGCTGAATGCAAATGGATGCATTCAAATCTCAGAGAGCCACGCTGGAGACAATGGTGTGAAGCTCACTCTTGGGACAGCTGAGGGTGAAAAAGTTCATTAATTTTGCCATGTCCATGCAAATTGTGTCAAGCACAGGGACATTTCCCCTTTCAGTGGTGAGAAGGTAATTAGTAACCAAGTTGCTCTTCTCATTCTCTACCTCCAGACAGACGTATGATAAGCCCATCTGTCATTTTGTTCTTTAGGAGTGACAGTCAGCACATTGTGTGCTGATCAGCACAGTTAAAAGCTAAACCATGTCTTTAAGGCACAGCTGAGCCCTGGGACTTGAACATGATAGATGTTTGCTGTTCTGGGCTGCACACAATGCAGCAGGCACAATCCTGGCACTCACTGAGAAGAATAGCTGCTTTACGTTGGCTCTAGGGCCCTTCTGCACAGCAACAACAGGATGAGGGGCTTCTTGGAACTGCAGGAAGACACTCTCTTAGGCCCCACTGCAGTTCAGTGAGGTGGCAGGTGACAAGTGTGCAAAAACACAACTGTGCTTTATTTTCAACATGCAGCTTGGGTTAGCTCCATTAAAAGGGCTTAAATGTTGGTGATTACCCAACTTTCCAAGATATGTGACACCCTAAATTAGTTTCATTGTCTGAAGGAATCAATACTTGCATGTACCATGCAGGTGGGATGCAGATGCTCAGCCTTGTGTGGCAAACTCAGCAGCTTCTTGGCACCTAGAGAAATCCAGAGCCTTGAGCACTTACTGTGCTGAGGCTGGACTTCCTTGTCACCTCAGACTTGACACAAATCACCAGCCTCGTTTTCCACCCTGCTGGCCTCACAGGACCCATGCAAGTAGATGTTCTTTAAGACATGTAAGGGAACAGGCTCTCCAGACAAAAAATGAGCAGGAGAAAAAGGACTGTTCTGTCTTTTCATCAGGAGTCAGAACTGAATGTCCTCGGTGTGTGCTTTCTTATCAGTCCAACAAAATTTTAATGCACAAGTCCCTTAGTACTGCTACAACCATTCAAATTCAGCTTGGAGTGGGTCTCTCCCACCCCTCTAGCCAAAGCTGTTCCACTTTGCACTGAGTAAATGATGACCCACCAGGTGACAGTAAAAGAAAGACTGCACAGCTTGGTGTTTGCAGCACTTGGCTGGGTGGAAAAGTGTGAGTCAGAGGCTCTGCTTCAATAGAGAGCTATGAAAGTATCCTGATCAAGCAGCAAAATCTTCCCACTCACTCACTCCTTTCTGGCCCAAGCTGTCTTTGGTTGAAGAATTTAGTCTGGAAGGACTCCAGAGTCAGTCCCCGCACACGGCAGCCACACAAAGGCAAAACTCTTACTCAGAGTGCCCTACAGGCTAATGGCTGTTGCCCACAACACCTCCTGACACAGAGGAGACCAGTGTCTGTCCCTGCAAGAGAAAAAGGTATCGTAACCAGTGCCACCAGGTCCCATCGGTGTACTCTGAATACCGAGGCCATCACACCTCAGGCAGCTCGGCTTACCTAGCAGCTGCCTCCCTCTCTTCTTTCTCAATGCACTTTGCCCTCTCATCCCTCCGCCATCCAGTCCCACCATCTCACTGATGGCAGCTTTTGTACCTTTTTGATTCCCCTATGCAGAGACTCAACACACAAATGTGACAGCTTGGGGGAGCAGGGTTACTTTCTCGATCAGTTTGTGACCTAGCTCAATTTGCAGAGCTCCGACTAACTCTAGAGCTGACACAAGATACATGGTAGAAGTGTGCAGTCTGGAGGACAACCTCTGGCAACGGCCACATGAAAGGTTAAGCAGAAGACTACACAAAGTTGCTGATTTTCTGTTCTGTAATATTTGTCTCACCTGCCCTGATGCATTCAGCAGGTGAATGAGTCCTTAGCGGAGTAAGGCATTTACCAGCAAACTAGAAGTTAGTCTTTGGGTTGTGTTTTTCTTTTGAATCAAGGACTCATCATTTTCTTCTCTGCATTACCTTATGAAACTTTCTGCGTGTGGCTTCACTAATTTTAGGGCGACAAGCATAAGTCTGTGCATTTCAACAGGATAGAGTATGCCTAAAGTTGAGGTACCACTATATCAGCCAGACATGATCCTGAATGCCCAAATCTTTGTGAGTATCAGCATTTTCTGCGGATGGCTAGTAGCTAGTCCTCCCACAAGGCCCTCTCCCTCTGTGAGAGCCTGTCTGAGGCTCAGACCATACAAAGAGGACCTCCAGCCAGCTCAGGGGAAGGAAGGAGTTCATATTCCCACAGAACAAACTTCTGACAACCCGCAAAGGCTGTGCAAACCTGTATCAGTGGGTTTTGAAATAGGATGCAGCGGTTTTGCTGGGTTTTTTGTTGACACGATGTATCCTTCTGAGAAGGGCTCTCAGTAAATTTATTCTGCCACATCCACTAAGGCTTTCAGTGGCATCGTCACTAGATTACTCAGATGAAACTGTCAAATGGTACACATGTACACATGATGCCGTCCAAAAATAATGCAGGAGATTGTCTTGGTTACTTGAATGCTACAGTGCTTTGATAACCAAAAGATTCAAAATAACCACATCAAGGGAAAATAGGCTTGAACGTAACAAAGATGGGCAATACTACTGAAGCTAAAGGAGATAGGGCTTGTTTTTTGAGATGTTAATTTGGCTGAGCTAAGGTTTTGGCTGGAGGATTCTCAAACCACTAAGAAATAAGAAACCTCTCTGAATGTGGCCATGCTGAAGTCTTCTATTTCAACTAATTGCAGACATTAAATGAGCCCTGGAAGGAGAAGGAAAAGGTGTTCTATCCTTATGTTTCACTACAGACTTAGCAAACATGTTGTCCCTCGAAGACAAGGAAACCATCAGTTTATCTGGATGGCCTGGCTTCATTTTAGGACAACTAAGTGTTGTTTCTTATACTTATTTTAGGCCTGGGAATTATTGGGGGGGGGGGGGGGGGGGAAGAGGGAGAAAAAAAAGGAAAAAAGAAAAGAGTAAAAGGAAAAATTAAGAAGAAGAAAAGAAAAAAGTAAAAGAAAGAAGAAAAAAAGAAAAAAGAAAAACAAGAAAAAAGAAAAAAGAAAAAAAAAAGAAAAAAAGGGGTGGGGGTGGTAGAAATCTAAAGAGTCTGTCCCTACATGAGACAGTGGAAAGACTTCCAATTAGAATATGCTTTTGCACAAATCCTTTCTTAGAAGAACATCACTTTTTCAATGCAATTCAGCAGCTGTTTGCTTTTCTCATTCAGAAAGATAGCACTTAAAGGGGTAGCTACAGTAAGCCACAGATTAATAGGCATCTGGTGCTATTCCCAGGCTTCTAAGGCAAATAGTAATACTCAGTCTTTAAATATGTATAATTTTAAAGATTATAAACCAGGTATACTTCAAAGTTTTTCAAGAAAAATAATGACTACCAATAAGCCTAGGAGGGAAAAATTGTCTCCTTGCTTAAAAAATAGCTTCAACTGTTTAGAATGTTCTGGTTTTGTGTCATGTAAAAATATTTGATTCATGCTTATCTGCTACTTACAAAACCTTTATTAACTTCTTTATTCAGTAGTAGAGAAATTACATGGCATTTGGCTGTAATCCAGCTCTTTACCTTGGATTGAAAAAGGGAAAGGTCAGAGGTACTCACTTTTTATGTACTTAGGTAATTTAATGGAAATATGCTGAGAAAAATTAAAGCATTCTACAGGTAGCTCCTGAGATAGAGATTATCAAGGTTTTTAAATAAAACTTGTCAGAGTCTAATTCTACTCTACAAAATGACTCCGTACTGTCATTCTAACTTCTGAAGCAGATTTGCTCCATTTACAAGCAAAAGCACTTCCCCCCTTCCAATTAATAACCAAATAAACAAGTACCGTACTTGAAAGTCACTACCATGGATAACTGTTCTTCAGGCCACCACGTACGCATGCAATCCTGTTTCCTTCACCAGTTCTGGCAGGGGAAACTGCCTGAAAAGCCCTTCGACTACCACCTGGCACTGAGAAGGCAGAACCTGCCTTGGCTGCAGAGGTAACATAGCTCTATAGGCTAAAGCCAGCTAGCACCGTCACTGAAAATGTCTGTCTGCAGAGGAACTTTTCAATACCCATATGAGAACAGCCTTGCTCAGTAGGGCACTTACGCTTCTTTTTTGTCTTACCAAAAACTACCTATCGAGGCGAAGGCGTGGACTGTAGATGAACGCAACAGCCCACCCGTGACAGAAAGGCTGGGCTCAGAGGTGACCTCAAGACCTGGCATAAGCCGGATCCACACTGGCATCAAAGGGACTCCATGCTCCTCAGGTCTGCTTCAGCCAAGTCCTGAGAGTCAGGCTGGTCTGACTTCCAGATATCTTAACATCCAAATATTTCATCTGGGTAAACAAGCAGGGGGAAAGAAACAAACAAACCAAACTAAACCAAACCAAACAAAAAACCAAACAAAAAACCAACAAAAAACCTCCAAGGTCCAGAAATTTAGGAAAATTCAGGAAATCACACGCAGGTTGCCAGATCAGGTCCCACTGCGACGGGGGACCGCCACGCCCTGTAAGATGGGGCAAGGTAGCTGGGTCTCCTTGTGGAAAGTACAGTCCCTTGCATGGAAAATTGTTCACTGCTGCCGCCCAGAGGATACAGGCTGCCAGATTCCCCCTTTTCCTTAAAAATACCTGGTGCCTGCTACCTGCTACATTAGCGGGCTCTGCTGCATCTTCTTCAGGTAGAGAGTGTATCGAAAGCCTGGAGTCCTGTCAGCAAGAGTGTTTACGATAACGTAATATTTAATCTGTACTGCAAAAATCTGTATTATTATCACTACGGACTAAATGAATCTTCAATCTAATGTTGCGTTTATACACTGGAGATGAATTTCCCCATTCTTTTTGTTGCTAAAAGACAGCTCCAATGCCTAAAATGTTCCCCAAAAGTCACCACAAAAAAAAAGAGGGGTGATTCTAGGCAGATCTGGATGATGTTGGGATACTTTTAATATTCAGTCTGCACATGTCTAGAACAGTTTAAGCAAATAAACATATCACCACTTAACACCAGAAAATTAGTCAGGGAACATGGAAGTTCAAGATAAAGTTACCTAACCTGTGGGTTGAATGTATTGGTTTAGATGAATAGGGAGTATTGTCCAGGCTTTTATTGACAGGATTTAACATAAGCAATCAAAACACAGGTCTCAACTAATTGTGATTGAACTTTGAGGCATGACAGGCTTAAAATAATGCTGATTTTCTGGGTGTATTTTTTCATGCAGTACAATGCACGTTCCTCTAAATCTCCACACGCTGAAGAGAAAACGGTGACATTTTTTACACAGATTTGAAACACAAGTCTGCTTACGCAGCTCAGCGAACCTAAAAGATCAGTTGGATCCCCTGCAAAGGGAAGGTCTGCTCCTGGCTAATGTCAGACATCTTGCTGCCTTAACCATGCAATGCTGCGGCTTAGCTTGTGCTCTGGTGTTCAAGCAGGTTTCCCTTTCTTTAGTGAATCTTGTCACTGCACTAACAGAAATAAATTCAACACCACCACACACAAATCTCTAACTGGTGTGTGAACTAAATCAGATTAGTGAACAGCCAGACAAATGCCAGAGCCACTGTAAGGGGAGGGATGCAGCATCTTCTGTTCAGAAGCAGAAGTAAAACCACTACCAACTCATGTTGCAGCAGGCATGCTGCTGGATTCAAAATCACATTTATTAGATCAGCTGAGGGGCTGGAGGAGAAGAGAGAAAGACACACAAGGTCTTAAGCACTCTGCCCCTGCTTTACCTCCTTCCACAGGCCTCCACTACTCTTACACAGCTGTAATAATGCTACTGCACGTGCATCGTCCCAGTGCAATTTGCTTTTGTGTTGCTTTTCAGAGGTGTCTTTCCTTCTCCAACAACTTCTTTTCCTCAGCCCCTCCCCCTTCAGAAATCTGTAAATACTTGCTTGCTTACAGCTTTAGTTTATTGGCATGCCATGGCAGACCGCTTCCTTACGTGCTTGCCTTTTCCCTATGTTTCTCTCTGCACAGACTCTCATGTCCACTCTTTATTCAAATTCTACCTAAAAATTCACCTTCAGAACAAGTCAGATCCACTCTCTATGACAAAGCTCACCATTACAGATGTAGATTCACTGTGTCAGTGCGTTATCCTAAAGCACTTTGCATACCTGCCTGAAAATAAATTTTCATGTACAAGTATGGTTTCTGTTCATGGTCAGTTGCGCAGAATCCTGAGCAAAGCAGTGGTCAGTCCAGTGCTGCACTTCACCTTTGCAAAGATAAAATGCTTTGGGCTTCATTCATTATTATACTTATATTATTATTAAAAAAAAAAGTAAGTGGTTTAATGAAACTCATATTATTTACCTAATTTCATTTTCAGAAAAAAAAACCACCTTTATATGCAACAAATAAAAGCTTCCTAAGTATTGTGACTTGCTGCAACTTGCTTACTAGAAAGCGAGGCCTACAGATTACAGCAAATGCAGTCTGAGCAGTGTCACACTGCCTGAGAGCAGACAACGCATGCACCTTAGTGCACCATACACCAGGACTAAAGGACAAAGCGTGACCAACGGCAGGCACTCTAAGTGCACCTGAAGCAGAAGACACCAGGTGATTTGAGAGGCACTGTTACAGTGCTTATTCCATTTGCAGCATCAGTGTCTCTGCTTCATGTCAAGGGCTGGTTCCAACGTGCACATCGTAAACACCCAAGCAATATATGTTGCAATTCCATTTTTCTGTTTGGGGTCTGACCCCCCTCATTGGCCAATAGGACATCATCAGGTACCATGATAGCTCCCGCTATCCACCAAGGCCCTAAGAATTTGGTTTCCTGCCTGGGACCTTGGCATTTGGAACGTGGAATATCTAACCTGTTTTCCAACAATAAGTACCTGCTTTGGACCAACAGGAATATATACATAGGGTTCCTTGGCAGCAGACCATTGACAGAAATTTACCAAGTGGGTTGGGCAGCCCGAACCTCAAACTGCAACTTTGAGTTTTTCAGTTCACTTAATTCCCCTCACAAAGATGCAAAAAGGTTCTGCCTCCTGTCTTGGGGGGGGGGAAAGGGGGTGTTTGCTGGACTCTCCTTTACATTCCTGGTCTTTCCCTCCAGTAATTCCACTAGCTTCTATGTATGCTTTGTGGCCTGCCCACATAACAGTGCTCAAGGTACCCCCAGTGCTAGTGCCTTCTGCCACAAGTCCTTTCGCTCCGGTCTGCTGGCTTGATCCAGCTTGCTTTGGAAGGGTTCAGGCTCCTGGGGAAGGGGCTGTCTGGGAGGAGGCTTGCAGCTGGCTTGCCAGACCCTTCTGCTCCTGCCTGCACCACTACCTGGGTCTGTCCACACCATTTCATGCCCGTGGATAACTAGACTATGTTCTGTTTTGGCCCACATCAGCACACGTGCAGGGGGTTCTGTGATTGCCCTCTATGGCCATCTGAATTCTCTAAGTGGCTGGACATGTATTTTTAAAGCATCTGGTAAGCCCCTAATGAGAGGCCTGAGGTGGGCAGGATCTACTGGTGCAGCCATTGGTATGCCTTGCTGCCCCCTCTCATACATCGCCTGTATACAAGCAGCCTTTTGTTCCCCTTCTGCCAATCCCGACAATCCCCTTATCTGAGTGGTGATAGGCTCCTGTTGTTCCTTGGGGTCTACAGCACCAGCCCAGTAAGGCACACAAGAAGTTATAGACTGGTTGCCAGCTGGCCCACCACTTAGAAACACACAGGATCCCCCAAACCCTTGAACCCCATCATCACTCAGTAATATCCTGTCACCTCTAGTAAGCGAAACATGCCACAGATATTCTGTCTCCATCTCGCCTGGTTTACATGAAAATTTGACTTGCGAGGCACTGAGCTCAGGTCCTATCCATGGGGTGGTACGGACAGTAGTTTGGGGATTCCCACTCCGTGAGCCCATATGCCTCTCTGTTTTGGTAAGAGGTCTTGCACCCCTTTCCTCTACCTCCTCCATTTCATCAACACTAGCTTCATCAGAATCTCCCCAGATGTCTCCATCCCAATCCTCGGGACCCGTTCTCACAATCAACTTCCGAATTTGGACACCACTGCGGGGCTTTTTCGCTTGGGTTAACATAATCGTGATCTTTCATTCTAGTAAACGTGTCCACTCTCTCTCTCATTGTAACTCCACTTTTAAACATCTGGTCTCTAACTAACTCCACCTGCCTAAAATACTTCTACTGGTCCAGCGCTCACATCAAGCAGGCACCTGGTACGGCACACATGGTCCCTTTGCCTCTGCCATCTTGCTTGTTTCCATGGCATTTCTCCTTTGTTTCTACAACAGCCTGGGGTTCACACCACTTCTTCCTCGCCTGTTCCATTCCTAAGGGAGAAGGGTCACAACCCTGCCTCCATAACAATTCTTCCATCGACACTCTGCTCGCTGCGCCAACTGTAAATGTCACAGAGGTACACTAAAACGAACCCAAATGAAGAACAAGCTCAAACACCTTTATTTCACAAAATAGCCAAAACCACACAACAGAAACCAATGAGAGACAGGGGTAAAACAGTCAACACTCCAGTAACATTTAACGCGTAACAGGTTTGAGGTGTCAGTTGAGCGTCGTTACTACACATCGCTACACACCAGAATGATGATCTAAAGTGCACGCACACACAAATCACTCACAAGGGGGGAAACTCTCTCCCTCTCGTGGGTACCCAGAAGATACGATCGCTCACCCGGAGCTGGGGTGGGGGAACTCACTCAAGGATGTATCCAGAAGCAATCACCCCCAAGGAGGTGAGGGCACTCAATCCTGGGAAGTTTCCTCAGCCACATCCCAACCCAAGGGGAGAGGCTTTGATCACAGGCCCACTGCCCAAAAAGACCACACCAAGGGGGTCTCTGGCAGTGCCCCATTTATATCCTGGGTCTGATCTGATCCATAATTGGTCATGATCCAGAAGCTTCTCTGAGCCAAGGAGCCTCACTGGCTGTGGGCCCTGCCTGTTGGCCAAGGGGTCCTGCTTTTCCTGCTCCCCTACCAAGGGCTGTATGTGCCTGGGGGCACTGTAGAGCACAGAAGGTGCAAAAATGAGGCTCAAAAAGCCAGTGATCACCCTGTTAAAAGCCCCGATCTTTATGAGGGGGGTACAGAGCATACCTGTCAGAATGGGAAACATGCTATTAAACACTAATGTACACTATTATCAAGGTAATGCGTCTTCTGTCATCTCAGAATCAAAAATAAAATAAATCACCACCACCTTTTCTGTCCTAGCATTCACAAGGATTAAACATCGGCTGTTCACCCTCCAACTTCTGCTACATAAAATGAAAGAGAGAGGTGTTGGCTCTGGATGGCCAAGGGGACAGCCACTTCATCTGTGGATGACAGCTTTCAAAGAAGAGCCCTGTAATTCCTGGAGCAGCCTCTCTTCTGAGCATATGGCACACGTGCTGCACGTGCACTTCCATTGTCTTCTGGGCAATTAAAAAAAATGCTGCTAGCTATATGAAGATGCTGGCACTAATTTTAACAGTTTGGATATTCTAAATAGGCAGAAGTGCTTGCCAAGTACCTTTCAAGTAAAAGAAAAAGGACACACTGGAAAAAATATTTTTTCCCCTCAGAGTCTTTCAAACAATTTCTCTCTCAGTCTTCACACAGGCACCGAGACCTGCAGCAGACTGGGACAGAAATGGCACTGCATCCAACCAGCTTCTTCGGTGGGGAAAATTAGTCCACTTAAGCTACTGAAACAGTCTTTAGTTCCGCCCCCCCCCCCCCTTTTCCTCTCCTTCCGTTAGCCTATTTCAGAATTTGGGTTCAACTGACATTAATACCTTAATAATGAAATTTATGTTCTGTCCCTGGTAGGAAAGTAGTGGCATCCTTAGCATAACCTCAACTGATGTCTACTCAATCAAGTGTGGCATCTCTCAAATTGCAGTAGGGAAAATCAGTAGTCACTCCCTCCAAACAACTACACATAATTTAAAATAAATCATACACACAGTCTCATAAATGCAAATAAACTGCCTGGTAGACATTCAGTTAAAGCAACCGGAACTAAAGCACAAAACCAAAGCATCAAATCAGATTCACATAAGCAGACATTCTTCCACAGCTTTTTGCTATTCAGCTTATTAACATCTATCTTTAGCAATGACTTACTTTTGCTGCCCCCTTTAATTCTCTTGATTGGAAATATGGCTGTGCCAGATTCTAAGCACTAGTTTATCCCCCTCACTAACCCGAAAATTGAGAAGGCCTGTATCAGATTTTTTTTCCCCACTGTTTTACTCTACCACTAATTATTCAGTCACAAATCTGTTGCATTTTTCATTCAGTTTGGCTGTTTTGGCAGTAACCGTGACTTCTTTAGAAACAGTTCACTACAGTTTAAATTCATTATCTGCTGCTAATTAAAATGATCAGTTTTATTGTCACAGAAGAAAATCCTGTTACAGAAACTAATGAGCTGCAACCTTCAGTAACTGAGCAGATGCCTTTACAAGCATGAACACTTAATGCCGGTGCCAATCAGGTCTAATTGGGATTAACATTGAAGTATTTGCTACTACTTGCAAGCCTAGGTGGAATTAGACAGCACAGTCAGCAAAGTATCAGTAAATCAACAGATGCAGAAACAATGTTAGAAACTCTTCTCCTAATGTTCATGTACTGCTTAAATTAACCCGAGTAAACTATGAGTTACAACTGGGTTTATGATTTTTTTTTTTAAAAAATTGCTTATTCATGTATCTTGTCATTTTTTTACTCTAAAAATCAAACCCCCTAGACAGGATGAGTGAAAAGCAAGAGATTACTTAAGATGAAACAATGCATTTGATTGCTTCGGATAAACCATTTATATGTGAACATACACATCTAGATAATGTATTTAACAACTCCAGCACCTGCACACATTCTCTGCTCCCTAGAGAACCGGAGTATTTTACCTCATGCTAAGCATGTGAGTCTGAGTCTCCAAATGCGTAATCCGATTTTCGCGGGTGCCGAGCACTGCAGCTCCCGATGGACTGTAGGGAGTAGTTGTGGATCATCATGGCCTCCGACAACAGAGCCAGTAATTTGGGAGACTGATTTGAACCATGCAAAATACAGAAACTTAAACCACTGGCAACTTCCCATTAGTTGAACTGTACTTTATGTTGAGGAAGCTGTATCTCAGGAGAAATACTGGCTAATGATCTGCTATTAAAAATGGAGCCACATCCCACCAGGCTAAGTAGCAGTAATGAGTGACTCCTACAGTTGGAGGTTTAATTAATTTGGTCCTCTGTTTGGATCAGTCTATCAGCATGACATGAAGCACCACCAGGGTGGTGCCTTACCAAGAAAGCTTTGGGTTTCCTTTTTTTGCTTTGCTTAAAATGAGAGAACAAAATATTGGCTTGATTTTTCTAGGTCAGAATAGAGTACAGTAGAAACCTATAAGACACTTACTTGATATTATGCAGAAGTAAGCTCATCCCTCCCCCGTTACAAGGAAGACACCAAGAAAAACCCCAAACCCCTCCACTTTACTAGGGCTTAAAAGCCTGTGCTTTTCAGAAGACTTAAGAAAAACAAAACCAAACCCTGGTCCATTCAAATAGTCAGATTCTCCTTCAGGACCTTTTTTGAAAAAAAAGTCAGAGACGCTATTTTCATTCTATTCTTGTTAGTTCCTGAAGGATAAGAGCCTCCATCACCCCTTCACAGGGTAAGAATGGGACTTGAGCTGTTTTTCTGCTTTGTTTTTTGAGGAAACCAGGCAAGAAGGGGATTAAGAACAAGTGTATTTGCCAGTATACAAGAATATCTCCAGAACAGATGCTTCTGTTTCTATGGTAACTATGACAACATATACACAAATTTTAACAAGACTCAAAACATTTTTGTGCAAGTTATTAGGAAAGATTTAATTTCTTGACGGCATGTTCAGAAGTTTCCACTAGCTCTTGAGATTTCAATCCCTCAGAACAACCATTTACCGCACACAACAGAATGAGTACAACAGACAAGTTGTTTTAGAAATTATTTAATTTACAAATGCATACACTGCTTCTTAAAACAACTATGCTGCAAAATCTTATGAACTCTGAATTGGTTGCATTGATGTTAATTGTCTTTTTAGCTTCATTACACTTAGGAAGTCAATTTCTCCAGTAATGCTTCTATTCCTTTTACGTTTTTATTCAGCTTCAACTTTGGGACAAGCTTTTTCAGTCCTTTTTTGACTGTGTTTGCCACTCCTTGATCGGTGCTCCGGAGAAGGCTACAAGAAATGGGGAAAAAAACCCAAGGATGTCAAATGTCAGCATGTAGGCCACTGGAAAAGAAGCTGTCCATGTTGGGAAACAGTAACTATGTAGGAAGAAAGGGCAGATTCTTTCACCTCCCATCAGAAAAAGATGTGAAACTTTCCAGAAAGCACAAAACACCAAGTGAGAACACAACCAAGACAGGATAAATCAGACTGGAAGGAACTGCAGATCCCTATTCAAAGCATGTTCAAACATTGGGTGAGACCCGGCTGCTCAGGGCTTCACCCAATCCAGGCTTGAAACCCCCCAATGCAGGAGGCAGCCCAACCTCCCTGAGCCCCAGCCCCACCGCTGGGCTGTCCTCATGGGGAAAGGCTTCTCCCTATCTCCAGCCCGAGCCTCTGTGTTTCAGCTTGTGCCGCTGCCTCTCGCCCTCCAGCTGCACATGGACTGCAGTGAAGAGCCCAGCTGCATCTCCTCCAACCCTCCCAGTGCAAGGGAAGATGCTGAGTGCCTCCAAAGCCATCCCTTCTCCCAGCTGAACTAGCCCTGGTCCCACAGCCTTTCCTTGCAGACCGAGGGATCCAGCCCACAACTATTCTTGGTCACCCTCCATTAAACTCGCTCCAGTTGTTGATACCTTTCTTGTAATGGGGGTCCTAAAACTGGATGCACATCTAACACACATTAAGCACTTTCGCTGTTGCACTCCTGTGCTTCGTCCAGTGCAGGACTACAGAGCCTTACCAGTTCTATTCTTTTTTAGATGCTACTTTTGGAAAACAAAACAGCTTTCCCAGATAACTTTTATTTCCCAGAAACAAGGAAATTCATCGCAAGCTGTAAAATACTACTAGGAAAGAAAAAGCTTCTGCACTCTGCAGATCAACCTAGACAATGATTGTCCTTCTCCCCTTCCTTTGGGCAACAGCAAGATGTTCTTGGATTATAATACAAAATCAGTAGAGGTAATGGCACACCTAATTTGCTACTTCAAAACAAGCTGCCTAAAAAACGTCATGTCTTCTACAGCCAGTGCGTGCAATCCAACAGAATTACAAGTTGCACTGGTATACAAATAAACTAAGATTGGAAACAAACTATAACACTACTGCTACCAAGCAGGTGGCGTGATACTGCAACTCGTATAAACCCCAGGATTCTTCCAAACAGCTCCCAGACTTGCAGCTACCTAAAAGCTTGTTTCTTGCCTACTTTTTATACAAGGATTAGGCATAGCAGCTGAACTGAGTAAGGCAGAAAAGGAATTAATGTAGCTTAAGGTGAGATTTAAATTTTGTCTCCTTAGGACTCCAAATCCTGTGCAGGATGGCAACACTACAGGCAGTAAAGCATGGGATGCCCATGTGACACCACCGCTATTTTCACCTACTTTAGTCCTAGATTTACTTCTATGAGTAACAACTTCTACCAGTAACTTCTGTACACTTTTAGCTATGACAGTACTATTTAATCAAGAGGCCTTCTTTAAAACTGAGTTCAACACAGGTGAGGGTGATATTTTTTTCAGCTTCTCTGAGAGTCACATACATCTGATAACAGCAACAAAGCAAAGAGTCCTGACAAAGAATGTGCTGAACACATTGGTAGTTAACATGCAGAGATCCACGTGGTTCACCATCAGGGACAATGAACATACAAAGTAGTAAGCCACTCTGGAATGCAGTTTATGTATTTCTAAAAATGAATTTCATCTGCCAACAGTAATACATGTAAAGCTGCTTTGAAACTCTTGGTATCCACAGATAATTCAAGACAAAGTATTTTTAATATAGAACATCTACATGCCTGATAATACAGCCAAAAGACCAACGTGGTGGTTTTACTTTTTTTTTTTTTAATTATTATTCTGGAAGTTCTACTAAGATCTGGTAAGCAGGCACCTATGTATTTTGTGGATACAAAATATAACTTTTGCAGGTTATAAAAATGGCATATGGAAATCAGTAAGTCATTTGGTGAAGTTTTTTGTAATCCATTTTATATCCTGGTGTAACACATCATTGACAAATTCAAAAATACTGAGGAGAGGTCAGATGTAGAAACATAAATAGACAAGCATCCATGACATTCAAGTAGTTACAACACTTTACACTGAGCTGGATTGTAACGCCTGCAAAGAGCCTTCTCATTACCTTACAAATCTTCACACTTGTACCAGGTCAGAACCAGGCCCAGATTTTTTTACAAAAATCAAATTAAAAGCAAGTAGGGCAATGAAAGGAGAGGGTCCAGAGGATATCACGTAACTAAGCAATCAAGCACACGCAATGAACTGCTCATAACTGGTGAATAAGCTTAAATAACTAGAAAGCCAAAAATCTTCAGGTGGACCGACTGGGTAGTTCTGAGTTTCAGATCTGCACGTAAGTGACAGATGGTTTCCGAAAGCCAACAACAAAACAAAAATCAATCATAGCCTCAGGGAGAACAGGTAGTGTCTGAAAATTACCTCTGTCTGAGGGACCTGAGCTCCTTTAGGACAAAATAAGTATCTGAATTTTTTTTTAATGAGTTTTTTAAACACTAAACAATTATTTTATGTAAAAAAATATGGCAGTTATTATCTATACCAGATTAAATTCAGTTTACCATTGCTGTATGATTTAGGTAACCTCTCAGCTTCAATGCATGCAGTTAAACGAAGATGAGATTAATTACTAAATGTTAGCAATGTAAGCAGGTGTCACATGAAATGGAACAGAAGTAGCTGGTTATGTTTGTGTATTCTCAGCTGCCTAAACAAAAGGGCATCATGTCTGAAGAGTCATCAAGAGAATTTCAAACTACAAAGGACTCAAATTTAATTAAAATAAAAAAAAAACCCCAAACCAAACTAAAACCAAAATTCTAGCAAACAAACAAACACTCTTCCCCCATACTTTTATCTCTGTTTCCTGTTAGGTGGGTTTCAGTATTGGTGAAAAGTGTTCGACTGACAACCTGGGAGATAAGCTCCCCTGCTTGGTAACAACACACACTTGTCCAAGCCCCACCCTGTAGTGACAGGAGTAATAGCAGTGAGAGAAGGACTGACATTTGTCACAGACATTTCCATAAAATGCACTGCTCCTGTGCTGGTTTTTTGCTAATAAGCAACTAGTAGTTTTCTGCTTTTTTCTCTAAGTCTGCAAAACCTATTAAGAGACTGTTCGTCACGGCGACAGCCAAACAGTTATTTAAGTGTTATATATGGAAAAAAATTGACTAATTTACTTTGCAACTTTATTTGGACAATCAAAATAGCTTAATACATAACCCACCAACACCACATGTTAAATTAATCTCCTCAGCCTTGAATTAGGGGGGAAAAAAGTCCAAGCATTAATACACTGTCAGTGAACAAGCCTTTATAACAAATCTCTACTGAACATCTGTGCGCAGGATCAGTTAACTTAAAGGCATTACATGCATTTATTGAATTCTAAAGGCCTTTTATAAAAGGCAAATGAAAAGTGCTGTCATTTTAGCAGCTGAACAACCTTAACAGCCAGATCCATATGACTATTACGATGTTGTGCAAACTGGTTTTGTATCTGGACTGCAACTCTCTTCTACTGCTAATTCTTCCCACTACTGCTCTGAATGATAATGACTAAACAAAGTTATAATTAAACTCAGATTAACTAACAGAAGTCCTATTAGTGAAAACAGCTTTTGATTCACCTTTCAAAAGAGCATGAACATCAAAGTAGCCTCACTCTAGAGTCAGAGAGAACAGAGACGGAAAGCAAATAGCAAGGAGTCTAAAGTAATTTTAGGAGAGGGAGAAGTGGGGCGTAAAAAAGGGAGAAGATGTTTTTATTTTTAAAAATCATGTTGTCTGTTTGTTCTGGAACTGCTGAGTCAGCATTGCACTGCTGGTTTGCACTGAGCCAAAATCATCAAACAAATCAAAGACCACACACTCTGGGCTAAAGACAAAACCTTGGGTTTCTATGACCTGACACTGACAGATAGTTACAAAGTGGAAACAGTCTGATTCCTGTGGGGTCTTTTTGGTCTCACTAGTTGCGCAGTTCACTGCTTTGAACTTGTGAGCCAGTCAGCCCATCATAAACCTTTACATGGTCTATTCCAAACACCTTTGTACTTCAGTATGAGACATACTTAGACTCCATTAAGGCATCAACACAAAGCAGTAAGTTACGAAAAAAATGAAAATAATAATAATAATAAAAAAATCCATATTCTTGTATGCTCCTTCCAGTCACAGGTATTTCAGAGTTAATTATTTTAACGTACCTATTTGTGGACTGCTCTTTTGAGAATTTTGTGCTTGTAAAACAAGATACGGTAGGCACAATTTTAAAAATAAACCTCATTTTTAATCTTAAGATTTTCCAACATTGAGCTACTTCCTAGTACTACAAAAGCCTGAGCTCAAGGAACAATCTATGGAAAATCTGGTTTGAATTTTTCCAGTACCCTGTTCTACTGAAAACTTACCAGTGGCATGAAAGACAGTACACATTGAGCAAAAAATGGCATTTTGATGGTAGAAATTTCAACTGATACTCTCTTAGCCATTCAAGAAATTAACATTGGAACCTAGTCTGAAATAGCCATGTGCCTTACGTACCAACAAAGAATAATGGCACCTCGATTTACTTCTGCCCAGGTCTTCATATTCTCAATACCAACACGTTCTACCAATGTTCTTGCGAAGCAAACTGTAAAATGTGGAAAAGGGTAGGAAGTAAAAAAAATTAAGACAGTATCCGTGTATGAAGAAGCCTGTTAAAAGTTCTCTGCAGTGGTGATTTAATCAAATACTTTTTACCCACCGAATATTCACAAACTTTTGCTCTCACAAAATAATTTATTCACTGCAATGAACACCTTTATAGATGTTTGACTGCTTCCAAGTATTGCTTAGACAATAGCAGCACCATGTGACAGTTTACTAGTATAAAGCAGGCAAACTTGCTGTTTCTTTTTTAAAAGGGTGCCAAAAGCTATTCATGTCTTAAAGAAGGCATCCACTCCAAAGAAAAGAACTTGGTAAGAACGACACCAACACAAGAGATAATTATATGCAATATACCAATACATACACACCTCTGCTGAAAAGTGCTGTGTTTTTAAGCATCTGACTCTACAACTGAAGAATTTGCACAGGTGAAGTTACTTAAAACTAATCCTTTATTGATGCATGAAAACCAGTAGGAACCTTGTTTCTTTCAGCTGTACTCATGCTACAGGGCTCTAGTTCTTCAGTAGCTTTGAAAGCTTAGAGTTGACTTGCAGATTCATTACGCTAACGACATATGCAAAAGAAAGAACCTCGGCTGACCTCGAGTCCTCAACTGAATTTGAGGAACTGAACTTCACAAAAACTGCTCTTACAACTTGTACGCTGAGCAAACTTTGTAAGCAACCCAAAAAAACAAAGCAGAGTAAGCTTTGCTTACAAAGTAAGCAAACTTGGTAAGCAACCCAAAAAACCCACCCAGCCACAACAAACTGCAACCTCCAAAGAAACACTGAAGCTATTTTTCACTGTCACTTTAGATCAGAATTCCATCTGAAGAACAGGTCAGTTTTTATTCAACTTGTTCCCTATGTGATAAAATTTGGTTGTTTTTTAGTACCATTCCATAAACTCAGAGCAACAATTCTAACACACACACTCTTTGGAGGAAAACAACAAAACAAAAGGGAACAGCTTGGGTTTAAAATGGGAATTGCACAATGTTAGCAGAAATAAATCTAGATAACTATCATCCTCTCAGTTAGGCTGGTGTCTGAAAGACACTAATATAAAACTTCCCCTTTGCACATTTTTAATCATCCACCTGAGAAGTAGCAAAAGAGCCTTCTTTCAGAAACTTTTAATGAAGCCCAATTAACTTTTATTTTTCAAGGCAACAGTGGACAACTGAACGTAGCAAGAAGAAGAAAAGAAAAAAAAAAGTTGAACAAGATCTCATAATTCTACAAAGAAAAATGCTGCCTACACAGGGAAATTCCCTCCAGATTATACTATGCCACCCCCACCTCCTTTCATTTTTGAGGTTTTTGTATGAGAAAAAGTAATCCCTATTAGGATATGGTGATTCACACAACAAGATTTTACAGTTATGTAATAAAATAAGTTTAAAAGCTAAATTAAGATGAGAACATCTGTGCCCAATCTCTGCCTTCTGGGATATAAAATAGCAAAGATGTCCTATTTTCGTGCATGAATTATTGTAGTAACAGTCGTAAGGCATTAACGCAGCAGCACTAATGAACACAGTAAAGATTACAGTTTGGCTCACAAGCACTAATGAAACAAATCTTCCTGTTTGAAATGTATTTTCTATTATTATCTTTTAAATTGCTGTGTAATTTAGCAAAGCTATCAAAAAATTTTAAGCAGAGAAATGAACCCTGTCCCAAATAGACAGTAAGCCTCTGGGGAAAAAAAAAAAACAACCCACAAACAGACCAATACTTGGCTTTGCAGAAAAAGCAAATGCATCCTTGGCATTCTGTTCATGTAACAGCTCACAACAGCAAAAAGATGGAAGCAATAATCTTAGAGAATATGTTAAATTTTCCATATATTAATATATTCAAAGAAATAAATGCAGCAATCATACTTTAGGTCAGATAACTGATTAATCTGAAGTCACAGTTTGATCAAATAAAGCTGAATTTCCAACATACCTTCTTTTCCACTTTCTTTCATTTTTTCATCTTGCTCTATTAACCACTTCAGAACTAGATGGCCTGCTGGATGCTCTGCAATGTGAAGCTTTAAGAGAAAAAACAAACCAAAACAAAACCAAATTTTTAATGATGAAGTTTCAAAACACAGTTACATGTCTGTCCATAAATATTCCTGCTTGATTTATCCACTCTGCCCTCAGACACCACATCACTTTGGTTCATTTAGTCATCACCTATGCAAATATCAACAAGTTTGATGCAAGTATCTGAATACTTATTTAAACTGACCAGTTTATTTTTCATCACCTTCCCTGTAACATCTGATTTTCAGTAATATAAACCATATCAACCAATGTTTCATCCGCCCCTCCAAGGACTTCATGCTTACTAAGTGGAATCTCTTGGTCTAGCTGCCTCTACAAGAGCTTCCAGACTTTCCACTTTTTCAGAGACTACAGCATGGTTCACAGAAAATCACAGAAAATATGAGTTCATGTAAAATTCTGTAAAATGTGTATCTTCTGTAAAATGTGTACACAGCATTTTTCATTTTCTAGTCTACAGAGATGTATCTGACCAAGATTAACTCAACAAAACAGGGGAGGGGCACGCTTTGAAGAGAAGGTCATACTGTAAAGACAAACAGCTATTATCTAAGATCTTGCCTTGCATGGAGATCGCTCTCAGTGTAAACAGTCAAATGAACTATACGAAATTATTAACTGCTTGATTGCATGGTGATAATATCAAAAGAGAGACTGTGTAGCATGATTGTCAGCTACCTTCCCATGAAGTGTTTAAAGTAATTCTGAAAATTCAAGATCATGAAGTACCTTGCTCTACAATTCAGATTAAATACTTGTTCAAGCCTTCATCACTCCAGATGCAATAATAATAAACTATGAAAGGAAAATGTCAGAAAACGAGAGACCATGTCTAATGTGTAAGTGCTACCAGGGCAGTATGTTGACATCTTATGTAAAGGAAAAAGTGAGCAGACTTCATTTTAGTAATACAAACTAAGCAAGATCTCAGCACCTTGTCCTCTGTTACATTACCTGCCCATCACAGCCACCTGGAACCAGCTCTTCCGCTGCTAAATTAGCAATTGCATCTAGTGCAGGCTGGATGTCACCAAGAGCTGTTCTTAAGATGGCAGTAACCAAGACAAAGGTAGCTTTGTCTAGCACTACTTCTTGGGTATGTTCTTGCAAATATTCTAGCAAAGGCGAGGAAATGGCTTCCAAGAGCTCACGGCGGCGGAGTTCAGTATTCTTCTTACTGATGAAAGAGACAGCACATTACTGTAGAAGACTGTGCTCTGTATGCACATCAAGCAACAAGAAATTCAGAACATATATGCTGTTTAAGACAGCTATAAGTTATTGGAAGATCAAAGTAAAGAATTATTCTTCCCCATACAATTAAACACACGTTGCACACATGCTTTAAGAGCACATGGAGTAAGAAAGTTTATAGTGTTTAAAGCTGGCTGCCAGTAAAACTCAGTTTTCTGTTAACAACGGTAATTTAACCCGTTTATTTTCTATTCAGTTATCTCAGCTACTGAGATGTATTTTTAAACAGCCCACTAATCATCTAAAATCGCACCTTTTTCAAAAGCTGACAAGCATCATTGTCACTACCACAGACTGAATGCAAATTAACAATTTCCATTTTTATTGCTAGATTTTGAGATATACTTCTATGCAACTCAAAACACCAATAATGCATATTAAAAATTTTCTGCTACGCCACATTGGATATATGAGTTTAAATAAAGAACACATCACAATTTTTGCCCTTTACAAAGGGAGTAAACTGCTGATCACCAATACATTGCTGGTCACCAATCAACATACATGAACTTTAAACAAAAGATGCCAAAATAAGGACTATAGATTAACATATCTAATAATACTTATGTATTTTTTTATATATATATTTACATTACTTAGATATATTATGAAGAAAAGCTGAAATTAAATCCATCATAACAGAAAGTTGTATGAACTCTTCTGGACTCTAGGGAAAACAACATAACCTTCATATCTGTTACCTATAGGCATTTCCATCTCCCTGTTGCAGAAGCGCGATGATTTCCGGAACAAAATGTGCAGGGTCTCTAGGACTTAGCAAGTATAACAAGACCTTCTTTCCATATTTATTGTTTATTATATCAGGCAAAGAAGCTTTTATTTCCTGTAAAAGTAAACAATCAGCAACAAAAAATTAATGAAGTAATAGTATTGAGCCGTTAGTAATTACTGATTACCTTTCAGACGCAAAGCGTAGGAAAGGAAGACTACACACTATGAATAAGATTCATATCAGTTTGTGAAGTTAAATAAAAAAACTCTAATAGAATGAAAGTTTGGAGAAGTGAGAGAAATAAAAATATATTAAGGTTTAAAATATGTTCATCAGATGCATCAACGTCACTGATTAGAAAACATTACAAAAGGACAGGATTTGTTTTCACTGATACATGCAAGTACAAAGAACAACACATATGCTGGTATGTCATACGCCGTACAAATACAACCTCAATAGAAGCCATAACCTCAGCAGACCAGACTTACTAAGGATCACCTACCCTATCACCTAAGAGTAATCACTGATACCATGCTGACTTTCAATGTCGTAAGTACCTAGACAGCAGTGACAGTCCATAGAAAGCAAAAGTCCATCTTAAACTGATCACAGAACATTCACCAAGAAAACTTAAGTTCCAAAAATAGAATAAAGATGACTTCTGCCAAGAGTATTATTTGCAGGTTTTGTGAGCATTAACAGAAAACACTGGGCATTCCCCGGAGGTCAGTTGTTGGCTGGGAGCAACCACTTTGTAAACTACAGAGTGGGGATCGCATACACTTGCGCACTAACACAGCTGAGGAAGAAATGCATTAAAATGCAGGGGAGTTTTCTTGCTTACAGAAGCATGCTGATATATTCAGATGGAAGCACCTGTATTAGCCCATCCGTTTGTACTCATATTTTTGTTAGCTTCTCACAAAGGCCCTTTCATACAGCAACATGCATTTTATGCAATTTGCAAGTACCACCAGAGAATGCTGAATACCATCCAGATACTCTTGAACGTTATCACAATCCATTTCTGGTAACTTTTAATATACATGTAGAATTTATAATTATCGAAGCAAAGGAGGGCTGTACAGAGCTCTGGGCACTTTCACATTTTGCAGGCTATTGCCCTTAAACACCCTTTTTTCCACCATGAAAATCCTTCCAGCCACAAGCTAGAAAAGGATAACTAGAACCAATGTCAAGCTTTATTAATATGGGGCCTGGGGTTGGTTGTCTTTGACTGGAAGAGAAAGAGAGAAAGGTGATTGGAAGCTGGCAGGAAATCTTAACACAATGTTCTTATTTCAAAAACATTTCACCTAGGTGAAAATGAGTTTTGGTAAACTGAAATGAACATCAGTTTGATGCAGCACTGTAACTATGAATAAAAACCTATTACTATAGTCTTCACACTCCAGGCATGGAAAAAAAGAAACCCCTCTTAAACACAAAAATCATCTGCACTTCGAATCAACCCATAACACAGCCATTTTGCATAAAACACAATAGACACATTTTTCCTTAAAGCCTCCAAAAGTGTTTTTCCCCCACCAATTATATGATTCCAATGAATTACAGTATTTGGTCACTTTCAGAGTCAGAATTGTCAGAAAGCACCAGGAGAAACTCTAAACGACACAGGCATGTTGTCTCTTGTTGGTAACGTCTCCCTAGCACTGCCTGCCTGCAGTCCTGATGAGAGAGTGATTTCCCACTAAACTCTGCCTGAATCCTGACACGTGCCCAGCTCACAATGTACAGTTCCAATCACATATGACGGTTTAAAGCACCATACATATTCTTTGGTCCTGGATTAAGACTCTGTGAAGCTGACAGATGATGAGAAGGAAGACCTTCCTTGAAGTATTTGAAGACCTTAAAACCTTCCCTTATCTACAAATTTCCAGCCATTCTGCCACTCAACCTAAGCAATCAGTTTTATAATACAACAACAACAAAAACAAATCCAAACAAAAAACCATGTGTCCAAACACTGTTCTTCCCCGCCCAAATCTTTATTATTTTCTGTCCATTCCTTAAGCTAAATTTTAGTATGGACAGAATGATAATTGATACAGGGTGTTCTAGAAGTCTAACTGCTCTTCAAGATAATTTTAAGGGTTGGATTCTTTTACAGAGTATTTTTCAATGCTTGACTTCTAGATGCTTCCACCTCATCCTCTGCTACTAGTTTTCATTCACCATCCGAAGAGCTAGGTTTGATCTTATATGGTTATTTTTTTTCCCTTTTCTCTGACATCCGTTCCCTGTTCCTGACCTCATATAAACCCAGATGGACCAATTCTGTATGTGTGAAGGCCACTCCTCCTTATTCTTCTTTACTCTTCTGTCCAGATTGATGGGTTCAATGACCAAACAGTAAACACTCCATTATCTTTGATCTCAGAGAGTGGAAAACCACAGATGATTCAGGAACTACGTGACACCTTGGAAGCTCAGCTAAAGCCAAACACAGTATCTGAACTAATAAACCCTCCAGAAAGCAGAGTGCTTGTAACATGGTACAGGAATGCCTCAATGAACGTGTACCAAGACAGCTCTGATCTGTCAGGACTTATTTGCTTGGATCTTGCCCAGAAGTTGTTACATTGCAGACTGGAATCTGGAAACAAAACCCAGCCATGATTACAGCTAATATACCCGAGAAACAAAAGCCATCTCCACACTGGGATGCTTTCATGTCTCCACACCCATCAGAGAGGCACAGACTTAGGGCTAAATCCCCATGCTAGGGTACAAAACCCCAATTCCCCCCTATACAAAGCTGTGCAACGGAAAAACTGCTCATGTATTTTAAAGCAAGCTGCATCATAACAACTTTATTCTTATATTCCTCCTCCACATACAGAGTATTTGCTTCATCTTTACCTCCCTGCCACTGCCTCTCAGCCCGCCAGTCCTAAAAGCTATAGCATGAGTACTACTATAAGCACATTACAACTTACACATCAATTGTCCTGCTTGCATAAAAATTGTGCACTATGAAGTCTCTTTTATCAGTGTGAAAACATAACTTTATGGTAATTTACAGACTAAAACACCTTAGAAGTTATAAAATTTGCATGTAAACATAATCTTAAGTATAAACACTTTATGAAACCCTACTAAATAATTTTTGGAAGGAAGGTGGGGGAATGGGGCATTCCAAAAGGAAGCAGATGCAGACTAGATCGTACGATCCTTACTGTTTACTGTGCAATTCCATGTAGGTGAAGCAAAACAGCTAGAGTGCTCTCATGTTTCAGACATCTATCTGTGTCCATTTTGGAAGCAAGATAAAAATATTACATGGATTTTATCCAGAATATGAGTTGTCATTTAATTACCAACATATTAAGTAAAAATGTCAAGTTTTGAGAAGTAATGTGAGTTAATGTTTTCAGCATCCAGCCAGAAGTCCCCAAATACTTTTTATCCTTCGAAGTCACAGTAGACTATATTCAGGCCTGTTGTCATGTCCCTAAAAGTTTATGACAGTTTATTTTGAAGTGTCACTTTCTGAGATGCTACATCTGCAAAAGAAAAGAGCCAAGTGTGCTAAACAACCTTTTTTACAATAATACATTCTGGGCATGGATATTCTTGACATTTTAGGTTTGCCTGTAAAATGGATGACATCTTCATTCTAAAGTTTTCCACCAATTTAATCTCTTGAAGTAATAGCAGAGCTCAAACTTCCATGACAAAGACATTAACTTTAGAGAGATTCCAGTCATCCATTAGCCAGAATAAACAAGTACAAAAAGGGTAATTTTCAGCAAGTATTGCATCCAGCTTAAAAACTAATCCACATAAATAACTGAAGAGAACATGTGAAAGTGCTGAGGTCTCCTATGAAAATAAAAAAACCCAAACATGACACACAAATATAATGAAACAGAAAAGGTGGAAAGGAATTAAATAATCTGAAAAAAGTGGATGGATCCCTACTCTGATCCTCACTGACAAACACACTGACACTATTTAGTACACTATTTTAGCATAAGTTTAATTACTTACAGATATAATTAACTGTTTCACAAGTTTAGTGTCATCAATGCAATCAAATGCTGCCAGCAAGACCAGATGAGAAAATTCACCCTGCAAAGACGAGACATCAAAACCCACATGCAGTCAAGTTCTATGAAAATACTAATTGACTTGGAATCAACATTACTGAGTTTGTCTCAAACATCACACAACATGAACTGCAAGCAAATTCTGTCTACTGTCATAGAATGAGAGAAGCTCAACATTGAGGCTCTCTCTGAAAGCGAGGCTTGTTAAGAGAAGCAAGTTGTTAAGACAAAGGTAGATTAAGTTGATCTGCCATTATAAGTTCATATATTGCTTTATTGCATCCAAACTATTAACCTAATCCTATTATGTAATTATCATTTGAAATCACAGGATTTGCCTTGTAGGAGCATTACATACAGATTTTATTTCTATGGTGGATTTGCTTAAAACCGAGATAAATCACATATTTTTGGAGATCATGTCTCTGCAATGAACCGTACAGTCTCTACTGCATTGTTGGAAAGCACGTTTCTAGCGTACTCAAAAGGGCACAACCCAATTCACTTGTACATCAACGAGTACATTGAAGTGAAGCCAGACCTTCAGTGGTCCAGTGTTATTTTAGCTATTATTTACCCTCTGTCTCTTCTTTCTATGTAATACGTATTTCATAAGATATAACAACTAATTTATTCTGATACTAGAAAATTACGGAGAGAAACATTACTTAGACCAGTGGCCTCCAAAGCGGGGCGCACAAGACGATCCATTGTGGTACAGGAAGAAAATATTTTTTGTACCATATATGTAAAAATAACCACCGGTTATCTTTATCTCATCCTTTTAAAACTTCTATTTCTGTGTACGTTTTATAATGTATACTAGTACAGTAGTACATGTACATAATTTATACATAAATAGACATATATTGGGGATGCATGCTCAATGTTGTGTGATCAAGAAATTTTGGAGACCACTGACTGAGAGCATGTCAACTATTAGTAAACAGGACAATACAGCAACCAGGAAGGGAAGAAGTTTAAAAAGCTTTTCTTCACAGTTGCAGTTTTGCCCAGCACTATGAAATCAGGTTGTAACTGTTACTCTGTTGGTGCTGCAGTCTCCATACACATTACTCAGAAAAAAATTAAATACAGGCTTCTTCCGTTGTATGACAATTCAACATTAATTCATTTTGAAGCTTCCTGACTTAAAAAGTTATTGAGCATCTTATAAGAAATAGGCACATTCAAATGGCCTTTCCAATCACATCCCCTAGGCATCTTAATTTTTGTTCCCCTTGTGTCCCCATGTTATTTTACTCCCAACCAAGGAGAATTAACCAACAAGCCATATGAAGATGCAATATAAAGTTGGGCTCAAAGAAAAAAAGTTATAGGAAAAAATTTAGGACTTATAATTAGCTCAGCTACTTTAAAGGATAGTACTACATGTAGTGCCCCCAATGAAGTTTCTTCGTATGTCTCTAAATATTCCTTAAAAGTTCAAGATATTTCCTATTATCTAGTACATCACCACTATTTGAAACCTACTTTTACTAAGATCTCATAGTTGATTCCAGTACCAAAGCACATTCAAATTGGCCCCTATCAAATCACTTGTTTCAGAGACCATGAAATAAATGGTTAATGAACACTCACCGTTGCTATTTTTTCAATATATGTCTTCATAGTTTTCACAATGACTTTTCTGTCCTAACCAAAAGGAAACAAGAAACTCAAATGAGACTATAATGCCAGTGATTCTGAGTAAGTAAACTGTTATTTACACCTTCAAAAAGATGACCCTCAATTTGCTTACTAAAGCAAAGGCTTTTTACCAAAGTCTCACATTTGTACTATTAGTCAACACCTAGAAGAATTAACCCTGAACTATGCAGGACTCAGTTCCAGGGAGGTTCTGTGATATGTTTACAAACCAAAGGGAGATGCCAAAAAGGGCAACTTAGGAAAAAAAACAAAAACAAAAACCAACCCAAAAACCCCAAACCACCACATATGTTCACCTGTATCTTCTTCACTACTTACTGAAGAAGAATGCACTTCAACTCTTCATTTGGAAAAAAACTTACTCAACAGGACCTGAAACTTTATGAAATAGCAAGGACTCCAACCTGTTGCAGAACTCATTTACTAAGCAAGATTTTTTTGGCAGAGTTTCCTCAGTGCTTGTACTTTTGGCTCTTGCAGTCTTCTTTAACCCATTACTAACCCTAGATGCCAGCAACTTCATGGTTTTTTCTGCACTCTTTAACAGGCAGATTATTTTCATATGTCATCTTTTTTGTTTTTTAATGTTTTTTAATACAGAAAAAGATATTTTTACATTACAAGATTTCCAAGAGATGATGGCATATGTTACACCTAAAAGTATTTCAGGATACTGTATTGGTAGAAGAAACTAAAACACAGTTCCTATAACATTTTCTAAGTCTTGGCATTCCAAAGCCAAATACTGTTCCACATTATGACTTCTTTACTGTCCTTTCCCTACTGCCAATTTCACCTGCATTAGGAAATTTATGGGATAAGTGAATGGCTAATAATCTTAAAATGGAAAAGCTTTATGTGTCATCTCCAAGGACTCTGCTAAAAATAAAGGGAGATGCTTCCACTATAAAAGTTCTAATGAAAGCATATGATTCATGAAAAACTATTTGCCAAAATGTAAAATGGGGCCACTTTTTAAGCTTGCTCTCAAATATTTAACTGCATCAAAATGTGCACTGGCAGAAGGACCCATGTGAGCAATCATACTCACAGTTTCAGACTAGACTATTATTGAAGAGGACTGGGTAGACAGAAACCAAACAATACCTTGGGAGTACCATGCCATAAACAGTGCATCGCTACTCGGGCTCCATCATGAGTGTGTGCCAGGTAGATGACAGCCTCTCTGATAGCTTCTATCATTTCCTGAGGAACAAAAAGTGATAAAGCAAAAGGTGAAAGAAAAGGCCTGAGAAATCTCAAGGCAGGTGGGCCTGAAAGGACTTATTTTCTGCCCACTACACTACAGAGAGCCTTGACCTACAAAAACCAGCCTCAAAACGAGTCCAAAAGACTGCAAATGACATAAGCTTTCTCCCTTCAAAACTACACCATTCATCATATTCATCCTTTGAAATTAGGACTGTATTGAAGCTTGTCAGTTGTCCCATTACAGACAATTCAAAGAAGGGCGCTCAGAACTGAGATAAAATTAGAGGAGACAAAGAGAACCATTCATTTAGGAAGAAAATCCTTGAAAGTGATGCTATTTATTTATATATACAGGGTAATAGCCTGTAAGCAAGAAGAACAAAAAGGTCATTTAAGTACCAGGTGATGTTATAAATCAGATATGACAACGTTCAGCCAAGTCTGTTTTCATATCAAAGTAATGAGATTCTGAATCACAGGATGGCAAGGGTTGGAAGGGCCCTCAGGAGATCATCTGACATAACATCACTAGCCAAAAACAAAAAACAAACCAAACAACCACCTTGTAGGTTACTAGATTTTACTTTTGTTATTATCTGATAGATTTCTTTGACATGAAACTCCCACCTATCTCCCTTTCTATCCCTAGCTTCTTCTCATTCCCTAATCAAAGGTTTCAAGCATTTTACCATTTATTTAGAAACTGCTCAGTCACAACACGATTGGTGTCACTAGCTATATGCACAGGCAGGAACACATCTACAAAAAGGGTTTCCAAATCCCAAAGAGAATATCCATATGCTACCATGCCTGCACAGAAAGCCAAGCAAGGAGGAAGAGATGAGCCATTACTCCCCTGATTCACACAATCCAGAAGTATTTTTTGACAAAGCATTACATGAAATCATGCACAGGAAACTCTAATTAGGTTAAGATCTGGACTTAGAACAGGCTACAAATAGTCCACTTCACTACCCCTAGTTTTGGGTTTGTTAACAGTAACAAAGAAGAGTTCAGAAGTCCAGTCCAGCATAAGCAGGTAAGAGACGGCTGTCTAGAAGGCTCCACCTGGCCTGGAGTGAGATGGTGCTGAACTGCAGAACCAGGGCGAGGCTGACAGACACAGCTTGAAGACAGGTGAAGTCAAGCTGTATACCAACTTATACAATGTCACATCATGCAGATGGATTTAGGCTTAGTTTTTGCAAGGATGGCTTTATGCCATTCAGAGGGACCTGGACAAGCTTGAGGAGTGGGCCCATGTGAACCCCATGAGGTCCTGCACCTGTGTCTGGATGGATGACCAAGGATGACTGGGGTAAGCCTAAAACTGGAATTTAATATAGACACAGTGATGCAAGCCATATGCTTGGTTCAGGAGGAGGCAGAAGATAATGTTTTGGCTGCTGACAGAAGAGCCCACTCTGACTGCATTTGTTTAAGAGTTTTTTTGGACACTGGCTACAAGTGGTTAAGAAATTACACACTGGAAAGCCAAACTACTGGAAGCAATGTCCCTCGCTTTGATTATTCTCCAGCTATTGTGAAGGACCACTTAGCATGGAGAGAGAAAACATCAAAGTTGTTCCATTTGGGTTTTTGGCTTTTTTTTTTTCTAGTTCAAATACCACAAACACTATTGCTTTAGTGTGAAAGTTCACTATGACTGTAAATGTCCATACAACACTATTCTCGAGTCGTCTATCTTGAATCACCAGATGTGTAAAATTCTATAAATGCAAGATGTGTTTTTGTCTAGTTACCTTAAAACACTTTCACAGTAAGATTAAAAGCATTCCACTGCAAAGCAAAAGACAACAAAAACCAAACAAAACATACTTACAGATCTTTGTTTTGGAAGAGCGTAAGTGAAAAAGTCCAAAAATACTTTATGTACCAGCGAGTGCTTTATCACAGCCTCTCTGTATTTAGGAAGAGGAAAATAAGCAAAAAGTCTCCCACAAGTAATGGTTCAAACAAAAGCTAGCAATATTTCATTTGTATTTAAAAGAGTTAGGCAGTGTGGTGTGCAGAAAAATATATAGCCATTCTGGATTAGATTAGCTTTTACAACACATGGAAAATTCTACCAAAACTTACAAGTTATAAAACCTAGCAAAATATTTCCTCCTGAAGATCACTAGAGAAGCTTATCCACTAATGCATTATGGAAGCACACCACACCGTGGGATTTCTATTAACTGTTTGACTGGGGCAGAGGACACTTTAGAGTGTAGAAGTGGAGTTCAAAATTACGATAAGATATTCATTACGACACCGGACAAAACCATAGTTACTTACTATACAATACAGCAATGTTACAGCTTAAAAGAGTATCAGTATCACTGTCTGTATGTCAGAAACAAACTGGTTCATGCTAGACTGTCACACCTTAAATTAATTTTTGTCCTTACTTTTGTGCCATTGGTGTAAGAATCTGTTTTATTTCATCCAAGATGGCTTCTCTCTTTTCAGGCTGAGCTTCTAACACTTTATCCAGTGTTGGGACAATTGGTGTCTGAAATGAATCAGAGGCTTAATTGTACCTAGCAAGTACTGGAGTTCAGAGAAAAATATAATCTTTAGTCTTTTTCAATCGAAATTCATGAAGAGTACCACAAACAAAATGAATTTTCTGCAAAACTAACAGTTTTTACAATTTTAAAAATAAAAAGCTCATCTACTAAAAAGCTCATCTACTTTGAGTATGTCAGAAGCTGTATACTTACGTGTCTACAAAATGAATATTCATCATTAGCAAACAAAACCTGCTTCTCTCGTCTGAACTGGTTTTTGCCTGTTACAGTCAGCTCTTCATAAAACTCTCAGATACAAAACTGATATTGTGTTAAGGGACTCCTGAGCTAAGCAGAAATCCCGCATGACACTATGCATACGTCAGGGGGCAACACAGCAACAAGTCAATGAACTGAGAAGTTAACGAAGGCCCAGGGAATTCCAGTTCAAGAACAGCAGAGAGGAGAAACATATACCACGTACCTTAAACACAGAAGTACTTCCTGGTATCTCATCTAAACAATTACAGTGGTAACTCTTTAAAAGAATCTGTTGTTAGAAGAACAGTCTGACTAGATAGAAAATTAGGAGAAATGTATTTCTAACCGTCCCTGCTGGGAGGAGGAAGCGGGGGTGAAGAGTTGGAGGCAGTAGGGGGAAAAGGGAACCACATATTTCAAAAACTCCAAGGAATTCCAGGTCTCATTCAGGATTATATCTTAATTTCATATAAACCCACACACTGTTGAATCTCAGGTTTGCACCACAATGTAAGACTATTTGAAGCACTCTCGCCAAGAATACTAGAATGATGGAAGCTAACAGTGCACTTGATCTCAGAGGTTGTTTTACTCCCAGTAAAAATTACAGCCCACATACACAGCAAACATGCCTTTCTACTACAGTGTTGCAAAATACTTTACAGGTTATTATAAGGTTTAGTAAAGAAAAAATAGCAATACCATTCAAAAGTGAGCTGTTCATATGTATTTTTAGCAGCAATTTTGTGTAAAAGTGTGTGGTGTACACCAAGGTGCAAAAATCACTCTGGTGTAGTTAACAGCTACATAAAAGTGTTGTACCTTGTAGCAAATAAAACTATTTGTGCCTCTAATGGAAACCAACTTTCCAAGTCAGCATGAAAGAAGGAAAAGCAGAACTCAAAAGAAAGCATGTTGTACATTTTAAAAAGGTTCCCACTGCCTGGTGAGGATCTACATCTAAATGGTTTCAAGAGAGTTTGAACTCAAGTCCTATAGTCTCCATGGGAAAGAAAACAAAGCCAAAAATTAAGCCTAAATGGCATACTGTATACAGACAGAGGCACGTTTTGCCCACACTCAGTTCTCAGGAGACATAAGGCACAAAAAAAGCCATCTACAGCATTAATGGGGAATTAAGCCTAAATCTTATCCCAGCAAGGATGACTACTTCAGGCTAGACACTAGGACACTACACTAACTGCAACTATATGATATTAGACTGTCTTTGACAAGCAGAGCAAGCTCACAAATGAACATAATACATTTTACATAGTTCAAACTGAAAAAACACAACAATTTAATCTAGAATAGAAACGTGCAAGTAATCATAACATTTACACATGCTAAACTAGACTACATTTGGACACCTGACAAATTTAATAAAAATAAACAGTAGGTAAGATAGATAGGGGACTACTAACCCAATACATTAGATGCTAAAACACTTCAGACTAGAAAGTATCAAAACGTCACCTTGTAAACCTGGAAAGTGTTCCCATATAGTTCTTCTGTCAGCATATTCCTCTGCTCCAGAATGGCTTTGTCATTATATGCATATTCCACTACAGCAGATGCTTCGGCATGACGGAGCATTTTTTTCACATGGCCTTTAAAACTTTTTATTATTTCTGCAACTTGTGGTTTTGTCCTGTTTCACAGGAAAGGATAGATAGCAAGAGCTAAAACTTTAGGGATAAGGTGACCTATCAATAGTTTTATTTTTAGAAGCACATTTAGGTGATAACTTTTAGCAAAGAAACCAGAAATATATGCATCTGGATCAGCCTTATAGCATTTACGAATATATGTCGAGAAAGTTAGGAATCTGGAGAAATCATAACGCATTTGGAGGGAAAGAAAAGAAAGCAGTGGGTAAATTCCACAGAATAAAGGATGCTTTCCTGAAACAGAGATGCCTTCCTAAACTAAGAAAATTTTTAAAAGCCAGTTTTTTATATAAGGCAAAGATCAACTTTGAGCACGTATTTCCGCTTTTTTGGGCATGTTTTCCTTGATGTGTTCAGCTTTAGCTTTACCTTTTGCAAAAGGAAAACTGCTGTTAGCAATACCAGACACTCTCCTGTCTTGTCACTATTATGAAGATCTTTCCAGAGACATTTTTTTTTATTCATGATCAATGCACTACAGAGCAAGAGCAGCATTCACACTAGAAATGAAACAATGCAACACAGCTAAGCAAATTCACTTGATACTCACCCATACATGAGAAACTTCTTCACAATATTTCTGGAATATTTTGATTTGCTCAACTCTACTAGGCTATCTAGAAGAAGGGAAAAAACATTGAGCTGGTTTGATTTTTCACTACATTAATTCTACAAAACAAGATGCCATTATTTAAGTAAGTTTTAAGAGCTCTCTAGGAACAATGCATCATTTCAGCAGAAAGTTAAAAATATTCAAGAGAAAATACTACAGTTTGTTTTAACGCATCCTAACAACAATACAGAAGCATACAGGTAAAATGTAAATGGGAAGAAAGTACCTTTCAATTCTTCAAATGTCTCCTCCCTTTGCTTCTCATTACCATACTGAATAAAGCACTGGATCACTCGAGTTGAATCATGGGCAAATGCCAGCTACAGGACAGAGATATTTCATTATCCTTGGCCATTCAAATGGCATTATGGACCAAATTCATTTTAATGCACTTGCTCTCTGATATAGTTTTATGCCCTATGTAGCATGTAATGCCAATTATAAAAGTAGTTACCTGTTTATACCAAATTAAGGTTTTAAGGGTTCTTTGCTGCTTTATAAGTACTCTTATCAAACAAATACAGACAATACTTGCACTTCCTGACAATTAAGGACATGCATCTTCATTTTAGTACTGAAAGGGAAGCATGAAATAGTATCTCGTTTTCTCTCACGTTCTTTCAGATTGAGTGTGATGATACAGTTCCACTTCAGCATGGAATGCCAAATCACTTTAAAATCCAACAGGTATTTCACTGCAAATGTATGGATTTCAAGAATTAAGTGGAAAGACTGTTTAGTATAGTATCAGGACATTAAATTCTCTAAAATAAAGCTGCAAAGCAACAACTGTAATTAATCAAAATCCTAACTGTTCTTGAAATTCAATTAACACAGAATTTCACTGGACTAAAGCTGCTTGGCAAAACAGACAGCCTTATAAAAGCCAGCAGACAGACAAATCATCCCAGAACTACTGTCCTGAAATCCAGGTGCCAAATGTAGCCTTTCAACCCTTTGTTTTGTTCTTTTTCACTCACAGTTTAAAAAAATTCCCTGTAGCTTTTGGAAGAACAGGTTAATACTATACTATTAAAAGTACATTTATATTTCACCATTCTTTAAAGAAGCTTTTGTGAATTTGTGCACTCTGGCATTAGTTTTCTCACACTTTTAATTTTTCCATGAAGAAGCTTCTGTAGTTCATTCATCAGCTTTTCTCGTGTCTCCTTATCACATTTCTTCCTAGAAACAAAAAAAAGTAAAGCAATCTTAATTGAGGAAACAGCTTTTTTGTAGTATGATTCACTTAGATCTAGAAATTAAGAAGCAAGACAGTACAAAATAAAATTAAGTTAGCTCCTGCTAATCCAAATTTACATTGTCATTCATTAAACCTGTGAGATAGATGTAATTAATGAGTTTTACTTCCTAGAAACCAAACCAGATTTCCACACTTTAAAATTATTCTTTTCTGAGTAACAATATCATTAAAAAGAACAAAAACTCCAATCTGCAGCCAGAGTTATTTACAGATCTGAAGGTTCATAAGCATTTTACAGCCAAGACTGCAAAGCACAGACACTTAGAGCAAGTAAAATTAACTCCTCCTTCTGTCATAGGACCCCAGTTCTAGAATTACACTGGCCCAGAGAAAGCATATAAACCTCTACAAAAAACTCATGCAGTGATCCCACTGCAAGATCATGCTGAATCAGTACTCACTCTGTGCTCCAGGATTCAAAAAATAAGGCAACTCCTTAACCATTTACTCACAAATTTTACCCTAAATTACAAATGAGCTCATTTCTAGTACCATGGTTCACCACATTCTGCCTGAACCATCTACAGAATTGCATGTAATGTTGTTATTCACCCATGGAGTTTCATTGTGGAAATACAGTTTCATACAGTTACAAGAGGAGAAAGTGATTCTTTTTGCAACTTATGACTAAAAGCCAAGTGAATGAAAGAAAAAAGTATCATTATTACCTTCTCACATTTTCCCATATTTGCTTTGATTTTACAATTATGTCATAATTACTTTTATCATTAAGTTGTCTGGTTTGCTTTAACTCCTTCCGTTTCTTTTTGAAGTCATTCCACTTTGGCTTCTTAGAATCTGACCCTGAAGACAAAAATAAATACTTTTTCTATAGTCAATAAAAGAGGAGCAATGGAATCCTTTATCAGTATAAACTATGGCAGCTCTGCTACTTTAACTTCTAACAATTCAGGTTAGCTCTGCCTGCAGTTATCCAGCTAGCTAATATGAAAGCGTAAATATTTAATAAGTATAAGCTAGTAATTTCTACTTCTAGAATACTGGAAGAACAAGGCAATTCACGATTTTTCCTCAAAGCACTGTGTGCTGGTTTTGGCTGGGATAAAGTTAATTTCAAAGGATGCATCACAAACCTCTTAACAACTTGAAAATTGACTCAAAATGCACCTAATGGCCTATGACTGCCCCAGATAATTCTCCCTTTTTAGTTCATCCTGTAGTCATACATCTCTTTTCCCTCTCTCAAAAGAATCATAATTCAAAGATACATGTCTGAAATCTCACATAAAGGAAAAAAATTAAAGCCTTTTTGCATGCTTAATTTTTTTATTCAGTCAAATTCCTTAAGCATGATATTCTACTATACAACAGCTATACACTGTCACACAACAAACTCAGTTAAGGTAACTTTACAGAAAGTGCCACAAATGAGTTATGGAAAAACTTCAAGTATTTGATTTTAGTTTTATTCCCACCTTGACAAAAACCATCATCTTATATTGCATGGTCTCACAGAAACAAGTCATGCTATTACTTCTAAATGGAACATTGAAGACCCAGCTTTACATTTTTAGACCTTAACGCACCACTTGGTGGTGCATTGGTTCCCCCACTGCAGGGGTTGTTGGGCTAGATGACTTCTAAAGGTCCCTTCCAACCCAAAGCATTCTATGATTCTGTGATTTAGCAGGATGCAATTAACTGTCATACCCATCCAAAAACCATGCTCTTTTTACAAAGCGTATTATCAATTTTTTCTATCACTCTCCTAAATAGTGACAAGCAAAACCACTAACACTTTGAGAGCAGCACTACTGTGCAATACATAGCAGATTTCAGTTATTCTTATAAACAACATTTAAAGGTTTGATTGTGATTGTTTCTTTTTAAACCAGCTTAATATGAACATTCCGTTGCTATTAAATTCCCAAACATCTAGTGCATATTCCACGTGAAGCCATTCTGCAAACATGCAACAATAGCAACAATAAAATACTCAACACCTTCTGTCCTTCAAACAACTAACATTTTTCTGCAGAACTTTAGAATCCCTCAAACAAGATTCCCCTTCTCATTTTACAGTGCTGTTTAATTGTTGCAGTAGAGCTTTGCTTCACAGAAAGGAAGGAACAACATGAAGTTCTCATGTACCAGAAACAAAGTTAAAAAAAAAAAATCCATTTAAACAGTAATAAAACCAGACATTTATTTAGCTGCTCTGTATAAACACAAAAATAAGCTGTAAAATGCAAAAAGCAGTGATAACACCAATTATGTCTGGTTTTGGGGGGGTGGCTGGGTTTGTTCTTAAAAACAGGTGTCTAGATAGTTTGGACTACAGCAAAAAATAATATACAGGATAATCAACTTTGTTTCAAAAATTTTTGTGTTCCAAATTTTATAGCCAGTAATTTAGAACAGAGAATTAAATTTCTGAAATGGTCTATGCAAAACTCTGTGTTTTCCAAATTTGTGGGAAAACATCCAGTTTCAAGCTAGCCACTTAATACTGTCATTAAAATAATCATAACTTTATGATGGCATACCAATTATTTAAATTTGCTACTGCACCTTTACTTTTAACTTCCAAGAAAATTTGTAACTGTTGATTTTCATGACTTTGGCCTCAAGCATAGTCAGGTGAAGTAAATTTTTCCACAGCAAAGACTAAAAATGAAATAAACTTGGGACTCATTCAGCCAATTTGGAAAGGTGATAACAAGGCAGGGGGAAAAAGTAAGACCTAGATGAACAGTGTGTTTCCCAAAACCTAGTTTCCATTAATATCCAAGCTTAAAACACAGCTCACCTCCCTCTTCACCATCCTGGAGCTTCCTCTTCTTCGCAAACTTTTCTGATTGCTGTTTGTTCTTGAATTGTTTGACACTAGCTCTTCCAGGTCTTAAATGTCCTCTCACAAATTTCTTGGAAATGGCTTTAGGCTTTCCCTCCTCATCTCCTTTGTTAGGAAGTTTCTTTGGTGGACCCAAATCTATTAACCAATAAAACAGAAATGAAAATGTTATCCTAGAGCTAATGTTGCTTCAAAATAACAAATTATTACTGTAGCAAGAATTAAACTACTTTGTAATAACAATTACATATATAACTGTAATTCTTATGTGCTTCTTGAAGCCAGTGTTTTCACTGCTGTCCCTGGGCATCCCAGTTTTGCCCAGGGAAGTTTTACCCAGGCATTATTTTCTGGGCAGCAGTATAAAGGCCCAGGCATTAAAAGAATTACTCAATTAATTAAGAATTTCACCACCCCCGACATCAAAGTCATCAATCCCCACATCATCTCTTCACAGTTTATGGTCAGAGCTGTGTTGACATCATCTGTTTTAAGCAGGAGACAGCAAACACTGAAAGGTATTTTCTCAATCCTAACCCCACAGCACCTCACACCCCCAAGCTTCAACTCTCAAATAGAATTTTTCTTAATATGGGACAACAAAGTCTAGAATCAAAAAGTTATCAACTTCAAATTTTTAATTAAAAGAGTCAGTCAAATAGAGTTGAAGGGCTTGAAATGCAATCTATTTAAAGCATTTCAGCTTTTCTTTTTCTGGGTTATTTGATCATACTGTCAGTATAGTTTTGAATGCAAGATAGAATCATAGAATGACTAAGGTTGGCAGGAACCTCTGGTGCTCACGCAGGGCCACACAAAGCTGGTTGCCCAGGACCACATTTGGGCACCTTTTGACTATCTCCAAGGTGGGAGATTCCACCACCTCCCCAGGCAACCTGTGCCAGGGCTTGGTCACCCTCACAATAAAGAAGTCTTTCCTGATGTTCACAGGGAACCATCTGTGTTTTAGTTTGTGCCCATTGCCTCTGATACTGTCACTGGATGCCACTGGAAAGAGCTCGGCTCTATCTTTGCACCCTCCCTTCAGGTCTTTGTATACACTGATAAAATCCCCCTCAGCCTTCTCTTCTCCAGGCTGAACAGTCTCAGATATCTCAGCCTCTCCTCATAGGAGAGATGCTCCATACCCTTCATCACGTTCATGGCCCTCTGTTGGACTCTCTCCAGGGTTTCCGTGTCTCTCTTGTACTGGGGAACTCAGAACTGGACACAGCACTCCAGGCGGGGCCTCACCAGTGCTGAGGAGAGGGCAAGGATCACCACCCTCAACCTGTTGGCAGCACTCCTCCTAATGCAGCCCAGGACCCAATTAGCCACCTTTGCCAAAAGGGAACATGCTGGCTCATGTTCAACTCTGCCATCAGCAGGAGTCCCAGGGCCTTTTCTGCAAAGCTGCTTTCCTCCACCGCGTACTGGTGCATGGAGTTGCTCCTGGCCAGGTGCAGGACTTTGCACTTCTTGTTGAATTTCATGAGGTTCCTGTCAGCCCATCTCTCCCGCCTGTTGAGATCTCTCTGAAGGGCAGCAGGACCCTCTGCTGCATCAGGCACTCCTCCCATTCACAGATAAACTTGCTGATGGCACATTAAGCCCCATCATCCAGATCATCAATGAAACCACTGACCAGAACTACACACAGCATTGATTCCTGGGGTACACTGCTACTTATTGGCCTCCAGCTGTATTTTGTGCCACTGATAACCACTCTCTGGGCCCAGCCATTGAGCGAGTTTTCAATCTACCTCACTGTCTGCTCATTCAGCGCTTAAGTGATCAGCACCTCTGTGAGGGCTGTATGGGAGCCACTGTCAAAAGCCTTATGGCACTCCATGCAGACAACATCCACTGCTCTTCACTCACCTACTGAGCTAGTAACTTCATGACATAAGTTTACGAGGATAAAAAATTAAGCTTAAGCATGCCTGTGCACTAGAATAATCACTCAGCCGGACCTCCTATTAAGGACCGTTTGCCTTTTACCTTTTTTAAATTTTTTTTTCCCGTGTGGCACTTTTCCACGAGGTGCTTTTCCACTCTTCCCCACGAACTTCTTTTTACCCTTGGCTTCCATTGTGGCAACACTGCAAACAGAGCAAGACACAGCGTTACTGGACCGCCGCGGCTCCCTTGCCAACGATGCGAGGAGACGACAGCGTGCGGTGCCCTGAACGCAGGGTAACAGACTTCGGCGGAGTCAAACTCTTCTCAGCGGCCGTCGCCCGTCCCTAGGCGGGCGGTGAAGAGAAGAGGTCGCCCACAAGCCCGCCACCACGGAGGCTCAGACACGCAAGACCGCGACACACCCGGACTGGGCGGATGAGGCCCCGGCCCCGCTGCCCAGGGATCCCCAGACCAGGACGCAGCAGACCGCCGGCCTCAGCCAGGCGCGGGGCCCGCGAAGCAGACGACACCCTCCCCCACCCCCCCGCCCCACTGCCCCCGCTCACCTCACACGTGCCGCCCTGTCCGCGCTTTACGGCCCGCTCAGGCGGGCACGGCTCACCATTGGCCCACCTAGCCGCTGCCGCGCGACAGTGCCGTGGCAGCGTGCCGTAAAGAGCCGCGCTGAAGGCGGGGGGCGCAACGCGTTTCCTCCTGCGTTCTCCCTCCGGCCGTGGGCGGCGGGTGCCGTGGCTCCGCGCCGTAATGAGGCCGCCCCGGAACCCTCCGTGGCAGTCCCAGTTTGTATAGACTCACCCTGCAGCACTGGAAAGGGCGGGCCGCTGTAAGGAGAGGCCCCGTTCCCTTCCCCGTGCTCCTGCCTTTGCCTTCTGCCTGCCCCGCCGCTAGGCCGTCAGGCCTGCCGCCATCTTCTCGAGCGCGGCTTGCCCAGTGCCCAGCATAAATGAGCTCCTGCGTTAAAAATAAGGTAATTTACCACATTACAGATTAAGTAGCGATGGTGCTGGGGAACTTCAGGTGGAGGTGCTACTTCGAGATGGTGCAGAGGTCACTGGTCGTGTGAAACGTGTCAACTGGTTTTTCCAATTCGGGTGTTCAATAAAGTCATCGCTTCCTAATGGAAAGGGGATCCATTTTCATAAATGTGGTAATTATTACATGTGTGTGATTGCAAGTAGCTATGATAGGAAGTGAGAGCATAGTAAATACTTCTGTAAAACCACCCATAACATACTTGACTGAAGAAGTGATGTAGTGAGAAATTACTTGGTGGAGTAAAGCTTTTTCTTCAGTACAGCAGGTGATAGTACTATTTTTCTTTTATTTGTCTCCTGGGACTTTCAAAATAGAACAGGCATAGGCAGGATAATGGTGTTAAGTTTTCCCACTCCTTGAAATGTTAACATCATGCCTGTCAAAATTATGTGATAGTCATGTGTTTTAAAGGGGGTGGGGGAAAGAGTGTGTATTTTGAAGCTTGGCTTAAGTCAAGGAGCAAAATAAAACAGGTTTGCATGCTCCCACAGCCCAAAGGCTTTGCTTCAGTGTTTGGAGCAACCTCTGTAGATTTTTGAAGTAAGTCTATTTTCAAGAATTGCGACCACAATCAATTAAGATATTAGAAAATCTATTGCTATGTTCAGGTTGGTTGCTGTAATACAAACATCTCCCAGAGAATAAACCAATGAAATTTTTGAATGCCATCCAGAGATTTCCAGTCAACCAGCTTACAGGTTCAAGCATCAATCTTTTGTATAAAATTATTAATGGTTTCTTAAAGATCTTCAGGTACCTTAAAACAGGCTCTAATTATAGAATATAGTTCTTGACCCAGTCACATCTCCAGGATATTCCCAGTCATGTATCTGCACAGATGTTTTAATGTATATTTTTTACGTCTGTTTTATCTCTTTTCTGGATGCTGTTTTGATTCTGTGGAGGTAAAATTATTAAAGAAACCAAAAGATAAAAATTTAGAAAAGTGAATTTGTAATTTGTGAACAAGATATGTAATGTTGAAATTCATAGAATCATAGAACATATTGGATTGGAAGGACGGACCCCTAGAGGTCACCTAGTCCAAACCCCCTGCACTGCTAACTAGATCAGGTTGCTCACAGCCCCATCCAACCTGGTCTTGAATGTTTCCAGGGATGGGGCCTCCACTACCTCTCTGGGGAACCCGTTCCAGTGTTTCACCACCCTCATTGTAAAGAAGTTTTTCCTTATATCCAGTCTAAACCTACCCTGTTTTAGTTTAAAACCATTACCCCTTGTCCTGTCACAGCTGGCCCTACTGAAAAGATTTTCCCCGTCTGTCCTATAGGCTCCCTTTAAGTACTGAAAGGCCACAATCAGGTCTCCCCACAGCCTTCTCTTCTCCAGGCTGAACAAGCCCAACTCTCTCAGCCTGTCCTCATAGGAGAGGTGCTCCAGCCCTTGGATCATTTTAGTAGCTCTTGTCTTGTCCCGCTCCAACAGTTCCATGTCCTTCTTGGGCTGAGGGCTCCAGACCTGGACGCAGGGCTCCAGGTGAGGTCTCACGAGAGCAGAGTAGAGGGGCAGAATCACCTCCCTCGACCTGCTGGCCATGCTTCTTCTGATGCAGCCCAGGGTACGGTTGGCCTTCTGGACTGCCAGCGCATATTGCCAGCTCATGTCCAGCTTTTCATCCATCAGTACCCCCAAGTCCCTCTCGGCAGGGCTGCTCTTGATCCTTTCTTCCCCAGACTGCATTGATATTGGGGGTTACCCTGACCCAGGTGCAGGACCTTGCACTTGGCCTTGTTGAACCTCATGAGGTTCACACAGGCCCACCTCTCCAGCCTGTCCAGGTCTCTCTGGATGACATCCTGTCCTTCTGATGTGTCAACCGCACCACTCAGCTTGGTGTCATCCGCAAACTTGCTGAGGGTGCACTCGATTTCGCTGTCTAGGTCACTGATGAATATATTAAACAGCACCGGTCCCAGTCCGGACCCCTGAGGGACACCACTCGTCACCGGTCTCCATCCGGACATCGAGCCATTGACCACTACCCTCTGGATGCGACCATCCAGCCAGTTCCTTATCCACCGAACAGTCCACCCATCAAATCCATAGCTCTCCAATTTAGAGAGAAGGATGTTGTGGGGGACCGTGTCAAAGGCTTTGCAGAAGTCTAGATAGATGACGTCCATTGGTTTTCCCTTGTCCACTGTTGTCACACCATCATAGAAAGCCACTAGGTTTGTCAGGCAGGACTTGCCCTTGGTGAAGCCATGCTGGCTATCTCGAATTATCTCCCTGGCCTCCATGTGCCTTAGCATAGCTTCTAGGAGGATCTGTTCTGTGATCTTCCCAGGCACAGAGGTGAGGCTGACAGGTCGGTAGTTCCCATGGTCTTCCTTTCTACCCTTTTTGAAAATGGGCACAATGTTTCCCTTTTTCCAGTCACCAGGGACTTCGCCTGACTGCCATGACTTTTCAAATATCATGGAGAGTGGCTTGGCGACTACACTGGCCAATTCCCTCAGGACTTTGGGATGCATCTCATCAGGACTTATGTGTGTTCAGGTTCCTCAGGTGATCACAAACCTGATCTTCTCTTACAGTGGGAGGGGAAATTCAGTATTTCCAGTCTGTCTCTAGTGAAAGCCTCACCTCAAGATCCAGATTTACATTCAGATTCTTCTAAAATTGTGTCTTACATAATTGTGCGTTACTCCTTCAGCATAAGGTTTCCAGCTTGGTATCCCAATCATGTTTTTGGTTACCCTTGAAAGCGTGGTTCTGGCAGCAGGTTTTTTTAAACAAAAAGAAAGGTCATGCTCTTTGGACAGCAAAAACAAGCAGTAAGAGTTCCAAGAGCAAGAACCATGTTTCACTGACTAGTCATAGGCTGGATAAAATCACTGTGAAGCGTCTACAGCCTTTTCTTCTTTCACACAGTGCATCCACATCCATTCCAATTTGCCATACTAGAAGCAGTGCTAGCATACTTGTGCTTAGGGCTAGTCCCTGATGTGGCACTTTTCTGGCCCTGGCTTCCAGCCCAAGGCGAACTATGGTGAATTCAGTAGTGCTGAATGCCATACCACTTTATTTTGTAGCAGACTTTGAAGAAATGACAGCTGTGGATATATAACAGGAAGTTATAAATAAATGGCATGCCTCACATTTTACATGAAGATTCACAAAAGTGTGACAATGTATGCTTGTCTATCCTAGCAAAAACAAGAATTGTAGAGTCTGTAGTAAAAGTCTGTAGCAAAAAAGTCAATGAAATAAAAAAAAAAAAAGAAAAAAAGGCTGGATTTTATTCATGCATTTGTTAATAGCACATTTATCTGATGATCTTCACATCTTAAAAAATTATTCTGACTCTGTGACAATAGATCGGGACTTTGTGTTAAAGCAATTGAAGACTGCAAAACTGGAGTGCTGTTTGCTGCATTGGTCAGGACTCTTCTGCTCACTTCAGTGAGCCTCCCTCGACAAGACATCTGAAGGTGCAAAGCTGTAAGAAAAATGGAATGTAACTACAGCCATAACCTGACTGTTCCTGCTACCAAGCCAGCAGGAGAGTAACTACCACAGAAGCTGGGTAACTAACTGCATCATTTCATTTTCATTTGTGAATGGTACTGAAGGTGCTTTCTCAGTTTCTGAAGACAGCTACATGCACCTTGTCCAAGACTATTATTTTATTGCTTACATTATTTGTGGAAAAGCAGACTAGTCTGCTGTCCTTGTAAATGGATTGATCACCATGCCTTTTGGCTGGCGATCCTCTCTGGAGAGGGCACCACTCCTGCATGGCACAGCCTTTCCATTCATTATCTCCCTCTACGCTTCCTACAGAATAGAAAAATTTAATTTGTTAATCTTTCTTGTCACCACAATGCACACCTCTGACCTACAGACACAGCCAAAGCCATTTGTGTCTCTGCTGTTCCAGTTGCAGTGTGCTGAAGACCTTTTCTCTGTATCACTTTTTAGGCACTGCAGGAAAGACAGTAAGTTAGTCAGAAACACTGGGTATATTTTGGTTGGTATATCCAACCCTTTCATAATGAAAAAAAAAAAAAAAAAAAAAATCCTTTTTTTTTTTTACCATAAGCTGGCATGTAGGCATAACTAAATTTTGCTGCCCAAAAGGATCCACAAAGATCCAGATTGAAAGACAGCCTGGAACTGGTCACTCCTGAGTGATGAACAATAGAAAGGCCAGTTAATCCTGTTGCGTGCTGGGGTTGGAAAGGATGGTGACAGCACGTCATGGTTTTATGAGTGACCATCCATTTCCTGAACTACACCACAGCCAAGGAGGCAGCGGAGCCACAGGTATTTCACTGCCCCCCGCTGTTAACTCCCTATCTTGCTTTTGTCTATAGCTGCTTGCAAGCTTCTTGTTTAACTTCGAATTCAGTGCAATCCTTGTTAAAACTCAACAGGGTTGGAAAAGATGAGGTACAGTTGTAAAGAAATGGTGAATTCTCAGTAGGAATTACAGCCTATTACTCTGGGATAGCTGGTTACATTGAGAACCACAAGCTAATTTGCAGTTGCTTTGTTTCATTTCCTCACTTAGACTATGTGAGAGTAGGGCTCAACTCCTGGTCATTTTCCAAAGTATAAGAGACCTGGTAGAAGCGACAAAGTAATTTAGCCACCTATTCAGAAAAAGAGGGCAGGCTTCCTGCACGTCTTGATATTGCTCATTTGCTGTTATTTATAGTTAAATATACCTCCCAAGAGTTTCATCCACATGACAACTTTGTGAATTGTATTTCCCTTTTCCCAAAGTTGGCTCAAACACTCACCTGCAGCATCATTTGTTCTTATTTCTCAGCTCACTATTTTGAGGGCAGATGGATTGTGGCAAAGAACAAGATTCTCAGTGTGCAGGTCCTGGCATCACTGTTCCTGGGAGAGCTTCTGAGAGCCTCTGAAATCCAGCTATTTCCTGTGCTCTTTCCTGAAGTCAAGCATGTTTCATATTCTGTGGTACCATCCTCTTTTATTACTGGTTTTATGAGAGTTACTGGATTAATGTAGCACCTCTGTTATGTTAGCTGTGCCACCTCAGCATAGAAAAGCACCCATAAAACTAAACCCAAGTTTCTGCTTCCCTTTCCACCACTGAAGAAGTGTTAGTTAGTGAAGAAGTGTTAAGACTAAAGATTGCTTGGGATTTCTTCATAGATACTCAAAATTGTTCACTGTGGACCAAATTCAAATGAAAGGCAGTGATTTGAAGTGAAAACTGAACACTGGGTGTTGTTCAGAAGCCATTAAATGTTAAGATTTATTATCTTAAGTTCCAGTGCTATTGAGCATTGCTTTGTTCACAGTAGCTTTGAATCATGATCCACTAGCTATCTGACTACTGACAGCGGAGTTAGCTGAGGGACATCAGCTCTTGCAAATTAATTAGGCTGAAGTCGCAGTTCAGTGTTGAAAGATGACATGCCTCACAACTGGCCAACCTAGGCAGGGCAGCTGCTTCGAGAAAGACATTTTTATACTTCCCTCTCCTTTGTCTTTGGTTTTCTTCACATTAATTTCTTTTTCTTCTGTAAATATGTGCATCTGAATATCACTAAAATCAGCGTGGGTCAAACCTGGTGAGCTGAACCAGAACAGTTAATGTCAAGTATTTGACACCCTCTTGCAGCACCCTCATCCAGCAAGAAACTAATTTTTCTGCCTGCAGTCTCCTGTTGAACTGCTGTCCTCCATTCTGCTGACTCTTCAGCTGCATCTTGACAGTGTATCTTTGAGAGCTTTAGCTCTCAACTTGGATCAGTGCAGAGTTGTAAATATGTGTGTTATCTAATCAAGAACAGTGGAAACCTGTATACCATATGCCAAGGCTTAAGAAAGAATAAAAGGGATACTGTCTGGTGACTTGTTTTCCAACCTCTAAATGCCTTTTCGCCCCCCCCCCTTTCTTTTTTTTGCATCTTGAGAAAAAAACACAACTCATAGAAACTTAGCTAAGCAAATTAACACCAGTTCCATTGTGTTTCACTGCATTTAAATCCAGAGGCATCAAGATTGCTTTTGGATGTCACAGCTGTCATAAGTATTATAAAGAATGTTATCACAAAGATTGCTGTGGGTCTAGTGAACACAATATGCAGTAAATCACTGCTGCTCTTAGCAACCACTATAGTGATAGTAACCACATTGAATACCTATACTATTCCTAAGGACAGAATATTAGAATCGTCAGTTCAGATGGGAGAACTTGTATAGATAGACATTGAAAAAGAAAGTCATTACTACTGAAAATGCAGTATATCATGAATCGCTATGTGTATATGACTGCTTACAAAACTTTAAATGCATCTCTCTGGAGTGAAGGTAAAAGAAAATAACCATGTGCAATTGCTGAAAAATAAGCTGTTAAAAGCATTTCTTACTGCCATCATTTCTTGAAGATGAACCTTCTAAATGACCATGGATCCAACAAAGCATGAAAATTTATAGCTTCTTAATATGATATTCAGTGCCTTTCCCATTGTACTTTTTGAGTCTACGGGATGCAAGGCAATATGTCATTTTTCAACAAGATTGATAAAGACTCTTTTAACTATAAATGAGGAAACACTGTATTTGATAATGTGGTCAAATCTGTCCCCACAGTTCTGCTTTAGTTTCCCTACATTCTCTAGCATTCATTAATGTTGCCATTATAAAAAAATCAAAACAAACCAGCAACATTTGTATCAAGAAAATGTTTTCATTGACATGTTGTTTCAAAAATACTTTACAAATATATTCTCATGTTTATACTCAGAAAGTCCTGTAAGGTAAAAACAACACATGGCAGTCCTTGAGGGTAGGCTCCTGTAGACTTCAAAATCACCAACATTTCAAAGCAGGAATGAAGAAAATGTTAAATTATAAGGAAATGAAGTCAGTCACAGGACCATATTTCAAACTGAAAATGGTACAGTATCCAATGTCAATCTTTTTGGTTTTAGCATACAATTTGGAATAAACCGAATTCCTGAAGTAGAGAGAAATACAAATACCAGTCCTGCATCATCCAAATCACTTCAAAGTAGCAATCACTGTGAAATACTCTTTGCACTTGTTAGAGTATAAGGAAACAATGTTTTCTACATATATTGAAAATGCACTTATTAGAGACATACACCTTTTGCTCTGGAATTAAATAAAGATAAACAACCTGACACTGCTATCTGCTGCTTTTGTTTTTCCTCCCCTTTATTTACTTTCTTCCTTAAAAAGAATTGAAGTTGCCACATGAAATTCACAACATAAGGTTTTCCGCTATAGAAAATACAGATACTTTTTAGAAGAGGTTTGAGGCTGAAATGCGAGATCCAGGCAGACATGCAGGTCAATAGAAGACATTACAAATCTATAAGCTGAATTCAGATTCAAATTTCATATACTCCTCCCATAATTGCTGAGGAAAACCTGCCAAACTCTAGAAAACTCTGAACTACAGCTGCCTAGTATTTGGATTTGGACATTCCTGGATTCATTTCCTTCTCTCATATAAGCATAAACCCACCAACCACTGTACAGACTAAATTTAGAAAGGACAGATACCCAACCACCAGACATTGTATCAGAAATCTCATTACGCTGCTTGTACAGGTTAGAATGATAATTTCTGTTATCATTCTGAGGCAGCAAGCCACATTCAAGACTATTTTTTTAATATATATTATATATTTGTGTAAAAAACCAGTCTTTTATTGTGCAAACTACGTTTTTATACTAAAGTCTCTCACCTGCTGCATTAAATGCTACTGGAAAGAACAAGGCAATCATTTTCTGACACTAACTTCAATGGTTTCATGGCCTCAGCCATGAAGTTAATGTTACTTTACATGTTTCACAATTTTAGGGACTACTTTCCATAACCCCATCAACTATCTTTAAATAGGTGCAAATGGCTGCTGACTTGGAGAAAAACCTCTGTACTACAGCTGTTTCTTAATTACTCCCAGCGGGGTCCTGAGCTGGTCTTTTGATCAAACGCAGCGTGTAACTTCCTGAGAGAAGGGTCAGTTTTTGTGGGGCTTTCCATTCAAACCACCTGCCTTCCAACAGCACGTGGAAGGCTAAAGGCTGATTATGCCTGCTAGAGGTATCACTGCAGTTATGGTTTTGGTGGTAAAATGATGTACACACTTCCGATCTGACTCCATCTCAATTCAGGCATATACCTCTGAGTGACAGAAACACATTCTATAGAAGTCACTATGTGCTCTTCATGGATAACATTGTCTGGGGAGAGATCTCATTAGAATCTGTACTATAACTCTATAGTCCTCCTCATTTGATAGGTACGCAAGCCAAAAATACATCTTTATATAGCTTGGATTATCAATACTTCTCACAGAGCTACAGAAAAAGTGAAAGTCACGCATATCCCATCGTCCAGTTTTATATCACACTATGCTGGGAGTAATTTACAAGTCTGTCCTGTTACACGTCCATAGGCAACTAAGAACACTTACAAAGTATATACAAGATGACTTTAGGTTCACGTCTCAAGATGAGCCAAATCAATGAGTCCATTGAGAGAAAGTTGAAGTATTGAACACTGCCCTGGTGAGCTAGAAGATTTTCAACGAAGCCACTGAGGCGAAGGGCTCTGGAGCAGATGCTCGCGCTGAGGGACCCTTTCTGAAGCGGCAAAACCGCGGCAAAAACCCGCGGAGGCAAAAAGGCGAAAAAGCACAGGGAGAGAGAGCGGACCCCAACCCCCCCCCCCTCCCAGGGCGCGAAAGAGCGGGCTCCTGACGAGCGGCAGCTCTGACTCAGCGGCGGCCGGACCCTCCTGGCGTACAAAAGCAGCCCCCAGGGAGCGCGGAGCGACCTGGCGCGCGGCGAACAGGACGTGGGGCGTCAGAAGGGCGTGGGGCGGCAGTTTGCGCAGGCAGTGCGTGCGGGCAGGGCGCGTTCTCCCCTCCTGCCTCGGAGGGTCACTCGATCAGCACCCATAGACACCGAAAAGAGGAGAGAGCAATGGTTTCCACTCGTCCGAAAGCCCTTGCCAAGACGGAACGTGGCGACCCAGACGGAGTCCCTGCCTAAACAGAAACATGCGGCTGTCCTCGCTGGCTGCAGGGAGTGCCTCAGCCTGTCAGCTGTACCAGAGATTGGTAAGGACAGGGGCTGTTCAGGTGTGAGCAGGTCGATGATCTGCTCTGCCTGGTGGCAGAGCTGAAAGAAGAGGTGGAGAGATTAAGGAGTATTAGAGAATGCGAGATGGAGATAGACTGGTGGAGCCGCACTCTACCATCCCTCAGGCCACAGCAACAGACAGAGGCTCCACAGGTAGCAGAGGATCCTCTGTCCTCTTGCCGGCAGGCAGAAGCTAGAGACCCAAGAGATGGTGAGGGATGGAAAAAGGTTGCTGCTTGGGGCAGGAGGAGAATCCCCTCCCGGGCTCCTTCACCTTCCCAGCTGCCCTTGCATAACAGATAAGGGGCTCTGGAAGTTGAGGGCCAGGCAACTGAAGATGGGGATGAAGGCCCACCCAGGGGGTTGGCTAGGGCGAGACGGTGACCCCTACCTATCAAGACCGACTGTACAAAGAAAAAAAAGAAGGGTAATTGTTGTGGGCAACTCCCTTCTGAAGGGAACGGAGGGCCCGATATGCTGCCCGGACCCATCCCATAGGGAAGTCTGCTGCCTCCCTGGGGCCCGGATCAGGGACATTGCCAAGAGACTCCCTGGTCTGGTATGGCCCTCTGACTACTATCCGCTCTTGATTATACAGGCAGGCAACGATGAATTGCCAGAGAGAAGCCCCAAATTGATCAAAAGGGACTTCAGGGCACTAGGGAAAATGGTTGAAGGATCAGGAGTGCAGGTAGTGCTCTCCTCGATCCCATTAGTGTCAGGAGGGAACACGGAAAGGAATAGGAAAGCTAGAGCAGTTAACGTGTGGCTCAAAGGTTGGTGCCATCGGAAGGGCTTGGGCTTCTTTGACCATGGAGGGGTTTTCATGGCACCGGGCCTGTCGAGAATAGACGGTGCCCAGCTCTCTCAGAAGGGAAATAGGATCCTCGCTCATGAACTGGCGGGGCTTGTAGAGAGGGCTTTAAACTAGGCCTGAAGGGGGGAGGGGATATAAACAGGCTCACTAGAGAGGACCCTGGGGGGGTCACCCCATTGCTGGGGGTGAAACCGACAGCCCAGCTCAAGTGCATCTACACTAATGCACGCAGCATGGGCAACAAGCGGGAGGAGCTGGAAGCCATTGTAAGGCAGGATGGTTATGATGTAGTCGCCATCCCACCATCAAACGTGGTGGGATGCCTCCCATGACTGGAGTGCTGTGATGGATGGTTACAAACTCTTCAGAAGGGACAGGCAAGGAAGGAGAGGCAGCGGGGTGGCTCTGTATGTTAGGGAGTGTTTAGATTGTACAGAGCTTGACACTTGTGGTGAGGCAGAATGCTTATGGGTGAGGATGAGAGGGGAGGCCAACAGAAAAGATACCCTGTTGGGAGTCTGTTACAGACCACCCGACCAGGATGAGGATGTTGACGAAGAATTCTACAAGCGGCTGGCAGGAGTCTCTCAGTTGCGAGCTCTTGTTCTTGTGGGGGACTTCAACTTCCCAGACATCTGCTGGAAATACAATACAGCAGAAAGGAAACAGTCCAGAAGGTTCCTGCAGTGTGTGGAAGATAACTTCCTGACACAGCTGGTAAGTGAGCCTACCAGGGGAAGTGCCCTGCCTGACCTCCTGTTCACTAACAGAGAAGGACTGGTGGGAGAGGTGGTGGTCGGAAGTCATCTAGGCCTTAGTGATTATGAAATGGTAGAGTTTTTGATCTTTGGTGAGGTAAGGAAGGGGGTCAGCAACACCGCCACCATGGATTTCCGGAGGGCAGACTTTGACCTGCTCAGAATGCTGGTTGGGAGAGTCCCTTGGGAGATAGTCCTGAAGGGAAAAGGGGTCCAGGAAGGTTGGGTATTTTTCAAGGAAGAAGTCTTAAAGGCACAGGACCAGGCTGTCCCCATGTGCCGTAAGACAAACTGGCGGGGAAGATGACCGGCCTGGCTGGACAGAGGACTACTACTGCAACTAAGGGAAAAAAGGAGAGCTTACCAGCTCTGGAAGAAGGGGCAGGCAACCCAAGAAGAGTACAGGGATCTTGTCAGGTTATGCAGAGAGAAGATTAGAAAGGCAAAAGCCCAGCTGGAATTTAACCTGGCCACTGTTGTAAGAGATAATAAGAAAAGTTTTAATAAATATGTTAACAGCAAAAAGAGAGCCAGGGAGAACCTCCATCCTCTAGTGGATGCAAGGGGGAACATTGCCACTAAAGACGAGAAAAAGGCTGAGATACTCAAGGCCTTCTTTGCCTCGGTCTTTAATGGCCCGACGAGTTATCCCCAGGGTACCCAGCCTCCCGAGCTGGAAGATGGGGACAGTGAGTGGAATGAACCCCCCTTAATCCAGGAGGAAGCAGTCTTTGACCTGCTATGTCACCTGGACATCCACAAGTCTATGGGGCCAGATGGGATCCACCCAAGAGCGCTGAAGGAGTTGGCAGAGGAGCTTGCCAAGCCACTCTCTATCATTTATCAGCAGTCCTGGAGAACAGGGGAGGTCCCAGATGACTGGAGGTTGGCAAATGTGACGCCTCTCCTCAAGAAGGGCTGGAAGGAGGATCCGGGGAACTACAGGCCTGTCAGCCTGACCTCAGTACAGGGGAAGATTATGGAGAGGTTCATCCTGAGTGTGCTCACCAGGCACATGGAGGACAATCAGGGGATCACGCCCAGTCAGCATGGGTTCATGAAAGGCAGGTCTTGCCTAACCAACCTGATTTCCTTCTATGACCAGGTGACCCGCCTGGTAGATGAGGGAAAGGCTGTGGATGTTGTCTGCCTGGACTTCAGCAAAGCCTTTGACACAGCTTCCCATAGCATTCTCCTGGAGAAGCTGGCAGTTCATGGCCTAGATGGATGTACTCTTCGCTGGGTTAAACACTGGCTGGATGGCCGAGCCCAGAGAGTCGTGGTGAATGGAGCTAAATCCAATTGGCGGCCGGTCACAAGCGCTGTCCCCCAGGGCTCAGTTCTAGGGCCGGTCTTGTTTAGTATCTTTATCGATGACCTGGATGAGGGGATTGAATGGACCTTCAGTAAATTTGCAGACGACACCAAATTGGGTGCGAGTGTTGATCTGCTGGAGGGGAGGAGGGCTCTGCAGAGGGACCTGGACAGACTGGATCGATGGGCCGAGGCCAACTGTATGATGTTCAACAAGGCCAAGTGCCAGGTCCTGCACTTTGGTCACAACAACCCCATGCAGCGCTACAGGCTTGGGGAAGAGTGGCTGGAAAGCTGCCTGACGGAAAAAGACGTGGGGGTACTGGTTGACAGCCAGCTGAATATGAGCCAGCGGTGTGCCCAGGTGGCCAAGAAGGCCAATGGCATCCTGGCCTGTATCAGGAAGAGCGTGGCCAGCAGGAGTAGGGAAGTGATGGTGCCCCTGTACTCGGTGCTGGCGAGGCCGCACCTCGAATCCTGTGTTCAGTTTTGGGCGCCTCACTACAAGAAAGATGTTGCATTGCTGGAACATGTCCAGAGGCGAGCAACCAAGCTGGTGAGGGGTCTGGAACACAAGTCATACGAGGAGCGGCTGAGGGAACTGGGGTTGTTTAGTCTGGAGAAGGGAGGCTGCGGGGAGACCTGATCACCCTCTACAACTGCCTGACAGGAGGCTGTAGTGAGGTGGGGGTCGGCCTCTTCTCCCTGGTAACAGATGATAGGACAAGGGGGAATGGCTTGAAGCTGCGCCAGGGCAGGTTTAGGCTAGACATTAGGAAAAACTTCTTCACCGAGAGGGTTGTCAGGCTCTGGAATGGGCTGCCCAGGGAGGTGGTGGAGTCCTCATCCCTGGAGGTATTTAAAAGACGGATAGATGAGGTGCTTAGAGACATGGTTTAGTGGTGGGATGGCAGTGCTAGGTTAACGGTTGGACTCGATGATCTTAAATGTCTTTTCCAACCGAGGTGATTCTATGATTCTAAGATTAACACCAAACATTGAAATATGTGGAAATAAATGCTGAATGTTTAAAGCATGGACACTACATACTGCTCAAAGATCTTTTGATGTGTTACATATATAAACATGAGGTAGGTTTTGTTCAATAGCCTAGAATATTGGTAAGAATATTAAGAAAAAAGAAAAAGACCAGTGAACCACTGTCAGCTTACTGTAAAAGAGAAATTAAAAAAACACAGAGAAATAGTTCTTGTTCTATAGCAAATGAGTTTTCTGGAATCAAATTGAGTCTGCATCACTTCAAGTCTGTAAACATGAGTGCAGGCTAAAGTTCAATTAAAAAATAAGGGGGATGGAACCACAATATTCCCTCTTCTCATGTGACTCTCATAAAATTACAGATATGTACAGATACAAACTGATTTTACAGAAGCACCAGTAGGCCTACTAAGAACTGCATTGGTTTCAGTCTCACTGGTTACTCAGCTTGGTGATAATCTCGCTTCTGTTTTCAGATGCCATATTGCAATATATTCTAGGCATACCTAAAAATGGATAAAAGAATAAAATAGTTATAATAAAATATACAATTCTTTGATAGCTTACAGCACCAGCTGAACTAAGCAAACAATAAATTCTAATACAGCTTTTATTTTACTCTGGAGTAAAAAGTATTGACAGCATTTTGCTATTTAATAAGGACCTACATGAAATTGAGTGTTGTAAGTACAGCACTCAGCCAATGTGTGTCAGATAAGCCTCATTGGAATAAAGCTAGGAGATCAGTCCCCTGTGCTGTTACTGGATTTATTACATGCAGCGTGATTTCAAATGTAAACTGTCTTTTCATCCAGATTTCCAGCTGTGCAAGCAAGTGTAAAATGCTACCAAATCCACTGTAGCTGACTTCACAAAGGCAGAGGCTTTCCTTCCCTCTTATGTACAGCAGCTCAGGCCATTGCCTTCACAGAAATGAAAGGCTTCCCAGTCCAGTCTTATTTTTACCTTACGCTATAGAATCAGTTTGGAGTTGTTTTGAATGAGCGAAAAGTGTCCAGAATTACCCCTTCCCTACTATCCATCCCTGTGGTACAGAGATAAATACTTGTGTCAGGGACACTATGAAGCAATGGCACAGAAGAGAGCTAGGCTGTCTGCATTGGCATAATGTCCCACCGCAAGCAGGAATTTGCATGTCACGGTTTAAAACCTGGATTATATTTTAATTTTTAAAAACCTCACAAAGGCTTTGAAAGTTACCTCATGTTTATAAATAACCATTTATAAAATAAGCATTTTTCTTTTAGGAAGTCATCTTTGCCTTTGTCTTTTCAACTCTTTCAGAGTTCTGGTAATTGCTATGGGAGTGCAGGGGCAGAATCGAGAAGGATCAATAAACAAACAAACAAAAAAACCCCCCAAACTAATGAAGCCTCATAGGGGAAGCCTGTTAAATAAGGTTAGTGTGTTGTGGCAGGATTTCACAACCAACGACTCTCAGAATTAATGCATAAAAGAACAGCAGTCTAAATTACTGAACTCAATGTGGTTAATTTGGCTAGCAATGATGAATTCAGAAAGTGACATTTTTACCTTCAATTTTCAAACTGGAATACCCCTTCATATAATTTAAAGGACATAACACACCACTTGACCATTTCACTTTCTTGCAAATGAATGATAGCATTCTGAAAGTGATTTCTACATTTTATGTAACTTAAAAACTCTTAACAAAAGCTTCTTTTGCCTCTAAATGAGTAGACTTGTATCATCTTTGAAAAGTCACTCACACTTACGCAGTGGGTGCTGAGAGTAAGTACGGAGATTTTAGAAGACCAGAAAATTTACTCTTAATCATACAAAAATTTTTCAGATTTCAAACCAGTATTAGCCAAATCAAAAACATAAGCAAGCTAGACACCATCCATGTCACAGGTCAAATCTGAGGAGATTAATCTTCTCCAGTGCATGACTTTATTTATAGTCATTGCAGGTCTCCCATGAACAGTCTTTATTACAAAAGCATTTTTACAAATTTAATCAAAAAGGCCCTATTCTAAAGCCAAAATGACTGATGTACCACACATCTGATGTACAGATGAAAATTAATTAATTATTTTTCATCAGACACAATGACACAATGGATATTTTGTTTTAATAGGATTACTGTGGAATTGTCATGTAAGTCTGAGTCAAAAAAATAGGAAACAGGAAACACATCATGAAGAAGGGAATATGTACCTCTGGAAAAAAGCAATTCCACCAGCTGTATTTGCCTATTTTTATGCCGAATACACCATAAGAATGAGAACAAAACACAGCCAGCCTGTTTTTCTCAAAAATCTTTTTTTCTTTTGTAAGAATTGATGACTCCCTCCTGCTTGTTTTGATCTGTGATTGACAGCTTTTCCCAAAATACAGTGCTGTAGCAATGCCTAATGAAGGTCTCTGCTCGCTTGGAAAGGATTGCAGCAAGTAGATTTTTTTCCTTCCCTCATGTTTAATACAGAAAGGACATGTCCTTCATGTCAAATAGTAATATCAATATTATGTACTTAGCTGAGTGCATCTTGGCATATTGCTGATTCCTTGAGTCACAGTAATGCACATCACACAACAGGAAATGGCAAAAGATTTATGTATACATCAGTTCAAGTAAGTAAATGTCTACTATTTTGTCACAGCAGTGAATCAGTACAGAACTTAATAAAGTTTTTTTTTTCTTTTGCAGTTGGCTTATATAAGTAACTACTGCTAATACAAAACAATGATGACCTCATAACTGTAGAAATAAAATAAGCTCGAAGAGGTCAGAAACTTTTTCTTCCACAGTAGGTCTGCTTTGCTTCCTGTCATACAAGATGTTACGACTCTACAATGGTATATTTTAGTCAAAAGCATTTCTTACCTAAAAAATGGGTTCTTTAAATCAAGAATGTTACCAGATTTAAATCCTGTCTGGTCCACCATAGCCACAATCTGAATATCATAACTTTGTCTGCATCAGAAAGAGAAGTATAGACAAGAGGTAATGGAACGAAAACAACTATAACATCTTGTGTGAAAAAACACCAGTGTACTTACTGTCTGAATAACAATCACTTACTAGAACAAGCAAAGGAAGTTTATTTGCAGTGGTATCAGTGCAAGGGCATGATTATTTAATCATCTCTAAAGAAGTAAAATTTACAAGATGCTTAAAGGATTTTAAGAGTTTGCATCTGAAAAACATCATAATTTTGCACTGATAGTATTCAACAGCGGAAGGTCTCCCCCCACCCCCGACAGAAATACTATACATTTCAACATTAGAAAGTACAATTGGAGTATTATTTCATGACCAAAAATATCTAGCTGGCCAAACAGCATTAGGTTCACTCTTGTCATAATCCCAGACTTCACCAGGAAAGATGTTTTCCACAGGACTTTTTGCAAGAAACAGAGTTTACACAGAAAAGTAAAGAGGACCAACTGAGCAACTCAGAGCTCCATGAGGAGTTTCTAAGCAGAAAATCTGGAAATGTGGCAAGTCCCAAATCAAGTATTTATTGCTGATGTGATAACAGAGCCCTGAAAGTATTATCAGTTTTTTCCCCCCCCCCCCCCCCCCCCCAAAAGATTCACCCTCCTACACCAAGGAGGCTTTGTTTTCTGTTAAAACTACACATACACATAAGCAAACCAGGTCGCAACTTGTGTGATCCAGTCACTTGAGGATTGTTTTCAAAGCAAAGCATAGGAGTGGAGTTACCAAACACCTGACTGACAGCAGGAGCAGCAGAGAAGTCTGGTGAGGAAATACGCCCTTCCAAGAGCAGGCATCTTCATTAGCCTCAGTGGAAGGACAAACAATGCATGAAAAGCACTATTCTTAAACAGGGGAGCATGTGCATAAGGAATTTTTTTCAGAATCAAAAATGTAATGGATTTGGGATCAACCCTGCTTCTCCTTGTCTCTGCACAGGACTTGCTGAGAGACAAGGGATGTTGGGGCTTCAGACAAACGGCCAGGCTGCTGATGAAGATGTGGCCAGAGGTTATGCTACCAGAACAAGGTGCAAACAGTAACTGGACATGACCTGAGAAAACTGATGTGTGTGAAAGACAGTGGAGAGGAAAGCTGGCAAAAGCTGCAAGTAGCACTGTGGGGGAAGGCAGGATGTGAGAGGTAGTTAAGAAGAAGGTATGTGAGAAGTAACGTCACAGGTAACTGGAGTGGAACATGGAGAACTTTTGGTGAGCAGAGCCTCACAAGGCCAACAGTGCCTATGCAACTGCATCAGTGATACCATATAAATGGGTAATGGTACCAGAAATAAGAAGTGTGGGTACAAGCATACCCAAAATTAACTGGTATCTTTTGGGTACCTCTAACAAGAACAGCCACACTACAAAACCTGCTTGGGAAGCTTTTAGACTTACCGCTTATTGGCAACAAGTAAGACCTGCCCTGAGAGAGTTTCCCCCTCTTTAGCAAAGAGGGGCGTCTGAAGAAGGCAGCGTACTTGGTACCAGTGAGTGAGAGGTTCTGTCGGTGCAGTGGACAGCCAAACAGTCACCCTAAAACAAACGAGAAAAACTATCTAGGCTTTCTCTCCTGTATTCTCCTTTTGGAAACAATTTTAAGTCCTTCATGCATGCAAGGCCTCAACTGCTTATAATAAACTTTAAACTGCCTTCAAGTAAACTCGGATGGTGATTCTACCCTATGTTGGGAAATCAATACGTTATGCCTTCTTTATTTATTTTGTGCCTGTTAGCACCAGACCTGTGTGCCTCTCCAATTACGGAGATTCAAAAAAGAAGCTGCCCAGACTCCTGTTTTCTCTTCATTCCACACTGCCAGGACAAAGAATACTAATTTCTTTCTCTCTTCTCTCACCATTCCGACAATTTCAACAAATTACAGGAAATGAAGGTTGGTCCTAAATGTGGCAACGTGATTCTTCACAACAGTAGTTTCATCCTTAAACAACACTCCCAAGAAGGTCCTACACCTAGTTTTCACCTGCAAGAGATATTTCAGTAGTATATTGAAAGGGGCTGTAGGTGCAAAGAAAGGGAAAACACAGGTAATATAGCAAGCTCGATCCACTGAGATTTCAAGTGCTGAGACAAGAACTTCCAGAGTTGCAGAAACATGAAAGAGCTGCTGATTAAGCAATTGCCTACTCCAAAACGGAGGTCATCTAGCGGAAGATTTCAGTCAGTTGCTACAGGTCTGCAATATTCTCTATTGTTTTAACTGATGTGGAGTTTCCGGTTCCTTTTTTACAATTAAAAATTTTACTATCAGCTGTTAGAGTAAATACTAATGCACATATGTCCATTTTCTTTCAAAGGATATACTATTCTGAATTCTTTATAATTCTGATTTCAAAGGTTAATAAAAGGCATTTACCAGCACAAATAGAAGTGCATTTTACAATTTATTGAAAAAAATCACCTCATCTAAAACTAAATCAATTTAACTGGGAGATCAACAGATTTTATCTAAGAGATAAATACGGATAGCTGAAATCTATGTATTGACTACCCAAACAAGTTTATCTTACTTTTATCTACTTACTATACAATGTCCCCGTTTTGAAATAAGTGCCTGGTGCTGCAGTGAAAAATTTTCCCAAGCCTGGTGACATTTTCTCCATTTCCATTTTGTTAGCTGGAACTTGTAGCCTGCTGTTCTTTCTGCCCACGACGAGCCCAAATGGGAAAAGCCTATGTCCAAATGCTGCTGCTTTACTTATAATGTAAACCAGAAAGGTATGTAATATTACAAAGAATCAGTATGGTGTGGAACAGTGCATTTTGACCCTGAACAATCCCTGGATATGGTCTACCATAGATAATGTGCATCTCAATCAATGGGAAGCAAGATCACCATCACCTAGTCATACTGCTAGCACTAGATTATCACACTTCATGTTGCCTCTAGAAGGCATCATTCTTTAATATGATGGAGTTACATTACAAACAAGGTCAGCACCAGAGGAAGGTCTAATTCTAGCATACTTTGTATGAAAGATGCAATTTTTCCCCCTGTAGTTAGTATTTCATAGGAAGAAGGAAAAAGTACTTACAGTGATCCTACAAATGCTACATCAAACCAGAAGGCCAGACCATGGATGAGTCCAGACTGCATCATTTGGAAAACAAAAGGGATTTCCACTCTACAGGAGAAAAAACAATATGCTACCAAAGTAGTTTCCAAAAAGCACTGAAAATGCCACCAGAAACCTACCTTGTACTAATTTATGCATTTCTGTTCTTATTCATCATTTTATGCCTCAATTTTCCATATGTTTAAAAGGATATGCTCTTTTCTCTGTGTCAATAGAATTACCTAATGGCACTGATGTAGGTGCTAGTTTTTTGTGTGCCTTATTCAACAGTAGAATCAAATATGCCACTTTACAGGTCCTACTGCATCACTTGTGGCAATACTGCAGACTATTATAAATACAGGGGTTCAGCCTTTGCAGTGGAAAATCTCCCATTCCCAGTGAAGGACTTGGATTTATTTTACATACTATTTTGAACAGGAAAATGTTTCACTACAAATCTGACAAACAGAACCACTACTGGAAAGAGAAGGAAAAACTGAGGTGCTTGAGCAAGAGCTGGAATATTTTCCCTTTCAAAAGAAATATTACTGGCTATGTAGTTGAACTCAAATCTCACCCACCCTTGCAGAAACATATCATAATGTTACCATTCAGGTATGAACATGTTAGTTCTGAGAACCACTGAAGGAAGTCAACGCTAACCAGCTGAAACTGGAAAGCAATTCTCCAGCTGTTTCCCCCCTCTTAAAGCAATTCTTCTCTCTCACTAGACCATGTCATTTACACAATTAGTTGTGAGTCATGTTGAAACAACAAGGGTTCAGAGTTTCAAAGACAGCCTGTGGTATTTTCCCCTTATGACAGTGTCTTTCAAGGACTTGAAGTACTCCCTCAAGTTCTCCCATACGGTACGCTTTATTTCACAGATGTACTGAGAAAGAGGCTTCTCTGCTGTCATTCTGGGAGACAAGGGGTGCAGGTTGATTTATATACAAGACTTTCCAGCTAAAGATTTGAAGGAGCTCTGGAGGGAAATAAAGAGGTGCAGCTGACTCCTGTTAGACTGGAAAATGTTTTAAAAGAAGAGATACACAAGAGTTCAGCAAGGCAGCTTGTGATGACACCATTTGACAAGGTCTTTTAGGATGTCTACCCAGAAAGACAAAAATTGCCCTATAACTAGACTTAAATGTGTCCCAACATATAATGCTAAGAAATAAACACTATCCTCCAGAGTCCATTTTATCCCTTTCAGTATGAAAATTTTGTGAACCGATCTCTGGTGTTTCACAGGCTTATGAACATGCTTCTCTGCTAATACTAGACAAATCGTCATGCAGATGAACGCTCCGGTCCGTTACAAGTGGTGTACTAATCATTCTGGCATGCCACCTTCCCACTTCCACGTCCACCACCAAAGCTTCCTCAGTCTCTGAGCGCTGATGACCAACAGCCAGTTACAAAAATGAAAGATTAAGAGTAGGTTGCTGGTATCTGCTGACCTATGCAAATCTTCCTCAGCAGCTTCCATGAAGTTAACAGTGTACTTCACTGTGCGGGCCATCAGAATTCTCACATCAAAAGTATCCTATGGGGGTTAAAAAAAAAAAAAAAGTTTGTAAGTGTTACCATTCTGTCTTGTCAGCATATAAATTTGTTTTCTGTTAAAAAAAATGGTAAAAAAGTAAAAAAACAGCCTTCATCTCAATAAACTTACTTTAATTATTTCATTTTTTTAGCATCCCTTAGAACAGTTAGATTTTTGCAGTATTATCAGGATTTAATATATTTCATAGCTTACATACCTATCAAGGACTGTTTTATTCAGCCTAGAAACAATAAAATTTGTCCATAAATTGAAACAATAAAATTTGTCCATAAATTGATCACTTGTAAAAAAAAAATGGTGGGTTTATTTGGCTGATTTACTTGTTTTTTTGTTTTTTTTTTTAAACTACACACATTTTAGTGTGCTCTTCTGCACCACACAACTGGGTAAGCCAAAATAAGACAGTATGGAAATACCTGAACATTAAATTATGAAGTATAGGAAGCAAAATTACTCAATACAGATCGCCCTCCAGAAAATAAAACTTTTCCCCTTCATTTTTCTTTCTTTAATCACATGTACTAATCCTAATCCATCACTGTTCACAAGCTCTTTCATCAGTAAAGCAAACTCTCAATGTAAAGGCTTGTATCACATGCCCCCCAGTGAACCCATGTAAGAACTAAAATCTATCTACAGAGTAATGTGAAGCCAAGGAGGTATGTGATTTTTTAAAAAGAAATAACAAGTGGGCTTTTATTGGGCAAAGTATTTCTGAACTTTAAGGAAGGAAGAATCTCAGCTGAGAAATCAAAGCCAAACACGTAGTTTGTACAGGTTGTAAGTATGGGCCACAGTCCTAGAGATTACTCCATTCTCTAACTAAAAGACAAAGAGCCAACACTGAAAATGACCATGCTATAGTCAAAGATATGGCTGAAATTTATGAAGACAAATGAGAATTTTCTCTTACCCATTTCAAGTACTAAAAGCAGTTGAGTGCAGAAAGTCACATCAGCAGTCTGACGGTCTTTCCAGATTTCTGGACAGGTTTTAGGGTCTCCATGCAACAGCAGCTACAGTGCTATTGCTACTTAAACTAGTTAGCCTAAAGCTAGCCAAGATTTACTGCAATCAAATTTCTGAGAGCAAACCTTTTTCTTTGTACATACACTGAAGCATTATACTGGGGCGGGCGGTGGGGATTGTTGAGGTTTTTTCCCCAGAGGGGTGAGAAGGATTTCTCCCACATTCTTTCTAACTAGGTACCACCTAGACTTTTACTAAAAAGAAAGATGAAGAATGGCAGGTCCTAGATCCAAGTTACCAATAAAATAAGGATACTACATATTAAAAAAAGGTGGTTCATAACACAGAAACCTGTTTGCTTGGTTGCTTTCTCTTTTCCTTTGATTTGTGGATCAGAGATAGGAAGGGAAAAATCAAGGTCAAGTCACTTGTTTAAGAGATTGGAAACACTACGGGAAGCTGGCTGTACATTAGGAAGACAGTTGTTCACATGCAGTGGCTTCCTAATGTGTGCGTATCTCCAGACACTGTTCTGCATAACAAAACCAGGAATACTACATGTAGTAGTTAACCTTTGACAGCAGCTCTGCTCACACTCATTGAGTTAGTTCCTGCCTCTCCACTCAACAGCCACAGAGCTCTGTTAATAAACAAGGAGGCTACTGTACCTGTAGGATTTTGTGGAGGAGACAAGATAGGGAAATGGAAAACCACAAAAAATAACCCCCAGACATATAAACCTACCACAATAGGTTGTCGGAAATACTCATCCACAGCGGCAATGCGCAGACTGGACAGGTTGACCCCATAAAAGCATTCTTGGTACCTAGAAAAGTAACACATACAATATTTAGGGAAAAATGTTTTTTCTGGGTTCCAACCAGACCCAGACTCGATAACTGTAAATGGCAGGTGAAGTGTGACTAAGCACCTCTTTCCCTTTCTCCTGTCTGTCAAGAGGCCAAATTTCAGCCCTTTACCTTCCGCACAGACTACAGCACCGAGGTGACATGATCCTCTCAAATGGACATGTGGAGCCAATTTGCACTGTGCTTCTCAAAGAATCCACACAGCTAACAGAGAACAGGGAGAAGGGCTGAAGCACTCTTAAGCTACTTTTGTAATCTTGAGCTATGCCAGAATTGGGGGTGGGCCTTGTGTAAATCAAAACAGTGATGAGGACACCTGTATTACAGGCCTGTTCCTTTTTATTGGCATTAAAGAGGAGAATAAAGGTCATCCTATACCAACTGAATGGGGAAAAGAATTAGTATTTTTATCTTACCAATTTATGCAAATGTGCATTTAACGTATATTCAGAATATTTCCAGTATGAAATTTTAGATGAAAAGATACATGCTCACAGTAATCTTCCTCCTGCACTGATAATCCTCTTATCAACTCAATGAAAAGTTTAATAGGTATCTTTACTTCCAGGTAACATAAACAAAAGGGGATGGAAAGGGCTTCCTTGCCATTACCAGCAAGGAAGCTCAATTCCTTGTGATGGACGCGTCATCTGCATACAAAACCATGGTCAAGCCTTCCAAGTATTTAGAAGCACATAAAAAGGGAAACTTCAAATGTTTGTCCTCATGGTTACATCATCATACAACTTTAGTTAGTCTAAACCAATCTGGCAATATCCCTGTAATACTGATAAATTCCGCATTACTAGTTCTGTGCTAATTGCGTAAAGGGAAGATGCCCTGATGCCTGCACGCCTTAAAGATAGCTAACAAAATATCTTTAAGGAAAACTCCAATAAGCACAACAAAGCAAATCAGCTGATACCAGTAACTTCAAGTGACTTTTTACCCTCTTCCATATGTTTGCTGTACTGTATAATTTAGTTGCTTATTTATCACTGATGAGAAACACAGACAAAATTATTTTTAACCACTTGCTGTATATTTATGCTTTGTATCTTTTTATCTTTGCAAAGTTTTCACCAACAAAGACAGCAGTCTGCTATTCTATGGTAGACTATACATTATAATATTTTTAGGAATGATTATTGGTAAATACAAATTAATATGCAACTCTGAAGCATGACAGTAAGCCAATCTATAGGCCTGAAAAGAAACAGAACATACTTACACAGTGTCATAATTATTATTACTGTGCAGATACAAGGCAATAATTCTAAGTGTGAGAAACATGTAGCCTTTCCTTTGTTTAGAAAACAGGCTATACCAACTGCTGCATCTAATGTTAGAACACACAGCATGGCTTTTGCATAGGATTTTGAAGGCTTTTTAAAGTCCTGGTGCCTCTACCAGATGAAAATTCAAATTGCAAATCTAGATATTTCTTTCTGATTATTTTTTTTTATACAACTAAAACAATACAAAAAAAAAAACCTGACATGTCATGTATACAAGCAAAAATAACACCATCTTTGGGAAGAGGGACCAGAATGACAGTTGAGATGCAGAAACTTATCAGAAGTTACTTCTACCTTCTGGTTTCAGTCCCTTAATACAGAGAAGTACTCTTGCAGTTTTTGTGATTGTAAACATACAGTGCAAACATTTCATAGCTGGCACAACCTACACAGTGAGACAAAAGAGCACAAACTGACTGTATAACAACATTGCCAGCAAAGGATTCAGAATGTAAATCACTCAAATTTCTCTCACTCCTTTAGTCGCTATAGAAATAGTAAGATTTTGTCATAGCTGTACTTCAGAGACAGCCAGAAGAAACCTTCTAAGTATGAGCAGTTATACCATAACCTAAGCATGCAAGAAACTTTGTCTTTAATCTAAGAAACCAACAAATAGGTTTGATGAAGACCACTTAACGTCCACATTCCACGTTGCAAGCTGAAAGAACAGTTGAAAGACTGAATTTATAATCTTCCAGAAGATTTAAAAACAGTTAAGCCTGGAGTTCCACAGTACCTTCTATCCAAAACCTTTAAATAATAATCTATATATGGCTAATTTATAAATTAACTGATCAGTATCACATGAATGGCTGGATATGTCCTTTGCTGAAGTGGAATCACCTCAATTTCTCCTCACTAGAATATCACTTTAAATGTTTCCTCTTATATAGAGCACAGCAAAAGCCCAACAGTGGATAGCAGCAGTAGGACACTCCAAGGCAAAAGGAGTACAACTTCTAGTTAAAGCTGCATGAAAAATTAAGGTGGACAGAAAGTAACTCCCAAACTGGAAATTGTTCAGGACATGGGAATCAATACTTATTCCCTGTGAAGACTGCCAAGGAATCTTTCCTATGCTTACACACCTGGGGCTTCAGGCAATACAATGATCACCATCTGCAGCATACTACGTGTTGGTGTCTCTAAGGAAACACTAGCACCTGATTCACAGTCAACTCTTTTTCTCATGACAGATGTTCCATGGAGTCAATTTCTCTTTCAGAAAGAGGCCCAGCCAGCTCTAGCACTTCCCAAGAGATCCTTCAGACTTGCACAATAAACAGTACGACTGTAGGCCAGAGCAGAAGTGAACATGGAAAACATAGAATCATAGAATGTTTTGGGTTGGAAGGGACCTTTAGAGGTCATCTAGTCCACCCCCCTGCAGTGAGAAGGGACATCTTTAACTCGATCGGGTTCGTCAGGGCCCCATCCAACCCGGCCTTGAATGTTTCCAAGGATGGGGCGTCCACTACCTCCCTGGGCAACCCATTCCAGTGTTTCATAAGCATTTTCTTCCAATGCTGACAGATAGTTTATGCTGAATCAAAGAACTGATTTAATTTTTAACCTCTACTGAATCTTTGATAAAAATAAAATAACATAAATAATCATTACCAAAAATTAGCTCTGGAGTAGTGTTCCATGTACAGCTGCTCATCAGAAAAAGGAGCCAAATGAATGTCACTGTATGTTGGGAACATCATTCCTAATAAACAGAAAACAATATAAAGTAGTTAGTAGCATTTGGACAATGGTCTTAAATACATGGTTTAATGTTAAGGTTGCCCTAAGGTTGTGGAGTAAGGAGTTGGGCTTGATGATCCTTTTGAGTCCCTTCCAACTCAGGATATTCTGTGATTCTACAATTCAACAGACATTTCTACAGGAATGTCTTCACTAGCGAGTAACCACCAGTTCAGAAGGAACAACTGTCATACATTTCAGGTACCTTAACAATTAGTTTCCTTAATGTAAGGTTACTGAAATGCAAATATGCTAAAGCAGTTAGTAAAAACCCCAACCCAGAACAACTTAGAAAACAGACCACAATACTCCATAAAGTCCGAATAATTTTATGGTCCTATATCAATATTTAAATTATTTAGCTTCCTTCAAATGAAGTGAAATCCTAGCTGTTAAATGCCCTCTCAACACTCTCCAGCGGAATTATAGCACCTTCTTTGCTTATAGCTAATCTAATAAACATAACATCTGTGTCAAGGATTTGTATTCAAGCTCAGACTTGATCTTGAGTTAAACTGCTGGGTATGGTTTTGGCCAAATTTGGAAGAGCTGCTGTTAATGAATGAACTAGTTATAAGCACTTCACTCTTAAGACTTTTATCCAGGAAACTCATAGTACCTTCATACTACAGTTGCACATATTTCCTCACCCATTTTTAATCTGGTATAAAACACACATTTGAAGGGGAGGACAGGTAAAGGAGGGGAGGGAAAAGGAAACAGCTTTCCTTTTGCAAGTACATCATGTAGGAAGAGTCCACAGGATTTAAATAAAGAACAACACCCACTCACAAAATAGACATGCTTTTTAAAACTGGCTGTGGGGCAAATTTTAACAAGTTTGCAGCAAATTTGGGACAGAAAGTTTCCAAACCTAACTGATACTAAATATTAACAACTTACTCAAAATGACACAATTTCAGCTCACCTCCTAGAGAATCGTTAAGTTTAATAACCACCACATAAGGTGATTCATCCCCACTGTACAAGTGAGCAATCAGAAAGTTAGGCACATATCTCTAAAAGCATTCACTCATTTAAAACTGAAAATGAGCTGCCTACTGATCAGTTTTCAGAAGACCTGCTCTGAAACTGGGCCCTAAGAATCTAAGCGGGAGACTTAAGATCAGTGGCTGACTTGAAAAATACTACCCACATGTGCTTTCCAAGTTTGAAAAAACTCAACAGCAAAGCCATTAGCTCCCTGCATCGAGGCACAGATTCAGCCCATGCTTCAAAAACTTCCATGCTGCAGTCTTTCATAGAGAGTTCATAGTTCATTTTCAGCAGTTCACATAGAAAGATTCATCATTCAGCAAATTGGATGCTCAGATTCCCATGCAGCCCTGCAACTTACAGATTCCATTCAAAACTGCTCCAAACACAGGAAGGATGAAATACAGAGCACTGAACACTCCGACTCTCTCACATGTCACTCAAAAGGCAACATCCAAGTACGGGAATCAGGTATTTGGGAGAAGCCTGATGAAAGGATGTCAAAACTATTTGAACCTCATGGTTTTCCCAAAGACAATATATTAGAGTTCTTCCACAAAAAAAAAAGCTTATCTTATTTGACCATTCAGCTCTCATCTGCATTCCACTGTCTGGCAGTTGAGGCTAGTGTGCTATCATCTGTTGTGATACATTGCAACAGAAATGCAACCATAGTGTATATAGCAGCAGGTTAAGATTAAAACACAAGTGGAACTCAGCAGTGTGGCAGCAGCATACTCAAAAGCTATTTCCACTGCAAAACAGCAAGAAGTCGCAGCACAGTACAACAGCAATGGTGGCTGCCTCATTACATGAATTCTCCTGGGACCCCTAAATGTTGGTGGTAGAGCTAGAACAAGGGTATAAAGCCAGACAATCCTGGACTACCAATTCAAATATTTTTTTTTTCTTCTTTCAGGAGCTTTTTATCTTCATTTCTCTATGCAGGGGGTAACTGTGGTGACACACTCACCATTTGACTTCAACCATTTTTTGGAATGGAGGTAACTTTCCAACATCCTTTCATTGAACAGCATATAACCCATCGGTTCAGAAATTACCACATCAACACTCTCAGGCAAAGAGATCTCCTCAATTTTTCCAGACAGAACTGTGATCTTGTCAGAAAGGTTGTTGCTTCTCACCAACAGCTGGAGGAGAAACAAAAGCACACAGAAAGCGTTGACTCATTTGATTAGCAGAATTTATATCAGAGATCCTTAATTAACATTAAACCTCCTATAGGGTAAACCAACTACATCAGTCTGTTAAGCAGAATAAAACAGAAAGGTAACATATGTTTTCTTGCTACACCAAAATTTATAAAGACTGGGGCTCACTGGAGCAAATTCAAAGAAATGCATTGTGTGGAATCAGCAAGTGACAGTAAAAGTACTGTTGTCCTGTGAGAGATAACTTAAATCAGTATCTACAAGAAAAAATATCTACCAGGAAAAGGTGGATATTTGAATTCAACACAGAAGATTACAAAGAAAGGGTATTCATAAGTCTCCAATTTTTTAAAAATACTATTCTTGAGTGAGTTACATAGTCATGAAAGAATGAAGAAACTCAAGAGTTGGAAAGTTTGTGGTGAATAATTTCTAAGCACAAATGGAGCACAGCACTATATTCACATAAACACATTTGAGTGGGCCAGTACTTAAGCCAGGATACTGGAGATTTATCCACTTCTATAGTGCACAGTGAACCTCAGAGCAAAATGTTTCATGAACAGAAGAAACGGACCTAAAATTTTGTGTTCAATACAGCAGGTTATTGAGAAAAAGACTAACCTTTTCAAAGCCTCTATATATCTACACATAAATGCATATCCTATATACCTGTACCGTACTCAGACATACGGGGAAGTATCTAAACCTCTTATATTTAAATAATTAATAGAATCCAGGTTCTTCTCGCACAAACTTAAAAAGAAGCAGTTATTTCACACTAATCTAAGGTTTCTGCTGAGAGATTCTATAAAATGAAGCATGCTTTGCAACACCACAGTAGGAGATTTGTATTGTTGTCTCAGAGTTACAATGAAAAACAAGTACACACAATCCAGTAAGTAATAGGAAGCACTCCTTCACAGATGCACTTGCACTGGTATAATTCTAGCACAAGTAGAAGTGCATAATTACTTCAGCAAACCTTTTCCAACATAGACTGGGTCTTAGGTAACAGCGATTAAAGTTATGACTCATTCTAACTAGAAGAGATACTAATGTTATTAGCTAATTCACTGAAATATTTTATGCTAAAACAGCTAGTAAAATCCCCAATCCAGAACAACTTAAAGAACAGACCAGAATACTCCATAATGTCTGAATAATTTTATGATCCTGTATCAAATATTTGAATTATTTAGCTTCCTTTAAATGAAGTGCTAGCTGTTAAATATCTTCTCAACACTCTCCATTGGAATTATAATACCTTCTTTGCTTGTAGCTAGCCTAATAAATATAGAATCATAGAATCATTTAGGTTGGAAAAGACCCTGAAGATCATCAAGTCCAACCATTACCCTAACCCTGCCATCCCACCACTAAACCATCTAAGTCCCTAAGCCGCACATCTACCCATCTTTTAAATACCTCCAGGGATGGGGACTCAACCACTTCCCTGGGCAGCCCATTCCAGTGCCTGACAACCCTTTCTGTGAAGAAATTTTTCATAATGTCCAATTGAAACCTCCCTTGGTGCAACTTGAAGCCATTTCCTTTTGTCCTATCGCTTGTTACCTGGGAGAAGAGACCAACACCCACCTCACTACAGCCTCCTTTCAGGCAGCTGTAGAGGGCGATCAGGTCTCCCCGCAGCCTCCCTTCTCCAGACTAAACAACCCCAGTTCCCTCAGCCGCTCCTCGTATGACTTGTGTTCCAGACCCCTCACCAGCTTGGTTGCTCGCCTCTGGACATGTTCCAGCAATGCAACATCTTTCTTGTAGTGAGGCGCCCAAAACTGAACACAGGATTCGAGGTGCGGCCTCGCCAGCACCGAGTACAGGGGCACCATCACTTCCCTACTCCTGCTGGCCACGCTCTTCCTGATACAGGCCAGGATGCCATTGGCCTTCTTGGCCACCTGGGCACACCGCTGGCTCATATTCAGCTGGCTGTCAACCAGTACCCCCACGTCTTTTTCCGTCAGGCAGCTTTCCAGCCACTCTTCCCCAAGCCTGTAGCGCTGCATGGGGTTGTTGTGACCAAAGTGCAGGACCTGGCACTTGGCCTTGTTGAACATCATACAGTTGGCCTCGGCCCATCGATCCAGTCTGTCCAGGTCCCTCTGCAGAGCCCTCCTCCCCTCCAGCAGATCAACACTCGCACCCAATTTGGTGTCGTCTGCAAATTTACTGAAGGTCCATTCAATCCCCTCATCCAGGTCATCGATAAAGATACTAAACAAGACCGGCCCTAGAACTGAGCCCTGGGGGACAGCGCTTGTGACCGGCCGCCAATTGGATTTAGCTCCATTCACCACGACTCTCTGGGCTCGGCCATCCAGCCAGTGTTTAACCCAGCGAAGAGTACATCCATCTAGGCCATGAACTGCCAGCTTCTCCAGGAGAATGCTATGGGAAGCTGTGTCAAAGGCTTTGCTGAAGTCCAGGCAGACAACATCCACAGCCTTTCCCTCATCTACCAGGCGGGTCACCTGGTCATAGAAGGAAATCAGGTTGGTTAGGCAAGACCTGCCTTTCATGAACCCATGCTGACTGGGCGTGATCCCCTGATTGTCCTCCATGTGCCTGGTGAGCACACTCAGGATGAACCTCTCCATAATCTTCCCCTGTACTGAGGTCAGGCTGACATGCCTGTAGTTCCCCGGATCCTCCTTCCAGCCCTTCTTGTAGATGGGTGTCACATTTGCCAACCTCCAGTCACCTGGGACCTACCCTGTTAACCAGGACTGCTGATATTTATCTGATATACTGCTGATGGAAAGTGGCTTGGCAAGCTGCTCTGCCAGCTCCTTCAGCGCTCTTGGGTGGATTCCATCCAGCCTCGTAGACTTGTGGGTTTCCAGGTGGTGCAGCAGGTCGTAAATTGCTTCCTCCTGGATTATGGGGGGTTTATTCCACTCTCCATCACTGTCTTCCAGCTCAGAGGGCTGAGTATCCTGGGGATAACTCATCAGGCTATTGAAGACTGAGGCAAAGAAGGCATTAGGTACCTCAGCCTTTTCCTCATCCTTGGTGGCAATGTTCCCCCTTGCATCCAACAGAGGATGGAGGTTCTCCCTGGCTCTCTTTTTGCTGTTAATGTATTTGTAAAAACATTTTTTATTATCCCTTACGACAGTGGCCAGGTTGAGCTCAAGCTGGGCTTCTGCCTTTCTAATTTCCTCTCTGTATGACCTAACGAGACCCCCAGACTCTTCTTGTATTGCCTGCCCCTTCTTCCAAAAGTGGTAAACTCTCCTTTTCTTCTTGAGTGCCAGCAAAAGCTCCCTGTTCAGCCAGGCTGGTTGTCTTCTCCCCCGATTCCTCTTACAGCACATGGGGACAGCCTGCTCCTGAGCCTTTAAGACTTCCTTCTTGAAGAATGCCCAGCCTTCCTGGACCCCTTTGCCCTTCAGGACTGCCTCCAAGGGACTCTATCAACCAGGCTCCTAAACAGGCCAAAGTCTGCCCTCTGGAACACCAAGGTGGCAGTTCTGCTGACCCCGCTCCTTACTTCTCCAAGAATCAAAAACTCTGTAATTTCATGGTTGCTGAGGCCAAGAACATGTAACATCTGTGTGAAGGATTTGCACTAAAGCTTGAATGAGTGATATAATTAATGATTTTCAGCCATAACCTGCCAATATAAACTACATGCTGATATGATAATAAAACTACTAAGCAAAGCAAAAAGCATTGTACGGTAATACGCTATCAGGGAAGTAACATTGCTGCTTCTTCTACTGACAAGTGTTTGCATCCACTTCTAAGAACAGCTTGAGAGATTTTTGTTTTAAAAGTTCTTGATCAGAGACTATGTGAGCAGACACATGATGCAATTTCATTTTGGAAATGAAATTACCATTTTGCTCACAGGTGAATTCTGAATCTAAAAATAACTCTCAAATAACAGCTCAACAGTAGCATGGAGGTGCAAAGGCAAAAAGCCTAAATCACTTCAGACCCTCATAGACTGTGACAGATAACTCACATAGCTGGCTAGAGGACAGAAGAATATTACAATACCTCTAGCACATGCAGTAGAGATGCTCATGTTATGAAGATTTTTACTTTTACTGGACATAACAGCATGGAGACAAATACCAAAGGTTTTTCATTGCTATTCTGTATTGTTACTACTACTCAATGTAAAAAAAAAAACAAACCCCACCTCATCAATGTTTATTTACTTTCCTACCCTTAAATACAGTAAAAATATCTTAGTATCTTAAAAAATGTCTTAAAGGTGGATGTCATGAGGACGGAGCCAGACTCTTCTCAGTGGTGCCCAGCAACAGGACAAGGGGCAATGGGCACAAAGTGAAACAGAAGAGGTTTCAGTTAACATGAAGAACTTCTTTACTTTGAGGGTGACAGAGCACTGGAACAGGCTGCCCAGGGGGGTTTTGGAGCCTCCTTCTCAGGAGATATTCAAAGCCCGCCTGGACAAAGTCCTGTGTAACATGCTCTAGGTGACCCTGCTTTAGCCGGAGGGTTGGACTAGATGATCTCCCAAGGTCCCTTCCAACCCTTGCCATTCTGTGATTCTGTGAAAAACAAACCACAAAAAAAAGAAAATTAAAAGAAAAAATGTCAGTATTAATCCTTTCCTTTAGACCGTAGCTGTGACTTGGGAAAGCTAAAGTTCTCTGCGCTTTTGGCCTTCTGAAGCTTAACAGAGAAAGAAACTGCATTTTTAAAAAGAATTTAGCTGATGTCAGGTTTTGGCCACAAAGTCCCAGGGAACAGAAATCTCTGCTTATTCACACAGGATTCTGCCCAGTGTCCCACCAATACAGTCTCACAGTGGTCTGAAGAATCAAGGCAATTCTGCATCTGCCAAAATCTCAGTCTGTGTACGGAGATTGTCAGGAAGCCAATGAATACCAGTTTAAACAAGTATTTTTACACGCGTATCTGAGACAGACTAGACGAGGTCATTGATTTATTTCAGGGACAAGATCACTTGCTTATGGCAGCTATTTTTTTGGTGATTTTTACAGCTGTTCAGTTAGAGTTAATTAACAGTTCATATCTAGCTGGACTGGTGGCAATGAAAAGCTAGTTTTGAAAGTTTTAAACATTTATGTTTTTTAAAATTATTTTTTAAACACAAAGATTATTTTTCTGAAACTGAAATCTACCATGCATTCCTCAAACTATTTCTTCATATCCTACACTGAAACCCCCAACTCATATCTTCATCTTGACAGCTTGCTGTTTTTACTAATCTAAACTGAAGCTATTTTTTTTTAAATATTAGCAAATTTTGTGCCTTTTAAAAAAAATCTTATTGGCAAATGAAGAACAAGCAGCTAAGGGTGATGGCAGTAGGGCCTTCTGTCTCAGTGTGCCTGGGAATCAATAGCAAATCTGTTGCAAAAGGAGAGTAGCTATATCCGAGTGGGTGTGTTGACAATGTTCTCACCTCCCACACAGTATTTCATAAATTCCTGCAATCACCAAGTTATGGTCAGCACAATGTGTTTGAACAAAAGGAGTGAAGTAGTTTCAATATTTCATAGTTTTAGTGAAGGAAAAAAAAAAAAGTCCAGGGGAAAAAAAATAATCCACCCAGTATCTTATCATTTTGTCCATGACTGAAAGGAATGTGCTGCTTTCAACAGCTGCACTCTCTCGTGATTCTCCTGGATTTCAGAGGACTCAAAGCAGGGCAAGATTACAGTGATGGAGGATAAAATCGATAACTTAAAATAAAATACTAACAGTTAAATTTGTATCTGGCCAAATGAGTAGCATCAGCCTGCCACCAAATGTGGCCATGTTGGTATTCTGGATACTTTTTCTTTTACCTTTTTTCATGCAGCATTCATGAAAATTAAACATTCAAAAATCTTTGGTAAAATAGTAAGGATTTGTTTGACAAAAAAAAGATCAAAACTGATCTCTATAATACAAACAGGTAAGTAGAAACTTCTCACATACATCTCTCCTTGTGAAAGGTCCAGTTTTATATCCAGATGCAGCACATCTCTCATCCAATGAAACAGAGACAGAAAAAGAGGCCCAGCTGTTCCGTAAGCCTGATAATCAGTATCATGGAGCATACAACGTTATGAATCATTCAACCCTTTTCCATATGACTTCCACCAGAAATATCATGAAACACTATAAAATATCATCAAATGTTTTATGTTTTGACACCACGATCCATCCCTAACACTCTTGATTTTCATATTTTGTCTGGAGACCAAACAAAACTCTGCAAAATTCCTGATGGAACAAAAACAAAACTCTGAAAACAGAAAATTTGACTCCCAAAGGACTCCTAGAGTAGGCAAACAGATCCAAGGATTTCACATAGATTTAAAAGATCATCTGTGCAAGAACTGCTACATGAACCCTGCCAAAACAGTAAATGGCATGACAGCATCCTTAATATTGAAATACAAATAGTCCATTGGCTTTCTATCTATCTAATTGTGCAAGTCCGTACTCTTTAGAGAAGCTTAAAAACTATGTGTTTGAAAATTCTGCTGTAATTAAACTTAATGTACTGAACACAGAGAAAACACAGTAACTTCTTCCTACTACACAGAAGACTCAGAGGACTCACAAAGGTGAATACGCGTAAGTAAGTTAACAACATGCCTTTGTGCAACACTTGAAAAAACCCAAACAGAAATACAAAGTTAATTTGACATACACATTCTCTGTCCATTTTTCAAAAGTGCACGGCGAGACTGACAGCCCACCCAAACCCCTGAGCAAAAATGTGACAGAGCCTTTAATTGGCTGTAATCATCAACTGTCAAAATAAAAGTATAGCTATGCAGCTGCAAAAGAAAGCTAAATTAGCAGACTTAGTCTATCAGGAAGCTCTATACAACTCCATCTGCTCAGATTCTGCACCTCAGCAGCAGCTGCATTTATCCAAGATCATAAGTCACTTTTCTGACCTCACCAAAGAGAGCCGCTCAGGAGTAATTACACCTACATCAGAACTTAATATATAAGGCTTGGTCCACACTTTAGATTTCATTGAACTGCCAAGCCTTTTAAATATAGAGGTAAACTAAGAGTGTATGAATGAGATGTATATTCTACACTAGTTCCAAAGAATACAAGGAAACATAGAATGGTTTAGGTTGGAAGGGATGCTTAAAGGCCATCTAGTCCAACCCCCCTGCAATAAGCAGGAACATCTTCAACTCAGTCAGGTTGCTCAGAGGCCCATCCAACCTGACCTCGAATGTTTCCAGGGATGGGGCACCTACCACCTCTCTGGGCAACTTGTGCCACTGTTCCACCACCCTCATCATAAAAATGGTCTTGTTTATATCTAGTCTGAATCTACTCTCCTTTAATTTTTAGTGTGCATTATCACCATATTATATAAACCCCACCACACAGCATCTGACATACCAGATGAGACAGCAAACAACTTACCACAAAATTACATATAGTTAAAGTCTTTTAGTCTAAATAACGAAAACACAAACAAGTGCAGTTTATTTTACTACTGCACAGAAGATAGTAAGATGCACACAAGTATCACCTGAACACTACATAGCAAATAACTGCAAATATTACAGTGCTTGAGACTGAATCTTTGCAAGACTGCCCCCAGTGCACATCAAATACTTTTCTGAATTCCTGTATGTATCTTGCACGCAAACTGAGTCAACCCATACATGAGCACTCTCATAAGAGTCATAACACAGTCCACTCAAGTTTAATTGCCTTTCAATAAAATGATTCCCTCATGTTTGGCTATTGCAACAGATTAAATAGCAGTCTTACATGTAACAACTCACTATTCACGTCCCATCTCATGACAGGCAGACAAGCATTTCACCAGAAGTAATTTTTAGTTTTAATGATCCCACCACCAGCTGACCTCCACATTTTCCTCATGCATCACATTTTCCTCATGCATAGTAGCTCACTCTTTCTGTTTATCCAAGTGCTCTACATACATGTTTTTTCCAGCCTGTTAACATTAATGTTTCCCCTTGGTTCTAGGTAAGTTGCTTAGAATGACACCTCTGGTTTAGACAAAACAGCTACCAGCACCAGCTGCTTTCAGCCTCATTTTTTCTTCTCCCCACCATTTTTTTGGCAAAGAATCTACTGCAATAGTGAAATTAGCAGATTGAGATTGCTTTCATCTCACATCTCATGCACACACCACTGAAGAGCACTGGCTGTCGTTCACTCTACACAATTTCCTCTGTATTACAAATTGGTTTTGTTAGGCAAGATCTATTTCAAATTTCTTTCTCTACCATGGACCACACATGGCAGGAGCCAGCTGCCAGCAGTTGTATATCCAAAACATGGAGTCACAGAACAGAAGAAAAACTGGTGCAGAGTCATGGTAAAGGTTCATAGGGTTTCTCTCCTCCTCTGAAGTTTTTGAAACAGGAAAAAAAGATAGCAGGTACGCCTTGGATACACAAATGCCAAGCAGAAACTATTGTCTGTGTTAGTAAAAACCCAATATCCAATAGGTAGACCAGACTGACATGAAAGCAAACAACAGGCAACAATAATTCCTTTCTGAATTCCTTTGAATGCTATTCTTTTCAGTGTAGGGAAACAGCAAAGTACTGGAGGGGGGAATAAATATTACAGTCCTTAATAATGAGTTGCATTTTAAAATTATATATATTACGAATTAATCTTCTGTTGTCATTTTTAGTTTAAATGCAAATAAAACCTGTCTAATGTAAGTCTGTATGAGTTTCACTGGAATTACATCAAACTTATAGACAACCATAACAAAGAGGCTCAGGTCTGTCCAGCTTTTCTGAACAGCTTAATGAGGCTTAATGAGGAACAAAACAGAAATGCAAGCTATATTGCAAACCAATGAAAAAGCCACCCAAGTACTACACAGAACAGAGTGACACATCCATGAGATATTCTCCAGTGAATACCTAAAGTAAAGGAGTGACTATGCAACAGCCAGTGTGTTTTCTAACGCAGCAGCTGCTATGAATTTTCCCTCCAACACACTTTTAAAATATTCCACCATTGCACATCTGTAGACAGTACACAGTTTTCAACACTGTCAAACAGACATCTGATTTCTGCTTAACTGCATTGTAGTGTAAATTTTTAATATCATCCTTTCAAAATAACCCTCCAATCATGAAGAGGAATTTACTGTACACAGAAATCTCCCAGTAAAAAGTATTACAGCATTTATTTGCATTGTTCAGATATAATTTCCCTTCAGTGAGTAGTTCACTGTATTGGTTTCAAGTGTTTTGTATTAGAATGGAAAAAATTTAAAAAAGGAACAAGACTTGCCAATGTCACATTCAACATTACTACACATCTGAAACAGATGAAAAATATAATAAATCCATACAGAAATGAGAGAGGAAATGGATGGGAAGTAATGCTCTTATAATCCAGATACTTGATAAACCATACTAATGAAATCCCACTGTGGCATATTAAGAGATGACAAAGAATATACCTAAAGCTAAGCAAGGATCTTTATACTGAATAAACTTAAATTCTTAAAACATATTATGTGTTACATGTTATGTGCAATACAGTTCAAGAGTGAACAACTTTTCACAAGAAATTATGACTAAAAAAGTCTATTATATTTCTTATGCAAAGTGAGTCCCATTTGGGGAAATAGAAGGAGAAGGAAATGACCAAAAATCTATGAATTATCAAACTGACACTCTTATATTTTAGCTAGTATTCCCCAGTATCTACAACTGCTTACAGTTCTTTGCTTCTCTTTATCAATCAAAGGTTCTTTATTCCTCTTTATCATAGTTTTAAGCAGTTTAGTATTTCATCCACCCCAGGAGAGAAGCAATTCAATTTCTAAAACCAATGGATTAATGCTATTTCCCTAGCAATAAGTTGCCAGATATATTACTGACATTTACATTGCATCAAAAAATACACAATATTTGATACACTACAGATGCAGCATGTGCTGTTTCACAGCTAGTGATATTGCTTGCTTCTGACTGGTGTCAAGTTCAAACCTGTGACCAAAAGGTTAAAAACCCCATATACATTATACTCACTACTATACATTATACTACTACTAGGAAAAGCAAGTTCTCTTTTGCTCTTTTTATTATGCTTTCATAAAGAAAACTTCTCTCTATCATGAAACAAATACATTGTACAAATTCATATCAGATTACAAAATCCTGTGTGAAATAAGGACCACCCTCCACCTTTCCCTCTGAGATACCTTCCATATATTAACATTTTTAATGCTTTTAATAGATCTGACAAAATGACAGACATCAGAAAAAAATCCCCTTTAATCATGAAGAATCTTTCTAACTATTCAAATTATAAATAAGAAAACTGAAATGTTCTTTCAGTATATATATGCTAAGTTAGGCTAGTACATCCTCCCCATTTCCAAAAGTAACACACATGTGCTAAGAAAACATTTGTTAACAGCAGGACAAATAAGGTGGAAGTAGAAAATGATTATATGAAAAAACACTTTTCCTCAATATATAAGTTAATGCAAAATGTGTATGGGGTATAGAGTCCTGCATTTAAACTGGAATGAAAAATACAAAGAATTTATACATCAATAACTACTTCTATCTGGAGAGAAATAAAAATGCTTAATATCCACATTTTCTTCCTTAAGACCTAAACAGTTTATCTCAATTTCCAGTAACAATGCATTTCCTTCACAGTGTTACAGCTGACAATTGGTGTTTGCCAGCCTTCACCAAGAGCAAGGCTGGGTTGTTACATCAGGACATACAGGAGGAACTTTCACTGAACCCCTGCATGCTTATTGCGTGGACTTAGAGGAACTATGGACTCCTAATGTTGCTGCTGAACATTTCTTTCTAGATCAGTAAAGCAAAAAGAAAAATTAACATTTAGATATGGCAACCTTTTCTAGGTAAGGGACAAAAAAATCCTCCACTTCACCACTTTTCACCCTCTTCTGCATTAGAACTATTTTTAAAACTCAGCTAGAGGTGATCAGTGTTGACAAAATTTATAATGATAATGCTCACACTTCTCCCCACACATTCTGATGTTCACCTAAATAAGCAGAGACTGTGAGAAAAATCATGGAGATTTTTGCTGTTGCTACTATTTAAGGTTAGCACTTTTTAGGAAGGTATTTAGTTACCAATACCACTTTGAGTGCTTAATTTTTTAAAATCATAGGAGAATGCCTAGTAGAAACAATGCCTGAAAAATACCTTTTAAAACTAAGTGCATTCTTTGGACATGTCCTTTTTAAACCCCAAGAACCCAGTTTTGTAAGAAGGTTGAAAGACCCAACTGATCACACTTAGCAGGAAACTAACTCAACTGTCCGATCACACAGATGTCCAAGAGTCTTAGGAAAAAAACCCAAGTGTTTTTGCACAGAACCAATGAAAACAACATCTGGTTTAATTTTTTTTTCCTTTCTGAAAGTAGAAGTTTAATCAGTTATGACTGTTCACATTTTTTTCACAGAAACACCAATCATATGTTTATTTATTTGACACTTTAGAACATTTAGAATACATTTAGAATACTTTCAAAAATTACCTTCCAAAAAGTGTTGCCCATTACAGACCTGAATTCTTAGAAAAAAATCACAGTGAAGCCTTCAGCATTAGCCTTTTTCAGGCCCAATTCTAGACCTCTTTTAACATTTTCACTCAACACCATTCTAGCTCTTGGCTCAGGTGAAAAACACTTACCTCCGCATATTTTGCCATAGAACTGGCTTCAATTGCGTACACTTTTCTAGCTCCAGCCTGCACTGCAAAAAATGAAAGGATTCCTGATCCGCAGCCAACATCTAGGACCACCTTGAAAACAAAAGTCAGACCATAAGAAACAAAATAATCAAAAAGCCACTTCCTGAAACCTTTTTCAAGTAACTAAATTTTCATAGCTGTACCCTGCATTTAGTAAGACTGGCATCATGCAAAAATATTACTGATTTAATTTGAAAAAGTGAAAAGGCTCATTAAAAAATAGCCTTAATCTGTATTTTAGCAGCAACAGCCTATTTTTAAAAGACTGTGGATTATTTTCATGTGTAAATACATGGTGAGGGTTTGGAAGAAATAGATTTTTTGTAACAAAGTTTCTTTAGGAGAAACATTTGAAAAACAAGAGAAGTCCGAATACACTGGGGAGGGAGGGAAGACATGACAATAATGATTCTGTGAAGGACTACAGAATTGTCTCCTTCTGAATGAAAAAAATCACTCCGTGATGTGGAAGTATCTTGGATAAAACCAAACTATGCATCTTTGTTCAAATATTCGTTCTGCTTGCTGACATTAGTATTAGATCTTTAATTTCACTGCTTGATGTGGTGTCTCTCAAAGGCCCTCAGTTAAACATAAATCTCAAAGCCTCATTTTCTCCAGCCGTCAGGTGGCTCACTTGTTGCAAGACAAAATGTTGACTGAAATGTTTCAAAGGGTTGAGAGGCTAACTGCTGGAGAAATGGTTAACATGATGTGACTGATGTCATCTTTGATGTAAAACTCAGTTTTATACTGCCCAACAGAATTAGGCTAATACCAGCACCTTGCTTTCTTAAAATTTTACTACCAGCTCTGAGAAACATCTGACAGCACAGTGCACCATTCAGGTTCCTCCTATGGGTTTGTACTTGGCTGAAAACAAGGAGTGACAGTTTTCCTGTCCCTGGGGCTGAAATTCTCACTAAATTTTGATCTAAGATATGAAATTCACAAGCCCATTAGGTGATTTAAGCCACCTGGAACTGGAACCTCCTGAGATTTAAAAGCACTTCAACCATGAAACCAACCTACAGCCCATATCCAATCTCGAGTCAAGAGTAGACAAGCTTAAATATAATACAGCTTAAGAGTAATACTGCAGCTTAGTACCACCAGCTACCCCCACTCTTTATTGCTTCTCTGCCCAAACTTCCAATATGATGCACATTGCTTACTAGCCTTTAAAAACACAAAGAGAAAATTTTATGTATTCAGACAGAATAGTTTTTACAGACATATGATCTCTTAGAATGAAGGGCACATTCCACTCTCCAGAATATACTTTTCTTGACATTTAGGTTATGTTTTAAAGAACGCAATCTAACACACATGGCCTGAATCTGTTGTAGATAATATGAATCTGTCTTACAGAAGTACTCCACTGCAAAATAAATTAACATGGCTTCTGATGTTGCACATAGTCTCAAGTTTGGCATAGAAGCCAGAACCTTGCCTTTAATAATTTTCTTTCCTAGTGAAACATTTTATTAAGCTCATTTTTTATATCACAGGTGACAGGCAGTTACAGATCCAGCTTTGTTTCTACGCTTTCACAGGTGTTCGAATATGCTCCTGTGCCCAGAAGAACCAGCTCTTCAGAACAGCAAGTGACAGTAAGTCTCAGTTAGGTAAGTAGGGAGGGAGAGAATGACCAGTCAAGGCCAATTTCATAGGCCTTCACAGGACTGACAGAAGGTTTGGTAGGCTACTTCTCAATACCCAATGGGAACCACAAATACAGTAATGCTTTCTCTCTCTGCATATGTGGAAAGCATAAGGAAGAGTCAACTCCTCAATTTCAACATGAAAAATCCAATGGCGAAGTATGGCTTTTTGCACCAGACCTAATTCTGATGCCATTTCTTACACTATACCTATGTCTACATCAGCACGTGGTACAGCTGTATTGGAACATTTTTTTTCTGCATGACTTACTAAGACTAACTCTAGTTTGATTTTCTTCTAGCTTAGTCCATTTCAGTTTCATCCAAAATTAATTCAGCTTGCTTACTCTGAGACCACTCCACAATATGAACTGAAGCACCCTGAGTGGCCATGACAGAAATTCACTTCTGAAGCTCACTCCTGACCCACATTAAGACTCTTATGAAGACAGAAACGAGCACAGCAAACTGAAGCAGCTGACACAGAGGTAGCATTTGTTCAGTAACTAGTGAAGCAAGGAGAAAAGGGGATCAAAAATTTTATATGAGACAGTGTCAGAATTGCTGGAGGCTGCACAACAAGGAACAGGCATGCTGTGTAAGACGTGCTAGATCAATAGCCCTTGGCACACCAGGGACCTTGATGCAGGACAGAACTTGTAATGGAAAACGTTGCTGTGTGGGTGCTGGGCTGCATGGAACGGCTGGTGGCTCTCCCTGAGACCGGGATCAGTGGTGACCTGTGGGGGAGGTGAGCACTGGCTGGGGAAAGCCAGCAGATATGAAGCAATGGGTGGAGAGGAGCAGACTGTCCATCATGGAGGCTGAACAGGACATAGTTGAGATCTTCACAGACACTTTTTAGAGGCAAAACCCCTGAACATCAACACCTGGCTGTGCAGCCGGTATCACAGACAGAAATTCAGCTTTTAAGAGTGCAGTATCTTCTTGAGGAATGAAGACTGCTGGAGAGAGACAGGACCATCTAAAAGAGCAGGGCAAGAGTATCTTTGCCATCAGTTTTCCAAACTAACATGGAGGGCTGAAAAACTAGGTACATGTTGCTGGAGGTCATCATAGCCTGAAGAGAAGGGAAGGCATGAGGGTACGTGTTCAGGAGACACCACAATGGAGGGTCCCCATGCACCCCTTGTAAAAGCAGCACAACAGGGGAGTCATCTGAGATGCATGTACACAAGCACACATAGCATGGGAAACAAAATGAGGAATCTGAAGTCCACGCACAGATGCACAGCTTTCATCTCACAGGGATTACAGACATGGTGGGATAGTTTGCACAGCTAATGCTGTGATGGATGGGTACAGGCTGTCAGACAGGACAGACTGGGGAGCTCAGGAGGAGGTATTGTACTCTATGCAAAGAATGACTCAAGGGCATGGAGTTTTGGGAATAGACAATGCGCTAGCTGAGAGTTTATGGGTAGGGATGAGAAGACAGGGTAGAGATACAGATATTATTGAGGTAGGCATCTGTTATAGACAACTTGATCAAGAAGAGGAGGGAACTGATGCCTTATGGAGGAAGCCTCATGATCATAGACCCTACTACTTACCAGGAAATTCAACCACCCCAGTTCCTACTGGATGGGTGGTATGGTGGGGCACAACCAATCCAGGAGATTTGTGGAGTGCCTTGATAATTTCCTGATAGTAGTGATCAATAAGCTGAGCAGGGGGAGCTGTTCTGCCGAATATGCTACCAACAAACATCCCCAGCCACTAGTGAGCGGATGACTGCTAGAAAGCAGCTTTGTAAAAAAAAAAAAAAGACACCTAAGGGTCCTCCTGCTGGACAACAAGCTGAATACGAGTCAGCACTTGCAGCCAAGAAGGCCAACTGCATACTGGGCTGTATTAGCAAGAGTGCAACCAGCAGAGGTCAGGGAAAGGCCATTTTTAAGATAGAGTTTGGAGAACTCGGCCCGGTTTTGATCTTTCCAGCACAAGACAGGCAATGACATATTGCAGAAAGTCCCATGGAGGCCCACCAAGATAATTAGGGGGCTGGAGGACATGACATAAAGACTTTTGTCAGTTTGTCTAGTTTCAACAAGAGGAGGCAAGGCTAATGGGAGAGCTTACTGCTGTCTTCATCTGCCTAATTGGAATTCAGAGAAAATTGAGACAGACTCTTCTTGAAGGAGACACAGACTGATGGGACAAGAGGCAATGGACACAAGTTGTTACACAAGGAACTCCAATACCTACAGTAAAACTGGGTTGTCAGATACTGGAATAGGTTGCCCTACAGAGTCTGTGGTACCTCTGTCCTTGGGTCCATTCAAAATGTAACTGGACAGACCTTAAGCAACCTGGTCTAGTTGGCCCTGCGTTCAGTAGGGGGGTGGACTAGAGATTTCCAGAGGTTCTTTCTGACCTAAATTACTTTAATCCAATGAACCTGCATTAGCATACCTTGCTCCCCAAGTGGCATTGCTGTTATCATTGGCATCTCCTACAGAAAGCTTTGCTCCCTCTAGATAGGTAAAGCATGCGAACAGTTGTAAGAGCAGTCATTAAGACAAAGTGCTGTGAAATAACAACGCGTGTTACTAGTACACTTTTTTTCTGAAAAGCAGAATATTAAAATAAATAACAGACAGATAGATATTGAGAGGAAAGGTGGTAGCTTGTATGTGCTCCAGTATTTATTCTGAAATGTGAATGCAGCTACTTCAGCAATTATCAGAAATCAGAGTCAGGGATAATCTACACCCTACCCTCCTGCCCACAGTTCAGTACTGCTCCTGCTTTCACCTACACAGATTAATAGCTTTCCTAATGTGAATTTAATGGTGATTACTCACATGTGCAAATATGCTTGTATGCTCCAGTACTTGCACAATTAGAGTCCTGAAAAGCACTTTTGAATAAAAGGGGCAGGGGGCAGAGGTCAGACAAGAAACAGAAACAACAGGGCGAACACATAAAACTAAAAGCAAAAATGTCAGATATCTACAATTTATAATTCAAAATTACTATGTATTAGCAAGATTATATACAGAAAATAGTATTTTTTTTAGCATATGCCTTTGCACGATGCGAATGGTTAATTTGTTTGATCTTTCATTCAGCATCAGTTGCTTTGCTTTTAAGTAAACTGTTCATAAATAGACTAGAATGAAAAAATTCAGACGGCTCAGAACCTAAGACTTATTTTCAAAAGAAGTAGAAATGTATCAGCCTTTACTCAGTTTGAAACAGCATTACACACTGCTACTGTAAAATTTAGTCATAAGCCCTTTTTTTTAGTATAACCAGTTAAAACACTTTGAACTTCCCCGTTTGGCTCTATAACAATTCAAAATCTGAGACAAAGTTTTACTGAAAAAAATAATAGTGAAAGCTCTAAGGCGACTCCTTCTAAGAGTAAATATAAAGGAGTATATCCTGGTAAGAATTACCATATTAACGTCATGAATCCAGCCTCAGATTCATTAAATTCTGAATGACTTCTCATTATTCTTGTAAGCTTTAATAGACATAAATGGTCAACCCAAACACTACTCCTAGTTTGTCCTAAAGTAGCTTACCTCTGACAGAGTGTTTGAACTTATCACCAAGAACCCTCTCAAAGGGTCCAGAATTAATTTTGTCCAGCACAACTCTGATAACCTGCTGCACTTTCTCATACAGATATTTTTTCAAAAACAAAGCCTACAATAAGAAAAAAAATATACTTTATCACCAGATATTCCTTCACTATAGGCAAAAACATTTGTATAATAAATCACTACAGAGTTTTAGGGAAGGAGGCAGCAAAGGTAGAGAAATATATTGGGGGATGCAGAGTACGTAGGAAACAGTAAGACAAATAGCAATTGAATAAACTTTTTCCAATAATGGAGGTATTAAAATAATTATGTCCTTTTTGCCTTTGTTACCTGCTAACTGCAATCATTAAAGGTTTCTGCCTGCCATATGGTTTCTGGATGTAGGATAAATATAGCTGCCGTATTTCCAACAGATCAATTCTCAGCACAATAGGCTTCTCGGGTTCATGGGAAAGCGTTTTGCCACAATATAGGCAGTTCAATTTTTTCAGTTACATTTATTCTGAAAATTGCTATTTCTCAACAGAATCAGGAAAAAGAGAGATCATTTTCTAGGTGGGTGGTCACCAACACCCAGCCTGTAATAGTCTTACTATTAGGTAAGCTGAAGAGAAGCCAAGGCACCTCCAACAGTTGGGAAAATAAATAAACCAAGAGCAAAAGCAAGCAAGCTGTACTATTGCACAGCAGCAAGATCTCCTACAGAGGCAAAGAGTATGCAAAACCTGAATTCCTTACCGCAGGCACAAAAATGGAACGGATATGTAACCTCAGAGAGAAATCTGCCTTTTGCATTATAACGTGGTAGCATCCTATTTGGCAAGAAACCAATGGCAAATAAAATCCTCTCTCTGCTGTTTCTTTCACCATATACTCAAGTTACATATTCCAGTACAAAATTTAGTCCATTAGTGATACAGTAGCTCCACTTACACAGATGGTATCATCCAATACATGTGGTATTTGGGGTATTTGGGCTTTGGGGTTTGATTCCGCTGCCTATAGCAAACTGGAGCAGCCCTGTGCATTCGACTAGTTTACTAACCTTATTGAATTAAATAGGAGAGGAGAATTGTCTCAGGCCTGAAAGAAATTACAGAAGCCGAAACCTATTTGTTTCATTTCTATAAAGTTCTTTTTTATTTCTATGAAAGTAAAGAGTTAAGTGTAGTTTTTAAAGCAGCACAGTTTACCTAAATTGCATGGCAAAGAAAAATTATCAGCTGCACTTGAATTTATTACCATACTTTATTAATAGTTAAAACATAATAATCTTAAAACAATTCAGATAAATTTCACACAACTCTCTTCATTTTGGTCATAAATATGCTACACATTTAAAGGGAAATGTTTAGTTTGGTATTTCGTTAGATGTTATTATAGATTCTTTTCTGTGATGTAGTAAAGCCAGTTGTGCTGGTGTGAGTTGAAGTCAGAGGCTCCTTTTAAAAGAAAGTGCAGACAGAAAGATGAGATAAAGGAATGGAAAAGAAGTGAAGACAAAAAAATGACAACAAGGTAAAAAAAAATCAAATCATTGCAGCTTTATTTTCTCTATCATTTTTGTTTGCAGTCTGCTGCTGAAACATCATAAACAGAGCTCACATCATCTCAGCTGAGACCTAGAAAACTTTCCTGCTAGGCTTCTGCTTACAAACTGCCCATTTGCTTACAGAAGGTCACATGTAGTTTAATATTTTTTGCTGTTTTTTATTATTTTATTAAGAGAAGTGAGCAGTGTCACATCAAGATATGCAGATGACACAAAGTCAAGTAATTAAAGAGCACAGAGAAACAGCAAAGGTGGGTCACTGGACAGTGCACAGGTAAATTAAACTCAGTGCTGATTAATATAACTTTGTGGAAAATATGAACTGTTCATGTACCAAGCTAGCTCTAAATGAATCATCAACATCATCAACAAAGACCCTAGACACCATTATAATTTGTTTGGTGAAGATCAATGCTCAATGGACAGATGCAGTCCCAAGAAAAGTCGTCAAGATTTATGAGAAGTACAGTAAAGAATAACCAGGAAGTTAGAATTCTGCAATACAAATCAATTGTATGGCATTGTCTACACTACCATGCATAACTCCAGCCAATCCTTCTCAAAACAGGTGCTGCAGAATTAACGGTGACATTGAGAAAGAGGGCAAGAATGAGAACAGGGCATGTGCCATTTCTTCATACAGAAAAAGACAGAGAGGACGGAGAACACTGACCTCAGAAGCAAGACTACATAAGAAGAGACAACAAAAATTGATGCAATGAAGGAATGATATAAAAAAACATTAGAATTTCGATCCTCCTTTGCCTCACAACATAAAAGCAAAATGACAGAATTGGAAAGCTGATAAATCAAAAATCTTACTAAAGGAGATACTTTTCTGCATAACATGATTGTGTCATCGAGTTTGTTGTATTAATGGTGGAATCAGATGTGTGCACGGCAACTGGTCCTGAAGAGGGTCACAAAGTCTCTAGTTGGTGTGACTACTCGCAATGGGAAAAAAGTAAGTAAAAAACCATTGTAAAATATACTAGCCCTATGGTCTGCATTTCAAGGAGCCTAAAAAAATGAAATTAGAAAACGACTGAATCTGTGCTGGGAGGCAGATTATTGTACATCTCCCCATGTAAATTTTCTTTTGTCTTTTGCTGAAATATCTAGTTTGGACAATGTGAGAGGCAGAGAACTAGATAAAGAAGTAATAATCATTGTTATATTTATTACAGTACTCTTCAAGATCTATATACCTATTTTGGAGAGAAGTTTGGCATCTGAAGTTGTAAATTCCTGCATTTTTTCCAAATCTTTGCCTTGTACAAATGGAATCACAGCAGCCACTTTATGTGCTTGCTCAGTTTGTAATGACTGTGGGATGCAAAAACATTCAGTGTAGACCTCCATGAAAGACACATAAACTAGAATACCTTTGCAGGTATTTGCAAGAGACTGTACGACAGAATAGCAAATACACAGCCAACAGTTAAGATAAGGAAACTAATATTGCATATGAGATGCAAAATGACAAATGGGAGTCGTAACAGCCCAGAACATCAAGAAACATATATATGTAGGTTCCCAGATCGTCCGCAGAAGACAGCAGAGGAATTTGTGGCTCATGTTTGGATCCATGTTTGGCGCCATTCATGCTGGGGATATACTATCACCATTATGCACTGTCATCCATGTGCTTGACAATAACATCAATAATATAAAGCACACATGAATTAGTGTATTCAAGCACAAAGTCTGAGGTGAGAAAAAGCTCCAGTCTCATCACTGTTGCTCTACGGGGTATGTTGACGTTTAGAGCTTAAGCAGCATACTGGAATGTTTAAGACTCTTAAAAGAGCTTACCTTGTCTGTAAAATCTATATGGTTCTGTAGGATAGCTCTGTGATAAGTGGCCGTCCTCACAAAATCCTGCATCATATTCTGTTGTTGAGACAGACAACCATAAAACTAAAAGGAAAGGAGGAGAGGAAAAACAGAAAAAAGATAAAGCTCATCTTCTATCAATCTTACTTTAAATTACTTGGTACTTAAATTACCAAGGTCCTGACCATCCTCTGAATAAACCTAAGCTACCTTTCTAACTGACCTGGTGACTGAGGTCAAGCAAACAGAAACTTAGATTTCACAAACTGGCACTGGAGTTTCATTACCTGAAAATACTGAGCAGCGGATGCTTCATCCGTTCGCTGACTGAACACAGAGTTCTCCTTCTTTTGGCTACGGCATCTCTTTAATGCATTTGAAAATGTGTTGTATTCTGGAAAAGAAAAAGAGAAAAGACAGAATGTAGCAAAACATAAGGATAGTAAATTAAGATAAATATCCAATGACAAGATAAGAATACATTGTCACACTTTGAGAGGAAATGCTTCATTTGGCTTCCAGTGTTCATAAATACACAAATGTGGACAGCATTGCAAGATTTTAAGAAGCACATGGATGCATGCAACAGTGCTGTCAAGTATTCTCCATTCAGGTTAGCTAACTCCTGCAAATATGTGTGATGGTGAACTCTAACAGAGGAGTGGCTAAACATAACCCTCAACCTACTATTTTGGGTTAATGTACACAAACCCAAGCTCCACACAGAGAACCACCTAGGGTTACTGTGAAACACATAGATTTGAGTGAGGAGGGTTACAATCCAGAATAAAACACTCAAACTGAATTGGCTTAAAAAGCCAGGCTGAGGACCATGTATCTTCCTTTAAAAGCAGTCTAGTTAAAAAGCTCAGTTACAGCCCTTTGCCTGCTGTGAACAAGATCACTTATGACATTAGGTAAGTAACAGGCTGTCCTGGTTTCGGCTGGGATAGAGTTAATTTTCTTCCTAGCAGCTGGCATAGTGCTGTGCTTTAGCTTTAGGACGAGAAGAATCTTTGACAACACACTGAGGTTTTAGTTCTTGCCAAGTAGTGCCTAGACTAAGTCAAGGCCTTTTCAGCTTCCCATGCTCTGCCAGGGGCACAAGAAGCTGGGAGGGGGCAGAACCAGGATGTCATTGCCCAGTATATAAACTGGGGGGAGCTGGCTAGCGGGCTGGGCTTCAGTCAGTGGCGGTGAGCATCACCTGTTTTGTATATTCTATTATCATTATTATAATTTTCTTTTCCTTTGCAGTCCTATTAAACTGTCTTTATCTCAACCCACAGGCTTTACTTTTTTTTCCTGATTCTCTCCCCCATCCCACCAAAGAGCGGGGAGGAGTGAGCAGCTGCGTGGCACTTATTTGCCAACTGGGCTTAAACCACAACACAGGAAAAATCATGTGGACCTAAAAAACAAATAACCGTTCACACAAGGGCTTTTGTCTCCATCTTTTAAGCTCAAATCAACCTCCCAAGCATAAAGTAATTCCTTGATGTCCAAAAGAAAGGCACATGCCATTAAGTGCAGAAAGTCTCTAGAAAAAGCACTGTAAGGAAAAACTGCCAGGGGAGAAGCATAGATGACAACCAAAAAAATTGGGGATGGAAGTCTTGCATCTTCTGTTCATACAAAGACAAGAGAAGATAGAGAAATCAGACAGCACCACACTAATAATTTGCTGAATCAGAGAAACAGGAAACTCCTACAACAGTTCACAGATTTTCAAATAAAAATAGCATTTGCCTGAAGCGTGTAATTGTGCACTAGGAAGTACTAGTACTTGCTAAGTGCTGTAATCATTTGGAGATAATTCGATAATTCAATACTTCAAATGGCCTTTGAAACAAAGGGACTGGAGATAACAGAAACAAATAATTAGTAAAATTCTCAAAATAGTAACCAAGGACAATTTCCCTCATCATTTCAGGAAATTCTGAAATCCTCAAAACAGAGATTTAGTTGTGCTGATCCTTTACTACTGCAGAAAGCTGGCATAACCAAAAGGGAAGAGACATAAAAGATAGTAACTGCCTTTCCCTCTAGCTTTGGAAATCAGGACAAGCTCAATGTCAGGCTGTTTGGAATGAAAACAAAGACCCATGCTTACACAACCCAACACAAGCACGGTTGCTGTGAAGTTATCTTTAATGGGCCAAAAAAGTATTTTTGAGCAGGGTCTTGAGAGAGAGATCCTCAGTAGAAATTTTAAATTCTTGGAAAAAGTATACAATAAAGACAGCATAGAATTCATCAAAAGCATCACAAATTGCTATTATTGTTATCCAAACTTTTCAGTCTTTATATAGCTAGAAATCACTAAAACTGGAAAACGATGGAAAAAGCTCCATCTTTGGGGGAGTCATGTATTTGTTCACCATAAGAATTTCATACTGAAAATGTGACAGACAGCCATGCTTCCTCAGGGAAGCCCAAATAAATTGAGGGCACAGCCCCTTGAACCTCTGGTCTACCCCACATAAAGCCCACTTGTAAGTGTCCAGAGTTCAAGCCATTTCTCTCAGCTGAAAATTAAGAGCAGTCTAATGTATGCAATGAAATAATTTTGTTGAAAGTCTGGAACAATAGCTCTAAGTAGCACCACAGCATTAGTTTGCTGTGAATGAACAGGTGAGTTTAACCTTACGCTAGCAGAAGACTGCAAGGGTGGCAGAAATTGTAAAACACAACTCACCAGCTTAGTCAAATGCACTTCACATGCTGAGGAAATCTACTAGAGAGCTGACCTGTTTCCACTTTGCAGAATATTCCCATGTAATTCCCAGGTGAGAGAAAGTCCCACTTTGTTACTTCTGGCCTGTCAGCTCCAGTGGGAAGAAGATACCACATTCAACAGCTGAATTTGGGGTGATATGGGGATCTCAAAATAATGAAATTATTCCAGAAGTAATTGTAAGTTACCAGGAAAATATACAAACGTCATCAACATGCCCTTTTCACTCCCACACAGGGATGATGGTCAGAATGGAACAGTAAGTGACTGGATCATGAGTACAAAGAGTGGCCCAAATTACAGACAATGCAAATTTTCTGATGGAAGATGCAGAAATGAGCTTAAAACATCAGTCCCTCTGTTCTTTCTCTGTATGAAGAGACAACACCAGAAAAAAGTCTGACCCTGGACAGTGAAGATTTTTTTCCAGGCAATCATCCATTGTCTTAAGCTTCTCCCATTTTTTTTTTTTTTTCCCTCTATCTGAAGGTACGAGATAATGCTACAGATTCAGTGACATGTTTGACTTCTTTCTTTAGTGACTCTTCACACATTACTTTCATACCTCTACAGAGACTTTTTGGTAGCTCAGAACATCATCTTTGGTGTCTTTGATGTCCAGGACTGTGAATGGATTTCAAAACCACAACACTGTAAGAAGAACTGGAAAAGCTTGCCTAGAGAGGTTATGATGTAGTTTTTACCCTTGGAAGTTTTGAAAACATAACTGTACAAAGCTCTGAGCAACCTGGGGCTGAACATGCTTTGCAAAGGAGGCTTGACCAGATGACTATATGAGTTCTCTTCCAATTGAATTATTCTTTGATTCTATGAAAAAAAGTACAATTTCCTTGTGACACAGTAATTCTTTACATCTTTACAGGATGTTTGCTGCTGGAGCTCTCCAGAGTGCTGGCAAATTACAAAACTTTTACTCACTGAGTTGAAGGGTAGATCAAAGAAAGAACAAGAGGTTGATGGAGTTCCCCCACAGTCTTTCATAACAGACTTCAGATGCCCTTAAAGTTTTCCTAACAGAGTACCTGCAAAATCGCAAGAGGCTCTGGCAGACTACAGAGAAGAAAAATGTCTCGTTTCATTCATCAAGAAAAATACCCAGTTAAAATCTTCTCTATTAGATGGCAGTAAAGATTCAGCAATAAAAATAGGAACAGCATTAGATCTAATACATCTCAGTTTTCACAAACTTTAAATCCCAACTCCACATTCTACACATTCATCAGTGGCTAACACTGTGAGAAAAGACATTTGAGTATAAAAAAAGAAATATACATTTAGTTGCTGTGGTTGGATGGGAAGTAAAAAGCACACTCTAGTGAAAAAAGCAACATCAACCAAGAGCACTGGTTTACAACTCATCCATGAAAACTTAAAGAAAACTTTGAAAAATCCTCATAGCTTTTTCTGATCCTGCACTGACTGAATAAATGTACTGCGAAATGTCACTTTACAGTATAAATTTGCTTCTCTTTTCTTCTTCTCATCTGTTCAGTGGATGTTAGTTTATCCTCAACATTTATAAATATAACATTCACCAAAAATCTTTTAGTTGCTTCTACTTAGTATTTGAGGTAAATTATAGCTAAATAGCTACAAACTAAAGATCAGGTTTTAAGGGAGGAATTACTGTTGCAGATTTGAATTTGGGTTTTTTTCTTCTTTTGAATGCAAACAGTCAAAGGATTCTAAAGGGAAATCTCTTAGGGAATAAAAATTACCTAGGAATTATTCATAACAATTGCTACCAGTTTCAAATATTGCCTGAGAGTTCAGATACACATTCATTCATGTGAAAAGGAAAAGTGCCAAATAATAAATCTTTAGCATCTAATATAGAAAAATTGAATTACTGTGAACACAAAAAACCACAAAAAATAAATTCAAAAGTAAGTAACATTGAAGCTTTAAGAAATTATCGCACATAAGAACCCTGTATCATAAAGAGAAACAGGTTTGTCTTTCTTTGGCATGGACAAGGAACACCATGTTTCTTCCTTTTTCCCAGAAGAAAGAAAAGAATTTATCTCAAGTCTGTTTTCTTCCAGCAATTCTATTTTCTATATCCAAAACCAATTTACAATAGCCTGTCTTCTCTGCATTTGATTCTGTATGCAAATACACTAAGCTGTTCTCTTCCTATATTTTCTGTAAAGGAACTTCTCTTCTTATTAGCCAGTACCTCATCCTGCTTGTGATATGAAATATGGCTTTATCTGCATATTGATCAAGGTTCCTAAAATTAAATTTCATTTTGATCTTCCTAAGAATCTGGGAACTTAAACTGTCATATGTAGACATATCTCCAGATCTTGGCTTTTATGAAAACGAGTTTCTTCACCAGGAGTCAACCATATAGAACTGAAAGTCAATAAAATATGTTCCAAGAACAGCCAAGGAATATTTTTTGTTAATCCTCAGCCCTGTATTTTTCATCAAGGTTCTAGCACTCAGTATATCTTTTCCTTTGACACTGTAAGGAATTGTCATCTCAGTGAACAATCAGGTAGGCTCTTTACATCTTCTATCATCTTTTTAAAAGCAAACTCAAGTATAATGCTTTTTTACCAAAGGGTGTCGCCTAGTAATCTGAGTGTAGTGTTTCAAACATCACCTCTTCAAGAGTCTTCTATCCAGTCCTGAGAGAATCCTTCTATTACATTGAAAAAATCATGCAGACTTTTTGCTTATTTGTTCATCTCTAAAGAAAAAGATCCTGCTTGCTTACAAAATTTTCTGGGTTATCAGGGGTTATACTTAAACAAAATTAATCTATCATATAAAATCCAAAAATAATGTGCTTGGGGGAGGGGGAAGGAAAGCGCAAGTGATTCTTAGTGAAGTGCTTCTTTATGTTATGCACAGCTATCTTCTTTCACCCTCAAAACTCCTTCTTTTGCTTTATTCTCTGAAAAAACTGCAAATTGAGAAGATGGTTGTGACTCTTCTTGAATGGTTTTGGCTGTCTTCAGAGAAGTAACTTAAATTTTCGTTGACTGAAAAACAAATCCATGTGCCCCCCCCCACCCTACCACTTAAATCAATCTATAGTTTTCCATTAGCAGGTTGAAAAAAATCTCAAAACTTTACAAGTGTTATAGCCATGATTCAAGAGTGGCAAATTAATGAATCAAGGCTTTAAAATGTAACTCTTACAGTGCATTTACTCTTTCCCATGCATTGTAAAACCTCCAATAACTACCCCAACAAGACAGACCTAATGCTCTTGAGGACAGAGGTAAGCAGACATATTTATTGCCTTTCATCTATACATTTTCAGTATCTCAAGTCCCTGCTCAACTCAAAACTCCCCCAAACCCCACAGATCTCTCTCTTTCAAGGAGCCTCATCTGGATGTAGTTCTGAAAATAATGGAAAATATTGGAATGAAGACACTATGAGTATGTAGCCTAATCTAGTTTGTATTAGCTAATCCAGACACTAGTTTATTTCCAGCAGAGTGGAATAGGGTGCAAAAGTTGCCCAAGTGCTGTGTGCACCTAAAGACCTGCAGTCACTGCAGTAAGTACAACACAGCACTTAACTTCTGTGCATTTTACCTGCTGAAATAAACTGGTTTTAAAACACCTGTATTTTTAACTGGATCAAAAGTCCTTATTAAACTCTTTGATGTGAATTGAACCTTGTGTTCTATGGTCCATAACATAGAAAATAATTAAATCCAGAAAGTCAAATTGTCTCTGTTTTAAAAGTCAAAAAGAAACTTGGAAAGTGATTTAAATTCATTAGGCATTCTTCAGTAGCCACCTGTGCTCAAGCTCTTACTTCACAACGACATCTCTTTCCAGTAAGAGGTACGCTTCCTCACATTTATTGTACAACATGTGATAAAAACATTCATGCAGGCAGCTAGCAGGAAACAGCAAAAAAAGCCTCTTTCATGTTCTAGAGTACCCCATAATAAACACTTCTTTGAGTAGAACTCATCTTACAGAATGAATTATTAGCTTTCAGAAGAAAACCGTCACTTTCTCCTTTTTTCTTAGCCACTGAGAAGGCAAGGAAAACTCCCACTCTCGTAAGCTGAAGTGCTTTCACAAGGATCTTGTTGATGAAATTAAAAAAAAATATGCCCTGCAAATAATTTCAAAGAACATAAAAAATGTAACTCTCAGACATTTTCTTTGACAGCCAGGCTTGTTAGGATTTTTATTTATTTCTCATTCCCTCCCCCCCCCCCTTTTTTTTTTCCCAAATAAAATCTGAAAACAGAAATTCATTTGAAAACTTTACCTTAACAGAAAGCTGTATCTTGCTGAAAAATGGAGGCATTTGGCTGTAAAGTTTTGACTAGCTGTCGTGGTTTAACCGGACTGGTCCAAGGGCTACTGCATGCACTATCTCCCGTTTAATTTGTTCAAAGGCTTGTCGTTGTTCAGGGCCCCATTTGAAATCATTCTTCTTCCGGGTCACTTGGTAGAGAGGGCTTACAATCTGGCTGTAATTTGGAATATGCATTCTCCAAAAACCCACAACGCCCAAGAAAGCTTGTGTTTCCTTTTTGCTAGTTGGTGGAGACATGGCTGTTATTTTGTTGATCACATCCATTGGAATCTGATGACGTCCATCTTGCCATTTGACTCCTAAAAACTGGATCTCCTGTGCAGGTCCTTTGACTTTACTTTGTTTTATAGCAAAACCGGCCTTCAGAAGGATTTGGACTATTTTCTTCCCTTTCTCAAAAACTTCTTCTGCTGTATTGCCCCACACAATGATGTCATCAATATATTGCAGATGTTCTGGAGCATTACCCTGTTCCAGTGTTGTCTGGATCAGTCCATGGCAAATGGTAGGGCTGTGTTTCCACCCCTGGGGCAGTCGATTCCAGGTGTACTGGATGCCCCTCCAAGTAAAGGCAAACTGTGGCTTGCACTCTGCTGCCAAAGGGATTGAAAAGAAAGCATTTGCAATATCAATTGTGGCATACCACTTGGCTGCCTTTGACTCCAGTTCATATTGAAGCTCTAGCATGTCTGGCACGGCAGCACTCAGCGATGGCGTAACTTCATTCAGGCCACGATAGTCTACTGTCAGTCTCCACTCTCCATCAGACTTTCTCACTGGCCATATGGTTAAAGGGTGATCGAGTCTTGCTGATCACTCCTTGGCTCTCCAGTCGACGGAATCAGCTTATGGATGGGAATCAGGGAGTTTCGGTTGGTGCGATATTGCCGCCTGTGCACTGTTGTGGTGGCAATCGGCACTTGTTGTTCTTCAACACTCAGCAACCCCACAACTGAAGGGTCCTTTGAGAGACCAGGCAAGGTAGACAGCTGCTTAATTTCTTCTGCCTCCAATGCAGCTATACCAAAAGCCCACCGGTACCCTTTTGGGTCCTTGAAATACCCTCTCCTGAGGTAGTCTATGCCCAGGATGCACGGAGCATCTGGCCCAGTCACAATGGGGTGCTTTTGCCACTCGTTCCCGGTTAGGCTCACTTTGGCCTCCAACACAGTCAGCTCTTGAGATCCCCCTGTCACTCCAGAAATACAAATGGATTCTGCCCCTATATGGCTTGATGGCATTAGAGTACACTGTGCACCGGTGTCTACTAGAGCTCTATACTTCTGTGGGTCTGACGTGCCAGACCATTGAATCCACACAGTCCAGTAAACCCGGTTGTCCCTTTCCTCCACCTGGCTGGAGGCAGGGCCCCTCTAATCCTGGTCACTGTTGCTCATCGTTTGTGTGTATGAGTCAGAAATTCCTTGTCGTGGTTTAACCCGGCTGGCAACTAAGCACCATGCAGCCGCTCGCTCACTCCCCCCCCTCCCTCAGTGGGATGGGGGAGAGAATTGGAAAGAAAATAAAAGGTTAGAGCCGAGGGCTGAGATAAAGACAGTTTAATGAGAGAAAATAATAATAATAATAATAATAATAATAATAATGGTAAGAAAATATACAGAATATATAAAACAAGTGATGCACAATGCAATGGCTCACCACCCGCTGACCGATGCCCAGCCTGTCCCGAGCAGCGATCACTCCCCCCGAGCCGCGATCACACAGCCCGAGCTGCGACCACCCTGCCCGCGACCGACCGATCCACTAACCCCCCCCGAGCATGACGTTATATGGTATGGAATAGCTCTTTGGACAATTGGGGTCCTAGCTGTGCTGTACTCCCAGCTTGTTATGCACCTGGCTGAGCAGGAGAAGCTCAAAAAGTCCTTGAGCAGTCTGAGCACTGCTTGGCAACAACTGAAAACATCAGCGTGTTATCAACATTCTTCTAGTACTAAATCCAAAGCACAGCACTATGCTAGCTTCTGTGAAGAAAATTAACTCTATCCCAGCCGAAACCAGGACATTCCTTCATCACAATCAGAATTAAGATCAGCCCTCCTATTTTGTCTGAAAAAACTACAGTCTGCCCAGTCTCTGGAAATTGGAGCAACAAGTTTCTTGGAAGAGCCCCCTTTTGTGTTTGTTTTTCTTTGCAACTCACGTACTCGTGACTCTAGGACCGAGGTAGGTTTTCCATCCCATTTCCTCATGTCCTCTCCATGGTCACGCAGGTAAAACCATAGAGTGCCCCGTGGTGTGTACCCTCGATATTCTTTTTCTTGAGCAGAAGGGCGCTTACTTCTGATGGCTGAGATACTGGTCTGTACAGGAGGGGAGTAGGGCATACGCTTTTTGAGTCGTTCAAACTTCCGGGACAGTTTCTCCACAGCCGAAACAAAGGGGGAAGAGATACTTTCTTCATATTCCCGGAGCTGGCCGGCCACTTCATCCACTGTTGGTCCCCGTCCAGCTTCCCAGCTCAGCATTGCCCATGTGTTGGCAAATGATGTTGGTGTGCTCCGTAACAACTTCCACCACATGGGTCATGTGCACTGGACACTATCTGGATCTTTGGGCAGCTGGTCATTGTCCAGGTCACTATAAATCACCTCCAGGACAGCCAATTCCCTCAGGTACTGGATGCCTTTCTCCACAGTGGTCCATTTACCTGGGCGATATATGACATCTTCCTTGAAGGGATATCTTTCTTTCAGATAGCCTAGACGCCTCCAGAGACTGAGGATTTGTGCCCCTTTTCCAATTGCTTTGTCAATGCCCCCTTCCCTAGAAAGGGATCCTAGTTGCTTGGCTTCCTTACCCTCGAGTTCCAGGCTGTTGGCACCATTATCCCAGCATCGGAGTAACCAGGTGACAATGTGCTCACCTGGACGACAGCTGAAATCTTTTCGGATATCTCGCAGCTCACTCAAGGATAGGGATCTGGTGGTTTCTGTCTCGTTTACGAGCTCTTCCTCCTCCCCTTGTGATGGCCCCGCTTTTTCATCCTCCCTTTCTAAACGAGTTGACTTTCGCTTCCAAGATTTCTTCTTTTGTATAGGGGCAACTGATACTGGCACGGGTTGGTTCCCTGGTTCAGCCGCAGTGCCTGCGGCCTGGGTTGGAGTAGCTGCAGTGCACATCACTGGGGTTGGAGTAGCTGCAGTGGCTGTGGCCTTATCATCAGATCCAGAGACTTTCTGTTCCCTTTGGATGTATTGAATCGTGTTGAATAGGGCTCGGTAAGCATGGGCCAGGCCCCAGCACATTGCAGTGATTTGTGTTTGCTTAGAATTGCCAGGGTGACAGCATACCTTTTCCAAATATTCTACCAGTTTTTCAGGATTCTGCACTTGTTCAGGAGTGAATTTCCAAAACACTGGAGGTGCTCATCGTTCTAGGCATTTACCCATACTACCCCAAATACCCTGCCACTCATAACTATCCAGCCCTGGGGCAGACATCTGGATGGTATTATTAAATTGCTTACTAACTTTGGACAAAACTGAAACGATATTCCAAATAGATATCAATAGATATATCTTAACTATCCAAGGATGTTCAAGATACTGAAAAGTTATTGTAACGAAGGAGGAAACATCATCAAAGAAGGCAGAAAAAGTGCCATTCTGTATTTCCTCCAGAACAAACTTTTCAGAGTCCAATGTATTAATTGCTAATATTCCCCGCAAGGTGGTACCCAAAGTGCAGAAAAGACTTCGACATGAAACCCAAATACCAGATAAAGCTCAAGGTCATTGTTTTAATAACAAGTTTCCCAAGCAAAACATGTTTAGTCACCGCAGAGCATAACAAACTGCAAAAACCAACACCAACTTTTAACAAGTACAGCAAAGGAGGGAGCATGGTGCAGATCGGATAAACTAAGATCGAGAACAAAGGAATCAAATCACGACCCACAACTGTTTAACAGATATAAATTCCTTAATATTCTCTGGTTACTCTGTTGTTATCTCAAGCCCTTCAGCCCCATGTTGGGCGCCAAAAAGGACTGTTGTGGTTTAACCCGGCTGGCAACTCAGCACCACGCAGCCGCTCGCTCACTCCCCCCCCTCCCTCAGTGGGATGGGGGAGAGAATCGGGAAGGAGAAAACGGTTAGAGCCGAGGGCTGAGATAAAGACAGTTTAATAAGAGAAAATAATAATAATAGTAATAATGAGAATGATAACAAAATATACAGAATATACAAAACGAATGATGCACAATGCAATTGCTCACCACCCACCGACCGATGCCCAGCCCGTCCCCAGCAGCGATCAGTACCCGAGCAGCGATCACTCTCCCCACGACCGACCGACCGACTAAACCCCCCTGAGCATGACATTATATGGTATGGAATAGCTCTTTGGACAGTTTGGGTCCTAGCTGTGCTGTACTCCCAGCTTGTTATGCACCTGGCTGAGCAGGAGAAGCTCAAAAAGTCCTTGAGCAGTCTGAGCACTGCTTGGCAACAACTAAAAACATCAGCGTGTTATCAACATTCTTCTAGCACTAAATCCAAAGCACAGCACTATGCTAGCTTCTGTGAAGGAAATTAACTCTATCCCAGCCAAAACCAGGACACTAGCTATGCACCTCAGCTAACATCTTCTGTTGGACATTAAACCCATGCTAATCAATTATATGGTTCAATAATTTGTCAGAGATATTCTGCAGATTTTACAGCACAGATAGCCTAAAACATGAACTGTGTAGAAACTAAATAAAGGCCAGTCAAAACTGATTCCTGTGATCGAAGATAACAGGAACATCCTTCCAAAGAGCCCTGCTTCTGGTGTCTGTTTCGCACTACTACCTTACCAAAAAGGAAAGTAGAAGTCCCAGGCCCCTGTAGCACTTTCCACAGGCATATTCATACTCCATTCTAGGTAAATTGTCACACAAATGGCTGCACTCTACATAAGCAGGACTGCTGTACTGATTCTTCTTTACAAAATGCTTATCCTCGCAGCAGAAGACGCAGACACACAAACACAAGCTATTAACATAGTGCACCTCACCCATCTGCTCAAAGCAGATGGAGTCTCTCACTATTCCAAAGGGGAAGAGGGTGGAGTAGGAACAAAAAAAAAAAAAAAAAAAAAGGCTCCAGTAATAAACCTGGATGGTTATTGGGAGAGAAGGAGAAAAAACCTCCAAACTAACATACACAGGCTAAGGTAAAGAAAACTCAGTGATGAATAAAAGCTCACAAACTCCACACAGCAGCAATCCAAAATAATGCTACTTGCAATAAATAATTAAATAAATGTATTTTACCAACAGCTGTTAGATTTTTCTGGAAGATTAGCATAACAGCCACGGAGAAGCGCTACTCCCACATTATTTTGCATTATTTGCTTCAGACTCCTATTAAAATGCAGTACCTACATTAAGCTGTAAATTTGGCCTGTAACTGATGAGAGGTATACAGTCGTAACTTTGACCATGTTTGAAAAAATGAATGGAAATAAGTCCATAACTTATCACAAGACTGTATTAAATGATCAGGCAGGTCAGGCTGTCTCCTGTTAACAAGAGAGACAGTCTTCCATTTGGAACAACAGAATTCCAAAGAATCCAAATAATAAAATGTAGTAAAAATATAGTAAGCATATCAAGGCCAGATTACTATCCAAGATGTCTGAAGTTGAAGCATTATTTCCAAATGAGGAAGAAAAACTTTTTGCTTCTATTCAGTTTTAAGTATTAGACAGTGACACCTATTACAAGTATCCTAGTAAAATTCCGACAGCATTTACCACAAAAACACAAAAGAAAAAGCTCACAGAAATCGTTGGATTTGCACCAGCTTGACAATATTTATCCAAAATATTTTTCTCTTTATGTCATACCTTTCATCCAGTGATACAGCTTTTCACTGCCATAAACACAGCAGATTAGATTAATGGGACTCTGTTCATTTTAACAACTCATTTACTAGTATTTCAATCTGCTCTAGATCATTTTGTTGTGAACATTACTGAATATTAAATCACAATCTGCAGACTAGGTCACTTACCACAACACTACTTTGTAAGTGAATTTCTGCAGCCTTCTTTCAAACTTTTTTTATGAGTCTGGATTCAGGAATGATTTTGTCCCAAACACGCTAGTGGGTGAATCATTTCATGTGCCAGCACAGGAGAACTAGATGCTTAGAAATTCAGTCAGTAAGCACTTCATCAGCACACAGGGGACTAAGTCATTGTGCTTTTTTACAGGAAACATGACTGATGGCCTTGTGTCATTCCACATCAGGAACTGGATGCCACATATTCCAAATCTCATTATAAAGTTTCCTAAGTCATACTTTTCCCAAAGCAAAGACCTTTTCTACTTTTAGCACCAGTAATATATGCTTTCGTTGGTAAGCTGAAAGCAAAATATTGTATCACCTCCAAGCTAAACTTCCTAAGTAAAATATATTTTCTTCTAATAAAACATTCCTCCCATTAGTGATTCACACTGAAATAAAACAAAAAATGAAGCTGCATTGATAAAAGTCTGTTATTATCAAGAAGAATATTTTAAAAGTACCTTTCATTTCAACCTGCAACCATACTCCAAAGCAATGTGAACTAGCAGATGTGAAAGCTTCCCCCACTGTGTCAATCTCACACTAAAAACGTTACCAAAAGAATAGTCATGATTTGTAAAATGGCATTATAATGTATCTAAATATAAATGTTTCACTTTCTTTAGAACAGCCATTAGACAACAGAGAGATAAATGAATTTTTAAGTTATAGTCAAGTTTACATAAAGGCTGTACAAATTACTGTGATATTGCAAAACTACTGAAGTTAAACTATACTATTAAACAGAGAAGCATTAGACCCTTTATTTCATTTTTCCTCAAAAGAATGGATGATTTTTGTTAATAAGCTTCATCAGAATACAAATTACACTTTAATGATGGAAGATTATTTGGTTCAGTACAGTATAATTGGATGAAATGGAAATACTGAGATGGATATGGTTGATGCAGGTAGTTCACTTGTGTCTTCTAGATTTAAATACCCAGAACGCTGAAAGTCTTGGTACATAAAAAGTCTAGCAGTGCTTAGAGAGAGCCTCTTCTGAACTGGTGGCCACAGACATGCCTCACATGAAAGCACTATCTGGTAGCACTGAATTAGTGGCTATTAATTTTCAAAATACTGCCAACATTTTCTAAGATATACCTTGCCCCACTGAAATGAAGTACTGTCTGTTTTAAACAATTATCCACCACCCCCCCCCCAATCTCTTCCACTCTTACCAGAACACAAGACATTAGAACTAAATGGACCTTCAGCACAGAACTGGCACTGCAATATTGTAATTTGCAGGCAGATATAGCAGTGCTCAGATCTAGCAGATAGGAGTAAAAAATCTAGAAGTTTAAAATCCTTCATATAGTTGTTTTTTTTTTACACTGTGGGAAAATGTCACCATATTACTTGCCTATAGAAGAAAAAAAAATCAGATCATATCTGGAAAGCCAAGCACTAATATTAACTAGCAAGAAAACAGCTCAGAATAATTCCAATTAAAATACCAGCAACTGACATTTTTCCAATCGCTTTTATTTTGTCCTCCCAGGAATCAGAACCAATCAATACTTTAAAATGCTAATGCTAAAATCATTCACACAGAAATGTTCACGGAAAGCCTGAAGAAACAAAAGGTACAGAAAATAGTGCCCAAAGTGATTAGGTCTTCAGCTTCCCTACCATCTTGAACACAGTGAGTCAGCTCAAAACACAAGACTTGTGAATGGCTGCCTCTAGATCAAGAAAAGTAATGGCACAGAAAACCACAGAGTGAGACAATGGCAAACTCAGAGGTTTGACCAGTAAGACTAACAGACACAGCAGAAGGCATGGTCGGTGGCAGCCTTCCCTGTTAAGATTTGCAAATAGACCAGCAGTCTCCAAAATCACGTCACTGGTGTTTGTTCTTGCACGCCACGGTCCCCAGCTCCAAATACAACCTGGAAAATTATTATCAGACACTTAATTCCATTGAAGCTGAACAGGTCAAACTGATTGCTGCATACTCTAAATATTCACTCAGTGTTTAGGACAGTCACATAACTGTATTAGCTTAGGGAAAGCACCTACAAAGCTTAGAGCCACTCTGTAACAGTGGCATAACTTACAAACTGGAGTATGATACAGAACCAAAGGATCTTCCCCAGAGGTGAGAAGTTAGGGATTATAACTGTGCATGTAGTATAGCTTGAAAGTCAAAACCTTTCTGGTTTTTTTAAGTCATTTCAGCAGCAGAACATTCTGCTGCTCTTTTGACACTAGCAAATGCTGGACTGCATGATCACTGTGAATTGCAGAGGTGCAGTTATAGTCAATGCATTGAGTAAGTTCTCTCAACAAGTTGCACCTCATTGTTTACACAGTAAAACTCCTCAAGAGCTTCGAGCTACAATAAAGATATTTGTGAATTTAACTGCTTTCTACATTAATTCAAATAAAACAAGATTCAGGTAACCACCAAACTCTTCTTTTCTTGCTTTTCTAAAAAACAGAATCACTACTTTAAACAGAAACTAGCAAGCAACCACAGAACCATTTGGTCATATACTTCATAAAATTTATTATTTGACACAAATTCTTAGATTTAAACTGCTGAACAGCCTACTTGCAACCTGTGGGTCTTGAGGCATATCTAGTCGTCCCCACTTTGGTTTACATGACTGAGTGGTCTCACTACACATTAACTGTAATCCTTCTGGAATTAAACCAAAATACGCACTCCAGAAATAAACTCTGACAGTCAATGGTCATTTAGTCTATATGACCAGACTAGATCTAGTTCCAAGTAAACACACCCTCCATTCTTGCCTTGTTCCCAGATGAGTATGGTTTGCATACCAGTGCCCCAGCATCAACTGTTCTGTTCTACAAACTTGTTCCTTCTGGATCATGTGACTTGCTAATGGAATCATGGCTCATTAGATCCATTTGCCATTGCATGAAATAATAATTTGGAGGAAAAAAACCTGCCATAAGACATACCATGTTCCTTTGCTTAAATTATACTGCAGTAACAGCGTGTACATTTACACATATAAAATTCAATATATACCTTTAATATATTTCACACATATTTACTACAGACATACGAAGTCATATGTCACTAGCTCAGTTCTGTATGTGGACTTCCACAAGTCCTATACACAACAAATAACTGAAAACTGTAAATAACACTTTTCTCCACCTGTAATGTGCTTCTATGTAAGTGGCACAGCTATTAGAGCTGGCAGACAACTTTCAAGGTGAGTTGTGCTAATAAAACAACATCTACAGACACCAGCTATCGTATGTCCAATGCCTGGATGCACTGTGAAAGTGGCTGAAGACCAGGGTTATGAGGTTTGAAAGAGAAGAAAGGAACCTGTATTCTACCACAACCCAAAAGAACTATTAATCTTATGCTCATGAACTAATTCCGTGCTAAATTAAGCAGGCCATTTCCACCAAGGGGTACAGAGCTATATACCAAGCCTGCTACAGATGAGTTACAGACTGATTGGTTGGTCTGTTACAGATAAATGACCTTTGTTTTTGAAAGAAAAGCCTGTAGGCTACTAACTTTCATTTTTATTCCCTGTTTGATCCTACTCAGATGTTTAACATATGTTCAGCGGGAAATGAAAGATACAGTCTATGATTTATGACTGTCTAAATGTTAGAACCAGAACAGCAATTCTCTGTGTGGGCACAAGCAGGGCATGAATTTCCCTCTTCCCCCATTCCTCACTCCTCATCTTCCTCTACCTTCTTAAGAGGCAGAGGACTTAAAAAAACTAGGACTTTTACAATGCATTTTCATAACTAACACTTTTAATGTATGAAAAAACAGTTTCCAGGTAATTTTTTAGTAACAGCATTATTTTTATTTATTATACACACATCACACCTGCAAATACATACAACTGAGATTAACACCTACACTTGTACACAGCAAACAACAAAAGGTTAGCTTCTGCTCAATAGTCTTGACTTCCTTGTGAAAACATGTAACTTTCTTAAGAGCAGGTGCTATTTGATATACTCAACATGTAGAAGAAGGTACCAGCAAGTTATTCCTATGGCATGGCCAAATAATAACCTACAAGTAACCTTCAGCTTAATGCAGCACCCAACACATTCCATTTGATATCAACAGGTTTGTCATTTAATCTGATCAGATTTTAATTTGACCAATCCATTATATTCCTCTCATTTTATCAATGAGCTGCTTCATGGAATAACAGGTCACTTAAATTTATTTTCCCCTGAGTTTTAAAGATGGAAAAACTATAGCGAACACCCAATTTTTTCATGTTAACAAGCAATCAGAAGTAAAAAATTGAGACTTACCTATACTGTTCTTATCTATTTCAAAATATGTAGCCATATAAATAAACTAAACACAAATCACCAAGGAATATAGCTAAAGAGAGGACTGAATTTACCACTTAAACTTCAAGGTATTCCTCTCAAGAAAAATACCAAACTGTACAGAAATTAGCTGGATTTTTTCAAATACTTGCTTATAAAGGTGAGGAAGAGCAACAAGAGAAGCTTCCTTTGCTTTGGTATCCCAAACTCTCAGTGTCTTTTTGAATCAGAACCTTCCTAGGTAGGCAAGACATGGTACAGATTGCAGACCAGAATTGTAACACTCAGATAAATAGATAAAAAAACCAAGGCATTTGCAGTCATTCTTAGCTTATATTCATATTGTTTTAGTAAGGTAAGAGTTTGAAAGTGTGAAGAGTTTTTCTCAATGGATATAAATGAAAGGCTGTAACCAGGTAGGACTTCAAAGGCCACCAAGATATAGCACCCAACTGAAAAAACCGGGCTAGTCTAAAAACTGTATTTTCTAGTGGAGTGTGACTCAAGAGTTCATGTACTGTGTCTACATGACACAGGACTAGCAATTCATTGCACAAACAAACCCATCTGCATCTAAATTCTCAGGCCTTGACACTTTGAAACATGTATGTCTTTAAATAAACTGCCAAAAATCAAATCTAATTGCTCTGTTCCTCAGTTTCCACACAACATAAAATGGAAATAACTGCAATGGCCTCCTGGAAATCACCAGGCCTACGGATGTAGTCTGCTATGTAGGAACTCCTGGCTATTGCTAAAGTGGAAGCTTTATGTTACCTACAGTTACACAATTTCAAAATTAATTGTTGCCATGCTGCATACTACTCATAAAAAATAGGCAGTTTTCTGAATTTCCTTGCATAAAAACTAAGAATGCTTTTCCAAAAGCCAGCATGAGGACATGAGGATAGCACATATTAAAAAGTCTCAGCTGTTGGATTTACAAAATACAAGTCAGGTGGAAGCATAAAAACATCTCAACATTCTACTAAAATACAGTCATGTTTCTACAACAGAGTGAATTTCTTTTTCAGCATCGCTACACACAAAATTACTATCCTAAGAACTTCAGGTGTATGTTAAAGTATCTCAGTTAACTATACAGACAAACAGATCTGCAAGACAGTTTCTGAATGGGGAGTGGCAGATTGCGCACTCAAAGCATTAAATTTACCAGTTATTAGAGTTTATGAGTTAAGTCATATGAATGTGTTATCTGCATTTGCTTTCTTCAGAAAATTAATCTGCAATTGTTTTGCAAGAATGTTCACTAAGTGAAAATTCACTAAGTGAATGGTCCATACTTCACAAAAGGCAGCTGGAGTGGGTTGGAGGCAAATGAAGCTGCACAAATCATCATAAAAAAATGTAATATTTAAATAGCCAATATAAAACAGAGGTAGAAGATGACACATTTTAAAGCAAACTTTACCAATACAGTAGCATGACAGGAAGGAGAAGATACTCACAAATGCGAGATGTACTTACCAGCTTGTGACTTGAACTGAAGCAAGGCACTGTTATATCCCAGCGTAATTAACACAGACTGTTTTCCCACACGACAGTATTCAGTGTCTCTGTTAACCAAGCATTTAAACACACAGACTCCATCAGCTGAAGGGAAAAAAATACTTTAGAAAACTTTTAGCACTAAAACCAAAACCATATAAAGAACTAAATGTCTCTTTTGATTAACAATATACATAAGCATGTATCTGAAGTACACAACTTGGTGAAAATACACTTTCTCTAACATATTGTTTCTTAAGACAATTTTCTAGTGACCTACAGTTTCCATCCCACTTACCATCCATAGTTTCTTGAAGTTACCCTGTCCTCAGAAGAAAAAAAGAGAGCTGACCAAATTAATTTTCACCTGGATCCCACCAATGTCTTAAATTAACATTTTTTCTACTTCTTTTGCTTCCATAATCCTATGTGTTGATCTCCTGATAACCTCTAGAGATGCTGCTCTGGTAAATAAAATGGCACGGTAAAGAGTCAGGGATCAGTTACATTGACTGAATGAGGAGAAGTAAACTAGCTTTTTCCAGTAAACACACAGTGCATACCACGCCATGTATGACAACTATCAATAAACCTACCATGTGAGAAAAAATAATGCAATTTTTCAGACAATGAAGAACATGTACTTCAGAGCTAGGAACTGGAGCAGCAGAGGGCAAGCCTGTGTACTGTCCTCCTTGGGGAGGGAGATCCAATATCAGAGGCTTAAGTGGTGCAGTACCTCAAAACACATGGTCTCACTATCAGCCTCGCAGCTGACAGGAGGCAACTGACTGAGCCCATCAGGCAAGATGCACACCATCACTTTCAGAACCCTGAAAGAGGTCTGAAAGGGAACTTCTTGCAAATGGCAGTTATGGACATGGGCTACTAGGCAGAGCTTTTAAATTGGGGGGTGTGTGTGTGTGTGCATTATATACATATTTTCATCACTCAAGCAGCAAAGCTCCAGGACTTAATATCCCTGGAACATTCTTTCATGCATTTCAGTCCACTTTGCTGAGTACAAGTTTTTATTATGTTTCTCCCACGCAAATTTTATCCTTCTGGAGACAAATGATAAGTCAAAACAAAAACCCCCACCAGAACTAGAAAAAGTAAAAGGTTTAAGGCAAAACAGAAACAAAAAGATGACTAAAAGCTAAGTTCGCAAACTGGCAGTAACACAGAAAAGTGATACACTGCAATATACTAAAAAGCGTGCAAGAGAAAAAACTGAAAGGAAAGCCAGAATGAAGGGGAAGAAAATACACTTCCTGAAAAGCAAGAGACATAATATATTATTATTAAAAGCTCAGTAGAAAGCTAATTATACACTGCTGAGCTATGTTATTCTGCTAGCAATGTTTGAAGCACTGGAGTTAGAAGGCATAGACATCCACCATACAGGCACCCAGTGCATTTTTTTTTTAAGCCTTACACTTCACAGCATCTGCTGTGATGAGAAGTGAACAGAACAGAGAGAAAGACCACTATGTGATGTTCTACATGTCAAGCAAAGTTTAAAAAAGCAAAAAATGTTGCCAAGGAACAGGATACATCCCACCTAGGCTTGCACATCTTTAAATCTGCATGCTCATTTGTTTTTGTAGCCTCTTCCGTAGTCTAGGCTTGTGAACAAATGGAAGGCAGACAACTGGGCTTACTACAATCTATCACCATTGTCCATTTAATGGAAGGCACACTCAGCCTTATATTCCCCGGGCTGAACAAAGCCAGCTCCTCTGGTGTACTTTTTTTGCACACCATGTGCTGCAGTTGCCTAACTATATGGGGTACTACAGTTTGTCAAAGCAATTCATAGACTTGCAAAGTGCTCGGTACTTGGAATTCTGGTGTTCCAGAAGTCCCAGCTGAAGCATGTATCTTTTTGCATTTCCCCAAATGCAAGCTTTTCTTCCACTCATAGCCATCAATGCCATCTTCCACAAAAACTATTAAAAACATACATGTACTGCAGCAGCTGTTTAGAATAATCAGTACTAAGAAAACACTCAAGCTAGTTGTAAAAGCAAAATAGTCCCAATGTTCAGCAATACAGGAGTAAATCAATGCATGTCTAGCTTACGCTGTCTCTTAGCACACACATTAAATTGTTCTTTCATCTGTGTCTCAATTCATACAGATCTGCACCCAGGTTGGGGCAATCCCAAACTTGGATATGACGAGTGGAATGAGACCAGCCCTGAGAAGGACTTGAGAGTACTGGTGGATGAAAATCTGGGCTGCATCAAAAGTAGTGTGGCCAGCAGGTGGAGGGAGGCGATTCTAGCCCTCTGCTCTGCTCTGGTGAGACCCCACCTGGAGCACTGCATCCAGCTCTGGGGCCCTCAGCACAGGAAAGACATGGACCTGTTGGAGCGGGTCCAGAGGAGGGACACGAAAATGATCAGATGGGTAGAAGACCTCTCCTGTGAGAACAGGCTGAGAGAGCTGGGATTGTTTGGCCTGGCGAAGCGAAGGTTCCAGGGAGACTTTATTGCAGCCTTCCAGTAGTTAAAGGGGGCCTAACAGGAAAAGTGGGGAGGGACTCTTTTATCAGGGAGTATAGTGATAAGACAAGGGGTAACAGTTTTCAACTGAAAGAGGGTAGATTTAGATTAGGTATTAGGAAAAAAATCTTCAGTGTGAGAGTGGTGAGACACTGGGACAGGTTGACCAGAGAAGTTGTGGAAGCCCCGTCCCTGGAAGTGTTCAACGCCAGGCTGGATGGGGATTTGAGCAACCTCATCTCGTGGAAGGTGTACCTGCCCATAGCAGGGGGAATGGAACTAGATGATCTTTAAGGTCCCTTCCAACCCAAACCCTTCTATGACTGTATCAATGGGGTTTTCTTCTGTACTGGAGTCCCAAAATGGGATGTTTATTCAGCCCGGAGATGGCTTTGGGGGACCTAACACCTATGTGGAGGTCTTTGGATGGAGCCAGGCTCTTTACTCAGGTGGCCAGTAGGAGAGTGTGAGACAGCTAAAACACAAGGGCTATTACTCCATTAAAGGAGAAGCACACTAAACAGATACAGATTTTTTGAACTTGGACATAAGCACGTTGATAGCTGTATAAGCATTTTCATATGCAATGGTCCTGTAAAAAACAGCGTTCCATTGGTAGGAACAGGCCATGGGCCTCAGGCAGACTGTGCAAGGCTTTTTATCATATATATACACACACACCTCAGAATTACTTTTAAATATTTGATATTTTGCATGAAGAATGAGGGTAAATGCCTGCCTCATTTCATGTGTGAGGTCCAAACACAGAGATTGTTATTCAGAAAACTGCACAGAAAACAGTGTTGGAATGAGCCCTGCCTGATAACATTCCACACAGATGTAATAGAATATTCAAACAAAAATATGTGTATTGCCAAGAAGGCCAATGGTATCCTGGGGTGCATTAAGAGGAGTGTGGCCAGCAGAGCGAGGGAGGTAATCCTCCCCCTCTAACTCTGCCCTGGTGAGACCCCACCTGGAGTACTGTGTCCAGGTCTGGGCTCCCCAGTTCAAGAAAGATTAGGAACTCCTAGAGAGAGTTCAGAGGAGAGCAACAAAGATGATGAAGGGACTGGAGCATCTCCCCTATGAGGAAAGGCTGAGAGAGTTGGGCTTGTTCAGCCTGAAGAAGAGAAGGCTGAGAGGGGATCTCATCAACACATACAAATATCTTAAGGGTGGGTATCACAAGGACGGAGCCAGACTCTTCGTAGTGGTGCTCAGTGACAGGACAAGGGGCAATGGGCACAAACTGAAACAGAAGAGGTTTCAGTTGAGTATGAGGAAAAACTTCTTTACTTTGAGGGCGACAGAGAACTGGAACAGGCTGCCCAGGGGGGTGGTGGAGTCTCCTTCTCTGGAGATATTCAAAGCCCACCCGGACAAAGTCCTGTGTAACATGCTCTGGGTGAACCTGCTTTAGCAGGGGGTTTGGACTAGATGATCTCCGGAGGTCCCTTCCAACCCTTGCCATTCTGTGATTCTGTGGACATTAATCCTCAGAATACATTTTACATTCAGAATATATAAAATGGAAGAAGTCTGTACAAAGAAGGATGAAAACATGTTGATCTTTTCTTTTTCTTTTTTTCCTATTCAGGTCTTAATTTAAAATGTTGCGTTGTTTGGTTTTTTTTTTTTCACCTGTTATTTTTTTCACTATGTCACAGTCTACTGCATAGAGCACCTTTCATTAAAAACCCTACAAAAAGCTTTACAAAAATCAAGAATAGCCGCTCAGAAGAAAACCAAGCATACAGTTAACATTTTATCTGATAGATACTAACAGTAAAGAGAAAATTTGTACTAAGTTTTTTGTCTAAGCAAAGCAGACTCAGTGAACATAGCCTGAAGTGACTCCATCAAAATTTAAAGATGATGAACCTAAATGACTGAAGTTTGTAAGAAATCTATTCATAAACAAGAATAGAAAAGGGTTAAAGGTCAGTCATATGGTGAGGGGCAGGGGGAAAGGATAGAAATTGTCTTCTTTCACTTAAATTTACTGACCAATGACTATTCTGTTTGATGAATAATCAAGGAAAAGGTCTTAAAAACTAAGAAACTCAGAGAGTATGATGTGGCATTTCTCAAAGAATACAGCAGCATTTACTTAAATAGGTTTACACTTGGCTTTCATAGACAGCCCCTACTCCAGTCCCATTTCTGGGGAAGTGTGGTTTATGCAGCTGTGCAATAGGATGGCAATCCCATCTCTCCTAATTTTGTAACTCTTTGGCTGGTTAAAATCAAATCTGGCTGACAAGCCAAAACCATGGTGTTCCTGCAAGTTGCATAAAAAAAGGTGGTTGAATAAACATGGGAGGCCCAGTGTGCCATTCTTGCTGAAGGAAATTGAGACACACACTTAACAGCTGCATTTTCTTCTCAGCTCATGCACAAGTCAGCTCCAGAGTCAACCACTGCCAGTGGGTACATAAGCAGGTGATGGAGGGTTCATAATCATGCACTGCAGTGGAGTAACTTCAAGCAATCACAGACAGAGTTGGGACAGCAAGAAGGAGAAAGCTCTGAAGTGACAGCAGGAAAGGATGAGGAAGACATTAGGAGAGATGTCAGCAAAGGAAACTGAAGGAAAACCAGACTTCAGTAGTTCTGCCATTCATGGAATAATTTTGTTTTATTTAGAGATGCTAGTCAAGACAGTCTGTCAACGGGTTTTATAGTAATGCATGAACCAAGTCTCATAGTGCTTCTCTGCATTCATTACATCAGGTGATACTGTGCCATCAAGACAGCCTGAAACCTTCCTGGACCCTCACAGAAATTCTGCAACAGGACAAAGTATAGACCCAGTGTCTGCTAATCAGTGCCTTGGAGACTGGCTAGCTGCAGGAGCCCAGGTGCCAGAATGACATGTTTTCACTCATAGACTTCAGACACTTGGTTTACAGAAAGAGAAAACAGTCTAGCAGGGCGTAAGAACTTTCTATTCGGTCAGATTTTGATTACAAGAGTTTTCTCCATTCCGGTAGCATCCTCCCCTTCCCAGGCATATCTCTTACTAGCCTACAGTTTACAGTGGACAACAAATACAAGGCACCCAGATTTAAAAGCAAGCTCAACAATGGTATGATAAATCAGAGGCAGACAGCATTACTAAATAATTTTTTCTCACAAAAATGTGCGAAGCTTCTTCTCTACATGGAAAGAAAGTCCTTTTCTATGTGTGATTTATGGTATTTGTTGTATAAGCTTTGAAATACTATACTTTTGATTAAAAGCTTAAAAGTTTAAAAAGTAATTGGGTTCACACCAGGAAAAAAAAACCCCACACTATGGAATTTCTTTTTCTTAGACTACTACTATTTCAATGGCAAAAATCCTTCAAGAGTCAGACATATGCTTGTTTAAACCAAATTACAGCAACTGAAAGAATGTTTTATACAACTTATAACTGATTTCTTAAATTGATGATACATAGTAAGTAAATGCAATAAAGGCTGAGGAATAAAAAGACATTAAATTAGGAAGAAAGAGGAACAAAGATTCATATGGTAATCTTACATACTCACTTGAAACTAATTCTCTCCATAACTTCCTCTGATGTTGTTATATGATTGCACACAGTGGCTGTAGTGTAGTAATACAGCAGCGTGGCACAATGTGGCTGTCAGCAGGCAGTTTAAAATACAAGTATTGCGCTATACCTGCTCTTCCAATACAAAAAGAGAAGAATTGTTCTACCCCTTTTATCTATATCAATAACAACCACACTCAAAATATCTACAAGAATTGCTCTTTCACATAAAGCGAGTAAGGAAAAAGGTCTTCTGAGATTTAAGCCTTGGATTCTTGCCCAGCTAGCCATTATATTACCTTAACACTTCACTTGTTCAGAGCTTTAGCGTTACTATCACTGTAGACAAAAAGTCCTAAGATACTGTTTTGATGACAACAGCATAAAACTGTTGTCCGTTTTACGCATATGAACTGGCTGCAACCTCAATGAGGAGTACAAGCCTGATTTCTGTGTAATTTAAGCACAGGTGTGTTACTACATGGAGGCCTAGGGTCTTTCAAGCCCAGAATAAACAGCTGCCCTTTTAGGTAACAAATGAGTACCATTTTCTTGCAAAAGGAGAGGAAAAAACCCCAAAACCACAATCAATTAAAAAAAAAAAAGAATTAATAAATACAAATTTCAAGAGGAACTACATATTTCATAGCTTTGTCTCCTACCTACTTCACAAACAACAAAAAAGTCAAATCGTTAGTGTAGTAAGCTGATCTGATTAAATATATTCCTCTAAAATCAATACCTGCTAAATGATTTCTAGATTGAAAAATAACTGATTATTTAAAATCTTTTCTTTATTCAGCATATTAATAACAAAAAAAGAGTTGGCAGTAATCTTTTTAGAAGTAGGAAAGTCTTGCTCCCTTGCTCCTTTTCAAAAGAGATCTTGGTAAGGTTTTCCTTGGCAGAAAACCCTGGGACTGAGAGTCTGAAAAGAAACATGATAAAGCCTGCAAATGGAGCAGAGGGACTTGGATAAATCTAGATAAAAAGAAAACAAAGGAACAAGCTCTGCAAAATTTCACTTCCACAGCTCATTGCTCAATGATAACTCAAATGAAAACCCATTACCCTCTTGCCAGAAATATGTCTAAGCAGTGGCTGTTTACCTGGAAAATATATCTACCTTGCAGATACCTGTACCTACACATAGATGCCTTCTACAGAATTGAGCACTAAATATTTACTTTTTCCTGATCTTTCTCTGATTAAGATGTTAGGTGAACTATTGAGAACTATTTAAAAAAACATCAAAATGGTTCCCAGGTACACACATTTTGAAGCTAATTGCTACTTAGCTAAAATATTTAATCACCAGGAAAGGCATTTGCCTCACTGAATGACTTTTCCTAAGTATAAGAACTCTTTCAGGGAGTGTAACATTTAGCAGTTGCTGGTGTTTCTTTGCTGGTTCTCCTCATCCTGTCCTCCACGACAAAATATTCTTCCTTTAAGATTTTCCTGGCCTTTGTGGTTAAGACAAAGAAGATGCTTACATTAATTTAATAATTACTGCTAATCAGCTTTAGAACACAGATAACCTGATACAACTATATACTCCTATATGCCTTTCGGTTTTTGGTTTTGTTTTGTTTTTTTTTTTTTGTTCCCGACACCTGTATCCCATTTTGAAAACTGATCAGCACCTACTGCATGCAGAAGGCTAATGCCAAAAGCAAATTTCCAAGCAATTCACATTCTTCAACATCATCTTGTCCTTTCCCATTGATGCAAATACAAAATTAAAAAGATACAACCCTACCAATAGTGGGCTTCAAACACGCCTGCTTACTAATCACCTGTAGCATACCGCCTGTTCCTTCAGCTGATTCATGACACCCTTTAAAACACCGAACACAACAAAGAATGTTTACCCCACACAACTAAGTGCAACATAAACATCCCTCAGTAACAGTTAACTGAAGCTGGTACACTCACACAGCAAAAGACATCTTCCAAAGACACTGACTGAAGTGTGGAAGTTATCTAGGGGCAACACAGTCCTGAGCTAATGCGTAACCTGAGCTTTGAAGGCAGAGCTGTTTTTTACCGTGCACCTGTCAGGGTGCTGGTCTGTCAACTTCAAAACAGAGCTCTGCCTTTATCTGCAGTCATGCAGCTTAATGAATAAAACATGTAATCACGAGCACATCAAGAGTCACCAATTACAAGAGATGTAAAAAGAATACCGTGGTACGGAACTATTAGTGTCAATTTTAAGAGAGAATTCTCATTTTTTCAGTCAGCCTCAAGAAGATGAAGTGTCATGTTGCAATAACAACAAGTGACTAGAAGTTACCTCTTTTAATTACTAGTGTAACTGACACATGCACTTTTAAAAGCCTAACTTGGTTTACAAAAAAAAACTTGAGACAGGAGGACAAGTTGGGATTTAGAATCATGGGCTCTAATATTTTTCTGGTAAGCAAGCCACCTCATCCAAACACCCACCTCTGCCTGTAACCTCACTAGTGATAACCTCCTCGAAGTACTAACTGCACCATCTAAAGCCTCATATGTGACTAAAACTGGCACCCAGAAGGTGTAAAGAATCTCTGTAACATGGATTCACAATGGTGACAATTTAGGACAACTGCCCTCTTGGTATCCTGACTGTCTTGGATGTAGTTTGTAAGGCAGTCAGAGCTCAAGCAAATATTCTGAAACAACTACCATGGGAGTGTGATTTGAGGCACAGAAGAGGAGATCTACTTTAACCATACTGCAGCAACCTCTAGAGAAATCAGATACTTTTAAAAAAAGAATATTTATTTAGAGAGATATTAAACTAGAAGTGTTTTGAGTCTGAGAAATTTATTTTTCAATTATATACCAGTACCTCTAAAAGTACTGGAGAGTTTCTTTTCTACTATAAATAGACACAGTTTCATTAACTTTATATCAGCAAGTATTAATCTCAGACTACTGTGGTAAATCACTGCAGCTTAGAGACACTGCAGCAATAAAGTGCTGGGCTTTCAAGTAAGACAGGATACAAAGAATACAAAGGCAGCGTGCAAGCTACATCCCTGTACTTTTAAAGGACTTAGATTATCAAGAATAGCATTTCATAATACCTCATACTGCTGGTTGTAAATTGATTTCACACTGCTGGTGTCTACTCAGCTTGACATTTAATGAGTCAGTGCATCTCCTTCTTTATACAAAAACATCTTGAAGGGGAACGGCCTGGTGTCAAGTTACCAGATTTGCAGAAAGAGAAGGCCACACTTGTGTTCTCACTTCGCAACTCCTTTTCTAATTACAATATATGTTTACCTTATTTTTGCTAATTTAATGTCCGCACATTTCTCAGAACATCATTATGTTTCAACTATTGTTTTACAGAAGACAGACTTAAAAAGAATAAGCTACCATAAAACTATCAAGAAAAAGCTGCAATGATACATGACTTTTGACTATTTGTATTTAAATTATAACCAAAAAAATGTATTGAAAAGCACAATATCCTCTGGACTGAAAAGCCCAATACACTCAGCAGAAGTATTTTTTAAAGATTGGTGGGTGCAGCACAGCAAAAAATGCCAGCAATAATTAATCTGTATCACTTTCAGATACAAGCTTCTTCCATTTTGCACTGAGGACTACAATAACATGTTAAATCTAATGTCTAAATATATAGTGGCTAATGCAAAGCATCATCAAATGTAAATTTAAAAAAGTTAATTTTCTGAAAACTTCATCTTTTAATAATAAGAAAGGCAAGACAGAGAGCAGTGAGTTAAGAATCTCTTATCCATAGATATCTAGAGAAACTAGTCTTCTGTTTGTGAGTGACAATTTTAAAATAGGGAAATGTAGATATTGTAGTCACTGACCAATACATATATAACATTTGTTACATTTTAATGAACAAGTCAGATATTTTTTATCTTTCTAAGCAGTGGTGAGAGGGAGCAGGGAATAAAGAAACCAAAGATACAGGCAAATCTTCAGTCATCACTAACCTTTACTGCCTTACCTCAGTACCCTGTAGTTAGCCATGTAACCTGTAATTTTCAGCCATCTCCTTCTGCCACTTCCAAAACTGTAGAAATATCTTATTACTTTACTGTATTTTAATTATACCTGATATATTTGAAGTTTTCCTGCTTCAGGAATGCTTTTTTTGCTTCACAAATGTTAACACACTATTTGCCAAACATTTAATCAGACAACAGAGTCTTAACTTCCTTTCTACTCAGAAACGCACAGCCACTGTGAATGGTAGAGTGCCAAAGTATTAAAACCAGAACATAGTAACTAATAATAAAGATTGAAGGAATCTAGATTTGAACAAAATAAATGGAACATCTTTCCATTAAATATTCCCTGCATACGTTTGAACCTATTATTGCTGTGTTTGTACCAACACTGCCCTGCACTCATTTTGTGTCATGCTACTTTGGAAATCAAATAAGCAGAGCCACCTTTAAGAAAACTAAGTTCCTAATACAGCAGTTCTTCTACAGTTTTGGAAGCCACTGTCAGGTCCAGGGCATATTTGGAACATTCCGTACATGTGACAGCGTGAAATGAATGGAAAGCCTCTCTCTAGTGCACACTCTTTAGCTGCCAGAAGAACCTGGCATACAAGTAGCTGGCACCAAAATGATCAGGCCATCATGACCTCAGTGCAGATGGTTTGCTTTCCAGATGTCTATTATTAAACAGTTGCAATTTGTTTTCTGGATAAAAAGAATCTGATCCTACAGACACATGCAGACATAATACCACCCATGCTACTTCCACGAATACTGCCAACTTAAGTCAATGGTAATAAATCACAGAGGCAAAATTGCTAGTACACATTTTTGCAGGATAAGCATTTGTGCCTGACTCACTCAAAATCATACAGCTAAACATAAATGGATGCAAGATTTTGAAGTTACACTTTCAGATGCAGAGACCTTGATTAACTTATAGAAAACATGTAAGATTACTGAAAGGAGAAAATAATTTATGGTTAGATATACTTTTCTCAAGATCCAAATATATTTCCCCTGCAGATTAAATAAATTAAAACTCACCACAGAAAATTCAAGATAGAACAGGAAAAGATCATTAAACCAACAGAGCTAGGAATGGGTCTCTTACTATGCTAACACAAACATGTGTAAGTGTCCTGTGAGAGTACGATTATGACACTACTACTACACTGAAATCCTTCCATGTATTAAAAAACTTATTCAGTCATCTGTAGTACACAGAACAAAAAAGTAGTGGCTTTTGGGGTACAAGAGACAGTAGTGCAAATCCACTGCACTAAGTGCGTTGCTGAGTACAACTTCTGCCAGCTGTGAAAACATCTCAGTGATCCCAGTTTTCAGCTGCCATTTTGTTGCCTCTATTATACATTGATGCCTTTAATTGGCTTTGGTTGGAGAAAAAGGACAGGCAGGAGCTGATCCAGGCTCCCTTGAAGTCAATGAGAACTCTTCCACTAGTACCAGTGGCCTTTAAATAAAACTCTCTCAGCAGCTATTCACTCATTTTCTCTGTGCATGCAATTTAAGTAATTCAGCAAAATAATCCCATGCCCTTGCAAACCTGGATAACCTCCTTTCTCTCCCCCAAAACAAACTCAGAAAAGTAAACCTATTTCAGAGGGCAGTACTTTCTCCTCTTTTAATTAAAAACATATCCTAAACTCAATCTAAATTTACTGTGGCACTTACTGGCTGACTCCTAGATATAAAAAAACTTTCTGGTAGTGTCTTCCTCCTTAGCCTTGTGATCTAAAAACCAAAGACGATTATTCTTTCTTTCTTCTCTCACTCATCTCTGTGCTCTAGTTAGGCTGGGAACTCCTTAAGAAACAAGCATTTTTATTAAAAATATCAGGGCATCACTGCAGAACATTTAAAAGCAAAAATGTACAAGCTTAAGCAGGTATTTTCATTGATGTATGTTGGCTACCTAGAAAGTAAGGGGGAAAAAAAAATCATACAAAAATGGAAAATCATGCATAGCTTTCTATTATATCTATTTCCATCAACACTATCTCTTCTTGACATAAGCACTGGATGTACAAAGTCCTACTTGAGTTCAGATCAAGCTGCAGCAGAAGTAACAAAATCCAAAAGTACCATTATTCAGCAAGGCATTTAATGTCTTCTGGTTCATTTAGCATTCTTAATATATTGCTGCTAAAAGAAAATTTCCAGCAGTTTCATTTTACTAGCACATATTTAGGCTTGATAATCTTCACACTCTTCCTTCAAGGCCCTTATTCAAAGTTTAAGTTCAGAAAGAGTTGGAGTAATCTTATAAACTCACTCAAGAAGACTTTAAACCTCTGCAAACCAGCCAAAGAAAATAGTCTGAAATTCTTCCTAGAAAGCTGTATTACCAGTAATAGCATAAGGGTCATGAAACAGCACCTTAAAACTGTGAGTTAATTAGTACAAGAGAAGGAATTGGTTCAGAGGGCAAATGTGAAAGAATGATAAGCCCAGACAAACCATAGAATAGTTTGTGTTGGAAGGGACCTTGAAAGGCCATTTAGTCCAACTCCCAGCAGTAAGCAGGGACATCTTCAAGTTAATCAGGTTGCTCAGAGCCCCATCCAACCTGACCTGGAACGTTTCCAGGAATGGGGCATCTACAACCTCTCCAGGAAACCTGGTCCAGTGTTCCACCACTCTCATCATAAAACATGTCTTCCTTGTATCTAGTCTAAATATATACATAGTTTATATATCTATATCTAGTCTTGTATCTAGTCTAAATAGTTTAGGTTAGACATTAAGAAAAATGTTTTCACTGGAAGGGTTGTTAAGCATTGGAATGAGCTGCCCAGGGAGGTGGTCGAGTCCCCATCCCTGGAGGTATTTAACAGAAGGGTAAACAAGGTGCTTAGGGACATGGTTTAGTGGTGGGACGGAAAGGTTAGGTTAACGGTTGGGCTTGATGATCTTAAAGGTCTTTTCCAACCTAAATGATTCTATGATTCTATAAATCTACCCTCCTTTAGTTTAAAACCATTACCCCTTGTCCTATCACAAGAGGCCCTGATAAAAAGTCTGTCCCCACCTTTCTTATAAGCTCCCTTTAAGTACTGAAAGGCCGCAATCAGGTCTCCCTGGAACCTTCTCTTCTCCAGGCTGAACAACCCCAACTCTCTGAGCCTTTCCTTACAGGAGAGGTGCTCCAACCCTTGGATCATTTTTGTGGCCCTCCTCTCGACCCACTCCAACAGGTCCATGTCTTTCATGTGCTGAGGACTCCAGAGCTGGACACAGTGCTCCAGGTGAGGTCTCACCAGAGCAGAGGGGCAGAATCACCTCCCTCCACCTGCTGGCCACACTTGTTTTGATGCAACCCAGGATACAGTTGGCCTTCTGGGCTGTGAGCACACATTGCTGGCTCATGTCCAGCTTTTCATTTACCAGTACCCCCAAGTCCTTCTCTGCAGGGCTGCTCTCAATCCTGTGAGAAACTATGGACTAGGGTATTGTTTATTAAGATTTATGTTAAGCTCAATGTAAAGGTTAGGCAACAAAGGATATGAAACCGCTTATGCCAACCAGACACCGCTTGTGCAAGATAACCGACCGCTTGTGCAAGATAACCACCAGATGTCCAGGAAACCGACAGAAACAGGAGAAGCAACCCCATATAAGGATATATGAGTGAGGGGTCAACTATGGAACAAAGAAGGAAGACTTCTTACTTCGGCCTCAACGACCACCAAGAGGCAGAAAAAGACCCCCTAACAACAACTGAAGCATGCGCAGAGTGCCTCCACTACTTCATTGAACACGGAAGCAAAGATGTATAAAAAGAGACTATTGGAACTGCTCAGTACGGCAGTTGGCGGAGCGCAGACTCCCCTGTCGTCCAGCGCTGTATTTGCTCATATTCTACTTGCTATAATTAATAAAATTTTAATTGGATTATGATCCATTGTGGTCTCAATTTATAACAATCCCTTCACCACCCAGTCTATACTGATACCGGGGGTTGCCCCAACCCAGGTGCAGGACCTTGCACTTGGCCTTGTTGAATCTCATGAGGTTCACATGGATGGACTTCTTGAGCTTGTCCAGGTCACTTTGAATGGCATCCCGTCCCTCAGGCATGTCAACTACACCACTCAGCTTAGTGGTGTTGGCAAACTTGCTGAGGACGCTCTCGATGTCTGTCTTATGTCATTGATGAAGATATTTAACAGTACAGGTCCCAGTATGGACCCCTGAGGGACACTACTCATCACTGATCTCCATTTGGACACTGAGCCGTTGACCACTACTCCCTGGATGCAACCATCCAACTGATTCCTCATCCACCGAACAGTCCGCCCATCAAATCCATACCTCTCCAATTTAGAGAGAAGGATGTTGTGGGGGGACCACGTCAAAGGCCTTACAGAAGTCCAGATAGATGACATTCGTAGCTTTTTCCTTGTCCACTGATGTACTCACTCTACCATAGAAGGCCACTAGGTTGGTCAGGCAGGACTTGCCCTTGATGAAGTCATACTGGCTGTCTAAAATCACCTCCCTCTCCTCCATGTGCCTTAACATAGCTTCTAGGAGGATCTGTTCCGTGATCTCCCAGGCACAGAGTAGTTCTCAGGGCCCTTCTTTCTACCTTTTTTTAAAAATGGGTGCAATATTACCCTTTTTCCAGTCACCAGGGACTTCACCTGACTGCTATGACTTTTCAAATATTATGGAGAGTGGCTTGGTGACTACATCGGCCAATTCCCTCAGGACTCTGGGATGCATCTTGTCAGGTCCCATAGACTTAGAAGATCAGGTTTGTGACCACCTGTGGAACCTGAACATACCTCTTACAGTGGGAAGAACTTTGCTCCCCCAGTCCCTGCCTTGCAGTCCATCCACTCGAGAGGTGTGGGAAGAGAGGTTGTCAGTGAAGACTGAGGCAAAGAAGGTGTTGAGTACCTCAGCCTTCTCCTCAGCCGTTGTTATCAGTTTGCCAGTCTTGTTCATCAGGGGGGTACCCTTTTTTTGACCTTCCTTTTTTGGCTCCCATACCTATGGAAGCCCTTCTTATTATTCTTTGCATCCCTTGCCAAGTTCAGCTCCAGCCATGCCTTGGACTTCCTGACCCTATCCCTATGCAACCGGGCAGCATCCCTATACTCTTTCCAGGATACCTGTCCCTGCTTCCACTGCCTGTGCATTTCCTTCTTGCCCTTTAGTTTGACCAGCAGGTCTTGACTCGGCCATGCCAGTCTCTCCCCTTCCTTTCCTAATTTCTTACACCTGAGGATTGAGAGCTCTCATGCTCTATGGAAAGCATCCTTAAAGATCTGCCAACTCTGTTCTGCTCCTTTGTCCCTGAGGGCAGTTTCCCTGGGGGTCCTACTGACTAACTCCTTAAAGAGCTGGAAGTTTGCTTTCCTAAAATTCCGGGTCCTGACTTCACTCTTTGCCTGACCCTTACCCCTCAGGACTGTAAACTCCACCAGTGCATGATCACTGCAGCCCAGGCTGCCTCCTGTCTTGCGTTGCTGACCATCAGGTCCAGTACCACATCCCCTGTGGTAAGGCTGTCTATTACCTGGCTTAAGAAGTTATTCTCCATCCATTCCAGGAGTCTCCTGGATGCCTAGAGCTTGCCATGCTACTTTTCCAACAGATGTTGGGGTGGTTGAATATACAGTGGTTTCTCAGCATAAGGCATTATAGGTAACACTATTTACAGTAAATTCAGCTCTAATGCTTCCAGTAGCAGCACTAGCCACCATAAAGGTACTTCAATCCATCTACAGAAGGTCTAATCACAGTTTCCAAGCACCTCACTACTTTAAAACATTTATCTTTACCATATGGCTGATGGGCCAAGAAGTGGTATCACTGCATTTTTCAGAAATATTAGCTGTATTATTGATGCAGACACTAGAACACAGAACTGAATCCAGGTCTCTCAAATTCCATACTTGCATCCATAGGCAGAGCCTCATATTTGTTGCACAGTACATGCAATGTGATGGTACAATATAAGAGCATAAGGAGAGTTAGATTGGACACATGAAAGCAGAAGCTAAACCAACCAACAAAACCCCTAAACCACCACCACAAACAATCCAAGGTATCCAGTATACATTCTAATCTCTTTCAGACTTGTTATTGAACTTCCCAATTCAGTCTTTAATTTATTATCTCTCCATATATTAATCTACCTACCTATATAAATACACTTATGCATGCATGTGTATTTATATATCTGTATTGATACAAATATAAAAAAATTAATGCTAATTACCAAACGATAAAGGTAAGGCGTGCTCCTACTGCAAAAATTCCACTTCTTGCTTTACCTTCTGGCTCTTCCAGGGTAAAAGGGCCATGATTGATTAGCAAACTACTCACATATTGCATAATTTTGTATGGAAGAAAAAAACTAGTACTTGAGATATAATATAAAAAGACTTTTGTGAAACCTAACTTTAAGAATTTATGTACTCAACTAACCACAAGGACTACGATATGAAACAGTTAACAGAAAATTTTAGAATTACTATTTCTAATCATACCTCCTTCAGCCACATAACTATTCCTTCACGCAAACTGTTCTGCTTCAAGAATTGTCTGACCTGCAATTTCCCCTCAGAATAAAATATAAAAAGAAATTTTAAGTGCTTTGTTTATTCCCCCCAAAATCCTTTGTGCTGCCCTAAAGATGTAGGAAGAAGTGGGAAAGGGCAACTAAAAGCCTCCATGTCACCTGCATGTCAGAGGTTACATGACTTATATGTATAAAATATTAACTATGTTGTCTGCTCAAATTTTCTCTAGCAACTGATTTTTCCCCGCTAGGAAAATGAAGATTTTCACAGTGGAAAAGGAAATGGCGAATGACATCAGTTCTGCTGTTTAGACCTATTGCCAGTGATTGCCCTCTACTAGCACACCAAGGCTGCTGATGTCAGGTACTATCTGTGCAATGCATGTGAATGTACAGTATTAGAACTTAAGCATTAATATTATTAATACATCTTGTACCATATCCAAACCTGATACTTTTCAATTTCAGCTAGTAAGTGATTTGTTTAACTTTATTAATTACCTAATGTTTTAGGATTTAAAACTGGTCTCAGTATGGGATATGAAAAAAACAATTGTGCAGTATATTCAATTGCAAGGTACTGCATGGGGGGAGGCTAAGCACGGGCCAAGTAGAAAAGCGTGGAGTTTATCTCTTGCAGTTAGTGGTTCATATCCAGTCCAGCTCAATAGTGTCCAAAGCTCGCTACCACAAATGTTTTGTTACCACTGAGTTGGTGAAATTGGACTAGCAGTGACGAATTTTCCAAGCTGTAAAGTTCTAATTAGCACCCTTGCTCTGGAGCACAAATAGAACACATTCTCCTCCAGTCCAGCAATGCTGCATACTTTCCCTTTTATGTAATTTTTAAAAAGCTAAATATATGGCCTATAATACCAGTACTTTTTAAGACAAAAGGCAGCAGGGCTTCTCTACAGCTATTATATCCTGTGAGAGTTAGTACTCCCTACTGCCCATCCAACTTGTCTGTGGTTTGTCTTCTGCTACAGCTGGGACATGATCAGCATACTGAAAGTCAATACAGATTTTCCATTTGCTTCTGGGTACACGGAGCTATCTCCTGAAGAGTAAGTGACATCTTTAAACAAAAAATATATTAACTCAGTCAAAAATTGGGTATCATTTCTCCTAGAGTTCAAAAGTTGGAACTCAGAGAGGCAACTCGTAAGGAAGATGTGAAGAATCTTAAACAAATACAAGTAACGATGTAAGAATATGGTAAAATACAACACACTTTCCTTGGGGGTTTCAGTTATTGTACTAATTCTTCCAAAATTAATGGCCACCCATAGAAGCTCATACTTCCTGATTAGCAATAATTAAACAGTATTAAAAAAAAAAAGCGTAAGTGAAGACATGGTAACAACAATCTAAAAGGAATTTATCCCGTAATCTTTCCTATATATGTAGTACCCAAGTTTTTATTCTTTTTTTGACTTCACTGAACACATATAAAGAACAAAAGACAAATTTGTTACAGACTTCCTAATCTTCTTTCAACTGTAAACAGACAGAGAGAAAATAATCTGCCAGCTTCACAATTTTTCTGTCTGTATTTACAATTAATAAGCATATGGCAGATACTAGAACACAGAAGGTAAGGGAAAAAAACCCCAAACCTAGAAGTTCAAAAGAGACTGCTCATTTTTCAAAACAAAAAAAAGCACTACTCTCCTAGTTTCACCCAGCTCCTATCCAGGTCCTCTGAATAAAAACAGTTTGCAAAGCAGCCTACTTAGGTATCGGTGAGTTGTATATGCATATAACTAGAGAGAAAAATTACGTATTTGCTAGGCTGCTATTGAATTTTGTCAAAGTGTCTACTGAATCACAAAAAAATAGTCCTCTCCCTCACACACTCCAAACTATGAGGTACAGCCAATAACCCTTTCCTAAATAGATACCAGGGATTTTGGTTTTCCTAGGAACCTCAGGCAAAACAAATTATTGAGTGAAGAGCTCGTATAGCATGCGCTTCTACAGAACTTGCACTTTAACGCAGTAATACACAGATGCTGCAGCTGTTAGCTGCCAGGTTCCTGTCCTCTGCTTCCATCACTCCAAACCTTGTTGCATATTAAAAGCACCGTGACCGAGCACAATTTACCTACTTCTGTTAGGTAAGGGGGACTTGTATGCGTTTTGTTCTTTGGAAGGCTAAATCCTGTCTGTGTTTATATCCTTGGTACTTGTAAGGAACAAAAAAGTGCGGTAGCACAGAAGGAACCAAAATCAATAGAAGATTCCAAGGATTTTACAGTATGTTTTTAAAAGTATTCAAGGAAGTTTCTTTTAATTGTCTAGAGGGCTGTCAGATGAAGAGAGGAAAAAATACTTCAGAGAAACAGTAGCTAATGGTCTTTCAGAGCAACTAAACAAGAATGTTACAGAGCAGAGCTGCCCAGGTTAGGAGAAACCTCCAGAGTTTGCCAAATTTTGAAGCCTCTAGTTAGAACTTCACTGACCTCCGTTTAAGATCACCACCTGTTTACATACAATTATCACAGGAAAGGGAATCCAAAAGGTCTCCCAGCCCTGAAGAAGCCACCACATTGCTACATTTGCATCTTACGACACTCAGCCATCTGGTCTTAAGCTCCCTTTGGTCCAAGTAGGTTGCAGCCCTGGATTTTTTCTTGGTCTCTTGGGAACACTTACTGGACACCAAGTTTCTACTTTCTTCCCAGAAGTTCTCACTATTTATACCAGAACATTTGCAATTCTATTACCATAATTCCATACACCAGCTAGAAATTACATTTTTAATATCCCATCCTCCAAAGCAATGCACTACATCAGTCAACAGGATTTCTTCTTCCATTCAGCACCCTCAAAAATATTTTGACCCAAAGTCAGAGTTCTCTCAGCAGCAGCAGGCAACCTTTCAAGAGTAGTTTTGCAGACATTTTGATTCCCAAATTAGTGGTGAAGAACTGTCACAGACAATCAGTAGGACCAGATGACCACCTATCTTACTGATACCACCTTTGCCCCGCAAGAGGCATCAGTCTCCAGCTCTCCTTGGGTCCACAGCTCACCAGAAACCACTGTCTCCTTGATGGACACTTCTCTCAAATGGCTGTAGCTCCAGCTAGGGCCCCCACCACACAGCACTCAGAATTATACTCACCTGCTGCCTTTGGCACCTGTACTTTAGAAAGTTCAGTGTTTGTCCCCACTCTAAACATACTGATACTGCATTGTGGAGATTCTTGCTTTCTCCTGTCCCACAGCTGAAACTGATCCATTGCCTGATAAAGCATAATCCTTCATTCTTCCTTGTTTTAACATCCTGTATTTGTTTGTCAGTTTCTGCATCTCTCAGGACCATAACCAGTTGCTCCATTTATGGAGAAATTCTACTGCTTCAGGCTCCTTTCTGGGGAACAGAGTGGTTGTATTGATATCCCTTGACTTTAGACAATGCATTGCCCCAGCATGCATCCGCGTGAAAAGGAAATGTTAAGGCTTGAGCTAGTGGAATTCTTACTGACACTGCCAGTAAGGAGCACAAACTCTAGCAGCCAATCCTCCACAGCAGAACCCGCTCAGATATTTGCCTTTAAAATCACTCCCAGTACCAGCAATGCACTGCATACCATATACTGTGTGCTACGCAATGTAGCCTACATTCTTACTTAGCTCTATGCTCAGTTACTATTATTGCATTACAGACAACAACAGAACAGGTTCAGACACATACAGCAGTATTAGGTGAAATATAAAAACTACAGATGACCCAAATGCTGTAACAAGGGTAAGAATGCAGTCCTGATGGGCAGGCCAATTGCAGATCTGCAGTCAGAGTAGTTTTTGACCAGAGACTTTGACCAGCGGTATTTTATCACTTTAAAATACACATAAAAAGTGCATGCTTCATTCTCCATAGAAATATTTCCTGACACATATTCCCCTACCAGTGAAGAAAGTAGAGAGTATCCTAAACTAGAACTAGGGTTGTTTTGTTTTGGTGTTGATTTTTTTTTTAAATAATCTAAAAAGAAACAGCAACCCCCCCTTCAAGATGTGTTTAAAGAACCACGATAACTACAACTAAATTATTTTTTCCAAACATACCCAATACATAGCTTTGGGAGACATATTCAGTTAGAAACTTTGAAAAGAAAGTAATTTTCATTGCTTCAATGTGAAGTATGGGGGGGGGGGGGAAAGGTCAACACTTCAAATTACGCCAATTTCTTTTATTGCTTAAATAACCCGTACCTTACACCACTACCAAAAGGCACCACAGCATGATCAAGTTCTGTAAGGAAACATTTTTTCTTTTCACAGCAGAATTGCCCATCCTAGGTGAGACAACAGTAATAATAGTAAGATCATTCCAATAAGCAAATATTAATGCTAGAAAAACACACTACATTGGCAGTACTAATAATAGGGTATGTCATCTGTTTGCAGACTTTTTGTTTCACCTAACACACAGAGTATTCAAGCATCAAGTTATTTAATTAAGTAACTTGATAATACTTATGTACTTAGTTACATCAGTATCACCAACTCCCAGATATCACTAAAAAGATTTGTGTTAGGCATAGGGTCTGATAGGATTCAGCTTGACCATCTTCACATGAAAGGAAAAAGATGAAAGACGACAGCTTGCACTGTCATCAGGTTTGCAAAAAGTCAGGTTTGCAAAGTTCCCCTCTCTTTGCAACAACAATACACTGATGTGCTCTCATCCAAAACTTACCAAACAAGTCTTTAGTAAACTACACTCCACTGTTGTTGGGTATAATATATATATGCATATATATCTATCCTCTCTATATCTTCAAAGTTTTCAGTTGTGTCCCATGTAAGCCCTTCCAATAATAATAATAATAAAAAACCACCAAAAACCCCCACCAAACCTTTGATAACTTCAAATTTCACTCTGCTTCCAGCAGGCCCTTCATTCAGATGCATGCAAGAATGAGCGTGTAGGAAATTAAAGACTGAGAGAACAGTAACTACAAGCCAGTCTTCAAATTAATACAATGCAAGACAGAAGCACGTCTCAACTGTGATTAGTGGTCAGTTTTTGTCACTTGTGCTTTTTTAAACACCACATTAAATGACTGATGGCACAAGCAAATATCCAGTATCAGCAGGCATATGAACTGATTTACTTACACTGCTGACCAAAAACCAAACACTGCAATCCTTTCAGAAGTTACCGAGATCACTTTTGAAAAAATCAAAGCCGCAAAGAGGTACCTGCTCAGGCTTGGCTGCATATCCATCCACCTTACTGAGAGCATTTCTAATTACTTTCTACACATACAGCAATTTCAGGTTTTTTTCACAGTCTTCCCACCACCCAGTCAAGAAGTTTATTTTAAAATGTCATCTCTGCTACTACCCTGTAAAGACACAAATCTGAAAGAATTATTGCTTTTGAGAAAGCCAGTATAGTGTGTGCCTGCAGGCATCACCTGTGCATCTTAAGACAGCCTATCTACAAGTAGCAGAGCCAGAGAGAATTAATTCAGGGCTCAGCGCTGCCCTTCTGGACCAGTTTGGATTTTCCCAGCAGCACGGGGCATCCTGAGACACTGTGGTGCTCCACTGCCCGCTCAGCACGTCTGCCCAACTAGCAGCAGAAAAACAAAACGTAGTTCTGTTTATACAACCACAGAGTGGCTTCTTTACCTCTCTCTCTTCCTTACCTCTCTCTCCCCCCCCCTCCCCCCACCCCCCTTCCAGTTGCGTTATTTCATCTCTTCCATTTGGCTCGGTAGGGAAGAAACCAGGACCTCGTCCTTCAGACCAGGGAAAAAGACCTCTTCTGACCATCCGCAGCTGAACTTACAAACTCAGGGACGCTCAAGAACAGCGAGGAAAAACGACCCCGACGCGTCAGTTTGTGCCTGTCCCCGACCGAGCAACTCCTCGCCGCCCAGAGGCGCTCTGCCCCTGACGCGCTGGTGGCCGCCGCCGGGAACGCGGCGTGCGGGGGTGGGGGGGGGCAGCGCTCCACAGGGCCCCCGCTACCTGGGGCCGTGCGGGACACGCGTCCGGAGTTCAGGTCGGCTCCTCGCCATGGGTTTATCAGCATTGCATTCCCACGCCCAGCCCAGAGCCCCGCAAGCCCGAGGAAAGGCCCTGCGACAGCCACCTGCCCCAGGAGCTGGATGACCCCGGCCCCCCCCGTCGACCCGCACCGGGAGAGAGGCGGTCCCCCCCCCCCCCCCCCGGCCCCGGGCGCGGGGCCCGGCGGCGGCAGCCCCCCGCACCGCGCCGGGGTTAACTTTCGGCGCTGGCAGCCCGGCGGGCCAGGGGGCCTCGTCCCCGCCCCCCCCAAGGGGAGAAGGCCCCCCCGTCCGGGACCAGCCGCGTCCCCGCGGAGGGGCAAAGCCGAGGCCGCCCCGGCGCGGCGAAGGCGGCGTCCCCGCGCGAGGAGCAAGCCGAGGGGGGCAGCCGGCAGCGGCGCGGGGGGGCTCGGTACTTTACCGTCTGTCACTGTCACGTCCGCGTCCTCCTCTCCCGGCTGCACCTCCAGCTGCAGGGCTTTCTGGCTGGGGCTGGCGAGCTGCAGCCCCGCCGGCAGCTCCTCCCCGGCGAGGAGCAGCTTCACGCTGCACCGCAGCAGCTAGCGGCCATGATCCCGCTGCCCCCCGCTGCCAGCAGCGGCTGCCGCCCGGCCACTCGGGCTCCAGCGCCGCTGCTGCCGCTCCCGCCTCCTCCTGCCAGCCCGGGGAAAGGTGGCGCCGACGGAGGGAGACGCCTCCCGGCCGCACCGGCGCCTCCCTGGCGGCGGCCGGGTCCGCAGCACAGCCCTGCTGCCGGCTGGGCGCCCTCCGGCGCACCCGGCCCTGGCCCTGCCGCCGCCACCGCGCGTGCGGGCACCGGGGCTAGAAGTCTGTAGCAGTGACTCAAGGCGAGGGTTCACTAAATCTCAGATAATCTGGTTTTTCCCTCCCTGATGTTTTTCCCCCTCAGCTTCGTTTTCTAAGAGCATAGGGGTGTAGCTAACATTTAGCAGTGGGTGTCGCTGTTTTGCTACAGAAGTTTCCTCTGATGGGTTGGTTTCTTTGGGTTTTGTTGGGTTGGGTTTTTTTTGTTGTTCCCCCCTCCCTGACCTGGGAAAAGGGGGGAAAAGAAAACCCAAACCTAGCCCGTAACTTTTATTTGTATGCCTCTATGTCAAAGAAGGGTAACGAAGCTGGTGAGGGGTCTGGAGCACAAGGCTGATGGGGAGCGGCTGAGGGAACTGGGGTTGTTTAGTCTGGAGGAGGCTGAGGGGAGACCTGATCGCCCTCTACAACTGCCTGAAAGGAGGCTGTAGTGAGGTGAGCATCAGTCTCTTCTCCCAGGTAACGGGCGATAGGACAAGAGGTACTGGCCTCAAGTTGCATCAGGGGAGGTTTAGATTGGATATTAGGGAAAAATTTCTTCACCGACAGGGTTGTCAAGCATTGGAATGAGCTGCCCAGGGAAGCAGTTGAGTCCCCATCCCTGAAGGTATTTTTAAAAGAGGTGTGCAGGTTGCACTTAGGGCCATGGTTTAGTGGTGGACTTGGCAGTGTTAGGGTAATGGTTGGAGTTGATCTTAAAGGTATTTTCCAGCCTAAATGTTTCTATGATTCTATGAAAGAGACACTGTGAATGTTAATTAATGAGTATTTGAGAAGTGCTCTGAGTTTAAAAGTACTGTATAAACTTCAAGCAGGCCTCAGCTCACCAAGTTTCCAGACATTATTGTAATATGTATGTCACTGTTGTTCTCTGGACCCAAATTGTGAGTTGGGCTATCCTGTCTAACTGGCTGGAAAAAAAGCAAATGTACCCGTCCCAAGTGTGTTAAAAGGACTGTCTTGTTCTATGGAAAAAAGGTCTCTCAACTAAGCAGAAACGTGTTCCTCTGAGCCACTTAAGCCACAAAATGTACTGCAGTGACACACGTTGCTAAACCAGTGTTTGCACAAATGACCGGGATTGTTTGCCTATAAAGACAACACAGTTCTGTCACTGCAATAGCACAGTTCTCTGCCTGGATTTAATTACCCCTTCTGAGAAGGAAAATGAGGTATCACCTCGATTCTTCTAAGAAGGAATTTGATGTTATTTACCTCTGTATCAAGGAGGAATAAGGCAGCTGGCATATGCCATCAGGTGTTGGTGCATAGCTTACTGCACACAGTAAGTGCTTTGGCACTCAGCTGGATTGCTTATACCCAAAGCCAACTCCACAGGCACTTAACTAGCCTCTAGGCCAAAGAATGGGGATTTCTGAGCTGTCAAATTCATCATTGCAGTGAAAGGTTAAATAAATACATGTATGGCAAGACTGATTTGTTGACCCCAGAAGAAAATATCTACAGGTAGCTGAAATACAAGGTAAATGCCAGTCTAAGCGCTGTTGAAGTCCAGTGGATAAGCAAGAATGTGTCATGCAGATAGATTCTGCCCCTCCTAGATGTGAGATCCTGATGACACACCAATAATAAAATGGAGCAACAGGCAGGATGTTGCTACTCTTCACAATTCTCTGAAAAAGAAGGTGGCAAGGGTAGTTTGGAGGGGTAATTTTTATTCATGTGTACAGGAAGAGCATCTTTTTTGTACCACCGTCTTTACTGGGTGAGTACCTCACCTCAGTAGAGGTGTGCCACTCTCCACCTAGTCCTCAGCAGCATTACTACTTCTCACACCCTTAAGGGGTAAACAGTGTCCCACAGAAGAGGCCTGTCCACTTCAGGCGATAGTTATTGCTGCTTTTACCACCTCGGTTTCAACTTTCAGCCTTGCTTCCTTTTTAGCTTCAGGCACCACCACTACACCATTGAACAGCTATGACTGTGCAAATGGCTGTGGCTCCAGTGCAGTAGGTTTTGGCTGCAATGGTGAGTGTGATGTAGCAAGATTGCTTACTGAACCAAATATATGTGCTTGGGGTGGGGGGGGAAGGGGGAGGGTGAGCATGGAGGGAAGAGGTCTGAGATAATTTCTGTTTTACAGTCCTTTGCCAAACATATACAGGGCAAATATATTTTCTGAAGGCATAAAGTAATTTTAATTAGCAAGTCCAACAAGAGGACAATGTATCTGAAAAACACCTGTCTTCCTAAGTTTCAGTGATAACAGCTAGTGTGACCTGAGGCTACAGAAGACAGGGGATTTTGGCTATTCCTTTTAGCCTTTAATGCATTTAGCCTTGAATTGTTATATGATCAGCAAAGAAGAAACTTTCAACTGACTATGTTCTGCTTTTGTGCTTTCTGATCATTTTCCTATCCAGGTTTCCATCGGTCTCTTTAAACTATGGTATTATTCAAGAATCTGAGGAAATAACTTCAAGGGTTATTGTTCAAACCATGTACTACTATATCCCTCATATGGTCGAGTCCACCAAAATTTGACTGGAAGCACTATTCAAGAAGCTGCTCATCTGAAATTGCTACCTCACTGCAAATGCTTTAGTGTGTAGAATGCACCGGTTTTGCTTCAAAATTGATCTGTGGAAGTAATAGGAAAACAAATTTTAATCCAGTTTTGGCTTTCATTGGTGATCAATAAAGGCAGCAATATCAGTAGATATGAAATTAATCCTACCAACTAGTTCTTCACTAATAGTATAAACACTAAGTTTTCAGTATCTCTTGCTAAAGCAGGTATTTTATACTTAGAAATCTGAACCAAATTTAAGTTTAGTGGTGCTACAATAAATTCTGTTAAATATTATTGTTAAGCTTCTCCTTTGACATTGGAGGCTAGAACAGATCAACCAGCATTCGTTCCGCAGGCATACTCTGTCCATTTGCCAGCTACATGAATAGCCGATTTCAAAAACCACCTTGGAATGTGACAAGTGCTGTAACACAGAACTGGGTTTGAATTTCACAGTCTTTTCCAGTTGGGCTGCTGTGTCTGCAGAGACCCATTGTTTTTAGAGTAAAGAGCCACTACAGTTACAGTCCTACTTACTGGGTTTAAAGGTATAGGATCTGGTGGTGTTAAATGATAGAAGTTCTTTCTCTTCCAAACATCGCAATAATCTTTGTCTATAATGGATTAGCTGCTTGATCACTTTTTTATTTTTTAAAAAGGAGAAGTTCACCCAAACTTTCAGGAATTTTAAATCAATTAAATTTCCTTTAATAGGAAAAGGATAAAAAAGGTTAACAGTGGCACATCATTCAGCATAGATATTGTTAGATATTTTGGCAATTTTGTCAGCAGAAACATCCTACAAGAAGACATTTGCTTGTCTACCTGTAATGCAGCTGGTGTAGCAGAAGCATGAATCTCATTTGGATTTGCCAAAATAAGTGAATGGAGGCAAAGCATACAGATAGAAGGATCATGATTTCCAAAGACACACAAAATGGACCCTCTACCAGAAGTCCACAGGAAGACAATGATATCTTTTATGTGGTGTTGATTAGCCATGATAAAACATTTTTGCATTTCACACATACAGCCAAAGCAATTTCAGAACTATTCAGCAATTACTTCCTGTGGAAAAAACATACCCGTGAAAGCTTTGAGAAGCATGATTGCAAAAGCCATTGTGTGTCACATCTGTGACCATAGTACTCACACACTCTCAAAGTCCTTTCAGAGACATCTGCTTTGACCCCATAGCAAGGAGACAGCTGCGCCTAACAAATGAGAGGAGAAGCATCAGGCAGCTCAGTCTGAGCTCTAAAACAAGTAGCGTTTGGAGACGTCTCTTTCATGCAGAGACGAGATCCATCACATAAGCGGGAGCATTATTCCAACAGTTGAGCAACATCAAAGTGACAGCTTTCCTACTTGCTACGTCATGCTATCAACCTGAAATTATTTTGATATCATACAGGTCACTGGTGGATCCCAGATAGAAGTCTTTCTTCTGTGACCCTGAAGCCAGTGAAAAGATCCATCCATAGCCTGGGGAGCATGCCATGCTACTTTAGCTCCAAGCCTCTCTTTGTTCGTGAAAGGGGGCTTTCCAGGCTAGGGCTGTCCCATTTCCTTGCTATGTTACTTACTGCACCTTTTGATTTTGGCTGTTTGGCTATCTTGGGTGAAGCTGGAGGACGAAGGGGAGTCTAAAATTTTCAAGGTTTTGTCCTTGCCTTGGTCAGATGCCTTTGTGGAAAAATAACCGGCTTGTATTTCAGGTGGCTTTTGGCACAGACCTTGATATGGAGCTAAACAACTGATGCACATTGGCTTGCTGAAGGCTGTATGACATTTATGTAATTGAAGTGAACGCTTTAGGTAAGTCAGATTAAATACACTTAAAATTAACTCTTGCTTGTTTGATATAATTAACATTGTGCAGAAAATGACCTTACAGAAGTAATAAAAAATAAGCTTCACTTATAACCCTTTTTACACATGCTTTCTTAGAGTACCCAGCATTTCTGAATTGCTCCCACATTTCAGCTATGCTTCATGCTTTGAGGTCTGGATTGCAGTACTTTGGGATGCTGAACTAAACTTCCTTTGGTTAACTAATTAAACCAGGTTAATTAATATCAACAGCAGCAGAGGTTGAATTCTGCAGGGTCTTCCTGGAAATACTGTCAATGGAAAAGAACTGAGTAATGTAGTCTGTTGGCTGTATCAACTGTTAGTTGGTGTGAGATCCAACTAGAGGGAGATGTCCCCTTGCAGATTGTTTTCTTGTACATGTGTGCTGGAGCAAGACCTATTTAGTGTCAGCAAGGCACCAGCTGGGAAATGAAGTCTTAGTCTTGATTAGCAAACCTGTTAGGAGTATTTTGTAAACATAGGTGTGGCTGGTCACCGGTGTAGAAAATTTACAGTCTTGTTTGGTAGGATGCACTGCAGGAACCAGTACTGTACTCTGCTAAACCTTTGGTCTTTATTTGAAATTAAAGGATAGGCAATGACTGGACCATAACTTATAGTTGAACTTCCTGAGAAAAATAAGCTTTAGGATGCAGCTTTTCTATCTTTATCACAGTTTTGTGTGAAATACCCATTTTAATCTTGGAATCCAATAGTAATTTTAATATTCTAGCATCTATTACTCAGTGGGTCCTCCCCAGTATAAAGTTAACATTCTGCATTTCTTTATATGAAACAGTGCCTGCAACACGTACTAGAGACCCATAAGATATTTGACCCGATAAGATTAGGCCATTGTCTATGTTTTGTGAAACTGCGAAAACATCCAATGCATTAGCATACTGCAGAATATTTAGAGCAAAATTTGCAGAAGTAGGTTCTGCTGGTAATGAACTGACAGCACTAATTCCTGGAGGCCAAAGTCTGCATGCCCCCTTACTGACAGCTGTTAGCTAGCTAAACCTGTAATGGGAAATTATTGTTAATATTATAATTAATATTACTACCTGTATTTACTGGGAATGTGACAGCTACTAAATTGGATTGACACTTCAAAATATTAAGTGTCTTTTGCAGTCTGTGACACACTCATTACTTACTTCTGTTACTGCTAAATAAGAAGCTGCGGTCTTATTTAAAAGGCATAAGTTGAAATAATTTTTCTCTCAAAATTGATAGTACCACAGTATAAAATAGCTGTCTACATAAAAACTGAAGCAATTCAGATATGTTTTTAACAAGAAAACAAATTTATTGATTTTAAAAGACAAGACACAATTTCGTTTTGAAAAACACAAGAAAGCTAGCCTGAGTTCAAGTCTGAAATATTCAGAAAAATCCTACTGTCTTTAGTATGTTCCAGTCATTTTTTTAAACAACACACTAAAAGTTAATATATATTTTTATAATTATAAAAGTTCCCCAGTTATTGTACAGTACACAATACAAATTGCCCACAAACTATTATTTAGCTCCTGCCAGTTTTGAGAGGACATGATATACTAAAAGATTTAGCATTTCTCACAAAAATCACATCAGGAAATACGTATTTACAAAATCAAATACATTATACAAAAAAACCATCACATTATTCTGTAAAGATGAGTATATTCAACTGTAGTCCAAAAACTGGAAAAGAACATTACATTATTTCACACATACGATCTACAAAAAGTTGCTTACCTCATTTACATAATATATTCAGTCAACTGGAAAATAAAAGTTTGAATATGTCCTAGTGTTATGGTGTTTCTGTGCTGTGGGACTGAATAATGTAATCTGCCACTTACTAAGTGAAATTTAAATGATGGCACTTAAAAAAAATACAGTATAAAATAAATGCAACAAAGGAAGTTTCCTAGAAGGTAAGAAAGCCCTGAGTGATGATAAAATTACTGATTGGTAGCTCTAGAATTAACCTAATTAAAGTTTACCACCTCAGGCACAATTTTCCAAGTTTTTGAAAGGCACTCAAAGTTTCTTTAACAGCCTCATTGGTTATTAACTATAAATCCAAATTTTCAGTGAAGATGAGTGGAGATGGGCAACTTGCTTTGGTACAAAGTGATATTTTCCTAGCATATTTTAAACTGATTAATTGGGTTACTTTAAGATGGGCATTTAATGTTTAAATACAAGGCAGTCACTTTAATATGGTATTGAAGGAAACCTTACTTGGGGAACCTTTTAAGTATTCTTTGTGTAAAAAGCTCTTGCTGGTATCAGTGAGTCAAAATGAATTGAACTGAGTTCCTGGTAAATACCAGTCCATGCGAGGTTGTTCCTCCGAAGTCTAAATTCCTCTTACAAAGACATTTATTATTTCAGAGTAAAATTCATCCAGAGCTGAAAACTCCTGTAAGATGTTTGCACCATAATCAAGAAAGTGCTTAAGAACATACAAAGAACATTTTCCTGATTTAGGTTTAAGTGAGGCTCATTTGATGCTCATAGGCTTGTTCTGGGCCTTCTTTTCTACAGTGAATTTCAGCCTTAATGAGCAATCTACAAGAACAGTTCTTACCAAATATTTAAGTACTCAGGGCTTCCAATCCCAAAATGCTAATTTATTTTTTCAACAGGAAAAGGAAAAAAACAAAAACAAACCAGAACAAAACAAGAATTAAAATGATCTTTTTCAAAGTAAGGCATATTTTACTTCAAACAAACACTAGGTAGTCACTTTGTAAGTGGCTTTTACTATTTCTTAGTTAAGCTGGTAAATTAAACTCAGGTCTACTGGCACATAATATCACTAGCAGCAATGATCAAGGCATGCAAACTCAGAAGCATTTACAGTAAATTATGAATAAAAAAAGTTGTTAAATTAAAACCCTTTGAGTATTGCATTTGTTAATTAATTATGCATGAATTTGCATTAACTGACTAAAAATGTTTATAACTTGCTTGCACTATACTACTGACGTAATTCCATTAATAACTTAAAATTAGACCCTTTTTTTTTCCCTCAGCTAGACTTAAATTTAAGTACAGCTGCACTTAGTGTTTGCTGACTGATTGATATTGCAAGAAACCAGTAGAAAAGGTATTGTACTCTCTCTTAGTAAGGTAGCGTTTCTATCTGTAAGTTCAAAGAACCTCTACTTGCTACTACACTTGTTCCCTTGTTCTTGTAAGCAGTATTTGTAAGAACAAAGGGTCTTTTCAAAATGGCAAAAGGCTTGTGCAATTTCTAGGTTGCTTTTAAAATTCTGACATTCAATAAGGGCCATCCAAACTGTACCCCTGTAGATGAAAATGAATAAAATACTTTCATCTTTTAGATAATCATTATTGCAGTGACTGAGTTTTAAAAGGAATATCAATATAATTGTGAACTTTTTTTTCAAAAACACTGCCAAAAATTTCAATGCAAACATACTGAATATTCTGCAAAATTTATTCTTCACTAAGCCGCCTTTTAATCCTAAAGATTCTCTTTTACGATACCAGAGTATTCCAATACTAATCTACCTCAGGAGATTTTCAAAATAGTCTGGATATATTTCCTAAACCTTTATCTTCTAAAGGCATCTTAGACAAACATATGTTTGGTTTTCTTTATATATTTATGCAATTATGGAAACAAGGGAGCTGACGTACTGTTTTCTATTAGACAGTACACATTGATGGCAGTGAGTATTTTGCCTACATCTATTGAGCCTCCCATAACAAAACCATTCCCGTATAGTATGCAAGTATTTACTATAGACATAATTAAAAAAAATTCTACAACACTATCAGCTATTTCAAAGTATATGTTCAATGGACTAATTAAATTATCTAAAAAGCTTTGTTCCCACCATGTCACTTACAATGCTCAAAGGGTTAATGCAAGGCATTATATCAAATTAATTTTCTAATACTAGAACTAAGCACTGTGTGTTTATGCTTCTATTCCAGTTTTTAATTGTTTGTTTGTCTTAAATCACCAAACAAATTAGCAGGTATACTAGAATTTCATTTATTGATTTGTTTTAAACCATATACAAAGCGGATGTCCTGTTAGAGAGACAAGGGCCCAATTTTCAGAAATTCTTGCTGCTCTCTCAAATGAATGCTTTAAACTCTGAAATTATTGTTGTGTACTTATATTACTAATAAATCTAATTTTTTGTCAGCACTTTTATGGCTATCAATGGTTCTTTTTATTTTGTAAAAATATGCTGAATTAAATTGGATTGCAGTGCATCTCTAATATAAAATTTTTTTCTAAACAGTGCAGATGTCAATTGGTGAGAATGGCAAAGATATCAGATCATTTCTACTAGGGAAAACAAAGTGAACAAAAGTGTTTTAGATATTTAAAAATACCTCGCTTTAAATTAAATTTGTATCTAGACCTATACATTCCTGAATGACAGAACGTTATCTGTTTTCTTATTCTTGAACTAAAGGAAGTCATGCTGTAAATCTTCATTTTATAGGTAAATAATTTAAAATCTATCTTCCAAATTTTTATGGAACTTTTTTTTAAAAGAAGGTGCTTAGAGCATGCTACAGTACAAGAGCAAAACACAGAAATAATAATTGAAAACAGAAAAAAAAAGCTTTAAAACTGATTTATCATGAGAAAGATGAAAATGTACCAACGAATTTCAATAAATATAAAACTTTTGAAAATTGGGCCCCGTGTTTTGAAAAGGTAGTTCAACAGTATCCATTACCCCACACTGTTCACTGTGCTATCTGTGCTAATAGGGGAAACACCTCTGAAATAATTATTTTGGATTCCATGTTAAGATTAGATAAAACACATAAACCATGTCAACTCTCATAATGTCTACCCTGCAGATACATGCTACGCCTCTCCAGAGCACTAACAATAGGCTTCAGAGCCGGTGTGGCAATGCAACCGCATGCTAAACATTACAGAATATGGACTGAGGTATTTGTATCTCTGTACTTTAATGATTACTAAAACCCAACTATTAAATATCAAGAGTGTGCAAAATGTTTTATTTAAGTGTTTGATTAAAATTTCAGTAAATGTAAAAACAAAACAGAAGACCCCCAAATCTGTAAGTATACAACACAGCTTACAGTAACATAGTTCTTCTAAAAAAATCTGGTAAAATCTTTAGAATTTAAGCATAGGAATACAGACTCCATTCAGTTTTCTAAACCTGGGATAGTTCCAATTTGTTTTGATAACTCATTGTTTTTAGAAGTTATGAAATACAATTCCATTTTTGTATTCAGATTTTTGTTCAGTTTTGGTTTGCACTTTCTTAACAGTGAACAACTGAGTGGAGTGGGGAGCTAAATAATGAAAGATACGCAGGTCCCATGTTTTTTAGCAATCTAGATTTACCTATTACAATCGTACTCTTTTCTCAGCAATAATAAATCCAACATTAAACCAAGAAAGGACAATAATAAGAAAACATTATAGGTCCATCAACACAAAAATTGAAACAAGTACTACAGTATTAAAAAAGCTGAAAATGAAAAAAAATCTTGAATTATTTCACTTTATTTTACTTGTAAACATCTTATAATGCACAATGAAGGGGAGTAAATATTTATCACAGCTTAGTTTTAGCATTTTTGGTGAAGGGTACAGATGTGCTGATTTCCAAGGAAAAATCAGGACACACTGAGCAATATATGTGAGAACAAAATCTGTAATGAGATTCAGTGCATTTATGAGTTTAGATATAATGAATATAAACCTCACTTTCACTTTTTACTGAGGCAAAAGCCATCTACTGACATTAGTAGGAATTATGCCTACACAGAATGAGCAGGATGGGTTCACCTCCCAATTCTGCAAAGGAATTACATTTTACTTTTGTACACAAATAATGCTAGGACATTTTAGTTGATGTGCAGCTGTATTTGGAGCATATGTAAACTCTAGCAACAAACTTGTTTGCTATAAATATGCTGTTCATTTTACATGCTCTTCTCCCATTTGGTATATGTGACTAAAGTAATTTTCAGACACACTAGATAAACCAAAATAAAATAATCCCTAATTTTCTTACACAGTCTTTTCTGTAAAGTTGATCTTTTTGTGCTCTCCTTCACTTTTTGGCTTTTTTTTCTTATTTAATTCCACTATTTTAGTGTAGCAAATTCATGTGTCTGCATAATGAAATATTTAAGAAGAAAAATTTGAGTTGTTTAATGTCAATTAATATGGTCTGTATATACAGTCATTATTTAACCATTAAAATGTAATATCTGGCTGATACCCCACAAAATATAGAAATTGAAAACATGCACTGCATTATGTACCTGCTCATTTATTTCTTTTTAGTTTTTAAAATTAAAAGTAGGCAAGGGTTTAGAAAATATATAATCATGCTTGGGACTATGGTCAATCTATTTTGACATTTGAAGTTGGTATTAAAGCTAGTTTTGCTTTCCAAATTCCCAAGCAAATTTTATTTGTAATAAAGTGAAATCCAGCTAGAAACGAGAAAAAATAGGTTTATTGTCATTCTAAGAGGGATATTAAAATCATTTAATAATAAAAAAATCCTTTTATTCTTTTGAAGGCTATGTAACCTGTCCTTACTTCTTAGGGAATTTGAAAATGACAGGCACACCTTGTTGAATTAATTTAAGAGTTAAGAATAACAAAAAGTACTAAGTCTTAGCTTCAGTTCTGTTTAAGGCACCATGTAATAGCCGAGGTACAATGATCCCTGATGTACATTCTTAAATGGCAATGGTCCATCTAGCCACCTATTCAAATTCTATACAATTGGGAATAAGTACAAGTGAGGTGTGCCAGTTACACTGCCTTATCTAATTTTTGTAAAAATTTAAATCCACTTTAACAACAAGGAAATATTTTTGAAAGGAAAATGATGCAGGTTGCTACATTCCTTGCATTCTATAAATCATCTTTTCTAAGAGCAGCAGATTGAACCACTAGTAGGAAAAGACCTGGAATAGAAGAAAGTCATCCAAATGGAATGTTTTCCTGTATGTCCAGTTCAGCATAAGTAGCACGTACACTTAAAATTAATAATAATAATAGTAATAATAATAATAATAATAAAGTCACTTCTTTTTTAGTTTCAATTTCTAACAACTACAGTACCACTCAACAGCCAAAAGCACCTGTTCAGTGGCCCCACATATAGAATCAGTAGTCTTCAAAACAGAGGAACTGGTATGCAAATAATATCTGGAACTGTTGATTTTAAAGGAAGCTTGCATTGTTTACACAATGGTCAGATAATGAGGTACGTTTGTGACGTACACATTACCGCATTCTATTACAATTCTGTCATTTAAACTCACTTCTTGCTCACAGAAAGAAACTAGATCTTCCCAACCCTCCAGCATTATTACAAAAATTCCCCCTGAATGCTCACAATTTTATCAAAATAGTGTCTTCTCGTTGTCCAATGAAAAGCACCTTTTATAACAAATTTGATACATCTGCTGTCAAATAAGTATGCCTCCAGTGTAAATCAAAGAAAATAGTTCTTTTGATATTTCACAGAAGTGCATCTAATTAAAAACCTATCTATACGAAATCATCATCATAACTAACAACATTAAAATATCTTTAAAAAACTATGAAAAAATTTAAATTATTATAAGAGGCCAAAAACATTAACATTAAGCTTTGCAAAAATCTTCCTTGCATTTTATACTAAGAAAACTCTTCATATTGAGCGGCCAATGTAAAATGATGCTGTCTACAAAAAATTCTCTTTTTTTTTTTTTAAAACAGATCTGGCAAAATACATACACCCATTCCGTTTAACAACTCCAATAAAATAACGTTCAGCACAGCTAAAATTTGACAACAGTCAACCTTCGGACTTATTCTCTTTATTTTTTTTTCATATTAAACCCAAAGGGCTAATGTAATGGGGTGTGTGTCGTCGGGGTGGGGGGTCATATTAGACAGCAGTATATGTATTTCCAGTAGCGCTGCATTGTCTGATAGTCTGAGTAGTTGCAACAATGTGCTCATTATGAATTGGGTTCAGGAGGTTCTGCTGTACTCCACTCTCAAGCACTGGCTGCATGCAGCCCACCTGAAATGCCTGGTTTAGCTCAGTTTTCTCCCTCTTGGCTTGTGGCTCTCCATTTTCATCCAGCTCTTCATCTATTTCACTTTCAACTTCGCTGCCCTCATCTGCAGAAACAAACCACTGTGAAACTAGCACAAAGGCAAAAAATTCTCACACAAGGGCCTTTATTTGGCAAATAATAGTTGAAATACAAGAATACATGGAAGACTAGCAATTTGACAAAGCAAAAACTGAAAATTTAAAGTTTTAATGGAAAAAGTCAATGATTATTTCAAATAGGTAAACAGACTCTCAGCTTTGATCACTTGAGTTACACACTGTTGATATATGTGGAAAAAACAATTGCCATCTCAAAAATAATCTTTAACAAACAATGTTAACTTCATATTGCAAAATGCCTCTCATCTCTAAGACATGACGAACAAAAGAGTTGTTACTCGTAGTTACAGATAGGGAAACTGAGGTGAAGATATTTGGGGTGACCTGACCCCAGATTTTGACATACATTTTTATACTGACTAGTTGACGGACCTGGGGTCAGGTCACCCCAAATCACTCAATTAGTCAGTATAATAATGTATGTCAAAATATGCCATGAATAGTTAATAAGGAACTAATTTCTTTCTATTCTCTTCACTGACAAGTTATCTGACAACTACCTGCATGCAATTCTGCCTTCTTAGCAAAACATTTACTACAGGTAAGCATACATAAGCATACTCGGGTCTTTCTTCCCACGGCTGTTACCCTCCTCTGTCCTATCAGACACAACTAAATTATGCATAAAAATTGGAGTATTTCTTGTGTCAATAATAAACATATTTAAAATATATTATTTTAAAAATTATATTGCATATTACATAGCTTTTCCAAATATACATGCAATTTAAACCATGATACAGCTCTAAATTCTCCTTTACTGTATTTTCAAAACATAAGGACTTATTTTGCTCAGAGAGACACATTAGCTGTATACAGAATTATACACTGGAGAGATCAAAATGCTTACCTTTGTCCATATTTCCAGGGGACACAGCATTTAAATCACCAAACTGCAAAATAAACAATAAAAAACCTGGACACATTCTTAAGCAAATGTGGAATTAGAGTATCTGTGACTGAGCAGATCTGTGCTCCACCGGTTCAAGGCTAGCATTCAGACACATGGTCTTGGCTGCAGCCACATCCGTAATTCATTTTCCATTCCATCCTAGTCTTGTGCTTATTAAGACAATTATCACTAAAGTAAACCCTGAGAAATTAAAATGGGAAAGTACAAACTTTTTAAGATTAATTCATCAGGGCCTTTGTTGCTTGAAGGGAGCTATTTCCATGTTGTATAAAGCCATAAATTATGGTGTATATCCATTCTGAACTGCCAATATTTTAACAAAGCTTTTTAAAATTTCCCAGAGACAATTTTAATTGTGCTGGAATAAAAATGAAAGTGTGTCACAGTGTTGCAAATCTGTAAGGTAGATGAAAGGCACTGCTGAGAAAGGGTTTACAATCTGATAACTGATTCACTTACATCCAAAAAAACACCTCTTCAAAAAAATTGCTCACAAGCTAGAGGTACAGCCTTCCTCCCTTTCCTTCCCTCAATTCTCCAAGTTTCTCTTAAATAATAATCATCAGAGCAAAATGCCATCAATGAATCTCAAATGAAAGTACGTTATTTAGATAAATACATTTGTAACCATAAATGATGATACCAGGCTTTTGCAGAAGAGTTTTGCCAATACCTGTGGCTCAAAGCTGGGAGAGAAAAATGAGAATATTTTTGTCATCTGCAACACCAGTTTATATTGTCTTACGGTGTTTGTCAGACCATGGTCATAGACTTCCTCATTTTATTTCAGTCACAATCACTGAATACACAGAAACATAAAGAGACATGCATTTAACAAGTATTTGCTACTTCTGCCGCTCTCACCTCCAGAAGTTTTGGGTTGGTTACTTCCTCCTATCTCCATTTTCAGTCTACCTACACCTTCTAGAAGACCCTACACTACATTTATGTCTAACATGTACAATGTCTGTCAAGAAGACAAGAATGTTGTAGCGTGTACTTGTGTAGTACCTTACTGCAAATATAAGGCAGAGATTAAGCAAATAGTCTATTGGTGGGCCCCTGGGCAGAAACACTTTTTTTCTGAAACGTGTCATGCCACATGTAAAATCATTTGACAAAAAAAGCTGAGGCATTTCCAGTTTCTCTTGAAAGTACAGCATCTATTTATAATATTTAATGAGCCTATCAATATATTTTGAGGGAAGAATGATACCTGAAGCCAAATCAACTTGCAAAATGTCTTGCAATTTAATGGTAACATAGAATATGGTAGAGTGACTCCCAAGTGTAAAAATGTAACAAATCTGTCCCATTAACTATCTAGCATATTTTCAAATATATCCATTTTCCAGCACTTTTGTACTGCAATTCCTTGATGACAATTCATGCAGTCCTCACTGTCTCACTCAAACTAAAAGGTTAGATGAACTACTGGGAAAAAGAGGGATTGGATAAACTTTGCCTTGCAGATGCCATAGATGAGTGTGAAAAACTGGTTATGAATTGAAACTCTTGTTCCATTTTTTAAATCAATAATCTTTGAAACACATGTATGAAAATCAGCTGTGTTGCAAACCTCTATGTTTGTCTGCGCTGGTTTTGTTACACACATGTGGACAGTACTGTACAAGCCAAAATTCTGTGTGTAAGCCACATCCTTCTCAAGTCCATGGGGGTACTCAGCTCACTTGTGTAACATTTGTGTGGGAATTCAAAATGTGTGCAAATACATGTAAGCAGATCCATGTAAGCAGCACTTTCCTACTACTCTCTTCTTTTTTTATTTTCACATAAAATATTCAGTTCTTAAAGACTGCAAAAAGGTTGCATGTTGATCAACATATTTCAAACTGTGCATGTGAATCTGTATGCGGACTTGGAAAGGAGCAAGCTCATTTAGAAATAATTGATTGTTAGAATTCAATGTGATTTTATTACTCTTACAGTCAACCAGGGAAACAAGTTTGAAACTGCTGTATGTATTTGTAACCCAATCTGTTGTTACATTGCAGAACATCCTACAGCTCCACATAAACGTTTAAAAAATTTGCAAAGACACATACCCAAATTTATCACTAAATCTATCACTCTAGTCTCTTACACATTATCTTACCTCTCCCATAACTGCAATAGGTGTCTCTCCTGTTGCCTGAGCAACACGATGTTCTACTAAGTAAAACATGTATTCATCGTAAAGCAAGCGGATCAGATGAAAAGAGCCAAAGCTAGCAGCACTGCGCAAGGTTAAATCTCGAATCACCATTGAGCTATTCAAAAATAGAAAAATATATAGATTTATGTATTATATGTCACAGTCATTTTAACACTTATCCATGTAGACATTTCACCTCAAAACCAATATTCCCAAAAGTAACGTTATCCACAAATGTCTTATTTCACAAGTGTGAATACAGACAAGGATTCTTTCTTCAGTTTTTCTTTGTTTTGATATATGCATAACTACCAATACTTGAGCATGTGTGAGACCTAACTTGAAAGAAAACTTTGTTCTACATAAACAACTAAAATGAAAGAAAAGTATTTAATTTTAAACAAACTAATGCTTAAACAGTGTCTGTTTGGTCCACCTTCCCAGTACAAAAGCTTTAACTGCCATGATTTTAAAACTTCGAAACTTAAAATTACAAAAAGGCTTGTGTGTACATATGATATTGACAAATTCTGATAACTTCAGCAAATAGTTGCTACAGTCATTTTCAAAGAACGAGGTTTACTCTGATAACTGTTTCAATAAGCAGCTAACATGGAATGCTTGTCATAATATTCTTTTTACACATTAAAACCAGGTTTTTGTCTTCCTTCTCTGATAAACATAGATACCACAGTGTTTTAATAAGTGTTGTTAAAAACAGTGGCTTAATAATTGTGTAGTTATTCAACCCAAAAATTTCACGTTATGTTTCTAACTCAGGACAAAATTCCACCTGCCTTCATCTGCATATGGCCTTTAAAACAATAAATAAGGATCATTTCAGTCCCTGCCAATTTGCAAGTAGTCCTGAGTTCAAGGTTAACAATAATTTTCTGAAAAAAACCCCACACAGTTTTCATGACTTAGTGAGCAACTCTTTGATATTACATCTGTCAACTTTACTACAGTGAACAATTCAGCAAATAATAGAATAGTTAGAACGTTTTAGAAGTCTATTAAATACTACCTGTAGAAAGACCATTTTAACAGGAATTGCCGTGCTGCTTTAGGAAAGCTTGGTCTTCCTTCATATGGTTTCAGCGCTTGCATCATTACATTATCAAGCCAGGCAGCCCACTGCTCCAGAGTGCTCTGCTGCTGAAGAGTCATCTTGAAATCTGTTTCTAGTCTCTGAACCATGTTGTCATCACACTGGCACACCCAGGAAGCCTGTTCCTGTTACAGCACATGACAACTCTTGAATTAACAATACACAAGCCAAAGCACAGAATGTAATTCTTTCTCAAGCAATTAAGCAATTCAATGGATGAAAAAGACAAAACCCACTTAAGAAGACAAACTAAGAAGCAGTTTTTGGTTTTATTTTTATGTCTATCATAATTTTGTTGAAAGCAAATGGGTGGGAAAAGCATAACATATAAGAGCAGACATCAAATAAAGAAATGAGAGCAAACAATGGAAACTACACAAGTATGTTGTAGTTTTCCACATTAATTTTCAAAAAAGGCTTCTACTTTTCTCATTTATCATTTTTCTGCTGAAATATTTGGGACTTTTCAGTTTTCTCTGGGATTACAGGCAGGGTAAGCAGGAAGAACAGTTAATTGCGGGGCTAGAGTAATAGAAGAAGAAGCAAGAAATCAAGTGCAAAGTTCCTGTCGTTCTGAAGAAGTTAAAGACAAATTCTGTTATATTCATGTTAACATATTACAGTACTTAATATATCTTTGGTCAAGTACTCATGACTGACTTTTGTTAAGATTATTAACAAGTATGTAAAACACTCATTCCCAAGTAAAAGAGACAAACCTAAAACTACCAGTAATCTGGAACATTTCACTCTGCTGGGCAAAAGGAAAGTATACTTTTCCTCAGAGGAGCAGAAACATGTGGAGAAATTAAGCTTAGCGAAAATATAAACTTACATTCTATAGCTAACTGGAAGCTAGTTCTAATCTGTACTAATCTAATTACTCAGGAGATCTTGTAAATTTAAGCAGTGACTTAGATAAAGTATACTAACAGTATTGTCTTTGAAATAAACATTGTATTAAAAACAATGTTGTGCTTTAAATAGCTTTCAGAGACATTCAGAAGCTATGCTACTATCTGAGATCTAATTCTAAGATACCATTTATGCTGTTACTAAGACATCATTCATGGTACCCATTCTAAGAATGCATTTGCTCTACATTTGCATATAAGTTGGAAGAATATGTGCACTTCAAGACAGTAAATAGAAACAGGTAATGGTTCTGAGCTCTTCCTTTCCTAAAGTGTAAGCTGTTACATTTGTTACTGAATCACTGCATATATGAATCAGCAAAATGTTCTCACTTCACTTTCTTGACAGAATAATGACAGCTAACAATCAAGTTCAATATCAGAGATGAAATAACACTTAAAAAAAAAAAAAAAGCCTGTTATTTAAAGCTACGTTTTACCTGAACATTGGCAAAATCAACACGGTTAAGATCATTGAGCATCTGGTTGATTTGAGAAGTATTTTGAAGCACAGCACGAGCTGCTTGAGCCAGGTGATTAAGAGATGTGTATCTTCGCAGAGTCTGGGCAAAGGCACTTACAGCGGCAACCTATGAGGAAATTCATTTATTTTTAAATATTGTACTCTCTACCTGTAAATCAATACCTTCATTTTAATATTTTATATTAATGAGTCCTCATATGTGCATTATGTCTACGTAGCAGATCAAGTAATGTCTTCCTTATAACTTTTTGACAAAACGAAGTTATTTCCTCTCCCATTATTTGATGCTTGATGCTAAATGTGAAATTTAGCATTAAAGTTAAAATTCTACTGCTTTTAGATGCTACTGCCCACTTGGTTTGCCATTGCAAGAACAGTACTTTAACAGTTTTGTCTACCTTGGTTTGTGTCATCCTCTGTGGAATATTGTTCATGGCATTTGAAAGCCAACCTTCAAGGCTTTTTGCAAAATTGCGAATGGCTTGGGTCAAGGCACCTGTGCATTAAAGAATAAAACCAGAATGAAAAGAGAACAATGTACCTGTCTTGAAATGTTTTCCATCCTCAGTGCTTACACATTAAATGTTCAGGTCCTCTGCTTTTACTTACTAAAAGACAAATTCAGTCTGGGTTCAAAATTCAGATATAGATTATGCAACAATTATTTTAGTTTTGGTTCAATAAACAGTTCTGACTTCCTCACCTAACAATCTTTCAAGTAGTCTGTGACCAACAGTATTGTTCTGGGTCTCCTATTGAAGAACATCAGCAATTGCAACAGTTGTTGTGATGGAAATTCCCATCACAAACTTTCAGCTTTTCATTTCGTCTAAGCACCTCTTTCAAAGAGCAAAACTCTGGAAAAAATTCCAGTTACTGGAATAGTGCAGTTTCCTCAAATAAGCCCAAACCTTAAGCCATGTCATGGTGCTGCTTACTTCAGCTTTAAAGAACAAAATCCAAAATGCAGTGCTCAAGGGGTATCATCAATAAGCAACATACAGGAGTGTGTTTCACTGGCAGACAGTGAGGTTATTCAAATGGCTGTGGAATCTGTGTGCATTTTTGTTTCTTTATTATAGCACCCACAGAACTGCTGAGTGGCTGACAGAGATTTAGGGAGAAACTGAAGAAGCCCTTACAGCAATATGCACTACTCAAAATATTTAAGTTTTAATTTTTCAAAGGAGGAGGACAGCAAGTATTTTCCCAAGGAACTGCACTTGGAAAAAAGACAATCATATCTCCTGAGGAACAGAAACCTTGCTTTCCCATACTTACCACTTGCTCATTGACACAATAGAATCCACTCAAACAGTTGCAAAAAAGAGGAGACAAACCCAAAAACCTACAGGTTTCTAGATTAGTAGAGAATGAATGCAGCTACAAAAGTGAAGAGGAAAAAACTAGAAAGAGAAAATAATATTTATTTTCAAAATATTTTAGCTAAATGTGAGAAGGAACAGTCCCAGTAAAGACTGACTGGATTTTGTTTATAAGGCTGCATACCCTGGCAGAGTAAGAATTTAATGCTGACAGAACTTGTCTTTGAGAAATGCTCTTTTATAATTTGAATTACTGATCTCTCTTTTTTAATAAAGCTTTCTGTGAGCAAAGTAAAAGAAACATCGTGACATCTTCTCATGTCTTCAAATTTGCAGTGATAAACAGTAAAATCCATATCAGTAATTTATATAACTGACCACACGTTTGGATGCTTAGCTGAACACAATTTGATCTTACAAAGTATCTGTATTAGCTGAACGCTCTATGGTAACAGGGTTTTTTCCCCCCTTGAGGTTTCCACATGAAGAACAAGCTTTCTTCTTCAATCCTGTCAATCCCCTAGCTCACTTGTGCTGCTTTGTAAAATATTTCTGTGCACCTACTAATTACTTACTTATTCACTCACATTTTCTTACCTATAGAATAAGAAAATGCAAAGGTAAAGGAATAATGTAAATATTGTATGAATGACACTTAGATTTTTAAGGAAAATATTACTGCTTTTTCACTTCTAATTCACTTATTACTCTTTCATCCAACTATATATTACAAAATTATTTGCATCACTGTAATGCTGATCTCCTTTAAAAATAAATGTGGAAAAGCAGCTCAGGCCTTAAGGAAGGCCTTTAACTAGGAAGAAAGAGAAGCAAATGAAAGGAATTGTAAGTTCTGAAGAGATAAAATAGCTAAGGTAGATAATCAGGTATCAGGGTTGTGTAGAACAACCATGAATTTCTAATGAGCTTTGGAGATACCATATTAAATACAGAATTTTTCTCATACTCCATCCTTAAGTACACATCTAGCCATTACCAAAACCTTAAGTTCCTACACCCTCAAAGCCTTCTTTTATATTCATCTGGCTACCATAGAAAAACAAGAAAACCCTTTGAAAGAATCACAGGATGAGCATGGTGCAAAGTTACCTGTTACTAGACACACACTAAATGATGTTGCAATGGCAGTTACTGAGAGAAAGATTGATTTGGATAACCACCTAAAAAGCTTGACTTCTCAGCTGAAAACCCTCTGACATGTAAATCTCATAAAACCAAGAATTTACAGTCTTTCCAGTACTTTAAATTTTTGTCTGCCTGGAATTGTGTAATACAGTGTGGAAATATGTTTAGCAAAAATTCTTCACCTATGACAGAAACTAACTCACAGGCAAGTTTGCTACTGTCCATTCTGTTATTTGTGAAGGTGCAAAAAGTCCATTGTAGAACATAATAGCTCTGGTCTATTGCCAAAGACATTAGATAATTATGGTCTTTAGTCCTGACTCAAGACATTTCACTTTTCTTAGGAAAAGGAATTTTTCTGTTTTATGCACTTCTATGGGTGCTAAACTTTTCAGCTGACAAATTTAACATAGAGGTTAAAAATAAAACAAATTTTTCCTCAATGGGCACTTTCTTTTCTACTTCAGTAATACGTATCACACAGCTGAATAGCACAGTAAGACTCTTCTAAAAGAAAAACATTGAAAATCTAGACATGAAAAAAGATAGACCTTAAAATATCGTATGCTTACTTCAAGCACTTTCCAAAGTCATATTTCTTCTTATTTTGAGCAGTTGCTCTTGCTATCTTTCCATTTATTCAGGAAAAAAGTCATAAACAAGCTTTTGATGAAGGATTTACAATCCCCTTTCCTCTACAGAGTCCAAGCTTTCCTGTAACCTGCTATTTTCCCACAGAAGATGATGAATTTGTCTACTTCACCCAGCTCCATTACTGTCATAGTAAACCATTAAGCACAATCTTAAACCTTCCTCTTGGTTTCTTGTAATGGCTGGACATATCTTAATTCAAAACCAGGAGTTAAAAAACTAATCATATTTTAAATATTTAACAGTGAAGAGAGAACTTGTATGGACTACCATTACAGGAAAGCTGACTAGAAAAAGCCATTTAGTTAGCTGGTCCTAAAGATAAAAATAAGAAAATACATTAGCTGTCTTCCAAAGGTAGCTCAGTGGGTGGACTTCTGAGCAGAAAACCACTGGTCTGTTCACAAAATAGAGGCAGAAGTCTCTTGGGATGAATTTGTCCTGGGATCAGATGATGTGATTGCATCAAGAAGTCTGATAATCATCCCAAAACCAGGAATGTCAAACACAGTAGGTATCAATTATTCAAATATGACTCGTAATTCTAGAAAGAAAGAAATAGCATGAGAAGGACCTGATGCCTGTAGTTCTTGGTATTAAATGACTGTGTCATTTTCTTGAAACCCTGTACTGGCAATGCCCCATGCATCTTACGAAACAAGGCAGCAAGTGAAGAGCAAGGTGAAAAGCAGGTTTGGTGGAAAAACATGTATGCACCACCTTTTTATTCAGAAAATAATGTCCTTTTGGAAGAGAGAGTTTTAATTCAACCTACTAAAGTTTGTAATTAAAATTGTGGGGTTTTTTATTATTGCCTATTTGCTTGTGACAGGCTACACTATTCTAAAATTTAAAAATCCTACCTACTTGCATTGTGATTAGATCGAAAAGTAAATCATCAAATATAAACCAATGCAAAATAATTTATGCAAGTAATGGTTGTGAATAATTGCATGTATTCGAGAAAACATTTTTCCTTTATTTTGCTACATAGAGGAAAATATGTCAATCTCTACCAAGAACTTACCCTTTCCTTAGAAAAAAGGTAAAACTGCCTTTGTAAATGGCCAACCTTCAGATTTTATACATTTCTAGCTCCAAAACTTTTTCTGTATCATACATAATTTACTAAAACCTAATTTTATTTCACTGACGAGCAAGAAGTCAATAAAACTTTCCTGCAAGGCAGTACTGGCAAATATTCTTATGGAGTGCTTATTAGTGCTGGAATCATTATAGCAGAAGAGGTGTTCACAGCATGACAAAATACCTTTGCTAGCTGCAAAGCTACTTACAGCCCTAATTTTTTTTAAAAAAATATTAATCCAACTTTAAAAAGTGAATATTGTGTTTTCACAGAAAGGATGAAATATGTAGGAATTATGAGATTTATAGTGGGTTGCTAACATGATTTCTTTATAATATTTAGCACAGCATATGCGAGACAATAAATGCTTTATAAAGGAGTTCAACTTTCTTCACATAAATTAAAGTCCTACAAAAAACAGCCATAAAAATACACTGCTGGAGCAACAATGGATTCTAGTAAAATTAAATTTGAAAAGAAAGCTGTACTCCTGGTAATGGTTGAATGGCCAGACAGTAACTGACTCCCTCATGCAGGATGTATGACAGAAAGAACAGTAGACTGGAATAATAAATTGGATTAAAAATATTCTGAGCTAATTTTTCATTGCCTTAACAGTCATTAAAATTGATTTCAGCAGCCATTAATAAGAACAAAAGACTAACTTTCCAAAAATGGAATCACAAAGATCACATACTTTTTTTTCCAGACTAATCAAAGATTAATATGTAATGTTTAAATGACTGAAGGACTGACTGACATTAGTACACGTTTGCTCAGGGCCACAGGACTTATGTCTAAGTCTACTAGGTAGTGTAGATCCAGGGTAAAAGGAAAACATTTTTATCTGAAAATATAACACACACAGAAAGAAGTACCTTTAATATGAAACTATATCTTGAAAATTAGATCTTCCAACTACACTAAAATCCTCAATTACTTTTAAAATACAGAGCATACATCAACTCTCAGCACAACTTCCTACACAACAGAATTAAGGATAAATGATACACAATAGTTCTCTAACTTTCAAACTTATTCCTAAAGCTGCCCTGTGAAGCACAAGACGACCACCACCCATACACATGTATGCACAAAAATCCTTACAAAACATTCCAGGTGCTCAACTTACTAGGAATAGGTCTAAGGACATCAGGAATGAGAATCTCCACCAAAGCCTGGTACATCACATGGTCACAGTTACACATCCATTTCAGAATAGACTCGTTCTTGCACAGAGTAATCAGCTTTGCTTTTGGAAGTCGACTTTCTATTTCACTCAGATTGCTGGTGTGAAAAAATGAATAAATTATAACATACTTAGAGCAGGTAAAAACCTGCAATGAGTGTTAAAATGCATTGTTTTATAAAGATGCCACAGATGTCTCAACTACACCCAACATAACTTCTTGACACGTTGCATCACAGAGAAATGGATTTAAAAAATACCTCCATAGCTCTGCTATAGCTCGTAAATTAAGCAGAGATATGAATGATCCTTTTGGCTTAGAAGAACTGTACAGAATACTGGGAAAAAACACTTTTACTGTAGTTGTCCAAGCAAAGAAAAAAATGACACAATCGTTTCAGGACTGTACTTTGGCATATACCCAGCCTACACAAAAATGTCAGACAACATAAATTTAATTTGAAAAATTAGCCTATGAAAAAAAAATTATTACTCTGCAGGTAAAACCAGTAAGATTTTTTTTTATTTTACACTTGTATTATATTATCATGAGAAGCAGTAAAATAAGAGAAACATTTACTGACCTTGGTTCAGTAATAGTAGTGCCATCAGGTGGAGCAGAGGGAGAATACCGCCAGAAAGTTTGCCACAATTTTTCTATCAGGCTGAATTGAAGATTCACAACCACATCCAGTATTGCCTGAGAAAATAACACACATGTACAGATTGTCTTCTACCCAACTTCCCCCCACTCCCACCTCCAGCTAGATCTATAGCTTTTTTCCTTTATCACATAGTGGAGCAAAGGCAAACTGTATGTTTCTCAAGTTGTAAGTAAAATGTGTTTTAGTATCTTTGATATCCATAAATTATCCAGCACTATAAACTGGTGTGCACAGAGACTTGTGTAAAGACATGCTGGAAGACTCCAGAAATTAGCATGGCCTATGTAAGCTTATGAGAGGTATTCACCCAAAGAAATTACTTAATGCTACAGCAAACAGAAAAAGGAAACCTGCCATTTTATTCATTTTCATAATTCAGTATAGGTTTGAAAGCACCTTCAAAAATAATTTTAAAACATGTATCATTCAATATCAGATGCAGCTTAAACATCTCAATGTTTCTTTAAAATGAGAAAAAAGTTACTGCTTTTAATGTTAAAAAAAAAAGTTATAATTTGATCTGATTTACATTTTCTACTGACTAAACCAAAGATCTGCATATACAATCTGAAGTCTAGTTTCTCTAACATTCTGAAAACATACACATAACTACAGAGTCTATTATGTACTACTTTTTTTCCCCAGTAAAGGAGACCCTCCAAAAAAATCTTACTAACGTCCTTTCCAATGGAATGAGCACAATACCTTGGGGAAAAGTTGCATGCCACTAACATGGTTTCGTTGTTTAACCCTAGCCAGCAACTAAGCTCCACACAGCCACTTGCTCACTCCACCCCAGGTGGGGATAGGGAAGAGAATTGGAAGGGTAAGAGTGAGAAAACTTGTAGGTTGAGATGAAAACAGTTTAGTAATTAAAATTTTTTTAAAAAAGTAAAATAACAATAACAATAATGATAATATATAAAGCAAGTGATGCATGATGCAATTTCTTGCCACCCACCAACTGATGTCCAGCCAGTCCCCAAGCAGTGATCGCTGCCCCCCCACCAGCTCCCCCCAGTTTATGTACTAAGCGTGACGCCATAAGGTATGGAATATCCCTTTGGCCAGTTTGACTATGCTCCCTCCAGGCTTCTTTTGCACCTGGCAGAGCATGGGAAGCTGAAAAGTCCTTGCCTTAGTGTAAACACTACTTAGCAACAACTAAACCATCAGTGTGTAATCAACATTCTTCTTACACTAAATCCAAAATACAGCACTATGCCAGCTACTAGGAAGAAAATTAACTCTATCCCAGCTGCAACTTGGACACATGGCTGCAACATATTTGACATTACTGTCCTGTACTGATCTTCACTGGAAGTCATGAACTTTAAAAAATAAAAGGTTTATAGGAGATACCTCACAGTGCTCTCGATAAAGACTCTGCAGTGATTTGATGTCCTCAAAGGTAGTACCATCTGGTAGAGAAGATATTTCAACTTCTCCAAACTCTGGAAGTACTCGAGATGCATCTATTTCCGTGACAACATAAAGAAAGAGGGCTATTGTGAACAGTGCCAGTTAGAGGATGATTATGAAAAAATTTAAGGATGATACAAAGAAATAAATGCCAAAAGTTCATTATGTTCAAAGGGAAAGGTCTTTCACACATGTTGTATGTTAAAATTGTAACAAATTCAGCCAGCATTTTTTTAATCAAAAGGAAATATAAAATTATTCTTGAAGACTTTAAAAAGATGTCATGTACATACTGCATCTATATAGAAAAGCTAACACACACGTTTTCAAAATATTACAGGATGAAGGAAAATATCTATGTCAGTGTATGAAAGATTAATCCTTGCATAGTTTTTTTTCAAATGAAGAGTTTCTATGTAGCTGGGTATGATGGGGCTTAGTCGATTCAAAATACATTTTTATTTGGAATTTACTAGACTTTGAAGTAGAGCCAATGCTTTTACTGTTTGTCACAAATGTTTCCAAGAGACAAGCCAATATAAGGGAAAAATGCTGGACTGAATGCTACCTGGAAAGAAAGACTCAAAAAATTCTAATGTAACCTTATGTTCCCAATGATTTCAATAACAGCAAAATTAGGCCAAAGGATTTGGTGCTTGAAAATCCCAACCAAGTAAGCCTACACCTTCTGCAGTAACACAGCCAAAGAGTCTTTCTACATAAACAAATAACTAAATTACGATTTATTTCCATTACTGAGAAAACATGCTTAGCCAGATCAATGAATCCACAACTTGGGCATTTTTAAACATGAACTTTGGGGTTCTAGTTGAAACTATTTGGCTCTTTCCATTTATAACACTACTGCACACTTTCAAAACAGCCCACTGGATGGCTAATCTGCAATAGTAATGCAACGCCTCTGCACCCACTTTTACAAAAAAAATTGCACTGTAATGCACATGCAGGGAACAACTTTAATCACATGAATTTCAATATGTATGTCTAATATAACTTCACACAGCAACTGAATTGTGTTTTTTATAATATTAAATACATCACACAAATACAGAATTAGCATATTTTTTCCTTTTATACTTACGTGATTCCTATTAAATATTACATAAAGCTCACAGCACAGAACATGTAATTTAAATGCCTTTTTGTCCTGTTGTAAGAATTTTACGGAGGGCATGATAACTTTAGAAGCAACTACTGTACTTGTGTGGCTTGATATTCCCCATCACCTTATTTATATAGCAGTATAAAACTTGCTTTCATACCTAAAAACTGTTGATGATGTTGACTTTGGGCAATTACAGTTTGTTCAACAGATGTGCCTGTCTGTTGACCACTTCCTGTGAAGCCATCTGCAACTCCATCCACTTTCTGCATAGGCTTATACCTACAAAAATATCAAGTATAAAATTATCACTTCTGTTCACTTCTTCATAAATCATACAATCTATGTTTGCTCTGATTTCTCCATCTCAAAATAAAATTTTGAGGAAAAGTAACAAAAGAATTTACACATTTTTATTTATTTTGTAAACAACAGAAGAAACAATTACTAAGGGAAGCTAGAGCATTAGCAATGCATTACAGATTTCATAAAGCTGATATTACAGCACCACTACCAATTTCTTGTGGAGTTTAGCTTAGGAACAGCATACTGTAAGACCAGCTAATTTACACCAGAAAGAACCAAATCTTTCCCTTTCCAAATAGCTTGACTTCCCAAAAATTATCTAATTCAAAATTAGGTTTCGTTACCTGAAGAAAAGACAACAGTACTGTCTGAGGATAGTGAAATACTTTTCAAATCCAACAAACTTCTTTCATATGCATAGGAGGCCTGAGAAAGATACCTGGAAACCTAAACTCTTCACTAGTCAATTCTCAGAATCGTTTATAAAGGACAAAAAGACAATGATGTAAATGGGAATGCTGGTTTGGATGGTCAAATATTGTTTCAACAATCGGTCTGACAGGCTGAAGATCATGCCTGTCACTTCCAACACAACTGAGAATTTACGCTGTCCCAGGTCTTAATGGTAACACCTTGGATGCTTTGCACTTTTGAAAAAGAACTGTAGCCACTGCAAGAGAAAGTAAGAGAAACCCCAAAGATAAATAAAGGCTGTTTTAATAATCACTCCAACTGGAATTGTTGTGCAGACTGTAGAACTCCACGCTAAATTCAGAAATGTGACAAGAAATTCCATTCTCCATGCATTACTTTGAGAATCAGTTTTATCAGTTGGGAACAGTGCATTTTGTTTCCAGTAAGCATAAACCAGCATTGTCTCATGCAATGATTGGGATTTACTTTAAAAGGAAGTTCCCACGAAAAACATCCGTTCAATATTCTAGGCATTCCTGACATAAATCTAAATATACAGTAACAAAAGACAGACAGACAGTACACATTTCAACAGAAAAACTCATGGCCTGATTAACAGTTTTATAACTTTAGGAATTTCAATGCCTGGGAAAAGTGACAACAACCTACACCTATCCTATCTCTAGGACACTTAAATCAAGTTTCGCTTTCTGTAATGGTCCAGTATAAGATCCTATGCCTATTGAAGACAACAGTGAGACTCTAATCAACTTTAATAAAGAATAAAATGTCATCTCTGGTATAACAGTAGCACTGGACTCTTTTGGATGAGCTTGTTATTACTTGATAAATCTACCTGCAATCCAGGCAGTTCATCTGGGAAAAATTCTTAACTTCATTCTCATTATACATTGTAATTACAAGTACCAGGCAGAAGATCAACTTCTGGAAATATTTGTAAATCTAAACCTTGAAGATAGTTACATTACTTCCTGCAAAAAGTATTATTTTACTGACCCTTCAGCTCCTGAAATAGGATTCAAAATGTTTTGAATACATAAAAATAACACTCCTCTAAGAGTTCTTCAGTTATGCAAAAAAACTTTTAATTGAAGTACAAAAGCCAACGTAATCCTTTGGTGCTAGGAATCAGGATTATCCACCTACTTACTCCACTGTGCTTTATATAAAATATTCCTGGCAAAACTCTTAATTCTGGAACTGTGACAGATAACCTATCACAGGAGTTAACTAGTTTTAACAGCATTAGCAAATCACTTGCAAAATGAAACCAAAGAACAAAAAAAAAAGAAAAAAATTCTTTTTTCCAGGGCTTCAGATGAAACATAAGCAGGCACTAGTTAACTATTTTAGATCTGCTGTCTTTTATGTACAAGTAGAGCTCTGTAGTTTAGGCATCAAACAGCTCTCCAGAACTCTTTAGTTAAATTCAAGCCATTTTTGATGCATGGAAAAAATAGCTACAATTTCCTAACTGGTAAGAGTTACATTTTCTAAAATTACCCAGACTTTTATTCTATTTCCCTATTTTACTCACTACTAACCTATACCTTATTTCATCTTTCACCTTTTTATTTTCTTTTAAATTACAAGGTGCTAGGAGACTGGGAGCAGAAACCAATAACTGACCTTATAGGAATATTATAGCTTTCTAATGATTCTTGACCCAGATAGGACACCATTTGAATTTTATTTAAGTTAGCATAAACAAAGTAAAAGTTTGCAAAGCCTTTAGTTAACAACAGACATTTTCTCAATTTGTTCAAAGCTATGAAAATAAAAAAAACAACTAAACCACTGAAATCAGAACATGAATCAGGTAATTCAGAAATAACACTGACATGCTGGTCTCACTTTGTAGTTAATTTAGAATACAACTTCATTGACTCCCATAGTCTAACTGTGACACAACTTCATTAACAGAAACTTCCTCTCTCACTGAAGAACAGATTAGTAACTTCCTGACTAAAACTCACGTGCAGCAAACAATCCATATTTATTAATAATATAAAGCAGAAAGGCGAAGTATAATAAAAAGCCTACTTGGTTTGAAATGCACACATGAAATTGGCAGGGAAAAGAAACAAGCTGAAAACTATCAAAACTATATGAAGCCAAAATGGATTGATTAAGTCACAAGACAGACAAAACCCAGAAGCTTTTTCAGTTCAATTTTCTGCAGATTTTATTATTTGCTTGGACAGTTGCCATGTTGCCACTATTTGGATTTTACTCTAAGTCTTAGAATTTAGTATTTTTCTGAAAAATCCAACTCGTGCTGTTATGCAATTTATAATTTTCTCTCTTTTTCTTAAAAACTAAGGTTTCTATCCTTCTGGCTTGCTAAAACAAATTGTAGGGGTTCTAGAAAGAAACAGAACTAAGCTCTAAGGATTCACATCTATTTTTTTATTTTAAATCTATTATTGTCATTTATCACTAGGATTTCACTGAAATCTGTGAGAAGTGAGTTAATGTACCAAATTATGTAACAAAATGGTAACCTTATGTGTAACAATGTGTAAAGTATGCTAAAGCATTTTACTATTTGTATACAAATAAAATGTTGTCATTGATGCTACTAGGGGAAAAAAAATCAGCATTTAGTTCCGCAAAGCAAAAGTTAATTCAGTTTGCAACATGACAGGTGACACATACTACTAAAGCTGTTGACTATAGGAAAATTGAAGAAACTCAGATGCTTTAAAAAAATATTGAAGATGCAAAACCTGCAAGTAAAAAAACAAATACCTGAGAAGCATTTGGGTGCTATCAGAAAGTTTTGGTGTGTAGATCAAGTTTGTACTAGTGGCTTTCTAGAGTTTGAAGAAAATAAAAAAACTTCCAAGTATACTGTTGTGGAGGCTGTGTTTCAATAAAAGCATGGCTAACTGAAATTAAATATGGTAAAACTGCAAAAGAAATTTAAGGAATGGAAATTTTTTGTGTGTGCTTTTAAAACATCTCTCCTCAGTCCAATAAGCAATGTTGAGATAAGTCTAATCTAGAAGTCTATATAGAACTTGTTTTTTAAGCCGCAATCACCTCAGCATCATAACCATACTATACACAAAATGTCTGTGCTTGTTCAAGAGAAAGACTGTGATTTTTTTTCTGAACTACTCCATTAGGAAGTTGTTTAGTAGTTTATCAAATAAGTTGTCTTATTATCATTTTAGGATATTTTGTCTTAATAAACCTTAGTAGCCCAGTTTTACAGATGTCAGTATGTGTTGAACTATGATACCTTGCTCGCTATCTTCAAAAAGGATACCACTATAAAAATGCATATTTCTCTGTTGTCCATAAGCTCAAGCCCTTATTAAAAAAAACCTGTAAATACTTGATGCTTTAGACTCACAGTGGCTTGGTTTAAAGGTAATGTTTGACTAAACAGTATATCCAGGAAACATGAGAAAACAGTAGAAAAATACAGATTATTTTTTACATAAAATAAATACATAGGGTTAAACAACATCCATAGAAAGTAGTGATTAATTATTTCTGGTTACAACAATAATATATTTGTTAACAGAATGTTAAAATGTACAGTAGATAACGATACAGTTATAGTATCTATTAAAAAGAATTAGCTGACTGTTCAGCTCCCACAAATGAAAGCAAAAAGGTATAAACTTTGTGTGCAAGAACTGAAAGATATATTTGAAATTAAGTTGTAAAGCTGGAGGTTTACTTCTGTAAGTAGAATTTAAAACACACATTGTTTAGACAAGCATACGTGTATCAATTTCCCTAGACTAAGCTGTAAAGATAATTCAGTTTCTGAGCCACAAGCTTCTACTCATGAAGAGCTAAATAAAAACAGCCTAAAAATGGAACTTGACTTTAGGAATTGTATCTCTGATAAATTTCCCTTAAATAGTCTGACAAGGAATGCTTATGGGAAGGAGATTTCATAATAAGATTGCACTTTAAAGTGGCAAGTGTTTGGCACCAGACTTAAAGCTGTGCAAATACATTTGGCATAATATTTGGGTGAGATACTTCTTTATTTCTTCCTAACAATCTTTGTCTGAAGGCCATTCACTTTCAGTCAGGCCTGTGATTGATCCAGAACTGATGGATAATATAACTATTTAAATATCCTGGTTTTTCCTACCCTGGAAAACATCTGGGCACAGGATGACAGCGGCAAGCTTGCAAGTCTGAGCCATACAGCAGGTTCAGCTGAAAGGCAGAGTGTTAGCTATTATCTTCCAGCCAAGACTAGTCATTAACAGTGCATTTCTTCAGTTCAAAGGTGCTTTAAGTCTCTTGATATGTGGTTGTTGTCGCCAAACCACAGTCTCAGCTGGAAGATAGGACTGTCAGCATCTGTGATCTGTACTTACTCAGTTTTTCCTTCTTACTGGAACAATGAAAGAGTACTCCCACAACTCATGCTGATCACAACCAAGACTAAGCAACAAATAGCATTACCTTCCAACTGAAATTTACTTCTGATAAATCTCAGACCCTCAAATTGAAGCCCAAACCAAACTCTGAATATGAACATACAAGAGCACTTTGGGATATTCAAGTTTTTCAAATAGAAAAGGTGCATGACCCTCAAATTAAGAAAAGGAATGAAGAAAAATTATCTATAAGCATACATTAAGTCTACAGTCTTTGCTGAAAAGGAGTAGAAGTGTTTACCCAATTAGATGCCTCTGACAGAGGTGGTAGAATTGATATAACTACACAGAAGTAGTACATTGACTGCAGTTTACCACTAATTTAAAGGTCAAAAGAAACATTAGAAATATTAATAAACCTGAAGCAGTTACCCTAATCATGCAAATTAAATGTTTAGTCCTTTAGTTGTCTCTTAATAAAACCTGCTCGAATTCTTCAATACACCAGGATAACTATGATAAAAATACATACAGACATTATCAAACATTGAAATTAGATACTAAGCATGTTCTGTAAATGTGGGAGAAATCTTACTTCAGAAATACAAGTTCACTTTTTAAATTGTGCACTGAATGTTTTAAGTCAAGCAATTTTTATATTTAGCATTTTTCCCCAAAACCCCTAGCTGCTGATGGCTACAAAACACAAGCGTTTCCACTAAAATTTATCAGGCAAAATATACAGATATTTTTATTTCAAGAACGTGGAATAAAGCTTGACATTGTATGACCAAAGACTACCCTAAAATTAAAAAGTAAGGCTACAAAGAGAGGAGAAGAATAGACTAAAGCTCATGATTGCTGCATGCTTGAGAGTGGCTGTAATGAAGTAAACAGGCTAGATTGTGAAGTAGTTTAATATAATCTTTCTTTTTAATCTTTCTCTAAAACTACTATTATAATCAGCACATTCCAAGGAGACAAAAATGTTCTAGAATCATCACACTTGGCTTTAAAAATTCCTGTTTCTATTAGAAAATGTTGCAGTTTTCTGATTTAGATAAGTATGAAAAGCAAGTTAAAGAAATAGTGGCTCATGAGTTTCCATTGAAAATTTCCTGTATTTTGTTGGATAAACACCATTCTGAAAATTTCTATGTCCTGTTCAGTCTTGCTAGTATGTTTGACGGTATGCAGAGCAAAGACAATCTGTATTTTTCATGGTGCAACTGTCAAAGTCTGGCTAGCTCCCTGATCTCTGCATTATATTTATTCAGGATGCTGCAATTCTGGAAAGAGAAAATATTACTGAGATCTGTGTACCGTGAACTAAGGGATAAACAAAGATCTTCAGAACTACTTTGTATGAATAGTACAGCAGTAGCACTATGTGAACAATGCTTCAATTCTAGGGTACCCAGCTGGACATTACAAGATTTCATGAGTGTAAAGAGATGGGCCTGTCTTCTGTCTTAAAAGACAAGAAGGTAAGTAATGCAAGCTGCTGAGCAAAGAGATAAAGCTTCATCTAGGAAGGTATATTGGGACAGCTGTTTTTAAGGATTTAATAACAAAGCCATTGTTATTGTTAAGATATAACAACATGGTGGTCTTTTCTGCAGTCAGTACTGCAGATAGGTGATAGAGGCTTCCACTTCTCTCCTTTTCCTATTCTCCTCCGCCTTACTGCTAGCCTCAATTGAAGATAATGTATAACCAACTTTTCTACTACAGCACAGTATTTTTCATCTAACAGCTACTTATTCATCATAATTATCCAGTGCCTTGTACCTCCCATCCTTCATCAATATCTTTACAGATTCTTGCAGCAGAGCTTAAGATTGGTATGAATTGAGTATGAATGGGAACGTGCTTATGCATGTATGTGTGTGCACACTCAACACACGGGTTAAAGGAAAGGTACGCATTAACTGCTACACAGTGATGTACATGTGATTTCATACAAATATAACCAGGGAACAAACTGACATAAAGATAATTTTAAAAAAATGCCACCAAACATACCTGAGTAAGGAAAATAAGGGAACTACCTAAGGCATATGGTGGTGTTAAGCAAACTAATAAAGCAAATAATAAAGAAAGGTAGTATCCACTCCTAAGAGTTAGATAATACAAGTTCAGAATAATTTTGTCACTGCAAGTCAAGAAGAAGACAAGAGAGATGATAATGATTTCTGCAGAAACAATTTCATAGAAACAATTCTAGTTAGACCACTGTGGCATATGTCTTGCTGCAGACATGTGATTTTGAGCGTGACGGAATGAAATCTATAAGTGAATGAGCTTTAGTGGCTAAAATAATCTTGCTTCGAGATTTTGTAAATATCTATCACCTTTTCTTACCATATAATCCTGTGATGATTTTTGTAACAAGAATTTCCTACATGATCATATTGGAAAACTTCTCATGCTTCCATATTATGCCCAGCATAAAATAGTTAAAACCATATATCTTACCATGAATATGTATTTAGTGCTGTAGCTACTTCTGGTAGTGAAAGTAAAATCATTTCAGATTAAAGTGATATTTGTGTATGAAGTTAAAGTTTGAAGTTGTGTTTTCTATATGCCAATTGCATCCAAGGCCACAAAATATGCTTAGTACACCATACCAAACTGTTAATTCAATTGGGTTTTGGGGGGTAATAGCTCTAAAGATATTTTACTTGATATGCTGCTGTTCTATCTATGAGTTTAATGAAATTGCACGTCTTAGATACTTAACTTTATGGTAATATGGGAGACTAGTGACATCAGCCAAATAAAAATTAATTTCAAAGAAATTTACTGACTTCTATTTTTTTTCCTAAAATTTTCTGTTCAAGACAGTTTTTCATATGCATATTCACACATTCTTTCACCACCAGCATAGCCCTTTGTGGTCACTATGCCACTTGTTTCAAATACTTTTGAGCTTTCCCAGGATCCTCAGGAACAACAGATGCTGAGGGAAAATACTTAAATCAACTTAAAGGTAAACCATTATGGTCATATTAATTCTTTGCAGGCAGAGGAAATAAACACCAAACTGAACTTAATCTTAAGGTCTCTTATAAGCAGCTTATATGTAAAATGACATAGTAATGAAAACAAACAGCAAAATTTGAAATTCAAGCTCTTCTGTTCAGCTTGTGGGATAAGATAACTCAAGATAGTTAAGGAGAGTGTTCATATCATATCTCACTATTATTATTACTTTTTACAAATTTATGACCATTTCCAGGTAATTATTATTTCATGCTGATTGATAAATAACTTCAGTGATGTCAACTGGATATCTAGCAAACTTCTATTTTTCACAGCAGGGAAGATAAACAAAAGTTGCATTAGAATTTCAACCTTTCCATGTAAGGAAATTATGAACTAGAAATACTAATAAGTACTCATGTTCATTTCACACTTTACCTCTGTTTCTGCTGCATGGGCTGTTGTCTCATAGCCATATATTGCATGTCCTCTTGTAGTCGATTAAGAGGAGAGTCTGGCTTGACACGAATCCCATAGTAATGATATTTGGAGTTCCCCCTTTATGAAAGACCAAGAATTAAGAGAACAGTAACACCAGTTTTATGCATCTACATTTAGTTTACTTTACAATTTACATTGACTGGAAAATAATACCCACAAATCAGGCCTGAATCTCCTGTCATACCTGATTCACATGGGTGTAATTTTACGACCTTTGGGAAATGAATTCACTCTCTTAAACAAACATTATCCAGCATTTTAACTTGTAATCCACTTGAGTAAGAAAAATAAAATGCAAAGAAATACAACTCATCTAGTTAAAGAGAAACACATTTCTTAGTAATTTCCAAACAACAAGCTACATTTTATTTGCACTGACTGACAAAAATCTGCAGTGTATTTATCAGAATGTGAACACATAAATAGTCAAAACCAGAAGAAGTATAACAGCATCTGGAAAAGGATAAAACTGTTTAACATTACGAGACAGAACTGACAGTAAACCACTGTAATATTTAAATGCAGGTTTTATTTATTTTTGGACTAGCAGACAAGTTCCTTACTCATAATTACTACTTGTACTTTCTATTATAGTTCAGGATTTCATTAACACAAACCTAGTTCCAAGTCTTCTGGTCCGTAATCCCATGAAGATTGACCGTATGAGTTTTCCAAATGAGGCAGCATTGACTGGATCCAACTTGTGTTCCTGACAATGTCGTAAGTAATGGTTGTAAAGTGTACTTCTTGGAAGGCTCACTCCTTCTGCAGTTTCATAGTTGTCTAAAAGCCATTGAAGCTATATCACATACAAAACAGAAAAAAAAAATTATTACTCTATTAAAAATATCTTAGGCATACAACATTAGCTTATGACAGTTTGAAACCACTCTTCAGGTCTATTAAACAATTACTTCTTTCTTCAGAGATTCCTTAAATGCTAGCTATATCACAGTGCTTTAGGAGAATTACCAGGAAATAGCAGAACTCATTGCACTTGTGACCTCAGATAAGTGTCCACTTCTTAATACATTTTTGATTCAGTACCACACACCAATACTTGATAAAGGTATCTATGCTTTGGAGACAAACTGTTAGTACTGCAAAGAAATAAGGTAATCATGAATGTCATTCACATAAATTGCAGAAAACAAACTCCTTGGACTAACAACAGTTAGTTAATGCATTTGTAAACCTGGAATACTGTACTGTTTTTCTTTGCCTGATGTTAAAAAACATTACGGCACTTGACTGAATAGGGTATTTTTTACTCTCAGATACATAAAAGAAAAAAGCTATTGCATATAAGTCAAAGAGCAACTAGATAATGTTGAAAGTAACTGGTACATCTATGAAGCATGAAGGGTTCAACCCCTTTCAGTTGTAGCCTGTTTATATTTGACTTCCAGGAGGAACAGACTGAGATTCTTGGAAGAATACTAATCTTTTCATGTAATTGTGGTAGGTAATTTTAGACACATGCAAGAAAAGTCTTTTTATGTAACACCATTGGACTCTCCAAGCAGTGCACACTCATGAAACACCTCTAGCTGTCACTATTATACAAAAAAGTAAAAAGGACAATTTAATACCCCTAGATTTAACATCACAGGAGAATGACAAAATAGATAAAAAACAATATAGGTTGAGCATGCATTTAGTTTTTTGATATGCTAATATTTTCCCCAGTATTTGCCATGGTTTCAGTTCCCTGACATTCTCCTTTAGATACAGCTTGAATAAATCACAAATTTCATTTTCTTTTTTAGTTTTATTTCTCTGTTGTCATAATTATTTATATCAAAATAGTACTATGTGAATATTTAAGCTTGCTAGGATCAGAGATCTTACCAAAACTCTGGATTTAACTTGACTATCCAGTGAAAATGCAAAGTAAGGACATTGTGTCTTCCAAGACCTGCTAGAAATTTTTACTCTGATAAGCTATATATTCACACATATGTGTAATAATTTTCAATTTAGTCCAGCAAATCAGGATCTAGCATAACCAAAACACAAATTATTAAGCAGCAATAAAAGATATACATGGTCTATGTATGATTTATTCCTTTGCAGAATTATTTTCTGTTAGAGCAGTGCACAAATTCAGTTCCATCAATGTTCAGTGTAACTTATCATGCAAAGAACATGAATGTTTTAGTATGCAATAACCATGAAATGTTTTAGTCCTGACCTTTTCTTTATCACAAAATGGTTATGTACTAAAGTATTTATACCTGTTTTGGTCACAGTGAGAAATTCACCAACACAAATGCAAAAACATCACAAGAAAATTTACTCTAAACCATTCAAACACCATTTCCTTATTTGTCTTTTATTTATAACAGGCACATAACATCTCCATGTTTTTTAAACACAAGCTCTAGAAAAACATACAGAAGTAATATGTAAATGCTTCCAAGACCTAGAATTTTTACCTCAGTTTGCAGGTAATTTTGCATTTCAAATAGACAAAATTAAAAAGTACAGTTCATCATCTTTATATCAGTTATTGTATCATTATTTTAAAAGTCTTAAGATTTCACAAGTGCTTCCAAATTGAACATCTGTCATTTGGAATAAAGCTAAAGAAAAAGTATAATTGTAAACATTAACTTTTATCTGAATGTATTAAGCTTATTTCACTAATGACCTGACATAAGCCTGCCTGGTCTTAGAAGCAAAGGTAATTATATCTTTAAACTGTTGCATTTTATCTATATTTAAAATCTATTGTTACATCTATACTTATATTATATACATGTATACAACATTTGTCATACATTATTAAATCTATAATTTAATCAGAACAGATATGGAATGTGAAGTATTTCTGGAAAAACTTTGTCAACCCCAAAAGCCTGACCATAAAAAAAAAAGTATTTTCCAATTAAGTTCTGTATGTAGCATTAAAGGTATTTTCCTCCAGATGCCTTCTAGCCTATTATGAATCACTTTAAGTGCACTTTATTAATCATACGAATTTCTAACAGATGTTATTTCAACCATAACTTGCATTATTCAACACCAAAAAAGCCCAAATCAAAAGACAAGCTCAATATAAGAATTTTTGCTCCTGGGTGGAGTTATTTAGTAGGAAAGGCTTGAAACCATTACTTCCTAGATTATAGCCTGGAAGAAAAAGTGCAGTTAATATGATTTTAAAAGGAAAATTATCTCCAAACATTATAGAACTATTAATTTTCTTTTTTTTCCTACCAAAGTGAAATATAATTCTAAAACTGAGCTGTTCAGGTTTGAATCTTGGCTTTTTAACTCATAGTTCTGACCATACTGTATGGGTAAGATGGGTAAAGGTATGAAATATTTAGTCAGACCTATTAAAATGACTGTGACTGAAGCTAAGCTGCAATTTTTATGAAACATTCAACCATCAATTAATTAAATAAGTCAAACTCATGCAGAAATAAATCAGGAAAGAAAACAGAGGAGAAATTAAATTACAAACTCCTTAAAATGACCACACATGAATTTAGGCAAAAAAAAAAGAAAAAAATCCTAGCAAACCTCATAGAGGTTATCATAGAGTGAAAATGCCAATCCCCAAACTCGTATTTTCCCACAAATTAATATGTCATCTGCAAAGTGAAAGTTAATTAAACACAGAATTCAGAATTCTATTTTAAAACCTGTTAAACCCAATTATTTTAATAAAAAATTTAAAAAAAAAAAATTTCTTACTGGAGTTCAAAGACAATAATCATTGCTTTAAAAATAGGCAAAACATCCAGGAAGTTTGATCTAGACTGTTAAATTTTTCCAAAAGGACAAGGGCTAGAAAAGACTGAATAGCACAAAAATATGTAAAGGGATTTTTTTTTTTTCCACAGAGTCAAAGATTTATACCTATCAGAATAATTTTGAATAAGCCTTCACAGTCAAGAAAGAAATATCATCATAAGACTTAACAGTTGGATGTGAATCTCATTATTAGGAACACATTGTGAACAGTGCATAGCATCAGGAATGAATGGAACACAGTTTACTGGGGTACAGCATCTTATCTTGTAATTCTTCTTAGTTTTATACCAAGATTCTGGACTTCCTAAAAGGATTAAACACAAACTTGTCTTCAAAACAATTATTTTGTAAACATCCAAGGTGGAATCTAAAAGTTATTCTGTGTAACATTTTGTATAAATTTTTGTAATATGACTTTCCTCTTTTAATTTTGGCATTTTCTAAAGAAAAAAAAAGTTTGTTTAAAATTTCCATGAAACAATTCTAGTTTTGACTTTGACATAACCAGACGCATCCAGAAAAAATCCAAAACCCAAACCCAAACCTGCTAAACCAAACACTTTTAATTTGATTTCTGAGGGACAGCCTCTACGATATTCTTACATTAAGACCACAAACTAAATCTAGATTTCTTCTGTAAAACAATAAAGGAATTTGAATTTATATAATTAGTAAAGCTGAGAAGGAAAAAAGAGGTAAAATGAATATAAAATAATCAACATGGCAAAAACAGAAAATACAAAATCACAAATATAAACAGAAAAAAAACATTTCAAGAAAGACTAGCAACTTAAAAGCAATATTATTATTTGTATAATAAGTTTAAAATTAACTTTGGGCCTTTTCCTTTATTTTTAAGTTACATATAATGGATTTGTGTTTGGAGATCATGTTTTTACCTAAATATCTTTTAGCTTTGTATATCTAAAGTTCTGACCTGTAAGATAAGTAGAGTAAGAACAAAGCAAAAGGCAGCTAAGTAAGACATTTTTGTGTACTTCAAATTAAGTTAATGCTTTAATTTTTTTTTTTTTCAGGTCATCATAAGCATCTTTAGGGTTCTTAAGGAAATAATTTCATCATAAATTCTCTATCCAAAATAAATTAAGAAACACCTAAAAATAATCTCAAGATATTCATTAGGCATGCTTTTTGTTTCTTCTCTTCCTCTTCACATCCCCTGAAATTAATACAGGGTATACAGACTTTGCTTTCTAGACAACTTTATTTAAAATGTCAAAAGCCAGCTAATTTAGAATTATTTGAACTTTATCTTGACATTTACACTATAATCTGCAAAACAGTCAAATGTGTTAACTTGCCTTAGCACAGGTGTAGAGCACAGGAAACAGGCAACACTCTTCAAAATACTATAAAGACATTTCATCTGACAAAATAAAGCTATGGGAGATGTAGTAGAAATTACAAGCAACCAAGGTGAGAAGATTAAGAGCAAAAAGTAGTAATAAAATAAAACAAACATTTAGAGGCAGGCTAAGCATGCAGAACAAGCAAGAGAGAGTGTATGTGAAGAAGAGACAACTTACATGGCTGTTGAGAAGAGAGCTTCTGTGAGTGGACAGACCATCAGACTTTTGCAGTGTCTCAATCGCCATTTCAATCTGATAATAGATGTCATTAAAAAAAGGACTCAAGATGAGATAGTAAAAAAGCCTGATCAGAGAAGTTTTGACAGATTGCTTACAGATCAATAGAAATGCCTGCTTTATTCCTGGCTAGAGCATATGTTCTACTAATAGGCCTCATTACAGAGTCCCAGTGAACACAAACCTCCCCAGTGAGGTCAGAAGACATTTTGCTTGCACATATACTGCAGGATCACAGCCTCAAAGTCCACTTTATCTTCCAACCTGCTCAGGAAATTAAATGAATAGATTTACCGGTGAGCCGCAGTGAAACAAAAATAACCCTGATTGAACAAAAATATCATTAATAAAATAAAAAAATAAACAAATCCCTAAACAGAACTTTAATAAAGGCCTCCGTATGTTTTCCCTCCAACTGTATCAGAGACATGCACAGCTTGCAATAAGAATTTAATTAGAAACAAAATTTCAGCTCTCTGGAATCACAGAATCAAATCCCAAACCCAAATAATTCAATAGGTTTTCCACCATTAGCTTCACTGGGACAGGACATCACCCTTACTGCTGCCAGCACCCTTTGAATATCCCCAGCTGTCAAAGTAAATGGCAAGTCAGGAGTTACACAGACTGCAGGATCCAGCCTTTGGAAAAGCAGATTTGTTCACAATAATTTTGCCTTTTAAAAGGAAAAGAAAACACAGCACTACTAAATATACAGAGTAGCATTTCTTCAAATGCAAGTGTACAAATACCCTCACATCCATTCCCATTGTTTTTTAATATCAATAGACATTTTGATCACTTGGATAACAAAAGCATTAAAAAAAAAAAGAACATAACTGTAATTTAACTGAGGACATAGAAGAGCAAAAACAACAATGAAAATGACAGAGACAATGGGATGCGCAGTAAGAAAAGTCATGCAATTAATTAGCTACATTAAATAGCCAAAATGAAAGCAATGGAAACCACCACTTATACTACTAAAAACACTTATCATTCTCCATGTAGACATTTTTTAATGAGCCCTCCTTATCCTACTTCAAATATCATGGTACCATAATTTTAGTGGCATAATTTGTCAACATTGGCTGAATTCACTCTCTGTATAACAGAAACTGAAAGATACTACAGTTGGTATTTGAATTTACTGCACATATAAAATTAGCTCCTCCTTTTTTTACAGGGCAATTGACAAGTATTTTATTGTAGTAACTGTGAGGAATCACTTCTTGTTTCTCTCTTACAAATGTTTAATATTAGCTATACAAGCCTTATTATAAAAACTACATTATTAATAATGTGCAATTAACTATGTAAGAAAACATAAGCTTACATGACAATAATACCTTTTTTTAATAGTCTGATTTCTTCTTGCTTCAGCAGAAAATACTATGAGGTCAAAGTATTCAATCACACAGGAAAGATCAAATATTAAAAGCATGCCGCATGATAAAAACAACAGGCTTGAAACATCATGATAGTAAGGCCAACTCACTATAAAACGCAGCCATAGAATTTCCCCTCTAAACATAATGCTACAATCAAACAATGAAGACTGTATACACATTTAAATCCTAATTCTGAATCTTAGGTTACTTTTTCCACAATGCTTAGTCCACAGCATTACTATAGCACTGAGGTTACACCGTTCATTCCCACTGCTGCATTACTCTCATTCTGTCGCTGTAACTTGTGCCCTTGTTTGTTCAGGGAACCAATCTGTTAAAAAGTAGTAGTAATTGCACTTAAAAAGAAAAGTTGCATTATGGATGACACTCACTCCTTGCTGCCATATATTGCTTCAATGCCTTCTGGTGCTATGCAATGAGTCAAACAAATAACCTCTTTCTTTTTTGTCATTTGGGCGATTTTTGTTGCTGAAGTTTCTTTTAGAAGTAGATTTCACCAGTATGGCCACTGAAGACAATGAATCTGTGTTCACTTTTACTGCATAGCATAAGCCAAGCAGTGTTGGTCACCACTAAAACATGTTAATTACTTCATCAAGCTCAGAAGGATATATGATATATATTTAAAATGAGTCTTCATCACATTCTACTAGGGCAAGCTTCCCAAGAGAAATTGTTCTCACTACGAATTATTTTGTTCATTATTTCTAGTCTAGATTTTGATAAAATGAACTTTCAGCTTTATCTGACAGATACATATCTCTTTAATGACAGAAACCTTCCTATATAGGCCACACAACCAGTTCTTAACTATTTTTCAGCATAAAATGTATTTGATTTGAAGACACATTTTCTAGACACTAAATCATCTTGCCCTTTCTGAAAATTTCTGGCTACTTGTTGTTTTACTCTATTGGTGTTCCTCAGGGCTCAATTCTAGGGCCAGTTCTGTTCAATATTTTTATCAATGATCTGGATGCAAGAGTTGAATGCACCATTAGTAAATTTGCTGATGATACCACACTGGGAGGTGCTGTTGACTCTCCTGAGGGACAAGGGGCCTTGCAGAGGGATCTGGATAGATTGGAGCATTGGGCAATCACCAATGGCATCAAATTTAAGAAGTCCAAATGCCAGATTATGCACTTGGGATGGAGTAATGCTGAGCACAAGTGTAAGCTGGGAGAGGAGTGGCTGGAGAGCAGCCCTGCAGAGAGGGACCTGGGAGTGCTGGCCGGCAGCAGGCTCAATAGGAGCCAGCAGCGTGCCCGGGCAGCCCAGAGGGCAAACCCCATCCTGGGGTGTATCCAACCCACCATAGCCCGCTGGTCAAGAGAGGTCATCATCCTGCTGTATTCAGCGCTGGTGCGGCCTCACCCTGGGTACTGCGTGTGCAGTTCTGGGCCCCACCATTTAAGAGGGATGGGAACATCCTCGACTGCATCCAGCGGAGGGCAACAAAGCTGGCGCAAGGGCTGGAAGGCACGGGCTGTAGGGAGCGGCTGAGACTCTGGGCTTGTCTCGTTTGGAGAAAGGGAGGCTGAGGGGCGACCTCATTGCTCTCTGCAGCTTCCTGAGGAGGGGAAGGGGAGAGGGAGGTGCTGAGCTCCTCTCCCTGGCATCCAGTGAGAGGACGCGTGGGAATGGTTCAAAGCTGCATCAGGGGAGGTCTAGCCTGGACATGAGGAAGCATTTCTTTACCAAGAGGGTGGTCCAACACTGGGACAGGCTCCTTAGAGAGGTGGTCAATGCCCCAAGCCTGTCAGCATTTAAGAGGCATTTGGGCAATGCCTTTAGCTTTTGGTCAGCCCTAGAGTGGTCAGGCAGTTGGGTTAGATGATCATTCCAACTGAAATACTCTATTTTACTCTATTCTTTTATTCCAAGCTTTTGGGTTTTCAAGATGATCTATGTGACACAAAGTACCATGTGTAGAGGGAGTAACAGCTACCTGAGTAAAAAGTTGTTTATGTGGAGGACCTGTTCCTTCAAGATTTTAAGTTCTAAGTTTTGACCACCTTTGACTTTTACGTAGGTTCTAGAAACACTGAACAAAATTTCATCTCTCAGATGAATTATATAGGTAACGCAGTAGGTTTTATTATGATATTTTGTTGAAACAATATAAAAATAATTTTAACATTTAAAATTATATTATGCATAAATACAAAAGGAAGACCGATACCTTTTCATTTTTAGCAATAAGCACTGAGACATTCCAGGCACAACCAACTACATATACATTTGAAATGCTAAATGACAACAAGAACTACACATTCGTTTATCTGAATATGTGATGAGTCACACATTTCTCCTATTCTTCTCTTAACAAGACTAAAACCATTATTTATTAAAACATTCTGACTGATAACTGTACACTATCACTCCCACTGCAACTCCAACTAAACCATGTTAAATGTTACACTACTTGTAGGAATGATAATCAGTTTGTATAGTGACATAAACATGGGTGAACACTAACATAGAGCATGATAGCTATGAAAACTATGATTGTAGACTTCTCCTTCAAATTACTTCATTTGCCAACTAAAATACTGCCTCATACTCTGACACAATTGTTAATGATTAAGGGTATTTCCTCAGGATTAAAAAATTCAACAGTTTGATCCCAGTATACACATCCAGAATCCTACAATGTTCAGTCTTTATGTGATCTACTGATCTGGAAGTTAACTGTCCTTGCTAGTTTATGTCTTAGTGTTTATTAACACGTAACTAGATAAATGAATTACAAATAATAGTCTCAGATGTGTATAGCACAGACATAGAAAATACCTATCCCAAAACTGCTTTGAAAAAAACTACCTTCCTCTTAAGAAGAAGAAAGAAATAGTACTTTTTCATGATTCAACTAATTAATACAAAGTATTTATAGTAAGTCATTCTGAGGAAGTCGGGACATAAAACAAACAATCCACAGAATTTTAAGCCCCAAGGTTTTGCAATTAATCTGGATATCCTACAATTCATTTGGTTTGCACTGGAAACCACCCTCTACCAGCAGCAAAGAAAGCAACTTTATGCAGTATCTTAAAATTCAATACACTGCTGCATCATGTTCAAAAAAGGTAGCTCCTGCCTCTATCTCCACAGGCACCTCCCATTCACAATGCCTTTTATCCACTTCCAAAGGTTTGCCCTTTTAGGCTATAAAGGAAGTGAAATTCTAGAGGAGTTTTCATCACATGCTCCATTATGAAGGAATTACTAATTCATCCTATGTGTACAAGAAAGATTAATTTGGTACAGCTAGCTAAGTCCTGGGTACTTGTGACAACTGTACTTACCTAAATAAGGTGTATACTCGTCATGAACTAACCTGAAGCTACAGGATAAATGGACTCAAGGCTTTTGAAAATGTGATGCTTTCACTCTTTTAGGAAACCCCAAACATGCATTATTTACAGTGGCTTTCAATTCTGTTTCAGGACAGATGTCATACTGTTTTCTGAAACTCATGTCAGAGGGTTGTGTTAGGCAGACAAGCTAGCCCAGGAAAAAGCAGCTTGAAAGTGAAATAGTAATGACCACACTAACAGAATTCAGGTCTAGCCTTTACAGCTGGAAGAATTAAATTTAAAAGATTTGCGTTCCTCATAATATACAAAGCTGTAGCAGGACCTGTAAATAGGTTTTATAAAGTTTTGCTCAAGAGAACGAAACAGAACTATGAAGATAGAAAGATAATTTTTTTAAGTCTGTTGGAATGACAGAAATGTATATATGCAGAAGGAAAACAAAAATATGTAAAATAAGCGTGGGGTTTTTACATATGCTGAACTTAAAAGAATACTGATAAACCTTAAAAACTCAGAAAAAAGCCTTTTTTTCCCCAAATTGATTAATTTGTAAATGTAACATCCGAATTTAATATACATGACAGATTCTGGTCAACATACCTGCTACAAATGCACACCTCCAGTAGTCAGCATGTACATAAGGCATGCATACTGACTAATGAATATAGTATGTTCTCTAGTGATTACAAAGAGTATATGGAGTCAACATAGGTGGGAAAAGTGCACCTAACAGCCATAGGCTGGAAAAATAAAAAAATGTTTGGAGTTTAGGTCAGATTACTTTTTCCTTCCCAAGTTTTCAAATGAAACGTTGCTGCCCATGATTATCTTCCTTGCTGGAAGTCAAACTGACCAATTCACCATCTCTCCCCAGGAACATCCAGTTATTTGTATACCTCATCTCTATTATATACATCTTCAAACAGATTCTAAACTTTTTTTCTTTGTGATTGTTTTCCCCGTATTTGGTATAAACACTTAAAGGAAAACAAAACAAAAAACAATCCCTTGTGAAGCTGATTATAAGGACTTCTAGAACATACACTTTCCACCTAACACTGAAAAACACATGGAAACACATTGGAGTTACACCAGAATATCAGAATTGAGAAAATAAAAGGAAAGATTAGTTCAGATTATTATTAAAACCAAATCTGAAAACATTTATGGCAAGGCAGCCTCAGAAAGAGGTAGAGTGGACATTTTAGAATAAAAGTGTATTTACTCAGAAACAAAAAAATCCAGTCCATTAGAAAGGTGATGCCTCCCCCTATGCCACTGATAATCAGGCTGTTATGAGAACATCAGTGGCAAGTCATCTTGCATCGAGCTTATACATTTTCAAATAGAAAGAATTAACAGAAATTCTTCTCACAGATTCAAAGATGCTTATTTTTAATATCTTGTGATAAACAAACCATTGCGTTTCTTACAATATTTTTAAACCAGCAATTGGAATGCTGCGTTGGAATAAACTGAGTTTCCAACAACACTGCATCTTGATTTTTGATATACTAATACCAGAATAAATATTCAATTGCCAAAACTGTAAACAACCTTTGAGGTGCTACAGAGCTTTTATGCAGAAAACGCACCAAAAGCCAATGACTGAAAGCTGAACCCAGACTCTAACAGAAGAGAAAAAAGCAGCACAGGCAGGTGAAGCCAGAACGCAGACAGGGCTGACCTTAGTAGGGTCATTCTCTCTTTTCCCCACATTTCTTGTTTGGTGAAAAGGGCACAATCTCAATTCAAGACATTATAGTGGAGCAGCAAGGGACTCAAGGCAGGGACAGAAAGATGTAAGTTATTTCTGCCACAGTGCTAGACTGAAACCTCTGGAAGACGGAAGGAGAAGCCATGATGCTCAACAGCTCAGAAGGAGAAACCAAAGCAGGAGGAAAAGTCTTTGAGGCAGAAGTTTATAAAGGCACAAGATCCACAAATCCTCTAAACTTCCCACCCCTCCAGTTAATTCATACCACATAAAAGTTTTTTTAGGAGTAATAGTGATTAACCATTCTTATGACTCATTTAAAAGAAATAAAAAAAAGATCTGCGTTCTTGTACCCGGATATGAATGCCTTTATTTGCAGAAGATGTCACTGTGTTCAGCTGAAAAGTCATAAGTAAATGTCTTCTTCCACTATAAGAGGTTAGACCAAATGATCTAATAACTCTTTGTAACATAAAAATCTGCGCATTTTCGATTCTGTCAGAAATGGTTTGTTTTACGCCAAGATGGATTCAGCTAAATAAAAATTACCAGAAAAGTCAGAGAAAGGAGGAGGAAAAAGTTCCTCTACCAAGAAAGAGATTAATAAATAAAATCTCATCTCAAACTATTTTCCAAATGATAACCCCTCCACCTTTAATGGACCATTTAAACATTTGTTACTTTTTGTTCTTCAAATAATTCTAATATTTCCACTAAAATTATATTATGAGGATATAATATTTACACTGGGCCTTCTTACTTCTTATTGTTGTTCTTCTTCTTCCATTAATGCCTACACATTTTGGGTAGGTACCATCCTTCCTTTAAAGTTAAGAGCAAATTTTGCACACTGTGCTTACTGCCAGAAACAATTTGTGGTGATACATTATATGAATAATAATTTTGCTTTTATTTTCATGCACACCTAGATTTGCACTGAAATAGGATACATTTCTGCAACAGCATGAATGGAGACCTCCTATGGTTGGTGATGACTGATTGTTGACAACTGTAATTGAAGATCAGTCATAAAGCTTGTTAGAAAACAAGACTAATGGATGGGAGCCTCTCACTGGCTGACAAGCATAATAACACATTTATTACTAGAAACTATATGAATTTTTTTAACCTTGTGATATTATGAAATATGTGATTAGATCATCCTGTTTTATCACAAGAACAATCCTTAGACATTTACACATGGAAAAAAAATTGGAAGGTGATTTAGATTTCATTACTAACAAGGCAATACACTTTTCTAGTTAGTCTCTTAAACATAGTTGCCCCTTCTTTAATGATAGCTGCCAATAAACCAAATAGACGACTCTTTCACAGAGGTTTAAACATGCAAATTCATTTCAAATAGACATCCAGCTAGGGTAAATAACTTCTTGTTCAATGCAATCACAATTTATTCTTGACCAATCTACATATATTCACATGAAAATGGTAATTCTGGAAAGCTGTTTATCTACCTAATATTTTATATAGAAGATCCAATAATTGGAATGCCTTTCTGGTTTAGGAAAAAAATCCTTTTTTAGTAGGTAGAGAAGTAGTATAATAGGCCAGCAAATTATATAATGGGAAGAAGCAATGAAATCAGTGGAAATTAAATGAGTAAAGAAAATGCTAAGAAATGTTCTTCATGCATACTAATATAAACTGCTACTGTATATATGTTGGAATAGTTTTAGCAGTGCACAATTCTTAATATTCTGGAAATAAAAACACTGCTATTGGCTACTATAGCTTAAGCAGGACAGCTTTCCTGTATGAATGTTTGACAGAAATTAGAATGAGTTAAATGTTACAAACAAAATGTTAGCTCTTTATTAAACCCAAAGCAGAACTCAGAATTACAGAAAGAAAATCATATGAACACAGACTTAAAGTAAAAAGTCTCTGAGTCTCTTTTATTGAATTCTGTATAAACTAAACGGCATACCTGGTGAAACGTAAATTAGATTTTTAAGTTTCATTTGTCAAAGAGACAGTTAATAAAATGGACTTATTTTATAAATATGACTTTTAACCTGAAACTGGTTTTGTTTGTTTGTTTTAACTTAAGCTATATGTATCAGAAATAGGTAACATCAACAATACAATTAATCTGCTTGTTACAGAAGGTAATGTTTTGATCAGTGAGGGTGAATAACAACAAAACAAATGAAGTTATCAGTTGAAAAGAGTAAAAAGAACTAGTACCTCCATGGCAAAAGTAAAGAGAGCTTGTGATGACCACATGTTAGTAAGTAAGTTCTTATTCATTTCTATATCCTTTGTCTCCATATGAAAATTCTCCAAATTAATTCAAAATTTGGAAATATTTTCTGAGTATTATACCAGCCAACCAGCCTGGATACATATTATTTTGATGATTCCAATAAATTCTCTATATAAGAATGAAAAAAGTTATGATGGTAAAGATAAAGAGAAGATCACAAGTGAAACAAGCTCTACCTGTCTAAGGTGCAATCCAAATAAAATACCACATTGCTCTATTTTGCATAGTTTAGTTATGCCCTCTAGTAAAATTAAAACAGACTTGGTGCTTTAAAATTACAGTTTAAGCTGAACCCTTCACGTTTCAATTGACTCTTGAGTATTTCAGCTGAACCATACGCACCAAGAGCCTAAAAATATAAAAACTAAAATCATGTTGTGTCCCACTTCCTTAGCAAGAAATGTACTTCTAATATATTTTAATGTCTCATACTTACAGAAATATACTATACAAAATAAATAGCAACTTAAAAAACAGAGGAAACTATTTTAGTGTTAAAAATGTAATTTAATAATTGTAATTTAAATAGCAGGGATTTTTTCTATTCTTAAAGGCAAGTTGATACGGCAGCATAGAAGTTACATGGAGTAACTAAAACAGGACATTATTGACACATGAAGCAAAAGAAAGATGTTGCTGAAGGTATGAACCATGGACTTTGTTAAATTTTGGCAAATTTTACTTCTATTTCTGGGAAAAAAATCGAAACAGTTTTTAATTTGCAAAATATAGCATAGAGATTTTATATCATTCAAATAATTCTATGATACCCAACTTAAAAGTAAGTCTACTATTCTTCATTTGTGTTTACCATATGCATTTAAGCCTCACTTGATTCCACATTCAGTTATGCATTTCCACTGACTGAATTCTGTTGTCAGTAAATAAAACAAAACTGATAGCATGGTATGCAAAACACAAAAGTACATTTGTTCTTATTTGATTATGGAGAAAACTAGCATGATCTCTAAAAGAGGCAATTTTTGTATTAATATGTAGAACCTTTTAAAAGAACTAAGGAAACCTAGGAATATTGGTGCCATTTAAGCATTTAAAGAAACATGACACTTCAAATTTCACTCCATCTAGAAGACCTATTCCTTACTTAGGCCTATAGAAAACTATTTGTTTTGCCTGTGCTTGGCAATCATAAAGTCAGGTGAAAAATTCCACGACACATCTTCCAAATAAGTAAAATGAGAGACTACTTTAAAGGAAAAAAGAAAACAGTCAAGTTAAAATCTTGATTCTAATTAAATGAGTCTGAAAGAGGAATGCTGCTTTTTTCAGAAACTCTGTTTTTTATTAGTCATGTAAAATATAGGCAAACGTTAACATACACTCTTTCTTATTTTGTAACTCAAATATAAAATTCTCTGTTGCTAGCTGAAAGCTCCCATTACGTTACTGATATTTATACTATTCGTGTATTATGACTCTATGATTTTTATTCTCAGAAAATACTACTACACAATTTTTGGATGAAATAATAATTTTTTACATTGTATAAAAATGTTGGGCTTATCCATACCAGCCACCTTAAGAATAAAAATAAAGAGATTTTATCAGATCGTCTAAATTATCCAATGCTATGGTAAACATTCATCATAATTCCAAGTAGAAGAATATTAGATTTTTATTCATTGCTTTGGCTCCTAAAAGTAAAGTCCCCTAATTTCACTGCCTTTTTGAGTACTGATGCATCTGTATTATTAATGATGCTTTACCTACTTTACTATACTTTTAAACTCTTCCTACTCTATGTTTCACAATTCTCTTCCCCATTACTTCCAAACCTCTACATCCAGACCAGAATATGAATTAGGTAAAAGTATTCATTAGGGCTATGTAGCAAAGCTAGACTAGTTATAAACCCATTTTCCTAATTGAAATAAGGGCTGACTGAGTAAGCTCTTAAGGGAAAGTTCTGTGTTTATGTTTAAGTGTCCACAATATTATTTGCCACAGATGTAACAGAATACATCTTCCCATAGCATTGTAAGACACTTCCACGATAAGCTTTTAATCTGAAACAGACTTTGGAGACATACCATAGATAAGGAAGTGTTAAGAGGTACACTGAACAACTGGAAATATTTTGAAATAAGCTATCAAACCTACACTAATACCGAGCAAACAAACTGAACAAATGCAAGGAAGTTACAGATAACTGTCTGTATCTTACATTACTTAACATTTCCATCTAACATATTTATACTCAACGCTATGTTTTTCTTAGGTTTTCAGAAAAAACACAAAATATTGAAGGAGGCTGTTTTAGTTCCTAACCTGACAAATATTCAGCTCAGACAAACTATTATGTGAGCATTCCCAGTGCATTCACTGATATTTCTTGAATGCAAACATTTAACCTACGAAATGTAAATATTTGCAAACTGTCAAGGGAAAGGTCTGCCTTTATTTTAAGTTTTCACGGTATCCCTACTTCTGTATCTTACTTTTTATTTATATACATATATATATATATATATAAAAAAAATTTTACAAAATACTATGTAGTACTTATGCTGACAACATAGTATTGCTATACATTCTGCCACAAAAACCATGTCAGTCTGCAAGAACATGAGTGACTAAGAAACTAGTCTCAAAGATTTTGCATTAGTCTGAAATACTTACTGTTGCTGGGGAGGCCCGCGTGGTATGAGTCACTGAATGACCAGAATTTTCCATTGAATTGCCAATCAGATAGGTCCCTCCTGAGCTGCTAATGAGTTGTCCTCCTGTGACACCCATCTGAATCCCTCCAGTGCCCACCATGCTATGAGATGAGACCACTGTTGTCACCTGTGCAGAACTTCCTTGAGTATCAAAATAATTTCCCCCAGTGTTTTGGCTGTACATCTGGGTTTCTGTGTAAGGATAAGTTGTTGATCGGCTTCAAGAAAAGAAAACAGAAAGAAAAGAAATTATATTTATTGTTCATTTAGCTGAGGGAAATGTTATAGTTCTAGAAATGTATGTACAATAGCTATAACCAAATTAAATATGATTGACATTTAATCAAGTCAAAGCACTAACTAATTCAGTGACAATGTTAAACCAAATATACACCAAACCTTACAGAAAAATTTGTCAGTCTTACGTGAAGAGAAAGAGACAAAAATGACAAAAATTGAGGAGACAGGCAGAAAGAGCTCATCCAATTATTAATATATTGCAAAGCAATTTATAAAACTCCATCTGTTTTAAAGTTCTTTAATCCAACAATAAAATTTTGAATTTTTTTTTTTAATGTGCATGTTACAAAACTGCAAACAATTCGTACAAATGTCAGCCAAGAGAGTCCAATGTTCAAGAATCCTATGTTGTCTATTGTCTTTAACATAAGATCTTGGCTGAAGCTTGAAATTCTGAGTTCACTAGTATTTTGGGAAATACCGTGATTTTTACAGGGTGAATTCAAAATTGGACATGAACTCGTGTTATGATAAAAAACTGCATTTAAAAATAAAACCAAAACAGAACTATGATTTGTAAAAAGGTCACAAAGATGAAAGAAGTTAAAGGTATGCAACAGTAACATTTTAAAAATCACTTTCAACTATGAAACACTCATGCCTCATTAACCAGTTTACCCTAGCAAACTATACAACTACTGAAACCTTCTATCATATGTTTCATATTCTTAATCACTTATCTTGAATCATTACTTTTCATAGGTTATAATCTATTTATAGGTTTTGAATGTCTATTTGTTCCCATATACTAAATTTGTTCTTCAAACCAATGTATTTCAAAATTTTACTGCTAAGCTTTGTATCTTGGCAAGCATGATAACAGAAAGGTCAAAGGTAAAAAAGTCAGTTTACCCAACTATTAATTTTCTTATTTAAGCATAAAAATCTGCAATATTACTTGCAATCAACAGGCAACACCATTCTGAAATTCAAAGTTCTCCATTAACTTGGAGTTGTGTATGCTGAAATGCACTTAGTCCAAGTAAATAAATTTTAAAAGAATTATGATTTAGAGAAAAGAGAGGTGTGCCCAATCTCTGCATAAGTCTCCAATTTGTTCAGTAGAATCAAACAAAACACAAAATCATGCAACATCATGCAACTAAAGAGTGCAACAATAGAATTCTGACACTTTTGTCCAAAAACACAAGAGGAGGAAGCAGCATTCATGTTTTATGCAGTAAGCTGGTGATGAACACACCTATGCAGGAACTCGAAGTCAGACTTTTTTCCCCCTTTATCTAGAGAGGGATTAGTTTCTTATCAATATATAGAAAAGGTCATGGCAATTTACAGTTTGTTGTTATGGATTTTAAATTATGAAAATGTACACAAGATTAATTAATTAGTAAACAATGGACTCAGAGATAATTATTCCTTTTTTACCTTCAGAAAATCATTACTTTTAAAGAACTGATGAACATACGGTACCTTATCAACAACCAAAGTCAAAACTTTTGCTGTATTAACTATGGCCACAACAGTCTCTCCCTTCCTCTTCAGAAACTTTAAGAAACTCCAAAACTTTAGGTTTAAAATCCTAAATGTTTCCTAAGCCTCATAATACATTACCTGCTCTCACCCCTCCTTAAGCTACTTAAACATTTTCCTTTTTATTTTGAGCATTTAAAAAGCAGCCTCGAGATGCAAGAAACTTGAAGTTAATCTAAAAGAAATGCCTTTCAGTCTACTGAAAACAAAGCAAAATAGTTCTTCTAGGGACTAATGCTCAAGCAGACAGTTAATGTGTTAACATTTCTTTTGGAGATTTAAAATCAGTTGATCTGTGCATTGTAATAACCTAGGTATATATGATACCTTGTGATATTGTTTATCTTGTGATAGGCAAGATAATTACTAGCAGAGCTGGTGTTGCATCTATCACAGAATCACACAATTTACAGAGTGTGAACAGCGCCGCATAGCAAAGCATGATTTAGGAAAATGTAGTGATGGAAACTCAGGGGAAACAGTTCAAGCAAATGGTCATCAAGGGACTGAACACTGTCATTTCTCCCAAAACACAGAAGAAAAACTTGGTATCAGTATGAGGTACCAGTAAGGAAAGGAACAAAAGGACAAGGCCATTGTTGATGGCAAAAATAGCTAGAGGAAAAAGACTCTCCAAAAGATGTGAGGAGAACAAATCTCACTTGCAGAAGTGGAATTGAAGAGGCAGGTTTTTGAAGCAATGCAACCCCTAGAGAATGCTTAAAATTACACAAGAAAATTAAGTCATAGACTTAAGTGGAATAGGGAGAGAAAAAGAAATGCTTGTTTGCTTTTACCTTGTTTAGATCTGTATATCATGTATAGTCTCTAAATAAGGACTGATTGTATCAGAACACCTACATCTGCTTATAACAGTACCGCCATATCAATGGATCAAGAGCAATCATCAGGGTACACAATGGGTCCCACTCAAAGACACACTTTGTTCCAACAACCAGCAGGTTCTTCTAGAACACCTAATTGTTGGAGATGATTAAGCAAATCTTTAGCAATAGAGATCAATGGGGTAATTAAAAGTGAGATAAAACCATTATTATTACATGCAATAATAATTGCAACTTAGCAAAAAGCCTTTTAACTTAACCTAAATGCAAACTATTTCATTTGGAAATTAAAAATGCAGCTGGATGAGATGATGTTTTGGAAAGCTATGACTCAAAGGTTTTAAGGTCATTGCATACAATGAAATAATCCCTCAATATAAAAAGCAAAGAGGAAAAATATGATATCCTTTAGACACACACAAGGGATAACTTGAAATAAGAAAGTGATCTTCTACTTCTCTATAGCACTTGTAGCAAAAACATGCAATACTTTCTCAAATAATCTGACATACATCATATAGTCAGTTCTTTCCCATTGCAAAGGTTGTAAAAGTATTCCTAGCTCTTCTTTTCTTCAACAGCTGCATAACCTATTATGCGCTGTTGCTTACAAACATTTTATAATCATTTGCAAAATATAATGCTAGAAATAAAACACATGGAATTGTGGTATAAAGTTATTAATAAAATTGTATTTTGTGGCACATGAAAACAGAAAGTAACTAATTTCTAAGTTCGGTAAGCACCAGCATTACCACAGAAATTAAGTGCAATGTCTTGCACTATATTTTAGACACTTCCATAATGTTATTGAGCTTAACTTTTAGGACACTTTTGTCTCTTCAAAGACACTGACACTTTGAAGGAAGGAGACAAATAAAAACAATGGCACAGAAAGAGTAAACATTGGTGTTGGCCTCCCTCAGTTTTCAGTGTGCACATGCACACCTGGGAAATCATTTATTCCCAGCTGCACCTATGATTTGGTTCTATGTAAATGTCAAGAATCTGATTTATCAACTACTGTAAGTCACTGTTCCTACTATCCCATCGTGTTTCAGTAATTTACATAGGCTGATTATGGTCCCAAATTTTCTTTGAGCAAGTAGTTGATGGGACAGACTTACCTTCCCCATATTTGTATTTGCCTAGAAATTATTGCCTACAGACTTATGCCGATTTTAGTCATGTCTTAGAAATGTCTGCCTTGTTGAAAGATTTTTTCCATCACTCCGTGTTTTAGTAAAAAAATCAAAACAAAACCAGATTTATTTTCTTATCCAGGAATTGAGAAATGTAGAGTGCCTTTAAATAAAAATTCTCAAATCAGGTTAGAAGTCCAGACAAGTTAATTTAAGTGCAGTTGGTGTTTGTTTTCAATTGGGTTTTAACTTGAAATTATATTTCAGTAACTTCTCTGTCTTGCAAATAAGTAATTAACTACTGAATTCTTATCACTAGCTGTAGGCACCAACTTGGAAAATTCAAGTCTTGGGTAAAATGCACATAAAACTATTTTTTACTTTACTGTGAATTGAAATATCAGCATCCCTTCACAACGGCTGTACAAGAGCATCTTAGTTCACACCAGAAAACCATTCAGTGTAATTTTTTAATTTTTCTGTAATTCTAATGCAAACAAACAAGTAACATAATCATTATTATCTTACTCATCAAGTAATAACCTCAGAATTACTCTTTTGTGTTTTGGTATGGATTACCTACATAACTTAGCAGGCAGGCATATAAGTATTTTTTCACTGTCATCTCTGTAATGAGACTTAGCTTTTTATGGTACTTAATTGACTAAGGTATTATTTCCTGGGATATAAATATGATAAACACGAGATGAAAATAAATATTTCAAGATACACTATTATTTATATGCAAAGTAGCTAATACTCATGACAATGCTATGGTATTGCAGTATGGTAGAAAACCTCCATGCATAAAAGACAAGGAAGCCAGAACAATATCCTCAAACTCCTTTAAGATTTTAGTATAATCCTGTGGTCCTAAAGCTGACAGTGAGCTTCACAGAAACTAGAGAGAACAGAATCCTTTGTCTAACACTGAGGAAAAGCCTTATCACAGTCAATGTATTGCTGCAGCCTCTGGAGGTAGTGTTTCACAAGCAATGGGATGAAGGGGAAGTGCCATATGCCCTAACACTGACACAGCAGAACATGATACAGCAGTTGAGTGATAACAGAGAGGGCTAAATCATCTGTTTCACCCTATCTCATACAACCTCCTGCCTCCCCACAAAGAAATCTACTCCTCTAACCAGAATATTGATTCAGGGCTTTTTAATAACAGATCAAATCCCAATGAAGCAATAACCTTCTTCCACAAAAGCCTTCTCAACTGATCTAAAGACAGAGATCGGAGAACTGATAAGCAGTCATCAGTTTCCTTTCACCAATCCTCCTTTACGAAATCAAACTTCTACAACCAAAGATCAAAACCTACACTATGAAAGGGCAATTAATGCATCTATAACCAGAGACCAAAATTCAAAGTAAGCAATTTCCTCTGTAATAGTGAATAGTTGACCTGCTTTATGCATATACATTTTCTCTATACAGACAACTTAAAATATATCAGCCAGAAAAAGCGTTACAAAATCTACCTAAAATAGAGTTGTATTATTCCATATAAAGACATTCTTATTTGTCACATTCAAAAATGAAAGTTAAATATATTACTGACAGGCATTCATTATCAATAAAAAAGAATGGAGACCTTCAACACTCAGTCCAAGTTCTCTTTCCACATGGAACTAAAGCAATAAAAGCACACACAATGCACAACTGAAGGAAAATCCTGTAAATCAGGCAACGAAGTAAATGAAAACAGAGGAGAAATCTTATCAATTATATTCTCAGTAGTGGTAAATTAGACAGATAAGGGAACCTTAGTTACAGACCTCTAAAAATTCTGATGAAATACTGAAGACTGTAGGCCAAGAAATATGCTATTGCACCTGCTAGGAACATGTCACAGGGTTTGTACTAAATCTGCAAGACCTCAGGACTTGGGCTAGTCAGGCTTCCTTTCTCTAGGCTTGTCTGTGCTAGTCTAGAGCTTTGTTCTAGCTTAGATGTAACAGTAATTGTTGAACAATCAGATAAACGTTAAACTGCTTCCTTTTTAGCTTAGCTTTCTACGACTGTAGGGTATAAAACCTGTCATTAAAATGTTGATACACTGCTCTAACAAACAGTAATATCAAATAGCTATTCTGTGTAGAATAAACAGTCCAAAACCCTAGATTAAAAACATAGCAAAGAGGATCATGAGCATGGGATGGCAGTATTCAAGAAGTATCCAGCAAATGTAAAACACACCATACATAGTAAACTCAGATGTTATATGGAAATGGAAACCAATGAAGAATGAGTAAGGCATAGACTGTGCTAGAAAACATTAAAAATAGCTGCAAGTGGACCCTGTGGGAGAGGCCCCCCCCAATAATACTTCTCCAGGCACAACACCTGTGATGGTGGCAACCCTTTCTCAGATGGAAGCCATGGACTTTAGTATGGAGAGGAGTAGTAAAAGTGTAAGTGTAATTCCAGAGAAAAAGGTGTGAATACTGGGAAGTACTAGGAAGATAAAAACTTTAACTGTATTGATAATAATTCTTTGATTTGACAGTTAAGATTTCAATTAGAGCAATAGTAAATTCTTGGTTTTGCACACAAGGTGTGTTTTGCCCACATAAACTACACAAATTGTGGTAGAACAAATTGGTGAAGAATGCAGTTTGGATGCAACAGCAATAGCAAATGTTGGACAATTCCAGCAATTAAAACCCTCTTTGCCATACCAGAATTATCAGGTAAATGGCTAAATTTGATTAATACATTACAATTTATGTAAGAAGGAAGTTCACATCTAGTATAGGGGACTCACTTGGCTTCCTAATGTAGGTGCAGCCACAGTAGTCTTTATCTATTCTAAACTGCCAGTTAAGCCTGTACATGTCATTGCAACAACAATGCATTTTTATTTCAGTACACAGTGACGTGCTTGACAAGCAAAATTGTTATTAATCAGACACAAATGTAGATAACATAATTCAAATATTCTCATATTATACAATGTATGTGACAAGTTGTAGGTTACACCCCTTGTATTATCATTATGCCTCCAATTATAATAAAACCAAATAACTTTTAAGCATAGACAAACCGTGATATAAAATGCGTGGGAAGAGTTGTGTTATAAGAATACAACACTTACACTTGACAAAGACAGTGAAACCTGACAAACTTCTTACCTTTAGAATCAAAACAATCAGGTAACCCTTTCCTCATACATAGTCTAACTGCAAGTGCTTTATTTTGAAATAAAGAATAATTCTTTCATCAGACATGCTGTAACATTTATTCCAGAGATGCCTGTTCTCTGAATTAATGTCTTCAACCTAACTAGGGGTTGCAGACTTCTTATTCCATTGCTAGATCAGTACTGTCACTTGATAGATTATAGAAGCATCCTATATCTGATTTTGAGTTAGAATTAAGATTTTGATTTAGCATGGTCATAAAATAAATCAAACATATAATCATACGAAGACAACCAAAAAGACAAACCAGTGATCACTCTAGTCAATCGCATCATTTACAAACCTAATCCTATTTTCTGAAACAGGCAGTTTCTGGAGTGGGAGTAACTGGACAAACTGGCTGTAACACACTTCTCTGAATCTGTCAGGATCCACAAGGCTCGTCTTTCCTAGAATCATAGAATCACCTCGGTTGGAAAAGACCTTTAAGATCATCGAGTCCAACCGTTAACCTAGCACTGCCATCCCACCACTAAACCATGTCCCTAAGCACCTCATCTATCTGTCTTTTAAATACCTCCAGGGATGAGGACTCCACCACCTCCCTGGGCAGCCCATTCCAGAGCCTGACAACCCTCTCGGTGAAGAAGTTTTTCCTAATGTCTAGCCTAAACCTGCCCTGGCACAGCTTCAAGCCATTCCCCCTCGTCCTATCGGCTGTTACCAGGGAGAAGAGGCCGACCCCCACCTCACTACAGCCTCCTGTCAGGTGGTTGTAGAGGGTGATCAGGTCTCCCCGCAGCCTCCTCTTCTCCAGACTAAACAACCCCAGTTCCCTCAGCCGCTCCTCGTATGACTTGTGCTCCAGACCCCTCACCAGCTTGGTTGCTCGCCTCTGGGCTTGTTCCAGCAATGCAACATCTTTCTTGTAGGGAGGGGCCCAAAACTGAACACAGTATTCGAGGTGCGGCCTCACCAGCACCGAGTACAGGGGCACAATCACTTCCCTACTCCTGCTGGTCACGCTATTCCTGATGCAGGCCAGGATGCCATTGGCCTTCTTGGCCACCTGGGCACACTGCTGGCTCATATTCAGCCGGCTGTCAATCAGTACCCCCAGGTATTTTTCCGACCAGGCAGCTTTCCAGCCACTCTTCCCCAAGCCTGTAGCACCGCATGGGGTTGTTATGACCAAAGTGCTGGACCTGGCACTTGGCCTTGTTGAACCTCATACAGTTGGCCTCGGCCCATCGATCCAGCCTATCCAGGTCCCTCTGCAGAGCCCTCCTCCCCTCCAGCAGATCAACACTACCACCCAGTTTGGTGTCATCTGCAAATTTACTGAGGGCACACTCAATCCCCTCATCCAGGTCATTGATAAAGATACTAAACAAGACCGGCCCTAATACTCAGCCCTGGGGGACACTGCTTGTGACCAGCCGCCAACTGGATTTAGCTCCATTCACCACTACTCTCTGGGCTCGGCCACCCAGCCAGTTTTTAACCAAGCGAAGAGTACATCCATCTAGGCCATGAACTGCCAGCTTCTCCAGGAGAATGCTATGGGAGACCGTGTCGAAGGCTTTGCTGAAGTCCAGGTAGACAACATCCACAGCCTTTCCCTCATCTACCAGGCGGGTCACCTGGTCATAGAAGGAAATCAGGTTGGTTAGGCAAGACCTGCCTTTCATGAACCCATGCTGACTGGGCCTGATCCCCTGATTGTCCTCCATGTGCCTGGTGAGCACACTCAGGATGAACCTCTCCATAATCTTGTCCAGTACCGAGGTCAGGCTGACTGGTCTGTAGTTCCCCAGATCCTCCTTCCGGCCCTTCTTGAAGAGAGGCGTCACATTTGCCAACCTCCAGTCATCTGGGACCTCCCCTGTTCTCCAGGACTGCTGATAAATGATAGAGAGTGGCTTGGCAAGCTCCTCTGCCAGCTCCTTCAGCGCTCTTGGGTGGATCCCATCCGGCCCCATAGACTTGTGGATTCCAGGTGGCATAGCAGGTCAAAGACTGCTTCCTCCTGGATTATGGGGGGTTCATTCCACTCTCTGTCCCCATCTTCCAGCTCAGGAGGCTGGGTACCCTGGGGATAACTCGTCGGGCCATTAAAGACCGAGGCAAAGAAGGCCTTGCGTATCTCAGCCTTTTCATCGTCTTTAGTGGCAACGTTCCCCCTTGCATCCACTAGTGGATGGAGGTTCTCCCTGGCTCTCTTTTGCTGTTAACATATTTATAAAAACTCTTCTTATTATCCCTTACAACAGTGGCCAGGTTAAATTCCAGCTGGGCTTTTGCCTTTCTAATCTCCTCTCTGCATAACCTGACAAGATCCCTGTACTCTTCTTGGGTTGCCTGCCCCTTCTTCCAGAGCTGGTAAGCTCTCCTTTTTTCCCTTAGTCGCACTAGTAGTCCTCTGGTCGCACTAGTAGTCCTCTGAGCACTAGTAGTCCTCACAGATTTCAGTATGAAGAAAAGAAGAAGATGAACTGCAATCTGAACACTTGCCTAAATATTTTAGCACAAGAGAGGCTGGTCTCTGTGGCCACAGCAGAACTCAACACAGTCTATGCCAGCTTTGTTTGGGGATATGGTAAGCTTTTTGATCACTTCCAAAGATTTTAAAATGTCACTCCCACATTGCTAAAGCTCTGAACAAGCTAATCCAGTGGCAAAACAAGAAGAGGAGAAACAAATGGTTTTTTTTTTAAATCACAGAACTTAGGTAACAATAAAAACAGCAAATAAAAAAATGCTTCTTTAATCTCTGAAGGAAGCTAGTGGTCAGCAACCTGGAGCCCTGTTCTCTTTCACCTATCAAAGAAATGGCATTATAACATATAATACATATATTCAATGACTTTGATTTATATAGATTACATTTTTCCATTCTTACATATATCTGGACATGTAAGTATACAGGATAACGTGTTTCACAATATATAGCCTTTAAAAATTCTGAGTAGAAACACAGACTGGTCTCATTCTCCATGAATGAAATCATAGTCTGTAGAAAGGTTAACGTTCCTAAAAGTAATGAAGAACAACTTGGCTGTTCACAATGTTGTTGTTCACAGACCACAATTTGCCTTCACTTGTAAGGGTGTCCAGTACACCTGGAATCAACTGCCCTAGGGGTGAAAACACAGCCTTAATATTTGCTATGCTCCCTTTTTTGCTGTGCATGTTAAAGACCGGTTTTGGCTTTTGCAGTTACAAAAATCAAGTTATGAATACTCTGACCAGGAATAAATGGGCCCTGCCTCTGGCCAGGTGGAGGAAAGGGACAACTGGGTTTAATGCACTGTGTGGCTTTGATGGTCTGGCACATCAGCCCCCATACCACTTGGGCTGGTCTGAAAAGGACAAGATGTGAAAAAATACGCTTTACACCACAGCCAGGGACTACAGTCCCATGCTGGGTGCCAAAAAGGACTATCGTGGTTTAATCCCAGACAGCAACTAAGCCCTCACGGCTGCTTGCTTGCTCCCCACCAAGTGGGATGGGGGGAAGAATCAGAAGGATAAAAGTGAGAAAACTCGTGTGTTGAGATAAAGTCAGTTTTGTAAGCAAAGCAAAAGCTGTGCATGTAAGCAAAGCAAAATAAGTAATTCATTCACTACATCCCATCAGCAGGCAGGGTGTTCAGCCATCTCAAGGAAAGCAGGGCTTCATCATGCCTAATGGTTACTTAGGAAGACAAACGCCATCACTCCAAACATCCCCCCTCTTTCTTCTTCTTCCCCCAGCTTTATATGCTAAGCATGACATCATATGGCCTGGGATATCCCTTTGGTCAGCTGGAGTCAGCTGTCCCATTTGTGTCCCCTCCCAGCTTCTTGTGCACCCCCAGTCTCCTCACTGGTGGGGTGGTGCAAGAAGCAGAAAAGGGCTTGCCTCTGTGTAAGCCCTGCTCAGCCAGAACTAATCCATCCCTGTGTTATCAACACTGTTTGAAGCACAAGTCCAAAACATAGCTCCATACTAGCTACTGTGAAGAAAATGAACCCTATCCCAGCCAAAGCCAGTAAAATAGGGAGTCTAATGAATATTTAAGATACATTGTTCAGGATTTACAAGTGAGAAGAAAACAGACAAGACAGTATGTGAAAAATTAATTAAGCAAAATATGCTAGTAGAGATGACCAAAGAATGCTGCCAGTGTCAACATCAGAAGTCTCTGATCCAAATAATATTGTTACATAGTACATCCTATGGACAGAACGTACCCATAAACTGAAAGGTACTTTTTCAAACAGCACTATGCTGTATATGTAATTTCATGTAAGCCCAACTAAAACAATTACAAGAATCACAAGAATTCTATTTACACAAAAATTCTGCCTTAATAAACACAGTGTAAATTCAGCTTTTCATCCAAAAAAATATTTTACACTATAAGAGTTTTGCTTGAACCATTTTTCTTTCCAATTTAAAAAACACTGAGAGAATCTAACGTTAAATATATATTTAACCTCACATTTTAACAAACATTCAAATCCCAGTCATTTGCCAACTTACATAGCTCCATTAGTGTAGACTGTGTCACTTCCCTCCACATACTGAACCTGGGTGGGGTAGACATGCTGTACCTGTTGCACAGTCTGCACTTGCTGTACCTGAGAACAAGAACACCAGAAATTTGAGATATTGTGAGGAAGGGCTGATGCTTCGGTGCATCTAATGGCTTCTAAACAACATGTGCTATCTCTGTTTGCATAATTACTGAAGGTACATCATAACAATAGCAAGGGAAGTTACTGTTCTTGCACAGTATTTGTGCTGTAAGTCTGGTAAATGGAGCCCTACAATTGAAAACGTATGCTCATGAAGCATACACACCTTCAGTGCCTAAACCAGAACTAACTGGAAAGCATAATACAGATGAAATGAAGTGTAATAATGCTTTGCGCCACACTGAAGAATTACATTTGCTACGCAAGAGAGTATCATTTGGCCACATGTATGCCTTTTCTTATTCCATTTCAGTCCTGAATAGTACAAGCCTTAAAATCACAGCTCAAATGTGTTGCAGTAAGTTTAGAAATAAAGGTTCACATTAGGATAGCTTTTTTCCCAGTAATGCTTTGACCCAATGTACAATTATGGATCAAAACCCCCAGTCTGAGTAACCCCTTCTGATTTCCCATAGGAATCATTAAATAAATTTACTTATATCCCTGAAATACGATTTCTCAACTTAAAAGAATATAAAGATGTTTTCTAATTATTGACGTAAGGTACAGCCACGTACATTTCCTCTCCCAATAATATTTAGTTACTTGATTCAGTTATCAAAATCAACACAAAAAACTCTGATCCAAACTATGCATGTTACTAGGCTTTAGAACAATTTTTTTGAACTAAAAAACATAAATAGCTGTATTGCGCAAATGTATTTTCAAAGAATTAAACTACTTCTATTTCCATCACCTTTGACTTCATAAATTAATTCAAATCATAATTTCATGAAACAGGCTTGATCCAAATCCACTATAAGAAAGCTTGCTATTAATTAGAATCTCTCAACACTCAAATTTGCCAACCTGTGACAAAACCATCTACTCATGCAATAATTGGCTAAAATATATATGAGCTTTACTGTGAAATATATATGCAATATATTATGATAGTTTTCAAGTTTGATTCTAGAAGTATTTCTTCCCCTTGGGTGATGTAAGTTCTACAACCTTTAATCAACAGGAGAAGGGCAGTCATTGTTGATCAGTCTATTACAGAGCACCAAACTGATCTATTTAACCTATACAGTGAGAAAACATCTTGAAAGCAGGCTTTGTTCTTAAAACCAGTAATTTGTCACCTGCCATGTAATGGATATGCTCCATTTCCTGTCCCAGTAGCACAGCTGGGGAAATGCTGTGGAAATGATGCTGTTGTCAGTATGAATTCCATGTTCTTGTCCAACCTCTCCCAAAATGCACTTCATTCCCTATTCACACACATTGGATATGGCTTACTCCCTGTTAAAAAAACCCCACACTATTTTTCTATTAATAAAGGAGATGTGATATGTAACCTGCATACTGACAAAATGGAATTATACAGTATGTACAAATACAACATTATAAACCTCCTATCAGTAAATGCAGGTCACATTCCCATTCTATAAAAGGTACTATATTCTCCCATTATTCTTGGATACAAGCTGCTACCATTTCAAAAACAACAGATTCAGCACAGTGCAAGACCTTTAACACAGAACTGAGAGGATACTGCAGGGACAAGGTGGTACAGAGTGTACCAAAGCTCAGTGTCTATTGGACAGGAAGCTGAAAAATATATTTATTTTCTGATTTCGAACAACAACAACAAATTAATTTACCATAAAACAAAATATTAAAAAATGTTAAAATTAAAATTTACATTCATTTCAAATTTTCACCAATTTTTATATAAAATCTTTATTGGCCTAACATGCAGTCCCACTAGAAATGTTATGACTGTTTATGCAAATAAAGTAACATTTTAAAAATCATCATGTAAGAATACACTAAAGTGCTATTAAAACATCTGTTTTTGTAGATAAAAATGTTTTTCCTTTAAATATTAACAATGAAGTGCAATACAAAAGGGCTACTGAATTAGTTTAATTATTTTCCAATACAGAAATAAAAAAAGAGAGTTTATAAAAGAAGTTATTTTGCTTCAGCTTCTCTGAAACTCAGTACTGCTATGGTTAAATTGACTATGGTGCCCAAGGAAGCTTTCATCACTGCATTGTGTTGCAATGTACATAACAACCTTAAGGTAGAGAAAGTTAGAGGTAAATATTTTTCCTGCCAAGCACTGACAAATAAAAAAGTAAGTGGCCTTTAGGATGGCCTTGCATATGAAAGTTCTGCCACAATGAAAATATTTGTTATATGATATCTCCAATACTAATTTTATTTCCTATTTTACTTCATTTTGGGAAAAACGTTTTCATGAGTCTAGTGCCTCTGGATTTTCTTTTTAATCTTCAACAACAGGAAGAAATGAAATGCATGTACCTACTCTCTATGAGCACAAAATTATCCGAGAAGTTGGTTATGAGGAAACAAAACACCATTAAAAGAAATCAACATTTTTTGTGGAAATTATAGAAAAAGTAATTCCTTTCTTCTCTTCTGCTTTATTTATCATTTTCCTTGCACATTTTATCAACCTGTTAAAGGAATTGTATCCGCTATGTTCTTTAGTTTTTGGGGTAGAGGAGAAATTGGAGATAGCAGAATATTCAACAGAGATCTAAACCTATACAGCTTTCTTGTATTAAAAAATACTCCATGAATTAAATGATTCAGGCTGAAAACAGAAAACACAATTAAATATTTATTAAAAAGTGACAGTATGCAAATTCAAAAATTGTATGTTCTGGGATGGACTGCTGAGCTAGTCATGGTAATTGTTGTTATTGTCTGGCTGGCAAACAAAATTAACTAACTTGTATAGGAAATAATGACTGAAGTAGGGTCAGACAGAAGATCTTTCATTCCTCTTGCTTCAGTGATTCTAGCCTGAAATAAATAACTGGAATAGGATTAGAAGTAAGCAGCTGAAATGTTCCAGGAGAACAAGAGGTGAATGAGAACTTATTTCAATATATATGTGTAACTATAATTACTAGTTGAGGGGGGGAAAAAAAGGAAAATAAATTATATTCTTAATTATACTACCTCAGAGGAACAAATGAGGGACTAAGTTATATTGTATCTATGAGAGTTTGTGAACAAGAATTAAGTGTATAAAACCATACTGAAATGCAGAAATTATACTGAAGCATAAAACAAAATTTAAAGGAGAATTTTGATTTCCAGTAAAAAATATTATGTTGAAAGTACTACTAAGAAAGGGTGGAACAATAAGGCAAAATATACGAGGATTTTTAAACTCCATTTAAAAAAGAACATATAAATATCCACAGTGCCTATGCAAACAACTTCGATGTGCATTGTTTTCTGTTCTCAGAGATAAAAATAGTTTTTGTACTTTCATTAGTCTGGAGTAGTTTTGGCAAGCAACATATAAGTAGCACATGCTGTAATATTCTAAAGACATTCGTATTTATATAATGGCTAATGTCAGTTCATGATTATGTTTTTCATATGCTAAACATGATTTTGCATTAAGAGCAATTTTGATTAGCAGAAGTCTGCATCTCCAGTTAATGATACAATGCTTTGTGAACACGATGGCCATCATGTATGGTGAATATGAAGAAATGCTTTGCTCAACTTACGACGCATGGATATACTTTTATAAAATAGATTGTATGGCTATTTTTAGATTTATTTCTCCAATCCTTCCACATTGCATGCCATAAACTACAAAGTGAGGCTAATTCTGAATCCTTAGAAGCTTACTGCACTGTGCTAAAGAGTGGCTGTTGAAAAAGCAATGATAGGTTAGTGAAAAATCCCTGTATATGAGGGAACAGAAGACTAAGAAAATTCCTCAGGCTATTAAAATGGACTTTAATTATTCTCCCACCTTTTTGATGTTACTCTTGTTGCTTTTTGCTTACATGTGGACATGTTTGTCTGCTTACCAGTCCCCTCTGTCCCATCTCAAAAGTGACAGCTGCTGTGCTGCTTGAAACCAGATGCCACCAGTGCCACTTTTACCAGAGGGGAAGCCCAGGTTTTCAATAATAGTACCTTTTTTTTCCTATTTTTGGATCATCACAGCAGACTTTTTATAAGCTCCATATTTATACTAGCTATACGCAAATCAGGAATTTGTTTTAGCTGAAAATATAAAAAGTTACTCTTTCACTGTTTGCTGAAAAGACAGGATGCTTTAGTACAAACACAGCTGTAGGAAAAAGGTTCTCAGTCCACCCTTCCACTTACTCAACTTGCTCTTCAGGGAAAAAATGTTTCATTTTGAAAAAGATATCATACATTTTGTGAGCATAAATACAACACTGATGCCATGAAAACAACCCCAAATTAATGATGAATGAGATGTCATTTACATATGGAGTATATAGAGGAACGGAAACATGGGAAACAAAGACCTCACTAGGAAAATTGAAATACTATACAGCACTTTAATATTAATTAAAAACAAATTCATCTAAACCAGCATTATTCACTATAAAGTATTAAGAAATTACTGTAAACATAAGACAGAAGTTTCAGCTTACACCAAACTGTTGCATATACACAGACACTTATGTTACAGTATCTTTGAATTTAACAAAATTCAAGAGAAGATAATCCAAATGTGAATATTCACACATAATTTGGATACAGCTGACATTATAGAAAAAATGAAAGCACACATTATATACTATGTACCTAAAACCTTCCCTCCAACTTTCAACATTGGTAACTTTAAATGTGCAGAAATAATAAGCTCTCCCTCTGTGATCAACAGAACGAATTTATGAAATTAGCACTCTTTCTCCTGATTTTATTTAGGCAAATTGGCCTATTCCCATCAAATGTACATAAAGCTGATATTAAGTCTAGGTAAATGCGACCTATACATAGATAATTCTTTGGGGCAGTTCACACTTACAATTTCCTCAATACAATGATTGTTTCAATGTTTGAAATACCTTTTTTTAAAACTCTACAATTTAAATTACCTATCACACCTACATTCTTCACCACATTTCCTGATGGCTTACCACATTCATGTATTCATTCTTCCTTTTCTCTTCCACCACACATCCTGTAATCTATCCTCTCCCTACACAAATCTCCCACATATACTGTGTTTTAATCACTGCAATACTGTCTGCATTGGATTTCCCAACATCCTTGTTGCATCTTCAATCCCCGCCAAATTTTGAAGAAACTCCTCTTCCTTGGCAGGGTTGATCCTTTAGCTTTCATTTCTGAAACATTATGCTGATTCCTACAGTCAGTGTTAAGAGTTACCTTGAAAAATATAATCTAATATCCCCACAGGGAAAAATGACCCAAAAGAATCATGGAGTATTCAATGAAAGGGAATACTCAGAAGCAACAGTACTAAAGGAGACAGATTTATGTAAGGTTGATCAGGGACAGTTTTACATACTCGGATAGTGGAACAAAAAAAAAATATCTATTTCTTGTTCTCATTAAGGTATAATCAAGCAAGAAAAAAACCAACCCAATCCTGAGCTTCTGTGTTTTGATGTATTACATTAATAAAGGGCAAATGGAATAACTTCAGAAAAGATACAGACAGTCAGTGACAAAGATTAATGCATTATTTATCTGGGAAAATAAGGAGCCAATTCTATCCTAATTGTTTTCAGAAAGGTAGAAACTTTGCACAAGCAAAGTTCATAAACACCAAAGCCCTGCTCATTTTTCATTTGCTTGCAACAAAACTAGAACAGAAATGCATAGAAAATCCTATCCTTACAGTTCAATCAATCCAATGATTAGAACTACAACATAGTATCCTGTATGCCACTAACTGGTTACCAATCTTCAATCTCTCACACTGATCAGTACTTCACATGGACAAAATTCAGTATGCACATGGATAAAATTCAGTATGTCATATTAGACCACTGTATGTATATCGTATTTGCTTAAAACAAGTAACTGTGTAACACTACCAAATTGCCATCCTGTATCTGAAAAAATGAAACACAGGAATAACAAAGGACAGGTCACATAAACTACATCTATAAACATCTGTCAGCATGAAAGAACAAAAAAAACCAGACAAATTATCCAGATCATATTTCATAAAGAAAAAAAGTCTTGCACTTCACAAACCTTACAAAAGAGTTAACCAGACAAAATCTCCTACAAATTTAGCCAAGCTCAAGTATCATGGAAGCTTCAATTAAAATCTAACATAGTATTCAAAAGCCTTTATCCTAATCAACATTCAAGTAAGGAGAGAGAGACAGAGCAATTTAACAGTGTGAACTCAGGAGAAAATACTTCAGACTAATCTTGATTCACTAGTGGTGAATTCTGAGCAAATACACAAAGACAAGCATTTAAATAAAATCTTATAAATCCAAATTCAATACTCTGTTGAATCAGGTTTTTTTAAAACCAAGCTTGCATCCTAAAAGGTACATGAAGACACAAGCAGAAACTACAGTAATGGAACTATAAGGCATTGTAAACTGAGTCCGTACATCAGGAAAAATACATTAGTGAAATGTATGAGACTGTGGAACACATACATAAAAATGCACCTCCTGGAACTTTAGAACTAAACTTAACAAATGCTGAAGAATTTTATTTAGGGAATAGTGCTCCACTAGCACAGAAACAAATTACACTATTTAATAAACTATGTCCAGTTCTCATATTATTGATTCGGAAACTATGAAGTCAGTTTCTGATGAAAAATTACATCAGATGTCACCCAGAGTAGCTGTCACATGGCCAGCTAATTTCTGTGTATTCTGGAAAAGTCTTGGACAGCTATCATAGCTTTCACACCCAGTCCCAGTTTTCTACCTCCATACTTTTCTTTTTTTCCTCCCCACTTTCGTTAGCTACCACCCCTTCCAAAGCTTGGGGGTGCTGCCTACGTGAGTGACCATTTCATGTAACAGAGGCATGCGCTGTGCTGGCTGCTGTAAGTCTTCTTACTTCCCTGGCAAATGCCCTTCATGAATTACCTATTGTCATAACACAAATACTTTCAGGACATTGTGCAAAGACTTGCAGGGACTTAAGCCTAGAGAGACAAAGGAGACATTTTTACATTTGTATTGCACTTACTTGGATGTCCAAATGAAAGGAGAAATGATATGGCCAATAATATCAGAAACATAATCAGTATTCATATTTAACAGAAAAATGCAAATATGCAGTAACACAAATTAAAGTAAATTTCTATGAGCCATTACATAAATTCCATAATAACCTACAGGTAGAATCAAGTTCCTGTACTATTGGTGCTTGTCAGATGCTTTAGTTAAGGAACAGATCCTGAAAACAGCTTGCCTTTCTCTGGCTAGTTTAATACCAGCAAAATAAAATTGATAAAACCAGAGCAAATTAATTAATTTAGCAGGCTTGTACAAAATTATGTTCTTCATTACATTGTAAAGAACTATCCTTCCTGATTTTTTTTTTTAATCTTCCCAAAACTAACAGCCACCTACCTGTTGCTGAACTGGTACTTGCTGTACTACCTGTGTGGGCACTGCTGCCTGGCCAGCCACAGATGTCTGTAAAGTCACAGTCGAACCTGTATCCGACCCAGTCTCTGATGTCTGCATCGTGATCTCTGAATAAAATTAAGATGCAAAATTGAAAGGTTAGTGCATTAATTTCTTTATTTTGTCACTTATATTAGTACAGTAATTTGTCACTTACCTGTATTTGGATCTTAAAATTAGCTAAATACCAATCTTGGTATGAGCCAAAAGGTTTTTCCCCCTACAAGCATATGAGTTAGTACAAATGGGATTTTATCTTACTTGTATTCAAAATATCTTTTATTGGCATGTGAAGAAACATATATCACTTCTCTGAGTTTTGTCACTTTAGGAATAAAGCAAATCTCTCAGTTGATAAATAACTGGTCATCATTCAAAACTGCTTTTTCTCTGGCTTACTGAATTACACTAAAAACTCTATACATTCAAATTCAGAGTCAAAATTCTAGGAGGACACAGAATAAAGGGCTGTAATCTGGAAAGCAGACTCAAAAGCAACTCAAATAACCTTATTTGGTAGAAAGCATTAGACTAAGCACTGTAGTTAAAATCTGAGAAGAAGAAACTTTTTGACACTAAAACGATATAGAAATACATACACGGCAGCAAAGTGCCTAGGATTGTAGCCCTGACATTTAAAGGGCACAATGGAAATTTGGATAGAATACTGTCGTGGTTTAACCCCAGCTGGCAACTCGGCACCATGCAGCTGCTCACTCACTACCCCCACAATGGGATGGGGAAGAGAATCAGAGCAGTAAAAGTGAGAAAACTCGTGGGTTGAGATAAAGGCAGTTTAATAGGGAAAGGAAAAGCCACACACACAAGCAAAGCAAAGCAAGGAATTAATTCACCACTTCCCATGGGCAGGCAGGTGCTCAGCCATCCCCAGGAAAGCAGGGCTCCATCACGTGTAACGGTTACTTGGGAAGACAGACACCATCACTCCAAACGTCCCCCCCCTTCCTTTTTCTTCCCCCCACCTATATACCAAGCATGACATCCTATGGTAAGGAATAGCCCCTTGGTCAGTTTGGGTCAGCTGTCCTGGCTGTGTCCCCTCCCAGCTTCTTGTGCACCTGGCAGAGCTGAAAGCTGAGAAGTCCTTGGCTAGACTAAGCACTACTCACCAACATCAGTGAGTTATCAACATTCTTCTAGTACTAAATCCAAAACACAGCACTATACCAGCTACTGGGAAGAAAATTAACTCTGTCCCAGCTGAAACGAGGATAAATACAGAAACGGTTTGAGAATCAAGGAAAATGCCTTACAAAGAAAACATCAGAAAGACAACCAAGGATGACTTATGCCTTCATAGGAAACACAGGCTGGGAACTATGGGATTCCTCAATTTTGCACAGCAGAAATCACAATACAAATGACTGGGTACCAAACCAAAATTAATTCAGAATCAGGAATTAGGGTGTTTGGTTTTGTTTTTTTTAATTTCTTTTAAGCAGTGAATGATTAGCCAGTGAAAATAATAACCAATGTTCTGTATCTAAAAATTTTACTTATCTTAATCTCTATTAATCTATATTAGCTGCAGAATACTTTGGCAACCTGAGGACCAATGTCACTAAAAATCAGTAGCATTATCATGCATAAAGAGGTTTATATGGAAAAAAGTGTACAAATATTTAGAATGCTCTATCCAGGTCATTTTTAGTTTAACTGAACAGGCCCAAATGTCTGACAAGGAAAAAAATAGACTTTAATCCCTCCCAAAATAAATAACAACCTCCCCCCAAAAAGACCTACAATATTTTTTGAAAGAGGCAAACCAATATATAGTACGAGGAATTAATTACTGTACCAAAAAACCCTCAGAGTCTCTCAGAAAATTCAGCATTCTGCTTGCTTGACAACTGAACCAGCTGCAACAACAGACTTTCCTTTCAAGGCTGGGTTCCACTGCAGTTTAAGCTGATTTAAAGCTCGGTTTCTGCAGTCCTTCTCTCCAACTACCTCTGATTCACTTTGCATTCAAATGTAGTCAGTGCAAAGCAGGAAACAGGTAAATAAATTTGGGATAGGGGCAGGACCTGGCCAACGGGGGGCCATCACTGGTTTAAAACTCCAAGGAACCATGCCTATGGTACCTGACAGATTTAAATGCTTCTTCTGAAATATTCAGAAAGACTGATAAATCATTGATCAAACCCATATGAGATTAATCAATATACTCTCAGAGTTATCACGTTGACTGAACCCTCTACTTCTTTCCAGCATGCCTGACAAAAATCAGGATAAAACATGAAAAGAAAAAAGGAATAGAACTTCACAGATGACTACTGAAATATTAAAAATCCTAATAATGAAAATGGATGTCCACAGCATAAATATGGAGACTTGGAAGCCATTGTGCTGCAAGAAAGTTATGACCTAGTTGCCATTACTGAAAGTTGGTGGGATGAATCCCATGAGCGGAGTATGGTTATTGATGGTTACAGGCTGTTCAGACTGGACAGGAGAGGAAGGGTAGGGGCGTGGCAGAGTGGTTGCTCTCTAGATCGAGAAATGGATAGATTTTGAAGAGCTGTCTCTGAAGAATAGCCACAAGCAGGCTGAAAGTTTATGTGTAAGAATTAGAGACCAAGGCAACAAAAGGAACCTTGTGGTTGGTGTCTACTAAAGGCCACCTGATCAAGGGGAGCCTACTGATGAAGAATCCTTCCTCCAGCTACAGGAAGCATTGCACTTGCAGGCTCTCATCATACAGAGGCACTTCAACCATGGTGAGCTGTCTTAAGCCAGGCAGTAGACAGCCCTACCAGAGGGGATGTGATACTGGACCTGATGGTCAGCAATGCAAGTGAGCTAATCAGTCACATCAAGATAGGAGGCAGCCTGGGCTGCAGTGATCATGTACTGGTGGATTTTGCAGTCCTGAGGGATAAGGGTCAGGCAAAGAGTGAAGTCAGGACCTGGAATTTTAGGAAAGCAAAATCCCAGCTCTTCAAGGAGTTAGTCAGTAGGACCCCCAGGGAAACTGCCCTCAGGGACAAAGGAGCAGAACAGAGTTGGCAGATCTTTAAGGATGCTTTCCATAGAGCATGAGAGCTCTCAATCCTCAGGTGTAAGAAATTAGGAAAGGAAGGGGAGAGACTGGCATGGCTGAGTCAAGACCTGCTGGTCAAACTAAAGGGCAAGAAGGAAATGCACAGGCAGTGGAAGCAGGGACAGGTATCCTGGAAAGAGTATAGGGATGCTGCCCGGTTGCATAGGGATAGGGTCAGGAAGTCCAAGGCATGGCTGGAGCTGAACTTGGCAAGGAATGCAAATAATAATAAGAAGGGCTTCTATAGGTATTGGAGACAGAAAAGGAAGGTCAAAGAAAGAAATGAACACAACTGGCAAACCGATAACAACGGCCGAGGAGAAGGCTGAGGTACTCAACACCTTCTTTGCTTCAGTCTTCACTGACAACCTCTCTTCCCACACCACTCAAGTGGATGGATCTCAAGGCAAGGACAGGGGCAGCAAAGTCCTTCCCACTTCAAGAGAATATCGGTGACGAATGGTGTCCCTCAGGGGTCCATACTGGGACCAGTACTGTTTAGCATCTTCATCAATTTATGTCATTAACAGTGGGATTGAGTGCACCCTCAGCAAGTTTGCAGACAACACCAAGCTGAGTGGTGTAGTTGACACACCCGAGGGATGGGATGCCATTCAAAGTGACCTGGACAAGCTCAAGAAGTCCATCCATGTGAACCTCATGAGATTCAACAAGGCCAAGTGCAGGGTTCTGCACCTGGGTTGGGGCAACCCCTGGTATCAGTACAGACTATGTGGTGAAGGGATTGAGAGCAGCCCTGCAGAGAAGGACTTGGGGGTACTGGTAAATGAAAAGCTGGACATGAGCCAGCAATGTGCGCTGGCACCCAAAAAGACAGCTGTATCCTGAGTTGCATCAAAACAAGTGTGGCCAGCAGGTGGAGGTAAGTGATTCTGCCCCTCTACTCTGCTCTGGTGAGACCCCACCTGGAGCACTGTGTCCAGCTCAGGGGCCCTCTGTACAAGAAACACATCGACCTGTTGGAGTGGGTCCAGAGGAGGACCACAAAAATGATCCAAGGGTTGGAGCACCTCTCCTGTAAGGAAAGGCTCAGAGAGTTGGGGTTGTTCAGCCTGGAGAAGAGAAGGCTCCAGGGAGAACTTATTGCAGCTTTTCAATACTTAAAGGGGATTATAAGAAAGGTGGGGACAGACTTTTTATCAGGACCTCTTGTGATAGGACAAGGGGTAATGATTTTAAATTAAATGAGGGTAGTTTTAGACTGCATATAAGGAAGACATTTTTTATGATGAGGTTGCTGAAACACTGGAACAGGTTGCCCAGAGAGGTGGTAGATGCCCCATTCCTGGAAATATTCAAGGTCAGGTTGGACGGGGCTCTGAGCAACCTGATTGAGTTGAAGATGTCCCTGCTCATTGCAGGGAGTTGGACTAGATGAATTTTAAGGGTCCCTTCCAACTCAAACCATTCTATGATTCTGTGATTCTATGTTTACTGTAACATAGTACATTTCATACCTTTTTTTGCCTACAGAAAATGCTGCATAAAATCCAGAATAAAGATATTTAATGCTAAAATCATTGCCACAGTTCCAATATCAGCCCACACTAACTGAAAACCAATAGTTTTTCCCTCAATTCCAGTATTAACAAGAACATTCAATGTCCAGTAATAACATCCAGAAAGAAAATTTTACTTTCCAATATGCAATCATCTTAAAGTTTCTGCAAATTAACAAGACATTGTTCCATATAAGACATCCTTAAGTGCACTAGACCAAACTCATCCACAATGTAAATATGTGAGCTTAAATAAACTGAGTCATAGATTTAGAAAACTACTTTTTGCAAACAAAGGCAAAAAGGGAACTTATGCTTTATATACAAATGCCTAAACATACATATATAAAAATAATAACCATAGCAGTGATTATTATACCTTTTGAAGAGCACAATGGGACACCAAGTACTTTCTGGGGTTTCCAAAACACAACAAGTGACATAGACAATGGCAACAATCTTAATGGAATACTAATGAGTTGAGTATTTCAGTTTTATACCTAAACACTAAAACCATTTGCTAAATTTGAGTAATTCATGTTTTACTCAGTCCTTGTGCAGCACTGCTAACAATAAAGAACCTAAGCTGTAAAAATGATGAACATCCTTAAGGGAAGAAATGCAATGAAACTGGCTTTTAAGATAAACTATGAACTTGAAGCTGCATTAAACTGACTTGTAAATCATCTTTCACTTAATGAAGTCAGAGATTTTAATAAATAAATATTCTTCCAATTTAGAAAGCAAAGCCAAGTATTCTTTAACAACGGCTAATTTCTTTATAATAAAATTATTTAGAAAGCAATCTCTTTTTGTAATCAGTTTCCCACAGTCATACATAAAAGTCATTGGGCAATGTTTTATGGATAAATATTGAAAAATAAAGAGAAGAAAAAAAAATGTGTAGTGTAGGCACAGTGTGATTCAGTCAAAACAATAGTTCTGCCAATTAAGAATTTAAAATTTTTCAAAAGCATCAGAATAATCCTATGGATATAGCTACTCACTTAGGGAGGTAACGTCACCTTAGCCCTTTATCTGAACTTTTTTTTCAGCCCATTACCTTTGACTTGGAAAATTCCTTGAAAATTGAAGTAAAAAAAGAGCCAGCTTGTCTGAGCAAGCCTGCACTCACTCTCATATGTAATCCAGACAAAAACATTGGCAAGCTGGCAGAATAGTGGAAATCCAAAGCTAAACACTGAGGAACTTCCTAAACCACCTCTCTGCTATAAAAGCATTTCCAGCCAGTTTCACACCACAATTAAACAAGACAATTTAAGCCACCAATTCCAACAAATGATCATTTAAGATACTGCAGCTCCAATGGGAGGCAAAAGTGAACACCTGAAAAGAACTAAAAGGCATTATTTTTTTATACCAGCCCTTAGCTTTACTTGACTGTATGTCGTTTTCATGGTTACAGTGTACAAATATGTCAATCGCTGCGAGAGAGAAGGAATGCTACTACAGTCAAATACAGTTTTGACTGGTGAGAGACTCTTCAGTATTGCCATATATCTGTTAATTGCTATGTCACATCTCAGGCAGTACTTGATCATTATGGCTGCAATTCAAGTTGCTCAAGAAACCAGAGCCAGGTACTCTCATGTACGTGAGAAGCTTAATGTGTTCACTTCATTGTGGATTGTCATGGATTATGCCTGGCTGACAGTAGCATTAGCCCTTTAGGAAAAAGGAGCAGCTTCATTATAAGGACAGAGGATACTTTGGTTGTAAACCAGCTGTCAATCACTGCAGAGAAGCTTTGAGATGGGCGGACTGCAAGTGCCAGTGACATCCGACAGTCTGCTGTTAGGTGGTAAGGGATGCTGAACTGGGATAGTGAAGGATATGGTATTCTCTGCCCAGTTGCAGAAGTGACAATGTCCAGAGACATACTGGGACACATGAGAGAGAATCCAGGGTTAGGTAGGAGAGAACCCCCAGAGAGAACTGGAGAGATCACAGAGGACCCCGTAGCCCAGCCTAGGACTACCCACCTTATAGCTGGCATTGCTACACTGACCTACCGAACTTCAAACTACATTGTCCCATCCACAGGACAACCCACAGGGAAGCTGTGTAAATTGTAAACTGCACATATATTCTTGATTGAAGTGTTTGGTGATTGACCCCATTTTATCTCCACACTGCCAATTTGGTGACAGCTCTATATTCAAGCATACAATCTGATGTGCTTCTCTACCTCAGAATTGGAATACGCATTTATTAATAATCTGATAGACAGATTAATTGGTTACTTTACAGACTGATTTATCACTAAGTAAACTAGGATTGCTGAAGCATGGTTGCGGAACATAAACTTTGCCATCAGTTTTGCCTAGGCAGAAATAAACCTAATATCAATTTATTCAAGAGTGTTTAGGTTGTTTCCATTATTCTGCTCTAAGTCTCTATCCTAAATGCAATTCTTTATATAGATTTTTCCTTGTAGATGCCATACAATCTGTTTGACAGTCAACTTTTATCGTCTTCCTATTCACTGGAAGTTTTTCTATCACCATGTTAGTGAGGCAGTCAGTGCAATTCTTTTACATTGCATCAATACTAAGCAGTTATATGAACACATTTTTATAATCTAAATGAAGTCTTTCTATTTTTCACTGATACTGCATGTAAGTAAAGTAACTGCATATTACAGCAGAAAAGATGTCATCCTTGCCTAATGGGACTGTCAGGTGTATCACAAGCAACAGATGAATGTTTGACAAAGATCCTTTTTATTCTGGCTAATTAAGCAGTTGGACACACCCATCTGTTAATGGTTATGCTTTATATAGGCAGTGCTTGTTGCATTATGTGAATGTAAGCTAAACAGGCCACATTCTTAAAGGCAGCTAATTAACCCCCCCCAAGTGGGAAAAAGATATTGCCCAAGCTCAGCTACTGAATGTGAAAAGATTAGTGTTTCTTCGGTCTAATGGGCAGAACTCAGGCAAAGCTACTATGCTGAAAATTACTCCTTTCCTGTATATTCTGTGCAATTTCATGTTGTCTGTTAAGTTCCCTAAAGATGTTTTAATACACTCAAATTCTCAGCTGGATTTCTTCTGTTTTCTAGACTTTAAATATCAAGACTGAAAGGTTTAAGAGTTTAACTTGATCAATTACTTATCAAACAAGACAGTTAAAATGTGTCAGATTAATGATTACTGTTTATTTTGTTCCTGGACTACTTCACCCTGAACTAATTTACTTTTTTTAAGCTACCAGAGTTTGCAAAGTTTTGTTCCGCTACATATGCTTTATTGTCTAGATCAAATAATGTAGCAGGCTTTAACTCAATGCAGAAAATGAAAGCCTGTAATTTACTTTCAAGTGCAGCAGGAAATTTCTTTTTTCTCCTCTAGAAGGATAAATAAAACATCGCAGAAGGTAAAGCGAACTAGATCTCATAATCACACGCAGTAATGGCAGGCTTTTAATGGTCTGAATAAAAGGCTAATCTTAACATCTTATCTATTTGTAATGATGAATCACCAATACACTCATTAACAATTTCTGGCAACATAATGTGTTTCACGATAAAGGAAAACTCAGAACATCAAGTTTCAACAAGTAATACAGAATGCTTGGTTCCTGAACAACAGTACAAATGGAAACAAGTTTCAATAATACACGAGAGGTTTAGATAAGCATTCCTCTTCAATTTTTGTGTAAACAAAAATTTTATGAATAATTGCCCTTAAACAAGTGATGTTATGAATTAGAAGGAACCATTTATATGTGTTAGAAGTAAAGCAGAAGGCAGTTAACACATGCTATTCACAGGGAAAAAAAAAAGAATACTGCAAATACTTTTTAGATACTAAGGTATTTTCATGATAGAACAACAATTTCTTACTAAACGCTATTTGATTGTTTGTCCTCCCCCTAGGTTTTTAGGGATACCAAAGTAGGCAGCTGGACTCTGCTGACATAAGAACTAGTTGCTAAATATTTCATTTAGTAACATGAATTTCATTGCTCTTTTTCAGCTTTTCCTGAATTTGTGGGAAGAATAATACTTAACTGAATAGCACAGAATGAAGTATATAAGTTGATTCTCTGGATTCACATATAATTTCCAGTAGCAAAACACTACAATAACAGAATAACAGAAGTACAGAGAGATCACACACTGGAAGGGACCAAAGCAAGTGGTAACTCTTCTAACTCCTTCAAAGAAAGTTCATAAGATCAAAAAGCAATGTATTGACAATCAGATTATTAAGTACCTAAGAACAGTACTCGTCAACAATTGTTATAATGAAGCTCTGTATTTCCAGCAGATCACAGACAGCTCATGGATGCTTAGGCTAAATTGCTACTTCATGACTTTCTCGCTTTGATCTACCTACTAATTTTACCTGTAAAAACTTCAAAATTCTATTTATACTTGGTGAACAATATATCAGTATTACACATCAGCCCTACACATTGATACACATCAGCAACAAGATAACATTCACAAACAACAGGACAGAACAAAACTTCTGAATTGTTGTGACAAGACTAGCAAGTACAACTGTTACAAGACACAAAATTAGCAAATCATCAAACAAGCGGACTTATGCTATTCTAAGGGATTAGTTTGCCCACTGGAGATTCTGTGAGTGGGAAAGCCCAGGTGGTGGTCTCTCTCAGCCTGGGTGATAGCGTGTGAAGAGAAGGGCACTTGATACTGCATGTCAACAATCGGTTGTGGAACTGGTGCTGGCAACAGGGTTTCTATGACCACAGGACCCTCTCTGAAGATAATGTCTGCTTAGGAGAGATGGGATCCACCTCACTAAGTGGGGCAGAGGTATCTTTGCCAGCAGGATGGCTGACGTGGCAAGAAGGGACTTAACCCAGGAACTATGTGGGGAGGGGAAGTTACCAGCAGCGCTGCAAAGGAGTGGTGCACAGGATTGACAAGCAAAGGGTGATGTGAATGAAAGGGAACACATGATCAACAAAAGGAGGCTTAAGCAGGGTCACCTCAAGCATTTGCATGTGAGCAAGGAAGTGGCTACAAGGCATCTTTATGAGGAAACCACCCAGTCCCTCTCTGGGGAATCGGTATGCAACGCCTCTCTGAAGCATCCCTGCACCAAGGGGTGTACAAAGGGCTCACACACAGAATGGTGAATAAACACAAGGAATGAGAGACCTGTGTGCATTTGCAGACTATAATTTTGTTGGGATCACAAAGACATGGTGGGATGGCTCACATGACTGGAGTGCAGCAATGGAGTGATACGATAAAACCTATCTGACTTTATAGTTTGTTTCTTTTAGAAATGCAAATATCTCCAGGAAGCAATCTTCACTAGGATGAAGTTCACTGGAACTTCCTTGTTGGGATGGGTATTTTGTTGTGTTTAAGCAGAAACAAGTTTTGATACAAGAATAAATAAATCACAGAACATTTCTGTAAGTTTAGTGTGCTTTCGAAGTTAATGTTTACACTACTACATTGAATATACTATGGCTTTTAAGTCACAGTTAGTCAAGTGTAATCTATCTTAAACAGTAACTGGGTACTTTTCCTATACTGAGGCACCTGTCTTTAATATATTAAACTTTACTTTCATGGGTTGGGATAAGTAGTTCACGATCTCCCAAAAGTACCTCTCTGCAGAATGATAGTTACAATAGCAAATGGATTTTCTAGACTGAGCCAAGATCCTACAGTGCTCCACCACTGAAGGTAGCAGAATTAATTATAAAGTCTAACATGTATAATGCTACTTCTTCACACCTTTCAAAATACTTGACACAAAATGTAGCTTTGTGAAATTTCGTCCTTGTTGTTGCCTGCTGGTCTGGGGCAGGGTGGGAACAGGACATAACGTAATACTTCAAGCACTGATCATCACCACTCAAGGCACTTTGCCTAACTGCCAGTGCTTTCTGAGGAAGAATGTGAACGCAGGAGCACCACCTGTACAAAAGTTTCTGTCACTTCTGCATCAATTATACGGTTCTGAAAGTAGATTTAGATTTTGCTTCAAAAGCCAGTTCTATTTGTTGTTTTTTTCCCCCTAATACAACATTGGACTGAACTCCTTTCATCAAAAGAGTGTGAACCTGATACTAATGAAACAAAGGAAGAAAAACTGATGTGAAAATGGAGGTGGTATTTGTTTTCATCACTCAATAGATCAAAACATAAAATGAGAAAGTCAAAACATTATAGCTGGAGACATCCACTTTATTAACAGAATTAGCAATATTTATAGGAAATAGATTCTGTTCTCTGTGTGTTACATCTGTGTTACAAATTTTCTGTTTGAGATGCTTCCTGTGTTACTTTCACTGAATCACAGTACGGCCCCAGAGGTTGGAAGGGACCTGCTCAAGCAGGGCTACCTACAGCCTTCTGTCCAGGACCATGTCCAGATGGCTTTTTAATATAGCCAAGAATTGGGACTCCACAACCTCTCTGGACAACTTATGCCTGTCCTTGGTCACCCTCACAGTAAAAAAATTTTTGCTCATGTTCAGAAGGAACCTCCTATGTTTCAGTTTGAGCTTGTTGCCTCTTGTCCTGTCACTGGGCTCCACTGAAAAGGGTCAGCTCAGTTTTAGCCCATGTCATAACTAACCTGCAGATATGCTATGACGGTTATTAATTAAACTGCCATTACTATTAATGATTACTTATATTATGATTATCCCTAAAGGCCACCTAACACTTCATGCTTAAAAGTTCTGAATTTAGTAATACACTATGACATCTTCCAAATGCTTCATTTAGCCAGCCATTTCCTCACCAGGTGCAAAGAGAAGGAAACACTTCAATGCCTCAATTATTGCCCCAATGACTGTGTTGTTAACTTTCCTCCTTTACCCATCACCTCTTCAGTAGTAAAACAACAGATAATGGGACAGGTGACAACCCAGGGTTCCCCTAGGAGAAAGGATGGGGGAAGTCAAAACAAAGAAATCAGAATGGTGCTAGTAGAGAGCGAAACACAGGTTTCACCCACTAACAACTTCACCACACCAGATTCAGGTTCTTATCAATACAATTTGCTAAACTACAGTTGACAATCACTGGATAGTAAACCAGGCTTAGAAGGATGAAAACTGACGTAAAGTATTAAAGGCCTCTAACACAGCTATTTAGAGCTTTCAAGAGACTAAAAGTGGTCCAATATTAACATTTCCTTTAAATTTAGGAACATCCACAGAATGAAAGGCTAAACAGCTAAAAGTAAAAAAAAAAATCATGTTCCTGCTATGCTACATCAGAGAACAATTCTAATATGAAATTCTGCATCTGAGGGAAAAAGAAGAGAGACACCTTTCCCTTTGTTCTGAACTACATAAAGATTACTTCAAAGTCCACCCATCATAAAATTATCAGATTCCAAATCACTAAAGCTTTGGGTTGTTTTAATTAGGGATGCATAAATCTCAATAATTTTTAATTTTCTGAGAAATTGAAGCAGTTCAAAACATTGGAATTAGTGACACTGGCTCACACATAGTTCACATGATTTTCATGCAGGCAGCATTAGAATCACAGAATCATGGAATCGTTTAGGTTGGAAAAGACCTTTGAGATCACCAAGCCCCAAACAGCCGACTACAGGGGCACAATCATTTCCCTACTCCTGCTGGCCATGCTCTTCCTGACACACGCCAGGATGCCACTGGCCTTCTTAGCCACCTGGGCACACTGCTGGCTCATATTCAGCCGGCTGTCAACCAGTACCCCCAGGGCCTTTTCTGCCAGGCAGCTTTCCAGCCACCCTTCCCCAAGCCTGTAATGCTGCATGGGGTTGTTGTGACCCAAGTGCAGGACCCAGCACTTGGCCTTGTTGAACCTCATACAGTTGGCCTCAGCCCATCAATCCCGCCTGTCCAGGTCCCTCTGCAGAGCCCTCCTCCCCTTGAGCAGATCGACACTCCCACCCAATTTGGTGTCATCTGCAAACTTACTGAGGTTGCACTCAATCCTCTTGTCCAGGTCATTAATAAAGATATTCAACAGAACTGGGCCCAGAACTGAGCCTTGGGGGACACTGCTTGTAACTGCCCACCAACTGGATTTAACTCCATTGGCCACATTAATATTGACATTATAATCCTAATCCATACAACATTTAATTGAAGTACCTAGTGCATATACTACAGTAACTGGATAACTATGTGATGGCATCCTATGCATGCAATACCTTAAAAGTAAGAGAAATTCTATATTCCATTTTTGCAATCTTTCCTGGAGGACTTGTATTACAGTACAATGTAAATTTTGTATTCTTAAAAAAGTGTTTCGGTAGTTAGTAGCTACCAGCAAAACTAAATCTATGCTATATAATTTTACTAATATGTCTACATTAAATATGATTGTTTTAAGAAGAAAAGTATCACATATTCTGGCAGTATTACACCAGCTTTTGGACACTTACTCTCCACTGGTCCTATTTGTACTACATGATATTCTTTTCCTGACTTATCAAGATACAGAATACTGCACTGAGATTTGAGAATCTCAGTTAAAAACACTGTTGACACACTGGAAGTTATGTGGAGAAGAACATTCTAAACATATCAAGGTTAGCGCCTGGAAAACATATAACATATAAGATGAAGAACTATGCAAAATCCATTCAGTTACTGAATACAGAAGTTATAATTGTCTTTTATCTATAGAAATTTCAAGGAAGGAGATTTCAACAAGAATGCAATAACACTGACACCGGTAAATAAACATATTGGCTTAAAAGAAACAAGCAAGCTAAAGCAAATCCTTTCCCTATTGAACTGGGAGACATGCAAATAAGCTTACAGCTGGGATATCTGTAGACTTACTGCAGGGATAACTGCATGTTATCTGCTTAAACAATGAATGAACTGGAAAAAATCTCACCAGTTTTTTCCATTCCTATCTTCCTCAATCTGCAATGTTATTTTACGATTGAAGGATGTATGTCATGCGGGTCAGCAGATTAGTTAGTGATTACGTTACCCTGCTAAAGATGGAGAGATTGGATATATCTTTCATTGGAGCTTTCCTTCCCTCTAGCGTGAAGGCTTATTTGTGAAACATATCCTTTTAATCTTGCTCCTAGATGTAACACTGCTTGCTTTAAAACAGAAAAATGAAAGAATCTTGTTTGCCTTACACTCAGACACTTAAAAAGACCATTTGAATTAGAATTGGAAGTGCAGTATTTTGTCATATTTGCTTGCTTGGCATAGTCTGTGACTATTTGAAGGAAACTGATGACTGGCACACAGTCTGCAAATAGGTAATATTCCCCTGAAAAAAACAGAATAGACCGACACCCATGAGGTTGCCTTTGGACCAGGTTGGCCTTGGCCCACAGAGAACGGTTTCAGTGTCAGTGACATGCAGTGGAAAAGAGAAAAAATGCCCAGTTTCATTCCAGCTTTCCGTGTCAAATAGCTCTCAAGCCTGGTCATCTTGACTTCAGTGACTAAGAACCGTCAAAGACTATGTCCATCAGAGCCAACAATAACTATCAGACTTATGGTACAGTAAACCTATGGCTTAACTAATGTATTTGACTAATGCTTGACTCTTAGCTTTTAACAGCCTATTTGGCTAGTAGTTGAGCCTAAATAAATGCTTGCCTGAAATTTGGAGATTTTGCTGGTGTCTCTCAGAATATTCCCATTACAGCAATCCCCAGTTACCCAGCAATAATAGCTGTAACAATTCACACCATAGCTGCACCTGGAAATCTGCTTGGTGTGGTGCTAACTCACTGCAAAATGGAAAAGAAAGCACTAGGAATGCAAGATAATTCTGAACTACAATGCAACTAAAACAGACTTCAGATGTAAACAGGCAGGGAGTGTGGAAGGGGACAAGGACACATAGCTAGTCGTGTCCAGATGCAACTTCATCATACTCATCTACATCTCCTGCCATTCTGTATCTGGCAGCTGTCTAGCCAAACAAGCCTTGCTTATCCCTATACCTTCGTCCTAACTTACCTTTATATCTGAACTTACACTTACCCTTGCTTATGTTTCTGCTGAAAGAGCATATGAAAAAAAGAAAAGGTTAAAGTTAGGTAATACTTAAAATTAAAAAAAATATTCCAAAGGGTAGAAGTGCATTCTGCTCAGAAGCACTGAATAAAAAGAATAAAAAGCATCAGAAACAAGGCAGAAATTATCTTGAATGAGGTACAGAATGAGCCAAAGTTTTGTCAACTGAAATCACTTCAGTGCAAAGCTTCTTTACTGATCACACTGAGACATGAATTATCTGGAATGCTCTGGGCAGGACATGTGAACTCCTCCTTGGCACCAGAGTAATTAACCCAGCCTTGGAGCTTAGGTCAGCCCTGAACACTGGCATAGCTTGCTCATCTCTGCACTGTATCATGTAGAGGTAGCCTCTGAATTACCATAACTGAAAAGCTTTTTTTGAACTATTTCAAGGAAACAAAACCTTTCTGGTGTAAAGAGCTGACCAAATAATTCACACAAAAGTCTGGAACATGAAAGTATGGGGCTTACAATGGAAAAATTTTAAAAAATTAGTATTTTGAATAACTTCAGGTCCTAAACATATCACAAACTGGTAGGTTTGGGCTTCTTACTTGTCAGGAGGCTGGTATGTTTTTAAGCCATAATTTGATATATTTTAGGTATTAAAGGACAGCGCGTCTCTCTCTTAAGACAATACTTAAGACTGCCCCTGTCTTGACAGCATTTGCTACAGTAGAGCATTTGTCCCTGGCTTGAAAGCACTTACTATAGCAGAACATTTGTATCTCAAGATACTTTGAAAGCTTTATTTCATATTGCAAAGAGAATTTGCAAGGACAGAACTTTTTAATGGATTGATGGTGCAATATCTATTAATTTATTTCTGTGAAATTAAAAAGGTACAAATCTCAGCATATTATGTGTTGTCTATTCTAATGAAAATCCTAGTAAAAAAAAGATTCTCATACACTTTATTTGTGCTGGTAGTTGTAATTATTCATGACATTAACTTGCTTCACTGAAACACATATACATTGAAGTCTTTCTGATCCCCCTAAACAACCTCATCGTAATATGTATTAAGTACTGACATGTTAAAAACTGCTAAGTATTTAGATACACCTGGCGCTGCATAAAGAAAATGGGACATTAAAAGATAGATATATCCTTGCAGCAATGACAATCAACAGCAGCTTTGACTGTATTAGGAAGGGTGTAGCCAGCAAGTGCCTCAGTTCCACACCTGAGACCATATCTGGAATGCTGTCAAGTTTTAGACTCCCCAGTAAAAAAACAAAAAAAAAAAAAAAAAAGCAACTAAGTCTAGCTGAGTGTCACCAAGATGGTCAGGGCCAAGAATATTTGATGTAGGAGGAAAGGCTGACCAAACTGGATTTGTTCAGCCTTGAGAAAAGAAGTCTACATCTATACAATTCCCTGAAGATAAGATGCACAGGTAAATTGACTGCCTCCTAAACTTCATTACATACCTTTATAACTTCAGAAAAGTTGCAACAAAGTACTTGTAGTGGTAAATAAGATTATTTTCTGGTTACTAGCATTTCTCTGAGATAGACTCCCCATATACTCAGTCTTAAAAGGTATCAATTTCTAAATGCTAAAGATGAAGCTTATGCTGTAGCACAGTGACTCTAAGTCTCAAATACATCAATAATCCAGTACTTTTTTTAAGTCAACCTAGACCTTGACTGAAAAGAGGCAGAAACACTTAAGCAGAGTGCCTAGATTTCTTAATCCAACCTAAAAAATGCTAACAACATTCTTTCCATAACTCATTTATCTCTTCTTAACTCTTCTAACATCCTGGGCAAAAACCAAGTAAATCAATAGCTACTGAACAATACATTAACCTACATTTAGGTTAACTAGCCACTCTGATGCTTAGCCACTGCTCTTTTCTAGGCATCAAAAGAGTGGAGATTTTATCAGAAAATCTGGAATGTTTTAGTTTCTTATAGCTAGCTTTGCTTACATTTAAGAAGTCCATACATGGAAAGTGCAAAAACATACCAACTGGCTGTAGCAGCTGACAAAATCGGTTAAGGAGAAAATGCACTCAGAATCAAACTAAGATAAGTTACTGACAGCTTGGTTCCAGGTTCTAGGGGGCTTTAAGAGTGAAAACAGTTTGTCTGCACCTGATGAACTGTAGTTGTACACAAGAGAATAACAGGACACAAACATAATGCAGGTAGACTGGAAGGTTAAGGACCTGCGACCCTACAGTGGACCCATGCTGCAGCAGTCTGCTCCTGAGGGACTGCACCCCGTGGGAGGGATGGACCTACTTATGGAGGTGCTTAGGGACACAGTTTAGTGGTAGGATGGCAGTGTTAACGGTTGGACTCGATGATCTTAAAGGCCTTTTCCAGCCTAAACGATTCTATGATTCTATGACCCATGCTGGAGCAGTTCATGAAGAACTGTAGCCTCTGTGAAGAACTCGCGTTGGAGAAGTTCATGGAGGACTGCCTCCTGTGAGAGGGACCCCATGCTGGAGCAGGGGAAGAGTCCTCTCCTGAGGAAGAAGAAGCGGCAGAGACAACGTGCAATGAACTGACCCTCAACCCCATTCCTGTCCCCCTGCACCGCTGGGGGGGAGTAAGTAGAGAAAACTGGGAGTGAATTTGAGCCTGGGAAGAAGGGGGGTGGTGGTGGTGGTGGTGTTTTAAGATTCAGCAGTTTTTATCCTCTCCTTCTCTGATTTTGGTTGATAATAAATTAAATTAATTTCATCAAGTCTGTTTTGCCCATGATGGTAACTGACAAATGATCTCTCCCTGTCCTTATCTCAATCCACAAGCCTTTCGATCTACTTTTTTCTCCCCTGTCTGGTTAAAGAGGGGAGTGATAGAGTGGCTTCGGTGGGCCCCTGGCATCCAGCCAGGGATAAACCACCACCCATTTATATTCACCTTGCTTGGTTTATAGCATGATACCTTCCTGCTTCCAGCTAAAAGAGACACAAGAATTAATTACTTGTTCTTTCACTGCTCAGAACCTTGCAGCATTACTGCAGTAGGTCTGTTGTCCTTCCTGAAAACAACTGTTTGACTGTAATTTTTCTCACAGTTTTTGTTTTATAAGTGGGCTTCATCCCTTATTTTGAGTCTTCCTTACTTTCAAAAAATTACACTGATGCTACTACATTGATTCCTTTTCACACAGAGAGCAAACAGCCTGATGCCAACATTTGGAACTTGCACTGTATAAATGAATGCATATGAACTTTCAGTACAAAAATACTTTTATTGTTATAAAGCTAATATTCCAAGACTCCAATTTCACCCCTATGTCAGACAGCAAACTATTTTCCTTTCCTAAAGATAGGAAATGGTTCTTCCTTTACCTGCAACACAAATCAATATGGATTTTTTTTTTTGTAACTTTAGGAGGACAACTGTGTCATGAAGAGCTGAAAGCCCCAACTGCTCACTCCTTTAGTACATAGAGAGATAAACAACAGGCAGCTCTACTAAGGTTCAAAAAAGCATGCAAAAATTATCAATCATTATATGGGGAGTTCCTTGACTGAAAAAGAAAACTTGCCTGTCAGACCCCACATAATTAACTACGTGTTTTAAACAAGTTTGCTGAGGTGCTGCTGTTCACAGCATATATGCCAAGGCAGCTATTATATTTACATTTTAATATGTGAGATCAATTGACAGGTAGCACACATACTACAATATGCCTAGAAAAGTGATGATTTTTTATTTCTGATGAAAAGCAGATTTTCTTTAATTCTGTGGACTGCAATTCAAGTTTCTACTACAACGTAGAATGAAGTGCCAAGCTACTGTAAGATTTATTTTCAGCTAAAGTGAGTCAACATTGGTCTGCTATGTTGCATTGTGTTATTCCAAAGTAAACACCACTACACCCATACCAAACATTTATTTTGTCTTCATTCTAACTTTCCAAGTGAAAAACTAAACAGTTCCCTGTATTCTGATAATGTCAAGCAAACACAATTCCCATTTCTATTAAAAAAAACCCCAAAACCTCACAGAACTCTGCAACCATAATTAAAATACTTACAGACAGTTAAGAGTATCAGAACCTAGTATGTTCCCAAGTGATTCTTGTGAACCAAGATGAAGACACAACCACCTCAATTGCTTTGAGAAGGCAGGAGAAAGAAATGTAGTTCAACTGATAACAAATACAAAATAAGCCAAGTGACAATACTTAATGGAGTTATTTTTAAATCTGGTTAATTTTAACCAGATTCATGCTCTGGTTAATGTTGTATCCATTATATTTTCATAATAAATATGTTTGCAAATAAGCCAAATCTAAATGGTTTTTTCACATTTGAAATGTCAGGGCTGCTTATTAATCAAAGCAGCAGCCAGTCTTATTTCCTACTTTTTCAATTACTATATTTAAGCACTTCAGGCAAAACAGAAATTTCCTTATGGAGTGCAAATTACACAAATCTAGAACACCAGGATGAACTGCACGCTTATCAGACACTGCAAGAAAATACACTATTAACAAAATACTAATGAAATTTTCTTCCCTTCTTTTAATTTATTTACTAGGAGAGACACTGTGCACCTCCTAGAATAAGAGGAAGCGACAATAACATCCTTATCCAGGTTTTGTGCTATTTACAAGAACCAGTGTTTTTCTCTTCTTTCCCTTCCCATCTCCTCTAAAAACTTCCCAAGATTCTCAAGTTCCTGGACAAAAGTTCTCTACCCTTCAGAAGACTACCTGCACATTATTACTATCTAACTCAGTTTTGCACTTTGAAAAAAAAATACATTGTATATTTTCCCTCTTGGTATCTGCAATGTGTCTGAAATGCACCACATCCTATATCAACACAGATAGTTCAGCATCTGTATGGTCTCCACTTACAGATGGTGCACACAAATAAACTATTGTGCAATTACCACCTAACCAGATAAAGCACATTAAGATGAAAGGGGTCTGAAGTTCTCAGTGCAAGGTGCATGTGACAAGATTCTCTCAGGCACTTCTCGTATCTCTTGGCAGGACATGGCGTCAGGTGCAGAGGAGGCTCTGCAGGACAGCAGCTCTGCCATGATGGCCAACACGAGCCAGCTGCAGCGGGCAGGGCAGCGGAGGCAGCAGCAGATGGCTTGTGCTCCATCTGCCTGGATGATGTGGACAACACAGCCTAGGTCGATGTCTGCTTCCATGCCTTCTGCTTTGATTCCATCTGGGGGTGGGCTGCCTCAAGAGCTGCATGCCCGCTCTACAGGCGGCCTTTCAACCACATCCTGCACATGGCTGAGAGCAGATGATGGCTCATCCACCCGCTGGCAGAGGACCGTGGCTGGGCAGAAGGTGCGCAGCAGATCCCTGCAGTGGTGCTACCACCTGCGCCCAAGGCCCATCAACAACGAGCCCACCCCTGGGAGAAGGACCCCTGCAAGGAGGGACCTAGCAGTGTAGGGGGATGCAGCTCCAGGGACCTCCAATGTCTCTGCCCAGCAGCCTGCAGGGTAGCACCCAGCCAGCTCTGCCGATGTTTTCTGCTTCAACAGAGCTGCAAGCTCAGATTATTGGCTTTGTGGACATTGAATAAAGACCCAGAACCTTTTCAAAGTGTGTGTCTTTCAAAACCACTTGGTACTCTGTATGTGAACACACTAAACTAGTTGTGGGGGGAGGTGCAATTTTATCTCCTCTAAAGATAACAGTTGGATTTGCACTACATAAACCATTACAGAAATAAAAGCTGTCATTTACTAAGCCAAGAGATAGATTGTTAAAAAAAAATAATCACCTTACACAGTGTAACTCTGCACCTTTTAAAGTGAGCCATAAAGAGTAGAATCAACACATCTAACAGTTCTTACGCCTGTAACACAGCAACTTGATAAGATTCAATACACTCTGCAAACTCCATACACTCTATTGCTTACCTTTATCTACTCTGAATGGGAAGTTTACAACAAAGTAGATATGTAAATTAAACCCAGTTTACAAATATACCCATTTTATCAGTGAAATCAGTTATTGTAATGACCCATGAAAGCCATTTGGCTCAGAGTGGCAGTGTGCAATGAACTACCTTTGAATCAATAAACATCCCACACCTTCAGCCTGCCTCCTGAACACAGTGGCCATGTGGGCAGGAAAGGCAAGACAAAAAACCCCCCTTCAGGGGGTCAGCGAAGTGCCAAAGCACAACTCCAGAACGTGGTACCTAAAGAACAAGCACAGCACCATGCAATGTTCTGAATGCTCAGGAAAGGAAAAGGATGCAGGTGGGTTGGAGAGCTGTATACAAGGGGTACAAGGACAGCACTCATCCCAGACCAGATGCACTGCTCCTCAGCACCCAAGGGAGATCTGCCCCCTCCACCTGTCACCACCACCACTTGCCCCAAACTCTCTCATCCTCCATCCATGTCACTGGCTTGCCCCTCTCCATCCCCTCCTTCTTGACCCCTGGGATCCACCATTTTGTCATCTGCATGTGCACAGAGTGCCCTGGGACTGGCCAGAACAGCTGCCCCCAGCAGTTTGCCCAAAGCCCCTTTAAACTTGAGCATACCTAAAGATTGGAATGTTTTTAGTAATGTCCTGGCTGTGGTGAATGTCCCATCTTCTGTCACAAGTAAACCTCGCAAACCAGGATTTCTTGGAAAAATTAAAGGTGAATGAGGAGAATTGAGAAGCACCACATACACCATGTTAGAAAAGAAAGCTACCCAAAAAGCCCAATGCCTCACCCTGTAGTATTTAGTGTAATATGTAAATCATTATAAAAACTTTCAACTTTGATGTTTATATTGCCACAGTTGAAGAACACACACACAAACTTTCGGTTGGGTTCTAAGTTTTATTTAACACAATACATTTATTAATACCGTTACAAGATATGAAGGTAAAAGATAAAAAAAGATAAACTGTCATCCATTTTATGCCATTTTCTTTATGACCGGATCACAGGACAGGGCAACAGCTGGAGAGTCAACTGCTGAAGCTCCGTTGTGGGCATTAGTAAGATGGTTTGTACATCCCATCAACACTGCAAGGGATGGTAATAATAGAACTTCTGCAAAGTATATTGCCATGTGTTACCCAGTCATGCCTTTTATTATTTTATTTTACACCCAGCAAAGTTGCTGTCTTTGCTCCTTCTGCACAGGTGGTGTATTTTTGCCAACTTCACCTACTTGCCTGAGTGCTCCAGGGGCCTCACCAAGTCTATGGTGAAGTTGGAGACGTTTTGTGAGAAAATTCTGGTGCTGGGATTGCTAGCTAGCATAAAGTAGAAACTGCCCTCTGTCATCCTTCTTTTACCCCCACTTGAACTCCAATCACTACATGTGGCCACTGGTTCTTTCTTATTTTCACTTTCACAGCAATAATTTTGTCAGTTCTGTAGATTCCGTCCTCACTGGGATTCACTTTTAAATTCTTCAGGGTAAAATGTCCCCTCCATTGCTTCATGAGCATAGTATATTGAACTGCACAGGTGGGTACCTGCTCCCTTCCCACAGTTTCAGCTATTAAGATGATTTCACTCCTAAACATCTGATGATAACCTTTCTCAAATCTCTTTTGTTATAAACACTGTGATATGGTCTGCCTTTTTGAGCAAAGGCACATATTCTTTAATTTTAAATCAATCCTTGGATTTGATTTTCCAAACCCTCACACAGTTTAAAGGGATCATATCCACAGGCCTGGCTCTGATAGCTCTGTGGAAGCTATGGTTATAGTCCTTTATAAAACCTAGTAACACGTCAATGTAGCAAAAAGCATTGCACACTAAAATATCTCCACATCTTGGTTTTAAGTAACCTGTTAGAACACTCTGCAGTGAAGGCTTTTGCTTTGTTGCTAGTAACAAGACGGTGAACATTAAAAAAGCTGTTAAAGCAGTATAAAGCTAGTTTAAAAAAAAAAAATCTTTCCCCCATCAGTCTGTAATTTCTGACATGCACTGCCTGCTAAAAACAGTTTTAAAAGACCTGGCTAAATCAGAACCCATTTTGCTTTTAGACCAATGACAGAGAAATGTTTGTGTAATATGTCTAGCACCATACTTAACAGCAGTGTCATGTTTGGAAAACTACTGCACATCCACCAAGTTTGTTGATATCAAGCATCCACCTCTGCCACAACCACCTTATTTCTCTTGAAGTGCTTTCTTGGTGGCTTGCACAAGGTCTAGGCTTCCTGGTTTGCAAGCCAAGTTCCCACTTGGCTCCAGTTCATATGAACAATCAGGCTTTAGCAGCTTCTAAAATGGGATTTATAACTCCCAAGCTTCCCACCTCCCCAGGAGCATAGTAAATGCCTTTAAAAAGAAGTGGCAGCATGGACATCTCTACTGGCATGCCATTACACACATGAAAGAAATGAAATACTTCACCATGATTTAATTCATGCACAGAGATACTTTACTAACTGGTTATGAAGGGTATCAGCCATTGGTCAGGCTATTCCAAGGGTTTTTTTGGTTTTTATCTGCTCTTCCATGAAAGCCAACTGTCCCTTCTCTGCTCATTCTTCAACTGCTGCAGGCCCAGATAGGAACACTCATCTACTGTCTCCTCAGCTAGTCAGCTGGAGCTTTTTAAAATGTTCTCTAAGGACATCAACCTAAGGATAAGGAAACGGATACAGCACAATCCTGTACCCACAGTGATGTTAGAAGGAACTGCAAGGTTCCCCCAGAGTAGGGGCAATGGCAGCCCCAACAAGCACTTGCCCTTTCTCTATAAAACTTAAGTGGAAATTGCTTCCTGATTCACAGGCTCCTCTGCTTCATGTGGTCTTTTTTGGGGAGTCCTGCTGGGGCTTTTCCTTATCATCTCCACACCCATGTTCTTCTGAAGTCGGCCTTTTGTTCTGGATTTCCACTTCGGCAGACGGCGATGCCTGTGTCTTGCAACACACTGCAAAGCCTCAAAGCTGCCCCAGTAATAAACAGTGCAAGGCCACCCTGGCGGGCAGTTTGGTGCCGGATGTGAGGCTCCAGGATTGGCCTCCTCTTTGCACATGGCAGGGGATGCTCAGGAGCCCCTTGGTGGGCCATCGGTGAGGACAGGCTGGTAGCCCCTGGGCATGTTCCCCCTTGATCATGACCCTCTCCCCACCCTGCCCTCCTCATGCCCCCTCCTCATTCTCTTGTACCTCCCTCCAACCCAGACATGTCAGGATTTGGTTTTTGGACTTCTGAAGTGCTGTTTTTAATTACTTTCCATTCACATTTAAACTTTAATTAATTCATTTCATTAGGTCTTTCTAACAAATGTTTTTACATATTTTATGCATACACTTATGTAGAGAGATATATATTTCATTTATATATCTTTACACCATATAAAGATCTATATTGTACGTAGTACTTCTGTGAAGCTGTATGTAAGGTAGATCAAATTTTAGGTAAAATATGTATTTTTATATTTTTGTAAAGCATTTTATATCTAGATTTACTATGAATACACATACAGATATATTTATATCTGGGAACTTTCTGGTCCAAAGGAAATAAGCAGCCAACCAGAGAGTGTGCTGAGGTCACACACCTTTGATGCTGGCAGCCAGTTGCAGGGCAATATGTGAGCACGTGAGTTACAAGATGGCCAGACACGATGGCTTCCTGAGGTGAAATGATGGTCAAAGCAAAGTGGTGGCCCCAACTCTGTAGCAGGAAGGGACCTCCAGTTCCACCCTGCTTTTGGCAAATATTTTGGGTGGCTGCTCCAGCCAGCCCCAGGGCACTCTGTGCACATGTGAGGAGACAGCGATGACAAAACAGTGGCTCCCAGTGGCAACAAGGAGGAGTGGAGTAAAACAGTATGATAATTTTTAGAAAGCATATTAATCTTTGGTAAGAATTTTAATCTGTCTTCTGAGAACTTCCTGTGGAGTCCAGATACTGAAAAACATTGCACTTAAATAGAAGTCTTTTGTGTAAAAAAACCCCAAACCCCAAAAAACAACCAGGTTCCTTGCCTTGTATTAGATTACTGTATGCAGCTAAACTGCACGGTTTAAAAAGCAGTCAGATAGATTTTGTTTTCTGTTTTAGCAAGTTTCCAACAAATGCTAAAAAGTTTCTAGGTATATCTAAGCAAGGAGAAGAAAAAAAAAGACAAATCAGTGAGGAAGCGAGAGATTTTAAGAGAAGTAAACAAGTAGTATATAAAATACAAAAAAGCGGAATCTGACCTTAAGCAAATAGGGGTATACTCTCTTTAGCAAGCTATCATAAACTAAATGTTTACTGTTAATGCACTCTGCAATAAATGTCAGATTAAAAAAATTCAGGAGTTAATGTATCACATCAAAGTCCCAATACACTAACATTTTATCATTTCAATTTTTGAGAATTAGTCTAACTTCTGTATGTACCTTTATGATAATCAAATGATGAAAAAATTCTGTTGTGTATTAGTTTATGAGAAGCAGTACATTATTTGAAGCATTACTGTATTAGAGCCAGAAAGCAGACTGAGAGAATGTAAATAACTAACAACAAACACAGACTCTGAAACTGGTAAGGAACAACTGTATCCTTTGCAGTGTGTCTTGTGTACTAGAGAATACAAAGTGAACTTAGATTCTTCCACTTGTACAGGAAAACAGAAGCACAATAAAATAAAATAGCTTAAGAGCTGATTCTGTCATCAAGTTTCTAGGACGTTCAGTTGCCACCAGCAATTCATTGAGACTGGACTCTTCTCAAAGCTTAGATCCCATCTGAATTTGTGATTCACTCATGATTTTTAAATAAATGAGAAAACTAGCCAATAAATTAATAAAACAATAAAAAGCAAACATAAAACCACTACTACTTAGAAAAATACTACTACTGATGACAGCATAAGCAAGGAAAGTGAAAGTTAATGAAAAGTTTGCATCTAATCCGATTGGGAAATAGATTTGACCCCATCGTGCATGTCAAAAAAAAAGTATCAAAGATTTAGGGCCCTTGATAAAGATACCTGTCATGTAATCCTTATGAACCAGTCACTGAATTAGGGTATACACACCAAGTATCTCCTGTGAGTGACAGGCATTTTGTATAAGCATACAGGTGAAACAGTAAGGCCCTAGAGAACATTCTGCACCACTAATGACCTCTTATGACCAGACAGTGTGTGTCTTCAAGTCTGCAATGTTCTGAAAGATGCATTTGGTAGTACACATATTTCAAAAGAAGAGCTCTGAATGGTTTTTAACAAGAGAGGGTTGTCATCAGTGGCATAAAGTCGAGCTGGAGGCCAGTCATTAGCTGAGCACAAGGATTGGTAGTAGGTACAGTACTGTTTAACATCTTAATTAATGACCTAGATGGTGGAACAGAGTGCACATCAGCAAGCTTGCAGGTGATACAAAACTGCAAGTACCGGTTTATAGGTAGTGATTGATAGTGACTAAAAGTGACAGGATATAATCAATATGCTTTCGAATTACTTAAAATTTACATTCTTGTATTGCCAAACAATTAAAAGGATCAATCTTTGTGAAATAAACAGGTAAGATTAAAAAACCTCTGATACTCGAGTTCCAAAACATTTTAGGGAGACTGATATATGCTAAACAATTTTAGCCTTTAATTCAGCCTCATTTCTTCCCTGTTGATTAGGGTATTGTCAGTTTTGTACCATTATTTTCCTCAAATGGAAGCTCTTGAATCTGATTGGGAAAAAAACCATGGAATAAGTACTGAAGAAAGAAAAGATGTTGAGCCAAGACTCATATCTCTTAAATCCTAGCTATTTTCTTCTAAATTCAGCAACATATGCAAGATGCTAAACCACAGTAAGAAATTATGTCAAGTGTACTGACAAAAAACACCACACTTCTGGAAAAAAAAAAAAACCAACTAATACTTAAAAACTCTAACTAAGGATTAGCTAAGTGAATTAGATTCCTAAATACCTTTGGGTACATAGGTCTATTCTGGACAGCACACAAAGAATCACCAACACAGGGAACAGACTGCAAGCTTCTAGACTAACACCCTTCTTTCTGGATCTTCTTTTGTCTTCAACTAGACATGACACATACTAGAGCTAAGCTTACAATTTACAAAATGTAAATCATAATCACCTCTCACAAAATAAAACCACAAGTCCTAAATTATTTCATGTCAAAACAGTATGTTTTTAATATATCAGTTTACGTCCCTGTGCATAAAGAGTAGATATTTGGATTGGTTTTGACATTGTTATTTGGTTTCTTGCAAATGGGGTAAAAATGTTATTTGAGAGTATAAAATACATATTCGCTTCTCTATAATTGCCATTACTGGTAGTGCTGACAAATTTCTAAAAAGACCTGATTTTCAAAGTAATTATTTAACTATTGTTGCTTCCATACTAAAAGCAACTGAAGTGGTAATCACTTTTCAAAATTAACTTCTGAAGTGTTAACGAGTCGGAAGCTATTGTGCTGCTAGAAAGCACCTGATTGCCATTATGGAAACTTGGTGGGAAGAATCCCATGACTGGAATGTAGCTATTGATGGCTACAGGCTGTTCAGAAGGGACAGGTGAGGAAGGAGGGGTGGAGGCATTGCCCTTTACATCAAGAAATCATCACAGTGTGAAGAGCTGTGCCTGAAGAATAGCCATGAGCAGGTCGAAAGCTTATGGGTAAGAATCAGATCCAGAAGCAACAAAGCAAATCTAGTGGCGGGTGTCTACTACAGGCTGCCAGATCAAGAGGAGCCTACTGATGAAACATTCTTCCTCCAATTCCAGGAGGCTTCGCACTCTCAGGCTCTTGCCCTACTGGGGAACTTCAACCACCCCGACATCTGCTGGAAAACCAACACGGCAAGCTGTAGGCAATCCAGTAAATTCCTAGAATGCATTGAGAACAACTTCTTGAGCCAGATAATAGACACCCCTACCCAAGGGGATGCGATACTGGACCTTCACCTGTCACCAATGCAAGTGACCTTGTTGGAGACGTGAAGATCGGAGGCAGCCTGGGCTGCAGTGACCACGCACTGGTGGAGCTCATGCTCCTAAGGGAAATAGGAATAGCGAAGAGTATAGTCAGGACCCTAAATTTTAGGAAAGCAAACTTCCAGCTCTTCAAGGAGATAATCAGAAGGACTCCCTGGGAAACGGTCCTCAGGGACAGGGGAACAGAACAGAGCTGGCAGATCTTTAAGGATGTGATCCACAGAGCGCAAGAGCTCCTGATCCCCAGGTGTAAGAAATCGGGCAAAAAAGGGAAGAGACCAGCATGGCTGAGACGAGAGATGCTGGTCAAACTAAGGAGGAAGAGGGAACTGCACAGGCAGGGGAAGCAGGGACAGATATCCTAGGAAGACTATAGGGATGCTGCCCGGTTGTGTAGGGATGGGGTCAGGAAGGCCAAGGCGCAGCTGGAGCTAACACTTGGCAAGGGATGTGAAGAATAACAAGAAGGGCTTCTACAGGTATGTCAGCCAGAAAAGGATGGTTAAAGGAAGCGTACCCCCGCTGATCAGTGAGACCAGCAAGCTGGTAACAGCAGATGAGGAGAAGGCTGAGGTACTCAATAACTCTTTTGCCTCAGTCTTCACTGGTAACCTCTCTTCTCACACCTCCTGAGTCGATGGACGGCATGAGGGGGACCAGGACACTAAATCCCTCCCGCTGTAAGAGAAGGTCAGGTTCGTGACCACCTGAGGAACCTGAATGCACATAAGTCCATGAGACCTGATGAGATGCATCCCAGAGTCCTGAGGGAATTGGCCAGTGTAGTCGCCAAGCCACTCTCCATGATATTTGAAAAGTCATAGCAGTCAGGTAAAGTCCCCGGTGACTGGAAAAAGGGAAACATTGTGCCCATTTTCAAAAAGGGTAGAAAGGAAGACCATGGGAACTACCGACCTCTCAGCCTCACCTCTGTGCCTGGGAAGATCATGGAACAGATCCTCCTAGAAGCTACGCTAAGGCACATGGAGGCCAGGGAGGTGATTTGAGACAGCCAGCATGGCTTCACCAAGGGCAAATCCTGCCTGACAAACCTAGTGGCTTTCTATGATGGTGTGACAACAGCGGACAAGGGAAAACCAATGGACGTCATCTATCTAGACTTCTGCAAAGCCTTTGACACGGTCCCCCACAACATCCTTCTCTCTAAATTGGAGAGCTACGGATTTGATGGGTGGACTGTTCGGTGGGTAAGGAATTGGCTGGATGCTCACATCCAGAGGATAGTGGTCAATGGCTCGATGTCCGGATGGAGACCGGTGACGAGTGGTGTCCCCCAGGGGTCCATACTGGGACCGGTGTGGTTTAATGTTTTCATCAATGACTTAGGCAGTGAGATCAAGTGCACCCTCAGCAAGTTTGCGGATGACACCAAGCTGAGTAGTGCAGTTGACACACCAGAAGGATGGGATGTCATCCAGAGAGACCTGGACAGGCTGGAGAGGTGGGCCTGTGTGAACCTCATGAGGTTCAACAAGGCCAAGTGCAAGGTCCTGCACTTGGGTCGGGGTAACCCCCAGTATCAATACAGTCTGGGGAAGACAGGATCAAGAGCAGCCCTGCTGAGAGTGACTTGGGGGTACGGATGGATGAGAAGCCGGACATGAGCTGGCAATGTGCGCTGGCAGCCCAGAAGGCCAGCCGTACCCTGGGCTACATCAAAAGCAATGTGGCCAGCAGGTCAAGGGAGGTGATTCTGCCCCTCTACTCTGCTCTGGTGACACCTCACCTAGAGTACTGTGTCCAGCTCTGGAGCCCTCAGCACAAGAAGGACATGGAACTGTTGGAGCGGGACAAGAGGAGGGCTACTAAAATGATCCGGGGGCTGGAGCTCCTCTCCTATGAGGACAGGCTGAGAGAGTTGGGCTTGTTCAGGCCGGAGAAGAGAAGGCTGCGGGGAGACCTGATTGCGGCCTTTCAGTACTTAAAGGGGGCCTATAGGAAAGATAAGGAAAGTCTTTTTAGTAGGGCCAGCTGTGACAGGACAAGGGGTAATGGTTTTAAACTAAAACAGGGTAGGTTTAGACTGGATATAAGGAAGAAATTCTTTACAATGAGAGTGGTGAAACACGAACAGGTTGCCCAGAGAGGTAGTGGAGGCCCCATCCCTGGAAACATTCAAGACCAGGTTGAATGGGGCTCTGAGCAACCTAATCAGTGGTGTCCCTGCTGACTGCAGGGGGGTTGGACTAGATGACCTCTAAAGGTCCTTTCCAACCCAAATCATTCTATGATTCTATACATTTAGGACATTTTTTTAGGCTCTACAACACAGCTTTTTCTTGTAGAGAGGAATGTAGTTGTCAACCATTCCTTCTCTTGCAACATAAATATGCTTTGCAGCTTTTACTTGTCACTCCCATTATATGTAATGCAGGCACCTTGTCACTAAAACAATTTAAGAAACTGCAGAAGTTAAATACATAAATTATTATTATGATGACAAAAAAGGCAATGAACATCTTGCAGCTTCATTTACTTTCTTTGTTAAGGAAGAAAAAGCTAATTATCTGCAGCTGGCAACCATGAAGACCTAGACCTATTTAGGTCAACATAAGACTTGGACAAATACTTTTCATATTTAAACTTCATTTTTTCCCCTTTTCTGGAAAGTGGGTTTTTCTTATAAAACAGTAAGTATCTACACAGGAGTGAACAAAGACAAATCAGGCACAAAACCAACAAGGATTTCAATTTTCACAAACAAATTCCTGTATTATTTTAGAGATACATATGCCATATAGAATGAGAATATTCATTTTGTCATTATCACATCTAGAATTTTGGTAGTTGTAAAGAATCTCTATGTATAAAAAAAACTAATCTAAAAGTCACAGAAAGAGTTGTGGTTGCAAATTTAAACTTTAAGGGGCCCTTCAATTTTTAGACTAGAAAGGTTGGGTATCTCACAAAAATGAAAAATATTACAATTTATATTTCAATTCAAACTTCAAAGAGAAACCTGAAGTCTTGTTAAACTATGAAATGTATGTAGATTATTTCCTTTACAAAGTTTTAAGGACACTCACACAAGGTGTGAGCTTTAAAACTTGGGGTTTTTTTACTGCCTTCTTCTTTCACAATTTTGTATCCAGCAAAGTATAAGGAAGGGAAAAAAAAAAAAACCAACAGGGAGGAGAGGAAAGGAATGGAGGAGGAAAGAAAAGGGGAAGAGAAAAGGAGGACTTTCTGTCCTCTCTTTTCTAACTGGTTAAGCTACAGCAGTTGCTGCATCTAGAACTTTCAGGAAACCTTATTTATTTTTTTCCTACATATTCCTCAAAAACAAAGAATTACTATATTTTGTAAGAATCCATCTAAGCTACAACAGTTCTCAAAACTTTCCTTCACTACTGTTATACTGGAGGTCATGATCATTTCCCACTTTCATCTTTAGCATGTACTTATCAAAAGATGCTTTGTCAATTCTCCTTAAACCTTGGCCCCCCCTCATGTCTGCTTCCACAAACTCATGAATTTCCCTGTACAAAACTTGATTTTCCAACAAGATCTTCGCTTTGCAAACCACTGTCACAGTCAACTATCCATAGAGGAAGTTGTCCAAGTATAGGACGACAAATGAACTGACCACTTTGTCAGATAAATCTTCTGAAAATTCAAGCACTTGGTCACTTTTAAACCTTCATCTGAAATTGACACTATTTGCTGCTAGGTTAGCTGGAGAAAAAACATGTTGCTAGAATCCTTTCAAATTCCAGCTATTGATAATTTCGTATTATTTCAGATGTAGGCAAACATGGCATGAACAAAAAAATACAGCAAACTTCCTCAATTCCATCTTTAAAATGAATCATGTTTCTTACCACTTACACATACTAAAATATTAATCGTTTACTTCTATATATTTTTTCAGCCAGCTCATCATCAGCACAGTCCAGAAACCTCACAGATAGACTGCAGCAAACTGTCCTTCCAATGGCATAAATATTTAGACATCAAATTCAAAGCTATTTTAAACACCAAGTCTGTGAAGAATCCTTGAACTTCTGAATTCCATAAATGGAGAAAATTAATTAAAATCTGGATGTATCCAGAGGAAAAAAAAATTATGAGGAGGATCTAAAATTAACAGCTAGATGATTATTAGATACATTGTAGATTAGTTTACATGAGTAGGTAGAGAGCCCGTTAACTTGCAGGAAATGCAAATGTAATAGAGCCGGGAGTCCCACTGGAACATATACTGAAATAAAATTTCAATGCTTTTAAAAGATAATAGCTTGATTCCAGAACAGATAGCTGAAAATAAACACCAATGCTTTTTCACCTTCCAAAATTACAAACATAGTTTAAACTGACTGGATTAATTCCTGCTGGAACACTCAGTCTTCATGGGAATCAAGAGGAACACATACTAAAATGTTTAATTCTACAGGTGATGAAAAGGAAGCAAATGGTATAAGCAAAGTTTTTTTTTTCTTATGCAAGAATTTTATGACTACAGAATACTTCCAGTCAGAAGTCAAAATTCATTCCTGTATTGTATCTATATATTCTTCTGGTAAAACTTGTATACCTTATTCAAAGATTTCTGTTGAAGAGTAGCTAAAGTAAGCTTATTATCATAAATGAATTGAACTACATACATTCTGCTACCTTGAAGAGTATATTGTAAGAACAGTAATTCCAAGTTATGTCTTTTCCTCTTGTTGATCTGCTTACAAAAATTCAGAAAAACAAGGATAGAGATGAGGCCATTAACAGAAATTGAACCGATCAGCTTCCCAAGACAGTTAATGCATGATTTAAAATACTAGGAGGAGTTTAACAAAACTTTAACTTCAGCTCTGAAAACAGAAATGAGTAGAAAACAACTGCAGAATAATCCATGTAAGAAAAACCATAACTATTCTTTTCCAAGAAACAGAATCCATTCTAGAAATAAAATAAATTGGCCCACAGGGTGGCAGAAGAGACACACACACACACACACACACACAAAACATTCCAAGAAAAAAAACCTGAATCGTGTCTGAAGAAAAATATCTAGCTTTATATCTACTTCATCTATTAGCCTGACAAAAAAAGATGGTTAGGGATAAAAATGAACTAAGGTACCAGTTTATTCATATGGATTACTTACATGTTCATTATATTGTGGAAAACTAGGTAGGTAGTATACAATAACATAGTAACCACACAATTTAAGAATACGTCCTATACAGTTTCTACATAGAGTAGTATCTAGACATGCAGTTTAGTAAGCACAGCTGTTTCCAGAAGTGCATTCTGTCCTACCCTTAAAATAAAAAGACTCGTTCCTAAACTCATTACAGTGAATGCTATATAGTTTTATTTCTAGTTTTTGCCTTGATATGGTATTCCAGTTCAACCTGAAAAATAAACATGTCTAAATGTTTTTAAGCAAAGTAAAAAAAAAAAAAAAACCAACCCAAAACAACATAGAACTTAACACTTCCTAACTGAAATGCCCATCACCATTATCCTCATAGTATCTAAATGATGTAACTACAGAAGCAGCACAAAGTAAAACAGTTATTCAGACAAGCATCCCTTAACAGTTTATGACATAAAAGCTCCAAAGAAGTCTTTAAACTCCCTGAAACCTTAAGTGCACAAAACCATAATAGGCTAGTGGAGAGATAATGTCACTTGAGAATAGGCTGATACACCAACCCTTATTTCTAACACTAGCAACTGTTAGAAATACTACATACACCTAGTAGTTTTTAAATCCAAATGCATGCCTGTAGGAAGTTTAGCAAACATTTCTTTCCCATCTTCTCATGATTACTGATAGAGACAGACTGGTATCTATACAGAATTTTAAGCCATGATTAATATTTATTTAACTTGGATTGTTCCATTGATTTTTCTTGTGGCAATATACAGAAATGTCTTTAAAACATGAAAAATTTAGTATTAATGAAACATGATGGAAGATTAATTTAAAAAACCCCAATCATCACGGTTACGTTCTTTCTTACCTACATATAATTTTAAATGCTTTTGAGTAGATATGTCTCGGACTAGATCACACTGATAAATCAGTTACCTGGCCATCAAGAAAAACTACTACATTAAACGTTCCTCTACAGTGACAAATGTGAAACCTGCTTCTTAAAACTCAGTTAATGAAGATGTTAATAAGTCAACTCCAATAGTATCACTGAAAACAAGTTGACAAACCAATTTAGCTCTTCCGAATATTATGTTATGATCATGGACAAAGATAAATTTCAAAAATTTCATTATGTTAGCTTCTGAAATTTAATTATGAACATGTGAATTACACAGACCTAAATACACCAAGAATGTAGCTAAGCTGCAGCTAATCCTGGAAGTTCTAGTCCATGGAAACTATTTTGGCTGCTTACTGACTTCATTTTAGGACAAGCTGTGGTGGCTTATTATACTGTTTCAGTAGATTTGCTGATTTAGACAACTACAAGATCATTACAGAAGGGGTGCACTGTGCAACATGGTAAAATACCTCATTAATGACAATTTAGGTTATTTTATCAATTTATTTAGAATGCAATTGGTGTACTAACCCACTTGTTTTTCTCATCACTTTTTAGAAAGTTTAGAACTCAACCCTCTAATGCGTGATAAAAGAGATTATATTCGTCTTATTAGAGGGTCAAACTCTGATATAAACAGCAGAAGGGAGTACCTTCAGCTCTAAACTCTAAATGTATGCACAACAATAACCATCTATCTCCATAGATCATTTAATGGTTTACATAATGTTATGTATTTCACTGACTTAAGGTAGAAAAAGAATTCTAAATATACCCAGAAGATAATATACTTCATTCTCTGTGTAGCCTCTAAGCTAGAAAGATCAAAATAACTCTCAGGAGAATCCTGGTCCATGCAGTGAAGATCCTTGCCTAGGAGCTGGGATCTTTAAATTCAGTACCTTGCTTTCCCACATTCCTGTGCATGATCTTTGGTATGTCACTTTGCCTGCTTGAGTTTCCACCTTCCCATCTCTGAAATGGAAAGATCTGTGTTTCTCTGTCTCACAGACATGTCAGGAGAGGAAATACACTAACATCTCTGATCCACTAAGATCCAGTAGTAAAGAAATGGCAGTATATGGCACAAAGTAGATTATTCTCAGATTTCTAAGACTGGAACAACTATGTCCTGGCAGATATTTCCTATAGAAACATGCTCTGGTTAATGCTTATGACCAAAAAAATTAATTCCTAAGTACCTTGTCATTTAAATTCAAATAACCCCAGATGGATACAAGACACTGATAGCAATTATACAATCTGTAAAAATTAATTTCCAATTTAAAAGCAAATCAGCAAGAGGAATAAGCTCATTGCTGAACAACAGATCACTTAGTAAACACACAGTGACAAAGCCTCAAGTATGTTGACAAGTTCAGTGATCTTTTTCATCAAAACAGCACAAATAAAAAGCAAGGAATTGTTCTAAACAAGTTACTTTTATCTAGACTATCACTGTGTTCTGCTTTGACTCTGGCATTTAACCAGATTTAGCTCAACAGGTTTTAAAATTATTTAACTGACTAAATTCATTAAATCCAACCCACTGTGGATAATTCTATTGCTTTGTTTACTTCCTTATATTAGTCTTTTACTAGCAGAGTCTGAACTGTCATAAAGCAGCTTTAATAAACCAGAACCAAATAGCAAAACATCTTTGAAAGCATTCTGACTAAATCATATCATGTTGCATTCAGAATGAACCTCAATTTTCTGAAATTCTGATAACTGAATAGTTCAATTATTCAGTGCTAGAACAGCATGGAAGAAAACAAAACAGAGAAACAGTCAAGACTACCAGTACCTCTCCTCAGTCAGTATGGTACCAGAAAAGTAAAAATGGTCCTAAGCAAAAGTGACCACTAGATAGGTATCTATTATAAAACGGAGTAAGACATGTAGAAGAAGGTGTAGTTATTTTTAATAAAAATATGTACACAATGATGTGTCTGCGATAATTTAATATGAACAGCAGCATGGATCAAAAATGCAGTTAAAACACATATCCCCATCCCCACACCGCACGTTTTGTGAAGTGACCAACCTGAAGATGGAGACAAAATGGTAAGTTAGTGTTTTATACCAACTACAGCTGTTTGACATTAGACACCTAAATCCATCGCTTAGGCAGGACTCTCAGATTCACTAGAGAGTATGCTCCAAAACTATAATTTTCACTTATAAAAATATCTTCTAGTTTTCAACATTATGAGGGTAATTTTGCAATGTTAAAAACTGTAAATTAATCAAAGAGATGACATTCAGGATTTGACAGAGATTAACAGTTTCCCAGATGAATTCATCACTTTGCTGTGACTGCATGCTTGCCTTCACCCCCACCCCACTGCCCAGTCTTGAGGCCATTCCAAGATTTCTTCCAAATGCCTCATGCTTTCCCACTGGATGGTAATGGGATGGGATGTGCTGTTCAGCTGTCTAGACAATCAGGGAAGTCTGGACTGCAACAAAACCTGTATATTCAAACCTACTCTCAGGAAGCAGGTGAACAAAAAGCATAGACTTTTGTTGATCTTGACTGAGCAGACAATGAAATTTACTGGAAATTCTCATTTTCCCTTGTATACGAAAGGAAGAATATACTGAGTTAGCTGCAACAACACACCCATTGGGGAAGCTACCAGAACACCTAGAGGGGAAACAGAATCAAAAAAATACTACTAAAACTAACCAAAGATTACTGTTGTTACTATATATTTTCACCAATGAGCCAGGACTGCCTGGAGATCTGTAGAAGTGGTGGAAATGGAAGAACTACATTACACCTACACACCTCAAAGAACCAAAGGTAGTGTTGACTTACATGGAACCGACAGGTAAATTACTGTCTTTTGATTGCTGTAAATGCTCTCACGAGTAACCTCACGCATTTCACATAATGAACCAACTGCCCCCTCGGTCTTTTTGCCAATTGAAATGCAAGTACTTCAAGACTGTAATGGAGATTGATATAAACAACACATCCCCAAGAACAAATTACAATGAAATAAGTAGGGTTTTTTTCTTCAGATCACTGTATGTATTTTACTCATTCAGAAGCCTCAAAAGTGCCCCTACTGAAAGAGATCAATATGAGTCTCAAATCACTGGAAATTCAAGGACAGTATCTGTTCTAGAATTTTGTCAATTGAGCAGTGTTTATGGACAAAAGCCTGAAAGTTAAGCAGCAGGCCTACACATCTCCTGGGCTGTTACATTTCTAAGAGGCCTCCAAGGCTTCTGGAACCACAGCCTGACAAGATTCAACCAAATCTAAAAACATTCAGAAAGCCATATTGGTAACATTTGAAAGGGGAATGTTTTCCCTTCAACTCTTTCCTTGTACAACCTATATATCTTCAAAACTGTCTGAAAGATATTTATCTCTGAAAAAAATACAATATTACCCTTACATTAGAATACCAGGTCATCTCCAATGAAGAAGTTACAGCTACAAACAGAAGTATTTGCAGTAAGATACTAAATAGGCCAAAAGCAACGAATACAGGAGTTTCTGTCTCACCAGGCAAAACCCACTAAAAACCTTAAAAGTAAAAACATTAAAAGTTACTACACTGCTAAAAGATCCTGACAAGTATGAAAATGCTAAAAAACTGATAGGAGATTTCATTGCTGAAAAACATTCTGGTTTGGAACGAATGCAAGATACAAAGTCTCTCTGGGCGAGTAACTCAGCACTGACTTTGCTGTTAACACCAGACTCTGTACTGATGAAGACAAAAAATATAAATTTTGGAAAGTGTAGCACAGTCTTGTTATTACGAAGTGTTCATTCATGACAATATTAATATGTGTATTATCTTCAGGGAACTTTATTAGAAAACTCAGGATGGTTCTAAGAAAAATTAATTGATTCTCCACTTATCACAACAAAAAGGCAGGTGGAGGAAGGCTTTTGCTCTCTTCTCTTTAACAGAGCAGTAAGAAGTCTTTTGCAGGTCCAGTAATCAGTACTGTCTGCCAAACAACAGTGGACCTGTAGAGCCTAGCACACCTTCAGAGGAAACAAATGGATGAAATGGAAATATTTTAAAGACAAATTGTTTTGTATATACATACATATGTATTACAAATGCACATGGACATAATAGCTTTCTGGATAAGGCCTAAAATTCCTCAAAAGTTTCTAATTTTAAAATAGAAAAAAGTTTATTTATCTTTATACAACAATGAACTACAGGTAATTAACTGCAGGAAAGATCTATTGCCAAAAGAACAGTCACACCTGGGTTAAGGTTATATATCTTCCTTCATTTATGTCTAGAGTGAAATTTAAGAACAGGGACAGTTAGCTATTCTGTTCTAAGTAATTCTCCTCACTGCTGCACACACACACCCCCCCCCCAGCCCCTCTTCTTTCACTCTCTCCATCTCGTTCCACCCTCCTCAGATATGGAAAGAGGAAAAAAACCAAAACCCAAAAAACTCTACCCACTGTGATGACAACAGTCCAGAAAGAATGTGGCTGATACAAACACCAGCTCTGGATATGCTAACCATCTGTGAATAACAGAAAAGATACACAATGGGAGCAAATACAAGAGATTTCAATCTCCATGTACTCTTCCTCTCTCTTAAAAGAGCAACTCAGAGAATCGCAAACCTCTGGAGTTTATCCAGTCCAAGCCCTCCAAAAATAGTATAGTCAACTGGAGCAGATTGCCTGTGACCACATACAGGCAGGTTTTGAATACATCCTCCAGGATAGAGACTCCACAATCTCTCTGCACAATCTGTTCCAGTGTTCTATCATCTTCACAGCAAAAGAAGTGGTTTTTTATGTTCAGATGGGATTTCAGTTCTTGTATTCAAATTGTCACAACCCATTCTGTGTCACTGGACAACACAGAAAAGAGTCTGGCTCCCTCTTCTTTACACACTCCCATTAGGTACTTATGCACGCTCCTGAGCCTTCTCTTCCCCATGCTGAGCAGCCCCAGCTCTCTCAGCCTTTCAGAGGAGAGATGCTCCAGTCCCTTCATCATCATCATCATGGCCCTTTGCTGGACTCACTCCGGTATGTCCATGTGTCTCTTGTACTGGGGAGCCAAGGACTGCATTCAGTACTATATGTGTCTCTCACCGGAGCTAAGGAGAAAGGAAGAATCACCTCCCTCCAACTATTGGCAATGTTTTTCCTAATGCAGCCTAGAAGGCTGATGACCTTCTTTGCTACAAAAGCACATCACTGGCTTATGGTCAACTCATTGTCCACCAGGACCCCCATGTCCTTTTTGGCAAAGCTGCTTTCCAGCCAGTCAGTCCCCAGCATATCCTGCTGTATAGGGTTGTTCCTTCCCAGGTGCTGGAATTGGCATTTCTTCTTGTCACACTTCATGACACTCCTGGCAGCCCATTTCTCTAGTCTACCAAGGTCCCTGTGTGAATGCCAACATACCCACCTTATCTATCAATCACTCCTCTTGGGCTTGTATTGCCCAAAATCTTGCTGAGCATGCACTCTGTCCCACCATCTCCAGGTCATCAATGAAGATGTTTAAGAGTATTGGACCCAATATCAATCCCTGTGGCACACTGCTGGTGACTGGCTTCAAAGCTGGCCTTTGTGCCACTGGTAACAACCCTGCAAGCCTGGCAGTTCAACCAGTTTTCAGTTCTCCTCAGTGTCCACTTACCTAACCCATACTTCACCAGCTTGTCTATGAGGATGTTATGGGACAGTGTCACAAGTCTTGCTAAAGTCAAAACAAACAAGATCCTCTCTTTCCTCTAATCCACCAAGTCAGTAATCCAGTTGTAGAAGACTGCCAGGTTGGTCAGATATGATTACTTACTGGTGACCTTCTTTTCCTTTATACAGTTTGGAAATTATTTCCAGGATTATTTTCTCCACCACCTCCTCTGCAATTAAGGTGAGGATGCTCTGACTGTAGTTCCCTGATCTTCCTCTTGAAGATGGTAGACCTTTGATTCATTCAGTCCTCGGGAACCGCCCCTGATCACCATGACCTTTCAAATATAGTCAAGAGTGACCTCCCAGTGACACCAGCCAGCTCCCTCAGCGTGCATGTGTGCATTCTATCAGGCCCAATGGACTTGTGTACACCTGAAGGCAGGTCTTACCAATTAAAGACCAAGGTGAAGAATGCATGGGGTACCTTGGCCTCTTCCATGTCTTCTTCCACCAGATCTGCCCCAAATCACACTCACAGACCTTATCTTCAATTACTGGTTGGACATTTCAATCCCTCTTCTCCATTCCACACATTTCAATATTTAAGTAGTCCCTGAAGAGAGTTTAAAGCAACTTATTTCTTATAATAATCTGCTGTTCCCTTGTGATCAAACTCGTTGCAGGGTATGTAGGATTGTGACATCACAATTGTTTTAGTCATACAGCTACAGTTTGAATGATATTTTGCGTATTTGACTCAAAACTAAACAACTCACTTTACCCATTACACATTTGTCTCTCATACTGAAGAAGAAATACAGAATGAAAGTGACAAGAGTAGGAAAGAACTGTAGTGTGCAGCCAGAAGGGACTAACAGTATGATCTGGAGGCCAAATACTAAACATTTAGGGCATCACTACCTGGCAAAAGGTATTTTTTCAACACTACAATGGTTTCATTTCAGCTATTAAAAACAGTAATAACAAAGAAAGCTGAAATAGTATTGGAACTTATTTCAAAAAAAACCTAACTCAAACACATGGCACAACTGACATGTTAATAAATTTTGATACAATAACTTAGCCAAATAATTTAAGAAAGCAGAAGTTGCTTAAAAGGACTGATGTATGTCTGAACCTACAACACTGATTTTTTTTTTACTGAGCATTACTGTAATTACAAAAAATGGAGAACATAGGAAGTATCTCCTGTTACTATTTAAAAAATATATATATTTATACATATAATAATAACATTTTATGAATACTGGTATGCCAACTTATTATTCAAAGGAACTACACTGATTTCAATGTCATGTTTGTTATGTCAATGCAGCCTTCAAAAGAGATTGTGTCTTCTAAAGAAAAAGAAAAAAACAGCCCTAGCTACTGACATTTCAATGAATTACTTTATTTATCTAATGATTGCAGGTTTAATTTTTTTTATTTGAACCATGTAAATGACTGTAAGGTGGTATCACTGCTATTCTCATACACATATAAGAATTGAATGGCATATTTTCTCAAGGCATGAATAACCTTGTGTTACTGTGATTTTGGCTTGGCAGCTACATTCCATGATCAACTAAGAGAAAATTAAAATAAAGTTTGCCCTATAGGTCAGCACCTTCAACCACTATAACAGCAAATTTCTGTGCTTCTAAAAAGATCTATGAATTACCCAAATTCCAAACACAGGACTTTTTGTTCTAGTATGCTTCAAAAATCAAATCCTGAGAGACAGCAATTTACACACTATATTTGGAAAATTCTTGAAAGATAACTCCTTAACAACAATTTTCTCATCAATAAACTAATACAAAATAGGTTGCAGCAAAAATTGTTTGTCCCTGAGAGTTATATTTAACATTGTATCATCATGATCAGCATTTTCAGAACAGTCAAAAATTCTCTTAAATAATATCAACAAAATAAAACGCAAAGAATCAGTACAAGGAAGTATGAATGTGAAACTATATGAAATATTTAATTATATTAGATATCCTCCTATTTATTATTATTTTGCTATTTTGCTTCCAAATGCCTTTAATATTTTGCTTCTCTGAAGCCTAAAGAAATCTGACAGATTCTCAATTGCCAGAATTATAGGAAAATACCAAAGGAAATCTGTAAAGCTTGGGCACCTCAGAATTTTCCAGTACTGAAAACCCTTGTAATAAAAGTAAAACATGCACATTCTGAAGAATTACTTTCCAGAAGTCCCACAGTGATGCCTTTCGAAACACAGGAATTTAAGGGGAGCAAATCAAACAACAGTAATTCAATATGAACAGTAGATCAAATAAAAGCTCATTGGGGGGCACTGCCAAAAGTACCTGAATGATTAGTGAGCAGGGAGCAGGAAAGAACAAGTACAAGCATATGCGCACATAAACACAAATACCCCTCCTCAACACAAAAACTCAAGGAAGCACTTGGATTAAGATGGCAACTACTCCTTTAAAGTAGCTGCTCTCATCTACTTACTTGACTTACACTGCCAAAGGCCTAAACAAGGACTATTCATCTGACAGAAACCACAACTCTTTCCTGTAATGTACACCAGGGAGGTTAGTGTATCCAATCAGTCATTGCACAATGGACCACAAAATTTTTAGTGCCCAGAAGAAACTTAGTCAAGAATTAAGTTAAGTTTTTGTTGGCTTTTAGTACAACATACACACCTAACACTGTTTTCAAGAATAGTTTAAATATCTGAATAAATACCATTCACGATTGAACTTTACAACACTTAGTCAAAGTTGAACTTAGGCTCCTCAACTTAAGGGGGAGTCAAAGGAAAGCCTACAACTTTTGGGTACATGTCGATCTTCACTCACACCTTTGAGCTCATATCCATCTCTACTTTAATTTCTAATTTCACTGTTGTAATTACTATTTCTCTTTCAGATCATACAAGTGACATACAAAACTGCCAGATCCCCCTCCAAGCTCAGTACTATAAATACACAGTGTTAAAAATCAACCCACGTTATACTTGAAGATTCTTTTTGATGAATACCATAATCCAACAGAACTTTTTTTGCTTCGTTAGTCTTTGAAATATGTGGTCAATTCTTAACAATTGAGAAGCTAAGAAGCATTAAGAAGATTGTTTTCCAGACAACTGGAAAGCAGGCACACAAACACATTTATGCGTTCTTGCAATTAAATACAAGTTCCTTTCCTAATCAGAAAGTGCTGTCCTGGACTTGAACCTAACAATGACCTGGCTTCACCCACAGTAGAGGAAACATAAGTGTTCACATAATGCTCACATTTCATTAAGTTGAGATATACACCCATACAATGGAAAGGAGTTTTCTTCTCAAGTTTAAAAAGTAAAAGTAAAGTAATTTCACAAATAATCTTTTGACTAGTTCTCTAGTTGCACAAACGTCCAATGGTGTTCTGAAAAGCTTGTATCCTTTCTGTACTTGTCCCAGGTTCACAAGGGAACTCATTTTGTCTTGCCTATTTCCTGAAACATTATCTAACCGTTTTGAACTTACAGACATAAATCTACCAACTTGAAAATTCCATCTACTTCTTCAAAAGGTCATCAGCAAGGACTGGTTTTGTACATCTTTGTCCTCTCTAGATAAAAGCCAGGCTGATTCACAAGAATACTGACTGCATTGTAGGTTCTTACACCTACCTTCCCCACAAAAGTAACTTTAAAATCTTCAAGGGCATATCAAGAAGCAAGATACTGACATACACAAATATAGCTTCAATGCACAAATGGCATTCTGTACTTATATCTCATTAAATGCTATGTTTATGTGATGTAGGGTCATTAAGTTGGGTCTTAAGTATTTAATTAAGCAGAAAAACAGCTCATTTACATTCTTCACTCTTCTTGGCAGATAATTGTGCCATAAATACAGTATATGATCCCACAGTGAATCTTGTATATTGGTAAATTCATTCAAGAATATCATACATGCTCTAGTAGCATATAATAGCAGCTGGGTCACAGAAAATTAACATCTTGTAGTCATTCACACAAGAAGTACATTTAATGCCAATATAGGTTTTTGCCTGAAAAAGTTCACTACTTAAAACTCTTTCTTTACCCATTAAAAAAACCCTGTGTATTTAAGCATCTTGTAATTTTACACAGCATTTCACTAACAGTACACAAACTAACATTATTGTTTGAAATTGGTATTTTAGTCATGGTTACTGCATTGAAGAAAGGAAGACATCACTACAAAAATTAAACAGAAAGCAAATGAAAAGTTTGTTTCAGAATTGGTGTCTGGCTGATTATTTCAAACTATGCTTTTCAACATACAGACATTAAATAAAAAAAAGATAAATAAATGTTTCAGCGTCAATACAACTGTTCTTACACTAAATCAATATGAGAATAAAACATATTTACATGAAACGGAAAATTCTGGAAATAAATTTGCATATCAACAGCAGTAATTAAAAAAGACATTAGGAGTAAGCACTTAATGCATGGAAATTCAGTTAGAACGGTAGATGCACAAGGACATAGACTAGACTGATTTTTTGCCAAACTACTTGTTTTCTATTGTCCTTCAAACTTTAGTGGTCTATTTCCTCCCAGCCTATTTTTCTACATTTCCAAACACTTAAATGAATTTCCTAAACTTTTGTATTGTTATATTTAAAAATAAATAAATACAGGAATAAGCCTGTTATTTTCTCTTCGGCTTACCTTCCTTTTAGTTCCTCAGTCCCCAAGATTTTCCATTGTTACATGCTACAACACTACACACAATTGTTTTTCTGACCTCTTAGTTTTTAGTTATTATTTTAAATACTGGGGTTTTTTAAATTTCACTTTTATAAAAATGGCAAAGTTCTACAGAAACGCAAACTATCTTTTCAGATGCAATTTTCACTTGAACTCCACTGAAAGCATAGAAAGCAACAAAATACTCATTACTACCATATTTGGCACTGCACATTATCTAACCTATGCTTTTTTTATTTTTAATGGGGAGGTGTTTTGTTTTTTTTTTTTTCTTAATCACGAAACAAGCAGCCTAATAGGTTAGGTCTGGATCCAATGGAAGCATTAACCTGCAAATCCAGTTATTCAGGTTTGTCCAATAAGAAAAATATTAGGAAGTAACTATTCTAAGCAACATCTTCTGGTCTAGAAATAGAAATAAGCACTAATATACAGAAACCCGGTGTTTGGGAGAAGGGGCACGGGTAGCTGAACAAACATAATGACTGCAGTTCTAGAAATTAAATTACATCCTTACAGAAATTCTGAAAGTAATCTACATAATTGGGGAATATGTATTTGCCATAATAAATACTGGATGCCAGTTCTTATAATGTAAGGTTAAAATGCTTCAGAATCCTTTGAAAATGTCACAACTGTACTATATAAAACAACTCTTAGTAAAAACACCTTTAAAAGGGTATTATCTATGAATCTGAATACTGTAGAACGTATATTCTTGCAGGTTTTGGTTTGTTTGGTTTTTTTTAATTTCTGCTTTCTACATAGCAGCTAAAATTTCATTAGCAGATTTTAACCTCTTTCTAAATTACAAACCTCTACTTTTCCTAAATCTTTCAAACTTTCCTAGCTCTCCAGCTGTGGCAGAAGTAGTTACTTTACTACATGAATACCTCTGTAATGCACAAAATCAGTTAGCAATCCACAAATGCTACTCCAATGCTTTTGAGTAGATATCATACTCGGACTAGATCACACTGCTAAATCAGTTTTTTTAAATTTTAAAATTCCAGAGTTTAAATGCCTTGATGCTCTAAATTACAATCATCATACAAATTCAGAACATTGTTCAGACTAGCACTAACTCTCATGTAAACTAACAGAAGTCACATACCTGAAACTTAGCACCAGCTGAGCAGCTTGCCTGAAGACTGCTCAGATGAATCAAACTACCTTTTTAAGACACTTTTCTAGATGTGGATTTACATATGCCACATTTTAAAATAATTTTCAAATACAATCATATAAAACCATCTTGTTTCATTGAATATATCCAAAATATCTGTCACCATACTAATACCCTTTGCAGTAAGGATTCCAGTGTTAAATGATGTGGAGGAAAAACATTAAGAGATGAACAGTTAAGCTAAAGGATACTACCCACACAGTCAGACCTACAAATCCATTTAAAATAAAAGCTTTTTTCAGAATTCAGTTTTTTAAATTCCTGTGATAAAAGAAAACACTATTGATTAACATCTTAATCTACTGAAACAGTGGAATTCAGTGAAGCATCCCAAGTCAAGCCTATAACTTCTAGTTGTTTACATTTTGTAATTTCCTTCTTACACACTGTGTAGCCCCTAGAGTTGCCACCTTTATCAATAAAGATGTAAGTTTTATAGTCTTAGAACAGCTTCCACTTATTCAGAAAAAAATGGTACCATCTTAAGGAAATATAACATGTTACAAACAACTAACTTGGGCTTTCTGCTAAAGTAACTGGCCTTTACCATAGTGACATTTCAACCACCATTCCCAAAAGCAGACACAGGAACTGAAGATGGGTGTTTCTCTATTGTAGATCTACACCTTTACTCGCTAACCAGTGCTTCAATTTCCAATTCAGTTACCCAGATCAAAACATTTGAACTCAAATGTAATCATCCAGAATTACATCTATTACTGTTTTGTGAGACAATTTCTGTGTCTCATCCCAAATCACGTGCTTGCCCATGTATTTCTACCTTTTACACATAACAGGTCTTCAAAACATGAAATACTGACAGATAGGCATGACATACAGTAAACTTTTCTGGAGTTACTCAGTTTTATTCACTACCCCTTTTTACAGTATCTTCACAAGGTACTTCCAAACTTTTCTAAATAAATGTTAGTATTCTAATGATTTAAAATAACTTATATTAATATTCATCTTACAAAACAAGATCTTCATATATGGATTTTTATATCAACATGTGTCACCAAAAAATTATAACTGCTGCATAGTATCTGATAGCTGAATCAAGATAAGATAACAGAGCAAATACTAACTTCAGAAAAGCCTGACTATGACTAGCAACCACTCTCCAGCAGTAGCTGATAACACACGCTCCAAAGATAGACACTGCAAATCCAAATAGTAGGCAGTTACAGAATAACCTCCTTTGGGGAATTAATTCAAGTGTGACTGACCATATTCCTTCCATGATATGCATCTACCTGTATAGCTAGGGACTTCATAGAAGTTCCAGTACAGATCAATTTATAAAAGAAGTTGAGATGTACAAGCCATTTAAAGTGGGTGTTGAAAACCCTATTTCTTTGATAACTCATTGAACGTTTCTTTGTCTTCTCCTATGGTTCAAACTACTAGACTTCAAAGTCACCCATTCTAAGCAGCTTTGTCAGGGTTTCAGTACCACAACTTTTGAAAAGTGCCTTAATTTTGCAAAGAGGTTCGCCAGAATCTCCCTAAATTCAGACTAGTTTATTATGAAAAGAAAACCATGACAACTGTTTGTACTCTTGCTTTATTATTACATCCGGCCTGGTCACTATTGGAAATTCAATCTATTATTGTTGCTAGGAGCCTGTTGCTATGCAACCTAAAAGGGTTATGCAGCGCTTTCAGGCTGAGAAGCGTTGAAAACACCGCAGGCCTCCTCCTATGGCTCTAACCAGTTTATTTAAATAGATTAACACTCTCCTCAGTCAACCCCCAACTCCAGGCGTACCCTTAAAAAAAGTTATGACAGATCTGAACAATATAAACAAACACAAAACCAGAAAAATTACACAAAAGCCATATCTGATCTCTACTGCATGCTACAGCAAGGGAAACAGCAGTATCTCCTATAACTCATCATTTAAGTTAGGAAAGTTAAAATCCATAAACTTAAAAACCCTTCAAAGTTTAACTTTCAACAGCTAGTACAACATAGCACAACATACTCTGCACAGATATTTTACAATAAACTCTGACAGAACAATACATTAAAAAGCAGGGCTTTAAAGAAAAAAGCCCTAGAAATAACTTTAAAATTGCAGAATAATACTTAGTATTTATTGTCTATATCAAAATACATCCAACAGGCCTGTAAGTTGGTTTCAAGTCTTTGTAGTCAAACTGAGTTCTGCCTTGTCACCTTTACAGATTATGCACGCCAAAGACATCTATTTACATCTCTGTAGATTTTCTTTCAGCAGTATTTTTTGCAAATCTGCTGGAGAATGCTAAGAAATGACATGCAGAAGAAATTAGTATGATGGCTTTTCTCCACTTTTTCCAATAATCTGAAGCTCTTCCAGCCTGCACCAAAGAACAAGTTGTTTTACAGAACTAGAATTAAGAAAGCCACGTTTCCTCCAGCTTGATCCTTTAAATGAATCCATACCAAAACACACTAGCACAGGTGGTGAGTGTTTGCTGACTGACTCAAGAGGATGCTGGGAGTGTAAAATGAGTTTAACTGCCTTTTCTTCAGTGGTAGTATATATTTTTGCTTACCTTCCCAAACGAATTATTTTGTTGCTCTCTGTTTCTGAAACTTCTATCCCTCTTTTGAGTAAGATGGACAGCCATATCAGAAAAAACTCTTTCCTTAAGAGAACAAAGCTAAGAAAGGAACACACTGTCCCAGAAGTTAGCGGAAATATGAAGATTAATTGGCTATACAATAGCCATAACAGCCAGCACCACAAAATGGATTCCAGAATTCAGATGAGGACATGCTAGGGTTTGTCCTTCCCAAAATGCTTCATACTACTTAGTGGTTGAGGCTTTCTAGACAAACCTTGAATACAGTAACAAATATGAAGACTGTTCTGAAGACAAATATCTTAGAGGGTTGGGGGTTGCATTCATGAACACAAACTCTTCTAATTAGAACTTTGCTTCTTCTCCAGAATTTGTAAGCTTGCAGAATCTTTTCTAAAGCAAACTCAAACTTCTCACCTATGTTAGGGTAAGACTCAAACCAAAAGAAGTTGTTTTATCCCCTATACTTGGGGGATTTAGCCTAGTAAAGTTGTAATCTTAAATTACCTTAGCGGTCATGACCTCAAAGATGACAGGCAGCTTGGAAAACATCAACAGAGGTACAGCTAGAACAATCTAAGCATGTTATGCTATAAAACTACCTACTGGTTTGTAAATAAAACTAGATATTGATTATCTGAACTAAGTTTTAAAGTCAACGTTTTGTTAGAGCTCATTAAGTGCTTCTGTGTTGCCCATAGATTTATTAGAGACAGGAAGGACTTTGACAAAGAGAGCAGAGATCCAAAGGTCCAGAGAGGTCCATCTACCATTTTTCCTTAAATTGCCTTTCGTAAGTATGATATTCCCTTCAATGTCACTAGTGCAAATGAAGGTTGCAGACATCAAGGTTTTGTTTACACAAAACAGAACAAGGCCTTGATTTATTACATCTGGTGAGAAACCCTGGTTGTCTTCATCAACAGCTCAATAAAAGAAATTTGACCAGAATCTGGCCATAATGTGCTCAAAACCTAGCCTAGCATTCTTCTGTCCTTTATTATAAGAGATATCTCACCTGCAGGACTGGCCATTCAAAGAAGCTATGCAAGCTGAATGTTCCCTCAGAAAGTAGCAAATTAGCTCTGGGAGACAGTTCCACATTACCAAGCTGATTTAAGAAGTTAATGTTGTCTCCCATAACTCTAGAACCCCTATTCCTATGATACAATTCACTACCACCACAACTGTACCAGAAAAAATGCACACAGAACTGCTCCCCTATGTTTCCTGTACAGAATAAAAACAATTTTAATGAATGACACGAAATTGATAAGCTGTGGCTGCTGCTGCAAGCAAAAAAGCCTGAATCATTTAAGGTACTTGGAAAGGCTGTTTCAGCTTTCAGAAACAGTGCAAGGGGGTAGGGATCCTGCAGAAAGTCTTTTCCACTAGTCTCTTCCAGAAGCCAAATCACTTAATGTAGATGGACTACATACGGTTCTACATACTCTGTATAAATAAATCAGATACATACATCCATGCTGTCACTCTGCATACACATATACTGTATTGCAAAAAAGAGATGCTTCATGCATATAATACACATATATGCAGCCATCCAAACTAAGTGGCATATATGTTGTCACCCATACTTCACATTTTTGAATATTTTCCATTATATTATTGTTTTAATTTCATTGTATTTAAGAATTCATATATGGTTCCTCTCACCCATAAGTAGTTTCAGAAGATTAAAGTTCTCAGCAATGCCAAGAATAAAGTACAGGAAAAAAAAAAAAGTTATTTGCCTGTATGTATTTAAATCCATACATACTGTATGATCCTTAAGGCCCAGCTACTTCAATACTAAGTTTTAATAAATGCACAAATTTCAACAGTAATTTAAGGGTGGCACAGACATGAAACTTCACTACCAGAAACTGACAGTATCAGGCCTTTAACTGCCCAAAAACTGCTAAATGTCTCTGGAGCTACTGTTTAACAATGCACAAATTGCTCACATAATCATCTTCCACATACAGACTACTGATGCCATACCCTCAGATCAGTAAACATGCCACTAGCTGAAGCTGTGACTTTCTCCCAAACTGCTTTCCTACAAATTTATTAAGGTGTTTAGCCCTAAAGTCAATGATTGATAAATTGTTGTTCCTGTACCCCTAACATTCACACAGCTAGTACACAAGCAGCATGAAAGAGAAGTGAAAGACAAAGAAAAGAACAAAGACAGGATAAGTAATTGTAAAAGGTCAAACACATAAGAGAGTGATCAGGAGAAGAGATTTAAAGTATATGTAGAGGAACAGCCATTAGCTGAGACGAAAGTGAAAACTAGTAGTGAAAAGCAGGGAAGATAGTTGGAATTAATGCATATAAATTAATGTTTCTCAGCTTTCTGAAACTCTCGCCTTTCCTGGTTTAAAGCAAAATAAAAAACAAAAACAAACCAAAACCACTTTTTGAAGACACTGTCCATATATCCTCAGAATGATTGTAAAATTGGTGCACTGGACACAAGGAAAAAAAGCAGACACATTGCAGGCACAAGTTTGATTATCCCTAATATACAGAATACAATGACCATACAGAGAGGTCAAAAATGTGCAAAATTTACAATAATAAAACTGTTTTACTTAAAAATAAACGAGACAATATGTTTCAGTAAACTGCTTCTAATTCTTACTGAAACGTAATACATTCTTAATATCTTCATTTATCAAAACTACATTATTGTGTTCAATATTATCACTTACCATTTGCAACAGGTATTAAATTTTCAGGACCACGAGAGCTAAAAATTTCATATTCAGAAATAACAGACTTAGAATGAAATAAGACTGAGTGCTACAGGAACAGTGACTACAGTGAAATAAAAACTATGCCTTTTTCACTTTGTACATACACGGGGCTGTAAAAATAATGTATTTGTATCTGTTACTAAAAATTTTTGCAAAATTTAAATTACAAAGTTTTTTCAATATTATAATAAATTATATGAAAGGAGATTGTATTCTTTTCACATCTCCAGACATAAAAGGATGGCCTTGAATAAGACTTGTATATTCTGTAAACAACCAAAGAAAGCCAATTTTAATTTTAGTTCCACTGAAAACTTGAATTTGTCATTATAGTAATGAAAGTCATAGTCTAAATTATCAACATAATAACATTATCAAAATAATATACTCTGACATGAAATGAAAATTTTGATTGTAAATTATAAAAAAATCTTTATGCCTTTGTGTATGGTTGATACACTCAAATTGGTTTATCAATATAAATATAAGACTATATGATTATAAAGGACTGGGAAAATCCAGAATCACTCTTAAAGAAACCTGGATCTCTAAACACACATAAGATCTCATCCCATTATAAAACAGTTCCAAACTGAAACAGAATTACCCAATCTGAACATTTCAAACCCTAAAGCTCAATTTTTCCTGCTCTAAGCAACACCTAGCTAGTACCTTAAAGCTGATCAATAAGCTTAGACTTAAATATTTAAAAATTACTGTGGATGAACTATTCAAAACTTTGACCAAGAAACAACTACATGTGGAAATAAGTGTAAAAAATTATGGCTGTAAAGAGTATAATAAATTATGATACCTTGGGATTAGTCACACAAATTTTTCAAAAGTTAGCCTCTAATTGCCTTGGAGGATTGTACGTATGTTTTCCAGGACAGATTCTGACAAACTCAAGAAAGCAGCAGCAGCTCCTCTGTCAGCCCTGCCAGGTGTGGGAGCTTGGTTTTGTTATTCCACAAAGGTGGCAGGTATCAATAGGCTCTGCAGAAAATCTTGGTAGGTGTCAGGAGAACACACTTTTATAAATTCAAAGTGATTTTAAAAAAACAAACCAAAAAACCAACAACCAAAAAACCCCAAGGCCCCCAAGAACCCCCAATCAACTCAAGATCTTATTTTAAGATATCCTTGGAGCTTCCCACTCCTCAATACGATTTTTTTTCCTAAAGCCTGGAGATTTACATATGCTCAGATTGCTGGTAAAAGAAACAGATTATGAACTTCTCAATACATGTTCTTTCCAATTCTGTAAAATTGGCTAAAAGAATGTTCCTCAGAATATATTTTTTAAGTGTCAATTTTCTGTACGTTGACAAGAAACCGGCCAAAGCACCCTGAGAGAAAGCTAGAGATTAGCAAACAAGAAAGCAAAGTGGCTGCTGGCAAAGAAAGAATCATGCAGCCCTTGGAACCAGAGATCAGTAACTGTAGGCTATTCCTACAACCCAGCCGGATATATGTCAGCAATGTGTGATGCTTAGCAGCCTTGTCACACCCCACTATCTCAGGTAAACTGTTAAATATTAAACTACATGCAATCTAGGCATCCAACAAGGAACAGGAAAAAAACAGTGGATACTGAACTGCAGAGCTGAATAACTAAAAACAAGTGCCAAAAAATACTGAAAATATAATTGTAATTACAAAATAAAAAATATCCCATAATATAATAAGGCAGCAAAAAAGGACTGTATCATAAACTGCAAAGGAAGAAAAACACATTGACATAATGGAAGATTTAAGGAGTGGTATATACTTTAATTTCCTGTCTGGAGAAAAAAAAGAAAGAAAAGGAAAAACAAGAAAATGATCAATCAATCTTTAAGTATATATACAAAGAAAACATTCAAACGAGTATTCAAAGAGAAATTACTAAATTGGGTACACATTTATAAAAATCTACCTTGTTTTAAAATACTGCTCTATGGCATAAAGATATCCATCATCCTGCCCATCATCTGAATTTTAAGTATCTTTTTAAAATACTACTCCTTTGCTTTGTATCCATATATTTAAAGTACAGTAATTGTAAAAACTAAATTATCATTTTCCTAGTACTGCATTAAAGTTAGCACAAAAGGAAATCAATCTCACTCTACTTTGGGAAAAAAACAGACAGATGGTAACAGATGATAAAAGTATCCATGTCCTTTGCCATCTGAGTATAGTTATATGAGGTGACTAATATGTCACTGTGCTTATAATATTCTTTTTTTTTTTTTAAGAAATATATATTCAGTTTAAGAGCAAATCCAGCAACAGGAATTCTACAGGAAATACACAAGAAACTTATTATGTTGGAAGCAATGACAAAGAAATACTCTCACTATAAGAATTATTTTACCAAACATGCTTGAAATTCAGTATCACACTGGACAACATTTAAGATATTCATTTAACCTTGTTTGCTTTCTTGTGTAACTTTTCCCAATGTTAGCTTTCACAAGCACATATTTATTCACAAAACACTTATTACCATAAATGGCTCAAAAATAAAGCTTGATGTTGGTATCTCACAAAATGATTAAATATTTTTCATATAAAAGTACACACAAATTCATACATACAGAAACAAACAAAAAAATCCATTAGCCAAACACACAAAAAAATTCCCACATGGCTTTTTGTCCACCTTGCAGTAGAAGACACTCAGTTCCAAACAATGCATTGTGTTCTGCTTTTCCAACCCAATGGTACCCAGCACCTTAAAAGATAGTGATCTGAAGAAGTCTCAGCTTATATTTTCTGGATAGATATCAGTATTTTTATTTTTGTTCCATGTCTTACTTAAAACCAACCACTTCAACATTTGTTTTTAGATTACAGGCATATATTTATAAACAACATTCTAAAATTATTAAATCCTCCTTACTTATCACTGCACTTCTCTCAGAGAATCAGTTCTCTAAGCTCTTAACTAAGATTGACTAGAAAGCATGTGAAAACATGAAATTGTTGAAAACACATGCATAATGGTTCCTATTAGCTAGGATTATCTTGCATGTCTTTTTTTCCCTCAAAAGAAAAAATACTAAGATAGCAAAAATAGGAGGTACAGTGTAAAACCCAAATGAAGCAATGAATACTGAACAACATACCAGCACAAAGAAATGGAAAAAAAAAATTAGGGGAAATCCATTCATTGTAAAAAAAGAAAAGAATGTCATTAATCAAGCTAGTACTGTACAATAGTGAATAGTTAACAAATCTCTACATTTACAGTAACTGTACTTACAATACAAATGGAATATTGAGACTTGCACAATTGGATTCAAAGCATGTTTGTTTGTTTGTTTTCTGGCTTCTAAGGTTATAGAGCACTCCTAACATAAATCTTCATATTATCTGACAAAAAGTTTGAAGCTCAGGTAATGTAAATACTATTACTTTCAAAAGATGGTTTAAGGAAAGGTAAGATTAACAGATTTTTATAATTGGTTAGTAAGATTTGTTTTATTAGGCTCCATTCAACTGCACATCTGGAGAACCACAAGACAATTCAAATATAAGGAATATTCAGTGATAATATTTATTAAAGGTATATGCCATGAACAGCAGAAACTGAATTTGTTTTCTAAGTCTTAAAGACATAAGACTGTGTTACTAATATAGTATCACTGTTTTTCATAATTGCCAAGTATCAATAACATTAACAAATAGATACCATTACTTATTTAATTTATAATATGGGAACATAAAAATGTAAACTATGACCCATAAAACACCAACACTGAATACTATTTACATAATTTCTGAGATATGCTAAAGATTATTGGATTTGTTTTTCTTATTGAAGCTCTCTGTTCTGCTCAGCAAGATTTGTATCACCTTAATTTTCTTGGTATTCATTTTAATTACTGACTTGTAAAAGTCAGACATATAACCTTACTTGACAGGAACATTCATAAAGACAAGCACCCTCTTCCATCGAAATTCTCGAATTTGAGGGAGGTAAGTTTAACAACTTATGCATAAAATCAAAATGCAGGTTCTGAATAATGTATTTGCTTGTTTATGCCTCAATCATTGAATTTGATTCAACTAACAATGAAACACCTGCATTTAAATAAAGGGATTGCTTTCTAATACTGCCTTGATTATCAAGACTATATTTATCACAATTAGTAATATGTGCATATGTCTTTGCTTATCTCTCAAGCAGTACTGAACAACAGCAAGAGATACATTACTTAATTTCACTATGGACTTTGGCACCTAAGTGCCCCACAATGATCAAGCCCCAGCCAAAACAAACAAACAAAACCCAGACTGAACCACTTCAATCAATAGAAGCACCAATTGCAAAACTGTTTTTCTGATTTCACCAATAGTAGTTACTGCCATACACACTTCCTTAGACCATTGCTCTTCAACCCCATCATTGCTATTCATTTTATATTTGCACCTACATGATAAAGCAAACATTTTTTCTAAACAAACACCTCTTTACAGACACTCAGAAACGATCATCCTCACTTCCCAAATCATTTTTTGGACACAATCCAGCTCTTATGGAAATTAACATGAATATAGGTGACATATAAAAATATTTTAGATATCCTCATCACAAAAAAAACCAACCCTCTTCATATTCCCTGCCATTATATTTTTTGAATATCACTTACAAATCACCAGGCAGTTAGCCAAATATAAAATGTTTCATCAATGCCCCTAAACTGGTCTCAACAAAGCAAGGAGATTATCCAATTTATGTTAAAATTCTAAATAATTTCCAATAAAAATTTTAAGTTTGCTGGTTTTCCTATTTTTCTTTATTTTCCTCTTTCACGGCAACCAAGGAATTAAGAACTACAAATTAAAACCCTAGTACATACACACAAATAAAAGTCCACAGAAGTCAACAACTGGGGTTTGGTTTTGCCAGGCCAAAGATCTTTCCTTCTTTTTTTTTTTAAATCCCTTTGTTCATAGTTGCCTTCTCCTGAGGAAACCTAACAAATCTGTTTTCCTTCTGTTGCCATTTTCTCTACTGCTATTATTTTTGCCTCTGCAGGGCTCCAGTGAAAATTCTGAAGGTTTTATTGTAAAATATTTTATTTATAAATGCACAGAATCCTGTCTATGTCCAGTCCTAAGTTTGTGAAATCCAGAGAATAAAGTGTGGAACAAAATAATGTCATTGTAGTAATGCACTGAAGGAAAAACGAACACAAGAGTTCTCTATCTCTTGGGCACCCAAACTATGTCTTTGTGATATATCTCAAGACAACTGTTTTGTTATTTCAGGTCTAGACATCATCCCTCATCTTTTACCTCCAGAGGTGAAGATTCAATTGTAGCCCTAAGAAATGGAACGGGCCAACAAGAAGACAAACTAGATCACAGTCTAGGAACTTCTGCTGTAGAGCAAGAATCACAAGTAAAAACATAGTATAGTTCAGGCTGCCAGAGATTTCAGGAGCTCTAAAGTCCAACTTCCTTCCCAAAGCAGACTCAGACATGGCATCGCTCCTCAGTGCTTTATCCAGTCAAGGCTTGAAAATCTCCAAGGACAGAGATGGCAAAACCTCGCTTGGCCCCAGCTGCGTTGCTGGGATGTCCTCATGAGGAAAGAGATTTTCCTTATCTTCAGTCTAATCTAAACCTCTCTCGTTTCAATTTACGAACATTGCCTCTCATCCTTACACCATGCACTGCTGTGAAAAGTTTGGCTCCATCTTCTTGTAGGTATTGGGGAAGGCTGTTGTTAGGACCCCTGAAACTATCTCTTCTCCAGACTGAACAAGCCCGGGTCTCTCAGTGTCTCCTCACAGGCGTGTGTGCACCAGCTCCTGACTTAGTGGCCCTCTGCTGAACCTACTCCAGTTTTATCAGCGTCTCTCCCATAATGTTTGGGAGGGTGAGGGCAAAACTAGAAATGGGTATAGACGTTACCTAGTAAATGCAGAGAGGGTTTGCGATAATTTACTTCAATTTCCTGCCAATACCCTTGTTCATACAGCCCAAGAGATACTGTTCATCTTTGCTACCACCAAGGCATGCTGCTGTCTCATGTTCAGCTCACTGCCAATCAGGGACCCCAAGGCCACCTCCATAGCACCGCTTCCCAGACACTCTGTCCCCAGCCCGCAATCTACAGACTATCTCTGTGAAGACCTCAACAGCTGCACAGGACCAGTATTCCTCTCCCTTTTGGCCAGTATATTACTGTAGAAGTAGGTTAAAAGAGTCTTTTTTCACTGACCAGTTTTCCACTAGATTTCACTAAGCAGCACAAAAATATCATGTTCATAAGAGATAATCTATATGTTTGCTGTAAGAAAAGATGCACGTTCTAATACTCTGTAAAGGACGGTTAAAAGACTGTTTGAGAAAATATACTTAATACAGAAATGGCACGATAACAGTCAGTGAAGTGAAAACCACCAGTTTTACTCATTGCCATAACGCACGCAACTCCATTTGACAATACTGGACCATCTAGATTAAAAAGTGATGTCCTGCTAAATGATTCTTATTCCTATGAAATTATCTGCCATACTTCTTTTGTTCTTCAAGAAAAAAAAAAAAATAAACACCACCACCAAACTGAATGCCCTAAGAATCTTCTGCTTCTTTGGGTTTATGGCAAACTTAACCATTTCCATATTAGGAGGTTAAATGCTGTAACTAGAGCATGTAAAAAGCTTTTCAATCAGTACATGAAAGACAGAAGTACTTCACGACAAATAAAAATATTTTTAAAATCAAAATATCATAGAATCATAGAATCACCTCGGTTGGAAAAGACCTTTAAGATCATCGAGTCCAACCGTTAACCTAGCACTGCCATCCCACCACTAAACCATGTCCCTAAGCACCTCATCTATCCGTCTTTTAAATACCTCCAGGGATGAGGACTCCACCACCTCCCTGGGCAGCCCATTCCAGAGCCTGACAACCCTCTCGGTGAAGAAGTTTTTCCTAATGTCTAGCCTAAACCTGCCCTGGCGCAGCTTCAAGCCATTCCCCCTCGTCCTATCGGCTGTTACCAGGGAGAAGAGGCCGACCCCCACCTCACTACAGCCTCCTGTCAGGCAGTTGTGGAGGGTGATCAGGTCTCCCCGCAGCCTCCCTTCTCCAGACTAAACAACCCCAGTTCCCTCAGCCGCTCCTCGTATGACTTGTGCTCCAGACCCCTCACCAGCTTGGTTGCTCGCCTCTGGGCTTGTTCCAGCAATGCAACATCTTTCTTGTAGGGAGGGGCCCAAAACTGAACACAGGATTCGAGGTGCGGCCTCGCCAGCACCGAGTACAGGGGCACAATCACTTCCCTCCTCCTGCTGGCCACGCTATTCCTGATACAGGCCAGGATGCCATTGGCCTTCTTGGCCACCTGGGCACACTGCTGGCTCATATTCAGCCAGCTGTCAACCAGTACCCCCAGGTCTTTTTCCACCAGGCAGCTTTCCAACCCCCTTCCCCAAGCCTGTAGCGCTGCATTGGGTTGTTGTGACCAAAGTGGAGGACCCGGCATTTGGCCTTACTGAACCTCAAACAGTTGGCCTCGGCCCATGGATCCAGCCTATCCAGGTCCCTCTGCAGAGCCCTCCTCTCCTCCAGCAGATCAACACTCCCACCCAGTTTGGTGTCATCTGCAAATTTACTGAGGGCACACTCAATCCCCTCATCCAGGTCATTGATAAAGATATTAAACAAGACCGGCCCTAATACTGAGCCCTGGGGGACACCGCTTGTGACCGGCTGCCAACTGGATTTAGCTCCATTCACCACGACTCTCTGGGCTCGGCCATCCAGCCATTGTTTAACCCAGCGAAGAGTACATCCATCTAGGCCATGAACTGCCAGCTTCTCCAGGAGAATGCTATGGGAGACCGTGTCGAAGGCTTTGCTGAAGTCCAGGTAGACAACATCCACAGCCTTTCCCTCATCTACCAGGCAGGTCACCTGGTCATAGAAGGAAATCAGGTTGGTTAGGCAAGACCTGCCTTTCGTGAACCCATGCTGACAGGGCCTGATCCCCTGATTGTCCTCCATGTGCCTGGTGAGCACACTCAAAATGAACCTCTCCATAATCTTCCCCAGTACCGAGGTCAGGCTGACTGGTCTGTAGTTCCCCAGATCCTCCTTCCGGCCCTTCTTGAAGAGAGGCGCCACATTTGCAACCTCCAGTCATCTGGGACGTCCCCTGTTCTCCAGGACTGCTGATAAATGATAGAGAGTGGCTTGGCAAGCTCCTCTGCCAACTCCTTCAGCACTCTTGGCTGGATCCCATCCGGCCCCATAGACTTGTGGATGTCCAGGTGGCATAGCAGGTCAAAGACTGCTTCCTCCTGGATTATGGGGGGTTCATTCCACTCTCTGTCCCCATCTTCCAGCTCAGGAGGCTGGGTACCCTGGGGATAACTCGTCAGGCCATTAAAGACCGAGGCAAAGAAGGCCTTGAGTATCTCAGCCTTTTTCTCGTCTTCAGTGGCAATGTTCCCCCTTGCATCCACTAGTGGATGGAGGTTCTCCCTGGCACTCTTCTAATATAAGTATTAGCCAATGAGAGCAGATCATTGGGAATTCAGAAGCATAGCTATAAAACAAAGTCACACTTGTGACCAGGCAGCTTGGTTTATGGGATGATACAGCTGATTTTTTTAGAGGATTTAACATGTTATCAATCAACATCTCAATCCCTACTATTAACAACCAATTACATCTTCAAGACATTTTTAATGGCCAAACCCTGCTATGTTGCCCTTCCTATACAACAAACTTTGGAACAGGTACTTCAGCGTGTCAGATCCAAACTTAATACACACATGCCTTCCTTTATCATAGATAACCAAAACATAACTTCCAATTTCCTACCTGCCAGATACATCCATTTTTCTCGGACATTATATTTTTTTCCCATATTATAAAATGTGGGAAGAAAATCTTATACTTTATTAAAAACACTACTCATTTTCAGTACGGCAAAAAAAATTAACTGCTAGCTCCAGTTTAACCTTATTTACGTAGGCTACAGATGGTCGCCCTGTTGATGTTGAGCTTTCAAGAAATTCAGCTGTGTCTGAAGAGTTAGCATCCTTGGATCATAACATGTAACCAGCAACACAACTATGCTGACACAAGAATTGTTGAGTATGCCAAACTTATGACTGTGCTGAGGACATAAGCCATTAAGAGCTACTGAGATTTACAGCTCTGAGTTGTTCCAGGTCCCAACCACATAACCTAGTATACCATCCTGAAATCAAGCAGCAGAAACCCTTACAAGGCAGTCTACCACATGCAAAGTAATCCTAAAACTCCCTTTCACCTCAGTTGCCTGAAATACATTTGTGACACACAACTTGTGACTCAAGGATACATGAAGAATATACCTCCATTATGTCATGAAAGTTGGTCACTGCACCAAAGCCATGGTCCTGTGTCCAGCTCTTCTCTTAAGTCAAGAAATGTCAGTTTCTTTAGAATTCAATTGGGAGAAATATATACTACAGTAAAGGCAAGTCGTGAAGATATTGGACACCTTCAAGCCCCATTAAAGACAGGAACTCAGTGGCTCATATCAGGATTATGGCATGTAATTTTACAGTTTAGTAAGACCTGCCTTCCCAAACAACTATTGATAGAAGATGGTAACTGAAATCTGAATATCATGGACTGCACAAGTTTGACTACTGACCATCTGGATGACTTGAAACAGCATTAAAAAACCCACACCAAACAGCTGCAACTGAACCAGCATAAAAACACAACCTTTAAAATACTAGGAGGAACTCTGTTCCATAAACCAGAATCACTACTTGCATGATAAATTATGCCATTGCTTTGTAAGACAAACTCCAATTCTCAGTCTATTGCAAATAAGCCTTCCCTTGGTTTGACCTAAGTTTGCTAGTGAAGTGTACTTCAGTCACAAAACTGGAATTCTGTGAACCAGCCTGAGGTTTGGAATACCCTAAGCCTCTCTCATCTCCATGTAACTACAGACTCAGTGCACCAAAACCTTTAAAAATCTACCTGCCCACTATTGTTCCTTGAAATACCCTGTCAGGACTACACTCCTTACAGTACAAAGGGGTTTCAGAGAGTTGGAGAAAAACAGCAACCCAGGACAACCTTCAGCCAGAAAACACCTGGAAACAGACAATACCATGAAGACTTGTGCTTTCATCTTAGCCCATTCACATTTGCCTCACTTCAAAACCCAGAATCTGAGCACAAAAGGATTTCTGCAAAATAAGGGAATGGAGCCATATTTCTGTGCTACATACCTCCACTCTAAAGCTAATCATGTTTTACTCCTTAAACCACCTGTAAGTATGGTATAGCTCACAGAGAAGCTTTCATGCCTTTCAGAAAGTCCAAAGAATAATCTTCCTAAAAGTTACAGGGAATTGCTATTACTATTAGAAAGAATCAACTTTGAGGAGTTAAAAACGTACTGGATTCTAAATTTTTCCCATTTACTAAAGCTGACAGAAAACAATAAAATTAATATGGAAGAGTTACTTATAATCTCTTGCAATCTGCAGCTAGTTCAAGTGGTTTAACACAGAGTGGACCAAATAAAACAGGAGTGAACTAAATACCGAACAGAAACCCACATGTTGACATGACCTTAGCTGCCACATGCTCTACAAACCAGCATGTCAGTTTCACCTCATGGCTAACAGTTAATTTGATAGGTCAGCTACTATGCAGGTAGTTCAACTGCTCCTCACTAACCAAGGCTAATGCAACTTTGAATATAGCCAGACCTCTCTGCAGAAGTAATCTAAATAGTTTTCATAAATCATATATAAATTTTACAAAGGGGTGTAATAATCTGTAGAGTTAAAGATACTAAACATTAACTTTCTATAACTTAACTGTAAAATACATGTGATCTGATCTTTAAATTATTCTGGATTTTTTAATCAGAAATTTTGAGTAAATTTAGTTTAAAAATGGTGATTATATAACAACTCTTTTCCTAAAAAACACTTTGAAAAGCAAGCGCGGGTTTTTAATTAAGGCAAGTAGTTTTAAGGCAAGGGTTTTTTCTTCACTGTATCTTTCCAAATTCTCCAACAGACCCAAAGCCATTAACATTGAATTGCAATAATAAACATAGTATGTATAAACTTTACTGGAAGTACAAATTACCAATCCTTTGTGTACAACCACATGTCCTTCCTAATGGAAGAACTGCAACGTACATCTCATCCACAAAGATGTGGAGTAGGCAACATTCTTCCTTCACTAAATCTATAACAGCACACATCATCTTGGGAAAGAAGCGGTTAGGGCTCTAAATTGAGAATTCTGACAACTTTTTGTAGCAGTTAAATAGGTCAATCTTCAAATTTCTGAAGACATTTAACATTAAAATAGAAATCCTGACATTCACCACTCCTTCCAATGGCATGAGAACTACAATTATTTTGTCATTTTTGTTTTCACCTACTATGAGTAAACTCAGCCCCCCTTAGTAAATACTAGTTACTTTTGTAGTTCATCTAAGATTTGCACTGTCAAACTGCACTCTCAGCTGTTTACAGTACAGAACTCCACCAGAGATAAAGAAAAAGAGCTCAGGTGAAAGTATTTCATTTTGATTAGATGAGGCTACACAGACCAATAGCAGCTTTTGTAAATGCTTTGTGCATAACATGCAACAAGCCACATGGAAAGACATTAGCTCAAATTCACAATCCTGGTTACCTAGCCCACTAGCAAGTAAACCCTTCAGATAGCCTATAAACATCCAGTATCATCATCAGATTAAGGGAGCTACATAAGCAAGACTTCTCTCCCTTCTCCCCCCCTGGATTTAGGTACATTTGTGGATGGGGGGGGGAGAGGGGAGGGGACAACAACACAGAATCAGACCAAAGGTACTTCAGAAACAATATACCATGCATCACTGAAAATTCAGCAGACATGAACCAGCTCATTGGAGCTCAAAATGTATTTTTGAATTTTAGCTCCACAGAAGCATAATAAATAGCTATCTAAACCCGTAATAACTGTATTGTAAGTAGTTCTGGCTCAGAATCCTATTACACATCTTCAATTCTTTGTAAGGAAAGAATCATTTTACAACACAGAAGAAGTAATCATACAAGAAAACAGAACACCTTAACTGAAGTAGAATAAACTGACTCAATGGTACCTGCAAAGTGACATAATGCACCTTTTAACAGATTTTCTTGTTTCTTTTTCTACTTTGCAATACTGCATGATTTAACTACACTGAGTTTAAGTGTTTCAAAAATATCCCTGAAGTGGTATGTAAGAGAAAACACAGCTAGATTAATTATTATGAGGTAATAAAACAGAACAGAGAAGCCATTTACTGGCAGATAAACAGTAAACATGGCTGAGTCATTAGTTGTAGTGGCAGCATCCAAAGCCTGAACAAAATCTAAAGACAAGGCTCTTGCCTTAAAGACCTTATAAACTTATTTGGAATAAGACTTCAATAAGAAGAAAATGAAAGAACTGAAGAAACTGTTTACTCAGAGAAGGTCTAAGAAGCTTAGAAATATTCAATATACTCGGTGCATGGGTGGATGAAATTACTTTTAAAAACAGTGCTAGGTATTTTTTTTTTCCTGTCATTAACAAATGAATAAAACTCATAAATGTGGCAAGTACACTCAAATTAAGTGATTAATATACAATATTTGGTGTTCCCATAGCATTGTTATGGATGTCATGTAAGAATTTAAACAAGTAACAGGTAAGAAATAAGTTAGGAATTTACAGAGGAAGTCTGAATTGACAGAATTTAAACTTCTAAGCTTCATTAGAATTTATACTGTAAAACAGGAAATTTCCTTATTAAATACAACTTACCATATAGTCCATCCATCACATCTTGATTTTGAGCCACTAAATCTGAAGGTAGGGAACCAAAGACAAACAACTTACCATGGCAGAACAGGGAAAACAACTAAAGGTAAAGTGAAAAACAAGGCAATTTAAGGTGTACTATCCCAGCCCTGGCCTGCACCTTTTCACATGCTTCCAAAGGGAAATTACACTGTTCATTTATAGCTGAATTCTTTTTTTAAAAAAACATTGCCTTATTAATCATACAATGTATGGAAAAACAATAGATGTTATTAAACTACAGAAGTTACAACAATAGTGTTCTACTCTGTCAGGTTCATATATCCAGAGAGAATTTTTTTCAAATGAATCATAGTGGTACTCATCAATACGTAGAGGATCCTACTTTTTATACTGGGGTTTTTTTGTTGTTTTGGGGGGGTTGGGGTTTTTTTTGGGGGGTGGGTTTTTATTCTGTCCCAGTACTAGTCATCGATGGGGAAAGATATCTAACCTAATCAACTAAAGCTCCCATCTCTTTTGCAATTCAGAAGTAAACACGTAAGCTTCAACCTCAGTCTCATCCAAGAAGAGTTTCAGCAAGAAAGAAAAAAGATCTATATACAGCAATGCATTTTTTAAAAAGAATTCAGCTATAAATGAGCACGTTACAAAAAAATGTGCATATAGATTTATAAGTGAAAAATATAATAGACAATAAATATCACTCTAAAATGCATGCATCTCAGGTAAGTTCACCTAGCTTTTCAGATGAGCAATAATTTACTTGAATAAGTCTAAAATGTTTCTGATATATGCTATACAGGCATAATTTACATATAAATATTTTTACATTTCAATGAACAGAGACTGTATTTTAAGTGTGTATATACACACATAGACATACTCAGCTATGGAACAGTCAATTTCTTCCATGATTTTTAGCACAATATTGCCAAAATAGCAAGTTCGTTATATTGCAATGCACAAAAAAAAGCAGAAAAAATTCAGTAAAATTAATTCAAATTCCATATACTTTACCAATGCATTTCAATGAAAGAATTTTTAGAATTTTAGAATTTTCTTTCCTTTTTTGTATATCAAATAGCATAGCACCCTCTGGTGCACCTACTAGAAAGAAAATAACTATGAATAAACACCAGCCATTGCTATAAAAAAGAAAATATTAAAAAAAAAGAAAAAAGGAACTCTTAGAAACAAAAAATGCCTAATAACTGTTAGAAAACAAATTTTTATTTCATTCTTTCTTATTAAAATCTTTTATAACTGAGGAAATTATAACTATTGAGAGAATAAAATTAAAAAAACCTGCAGGTATGCTAATATAGAAGGGTGCCAGAAAAAAAAAAAAGACGCAAGTTTGAAACTAATCCTGTGTTTTTAATAAAACTGACCTATTAAGTGAAATATTCTTTAAGACAAAAAGTAAAGGTAAGTAATTTTGTGAAACAATGTTACATTAAGCAATGCAACTCTTCTTGGTCTTGCAGGAATGAAAATTATTAGGACACAGCTACCCACACAGTCATAAACTGCTAAATTTCACACCCAAATAGTCACATCTCCTTTAAAAGTGGAATGAGAAAATAATTTAAAAAAAAAAAAAACCAAAAAAACTCACATGATTGTACTACATGGAACACTTCAAACTCTCATATGACATGTTAACTATTAAAACACACCTAGTCAGTAGGAAAACAATTTCCTACAAAAGCACATTTTACTAATCACAAGAGCAGAGATCACCACCTGCTTTAGGCAGCTCTTTTGTAAACCTCTGGAAGTCTCAATACAATGTATAAGAAATGAAAGTGACACCTGTTTAAATCAGCCATCTGTCCCTAACAAACTAGATTTAGCCAAATCAGTATATGTACTGCTCCTTAGATTTCCAAAATACGGGTATACATAGCATCTGTGAAAAAAAAAGAGTAGTATTGTTATGACTGACAACCGACTTCACCAGAAATACATAAATAATAAACTTGTGGCTAACAGAAAAACATAATCTTAAACATTAGCCTATTCATTTTAAAAGCCTCATTAATTTTTCAGCCCTCATTCTTGGTAAAAAAAATAAGTAGTTTCATTCATAATTTAAAAACATACTGCTTTTGGTATTCTAATACATGAATTTCACAAAGAGTTTGATTCTGAAATGGAACTCCAACTACAAGGACACTACAGTACCACTGAAAGCTTATTTTTTACTCTGTATTTGTGATGCATACACAACATGTCGCTTCAACTAAAAATAATTTTCTAAAAGGACTTTTAAAAATATAAGATATGTGAGTCTTAAAGCCTATTCATTTTTTTAAGTATTCCACATGAGAATACTTGCAGCTGGTAAGCTTTCGGAGACTGCAGGTAAAAATACAACTAATATAGAATATTTTAAGAGCAAAGGAAGCCTTTCATAAGAGGACAAAGTAAAGCATGAAAACCAGAAACACTAGCTAGAACACCAAAAGGAACTGCAGTGATAAAAGGTTACTGCATTTTAGATACTTGCTTATGTTTCAAGTAAGAGGAGAGTAAAACAGTAACAGCATTCCCTCTCAATGTAAAGTTTAGTAAATTAAAAGAAATGGCAATATTTATTTCTGTAGACAGTTTTGTGATTAATAAACTACTGGATCAGGCAGGAAGAAGAAATGGGATTAGTGCTAACAAAGCCGAACCTAATTATCAAATCAAGTACCCTGACTTTAAACTCTTTAACAGCATTGTACCTTTGGTTCCCATTTCATTTACCTACGCTACATTACTGAAAGGGTTTCTCCACAGTAGCACAATGTAGGTTAGCTCACTAACAAAGTAACAGAGTATATGATCCAGATAGGCTTATTAGGGTATGCTGAAACACAATTAGGTAGTTACACAGTCTAAGTCATGAAAACCAATGAATAAAAGAAAAAAAAAAAAATCACAAGCCTCCTCATTTTCAAACACTGGTTAGCATTACAAACACCAACTATATTGATAGCTAGAAATGAGAATGCATAATGCAGATCTCATCTGTGATCATTACAGTATTTCAGAGAGAATAAAGGGTCAATATTTCTCAGTAAAGCCCATAATATTAACAGAGGTTATTATGGCTGCATTATTATTTTCCAAATTGCACTCACTGCCTAAAGAAAATGTGGCTAAATAGTACTTAAAAGGTCTTTGGTTTTAGACAAAAACATGTATTTTTAATCTGATTTTTAAGAAATATCTGCACATCTCCTCACAGAGTTAAAACACAAAGTTTGTCTCATAGCTTACGCACGCACTTTCTTTTTCTACCAGGGGTCTAGATACAGGTTCTGCAAAGACAGATTTCAACACCTAGGAAGTATTCCATCCCAAGTAGTACTCTGCCCTGTTGTAAGAGGGCTGCTCAAGAAAGGCATGGTGCAGAACTGACATCTTCTCTTTCCAACAATAGTAGATGCCAGGAATGATTTCACAACCAATGAATTATATAAACTACCCAATAAAACTAATAACAAATACATTAAGGTTTAAATGTACCATATAACTGGTACATTACTATAACTCACACTGAAAATAATGTTTTTAGGACTTATTTGACGAGGACCTAGAAAATTAGCACTCAGTAGTTTCATCTTGAGCAACATCATAAAAAGACAACAATGTAGAGACCTTTGGTCATTTGGTATTTTCTAAGCTCTTGTTGGCCCGCTAAAAAAAAAAAGAAAGATCCAATATGCTTTAGCTCAAGAGATATTAATATCAACAATGCACTAACTACTTAGCATGTCTTGTAGTTGATAGCTGCTTGGAAAAATTGCCCCATCGCATTCATTGGTAGTTCCAATGTGAGATAAATGAACATATTGTTGTTGAAATTGTAATGATAAACCCTGCATTTTACACAGGGTTCTATAGATATAAAAATAGAAAAAGTGTATATATAATTAAAATGTAGGGTTTAGATTAAAAACAAGAACATATTTTTTCCTAACTATTTTAGTAAATAAAGCAATAAGGAAATAAATAAGTCATCACTTCAAAAATAAAAAAGCTTGCCACGACGACACATGATTTGACAAGTCAAAGGGGAGAGTACAACAGGATATGGAGGTGTTTAAAGAGAATTTCATTGCCATAACAGATGCCAAAAATTCAGTTATCGGAAAGAATTTTAAAAGTATATAAAGTATGATTTGATGCCACTGACAACACAAATCTTTAGATCTTAATGAGCAATCACAAAAAGGATGAAGAAAAGAAGCATTTTGGATAAAAAAATGCAAAACATCCTCATTAATAGCACATTTGCTACTACAGCTCCTTGAGAGGTAAAAAGCTGCCTCTTCCCTCTTTCCCAAACATACTCTTGAAATGTAGTAGTAATAACAAAATCACAAAGACTTTTTTTTACTGTTTCTTGTTTTCTCCTTTCTTTGCTGCTCAGCACACAAACTCGCAGTCAATACCTTGAATTTCCTTCATTGTGGAGTTTAAGAAAGCTGAAATGGATTCTCGCCACATGAATATAACTCACTGTGCATAAACTAGATCTACACATGCACTGTTCCATATTACACTGGCAGTATGAAAGCATCATTTAAAAAATAATCCCGTGCAAGAAGAAAAAAACCCTGCTACTTTGTGTGTGTATGGGTAGAGATATTGAATAAACAGAAAACCACTTCACAATACAAAGAAAATACAGCTTGCACTAAAATAAGCAGCAACGTTAATCATGAATAAAAAAAAATACAAGGCATACATAAAGCACAGAACGATAATTGATATGATCGATAGCACGAGGGTATCATTAAAAGGTATAGCAAGTTCACAAAAATCTGCAACATTTAGCAGTCACATCAAACCAGAACAAGGCCCCTGTAAGTGAACGGGGAAAAACACCCCCTGGTCTCGGTGTGCTACAGGATCCGTCTCTGGCTGCATCTTTCCTGCCACCCCCACGGTTTTTTTCGGGTTTAAAGTAAGTAACCTTAGGCTGTTGCCGGAGCCTTGTTCCCCGAATTCCAGATTCCCCCATCCGTGCGAACGAGAGACCAAGTAAAACGCATACCCACCGCATCCAAGCAATTGTCCTGGAGGTCCCAGAAGCGTGCCTCCGGCCCCATCATCGCCAAGCCTCTCTTCGTCCTCACTTCGCACCGCGGCCAGCTCCCCTCCCCGCGCAACGGACACCCCCATCCCAACCGCCCCTCTCAAGAACGCGCTCCCCACCCAACCACAGAGTACACCCAGGGGCAGCGGGGCCGGGGAAGGGGGGGAGAAGGACGAGGGACGGGGAGCCGGGAAGGCGACCCGCGTCCCCCTCGCTGCACCGCAACCAAGCGCGCAGCCCGAGGGAGCAGCCCCGGCCCGGATGCTGCGAGGAGGGGGGAGGCAGCGGCTGGGGGAGGGAGAGCGGGGGGAGGGCCGGCGTGCGCCCGGCAGCATATTCACCTGGGCTGAGGCGGGCTGCGGTGTTGTTCCCGCTGTCGTTGCTGCTGGAGGTGGCTGTTGTTGTTGTTGTTGTTGTTGTGGGTGACGATGAGGAAGGGGGTGAGGAGCAGCAGCAGGAGGAGGAGGAGGAGGAGCAGGAGAGGAGCGGTTGTTGTTGATGGGTAACAGTCGCCAGGACTACGGTGACTATGGCGCTTGATTCACAAGGCAACGGTTGCTATAACTCACAAAAGGCAGAGCGAGCGAGAGAGGAGGAGGCGGCGGCCCAGCCGGAGAGGCCCGGAAGAGGCGGGGCCTGCCCTAACGGACGGCGCCGCGGCGGGCGGGGGCGGCTCCCTCAGCCAGGCCGGGCGCCGCCTCGGCACTTACACCGCGCTGGGGCCGCCGGCGCGGGCGGGCGCAGGCACGGGCCGCGGGGAGGCAGCGGGGTTGACGGCGGCGGGTGGCGGCGGCGGGTGGCGGCGCGGGGCCCGGGGCGTGGCCGTGCGGGTGCTGTCTGGGCCGGGCCCGCCGCCACCTGACGCCACTTCCGGCGGGCGGGGAGGAGGGGGCCTGGCTGCCGCGCGCTGCCCGCCGCGCGCTGCCCGCCGCGGGGGTCGCACAGCGCCCGCCGGCGGGCGAGGGAGCCGCCGCCAGGCGGGACGGGCAGGAAGTGAGGCCCGGCGGCGGCCGCTCCCCCCCCCCCTCCGCCGCCTGTCACAGGCGCCCCACGCCTCCTTTCCTCGGAAAATGGCAGAGAGGAGCCACTGGTGGCGGGGGAGCTACGCGGTTGCCGCCATTTTAAGGCGGGAGGGGCGGCTGCGGCAGGGCCCGCTGCCCTGTGGCTCCGCGGCGGCCCGGCCCGCCCTGGGCTCCTCCGGCGGGAAGGCGCAGGGCCGAAGGCCCCGGCCCCGGGCCCGGGCAGCGGGCCTCGGCACCTGTGCAGGCGGTGGGGCCGTGGAGGCCGTGGGTGCGGTGCTGACACACAGCTGTAAAAATCGGCTGCCGTCCCCCTGACAGCTTGTGTCCCTGTTCGTTCTAGGTGTGTACTTGGGGGACAGGTGACGTGGAGGTGGTTTTCTGCCTGTGTACAATGCCCACCCATCTAATGGCCGCTACAGCGTAGCCCTGCAGTCCCAGTGCATCCCCGTCTGCAGCTCTGTACTAACCTGCAAAGCATCTCCACAGCTCTTCATGCTGCTGGTGCTGGTTTTTAGCCAGTAATGTGTGCTTGTAATCTGTGTAAACCACCTAATTCCTTCATGACTTCTCTACGTACTGGTCTGCATCCTCACATGATTGTTACCAACACATGTTTTAACAGCCTTGACACCTCTCTCGTACCTGTTGCTATAAGCACCTGACATTTGCCTCACATAGCCTACAACCACTCCACTACAACTGTCCGTACAGGAACAGATCGAAATTGCTCTTAGGTACCACAGAAGCGTTTTCAAAACAGGAATAGATTTACTGTGATTTTCAGGACCCCTTGTAGCCATCATAGCTCTAACAACTATTTACAAAACATACTGAAAAACCTGTAAGTATATAAAACAAAAACTTTAACTGATGGAGCTTTAAGTCTGTAACAGAACAATCTTGAATTAATGAAGCTCTGTACTTCAACAGCTGAAGCTATGTCTTACTACTTCCTACTGTGGAACCTAACCTTCCTGAGATGCTAAACTAGTAACTCCTCTGCTGGGATCTCCAACTTCAGTGGATGTCTGGGTGCTTCAAGAGCTCACACTCACTCATTTACAACAGTAGCCTTGTCAATCAGCAACACTAAGATGAGATTACAACCATAAGAGATCTGGTTGAATAACAATGCATAGCAATGCATTTAAGCAGTCAATTCACTTGAAGGTAAAAGATATTTTGATAAGCATCTTTCATTCTATTTATCCAGCAAATATAGGTAGTTTTATTTAGTACATTGAAAGGTTGAGGACTTCTGTTTTCATTGAACTTCAGTTGGATACTGAGTAGTTTTACCAGAAAATTGTTGCCAGAGCGTTGTGACTCAATTCCATGGTAAAACTTTAGTAACATTCATCCCATCCATGTTGCTAAAGGAAGTGTTGCTCTTAAGTTTTTTCCTTCTTGATACTGTACTCTTTTCCATTGTGTCAATTGTCACTTGCATGCTGATTTGTTTGGCAAGATGAACAGGGTGACTAAATGCCGTAAAGTTGAAGGATAAGGACACTGGGCTGTTGATTTGCATTCTCAAATCATGGAACTTTATGTGTCTGTCTGTGTGGAAAGAACAAATCCAACCTAATTCAGGCCTTGGCAGAAAGGTGACTTGGGAAGACAAACGCCATCACTCCGAACGTCCCCCCGTTTCCTTCTTCCCCCAGCTTTATATACTGAGCATGATGTCATATGGCATGGGATATCCCTTTGGCCAGTTGGGGTCAGCTGTCCTGGCTGTGACCCCTCCCAGCTTCTTGTGCCCCCCAGCCTCCTCACTGCTGGGGTGGGGTGAGAAGCAGAAGAGGTCTTGACTCTGTGTAAGCCCTGCTCAGCAGTAACTAAAACATCCCTGTGTTATCAACACTGTTAGCAGCACAAATCCAAAACAGAGCCCTTTACCACCTACTGTGAAGAAAAGTAACTCTGTCCCAGCCAAAACCAGAACACAGAGGTACCCTCTTAGATCAGTCAGGGCCTGATGGAAACTGAAGTTCTGTTTCAAATAATTTCAAATACATTTCTGCAAATTTTTATTTCAAAATTTTATCAGTTTGATCTTTATCACAGGACACATCTTAATTTTTTAAGATATGATGTCTTTTTTTTGAACTTGTCAAGAGTTATGCATTTCAAGATAATCAATAAAAACATTCAATCACTTCATAGAACTTCTGCAGCTAATGACAGTATTAAACAACCTGCCAAATTGAAATATGAAAGTGCTATTGATTAAAAGTGGTTGCATGGTTAAAAGCCTTGTATTTTATATTTTGATGCAGAATATGCTGGGTATCTCAAAGTAATTTTATGCCTTCTTATGTGGATAAGAAATAATCAGAATATTACCAAAGTTTTTCACCAGTTAACTAAACCAGGGTTGGACAGAAGTTGCTCATATAATTTAAAAAGTATCTCTTCTTCTTGTCAGAATCAAAGCATTAACACCTCTGAAAAAATATTGGTTTAATATGCAGGAATTTATACTGCAGTTTCTTATGTTGAGAATGATAAAGGAAGAAAGTAGTTCTTATGAACTACTTTTTTCCAGATACTAGGTTTGTGTGTTTCCAGGTTTTGATCTTTAAAAGAATTACATTGCCATCCCTCAGGACTTTTACAAAATACAGAATCTTACAGTGTTTGGATATTTCTTGTAAGGTCATAATCAGCCTGTCTAGTAATCTCATACAACATAGTCCATATTGTGTTAAGTCCATGTCATAGGTTGTTTGCATTTCCAGAATGGTTTTCAGATACAGTCTGTCATTTGTAGCATGTCTGAAACATTCCAAAAGGCATTCCTATCAGCCATGTTGTGCAGGACACAGTGTCTATATATCTTATGAAACCATATAAAGACAATGCAAAATACTAAAATAAAGTGCAAACTGATTCAGACCCTGGGTACATCTAATCCAGTATTCTTATTGGCCCAGTTAGTTTAACTTAATGCCTAGAGAACTTCAAGAACAAGCATATACATACGTTTCACCTGTTAACCTTGCCACCCTATGACTATTTTCAGCTCCAGGATTTTCTGAATCCTGCATGATTTTTCTTTTTTTATAACCTTCAGAGAATCTTTTCCAAGAATTTATCTGGTCTTCCCTTAAGTTCATGTATAAGGTTTTCATTTGCAACACCTTTTGTCAAGAAGACCCAACTGTCTGGCAACTGTTATATGAAGAAACAATCCCTTTTGCTTTCTCTGACATCTAGCCCCATTGGTTTCTGTCTTTTCCATCCTTGTGAGGGCTCATGATGAGTGGGAGAAAGTGAAGGAGATGTGTATAGATGCTGATGTTAAGGGATAGGCAACTTGGTTCAGATCTAGAGGCTACCCTGCCTGGCTGCTTAAAATGGTTCTTTTGGGTACTGTAGTAAATACACAGACCACCACACAATTGTGCTTAAGTAAATGAGTTATTTATTACTTACCTAATTGTTAAATACTAGCACATATAACAATGATTACCTTTATCTTATGATATCATATAGCCATAAGAAGTCATTCTGGAGTATTTTCTACCTATCTCCCTCCTGATGTGGACGTCACCTGTTGCCTGCTGATCTGCATACCTGTAGTCCAGCTATGTGTGATACACATTCTCTGAATGCGTACTAATATGTTACTTTTTTATAGGGTTAGGTGAAGTTGGCTTGGGCCATAAGATTGGTCCCTTGCTGTTTGCATGACCAGTATATGCTTTTTTATGCTGGCTTTTCTTCTACAGTTAGCATCCTAGAGTGTCATAGAATCACAGAATCATAGAATAGTTTGGTTTGGAAGGGACCTTTAGAAGTCATCTAGTCCACCACTCCCTGCAATGAGCAGTGACATCTTCAACACGATCAGGTTGCTCAAAGCCCAGTCCAACCTGACCTTGAATATTTCCAGGGATGGGGCATCTACCACCTCTCTGGGCAACCCATTCCAGTGTTTCAGCACCCTCATCGTAAAAAATGTCTTCCTTATATCCAGTCTAAATCTACCCTCATTTAATTTCAAACCATTACCTTGTCCTATCGCAGGAGGTTCTGCTAAGAAGTCTATCCCCATCTTTCTTATAAGCCCCCTTTAAGTATTGAAAGGCCACAATAAGGTCTCCCCGCAGCCTTCTCTTCTCCAGGCTGAAGAACCCCAACTCTCTCAGCCTTTCTTCACAGGAGAGGTGCTCCATCCCTCAGATCATTTTTGTGGCCTTCCTCTGGACCCAATCCAACAGGTCCATGTCTTTCATGTGCTGAGGAATCCAGAGCTGGACACAGTGCTCCAGGTGGGGTCTCACCAGAGCAGAGCTGAGGGCCACAATCACCTCCCTCCACCTGCTGGCCACATGTCCTTGCCATTGATTCAGGAACACCAGGATTCCTCTTATCAATCTGTACCAATTAGTTGTGGAATTGAGACTCCTTTTTCTCTACTGACTCAGCTATGAGTGCACCCTGCATGTTTGACCTTGGGGGTGGGCACAGATGGCCACGCTGCTTTGCTGGACAGGAAGCTTAGTGTGTCCACCTTGTGGCTGCCTAGGCCCTCTGTTATGTGGACAGTACTGCCACGCTGCTCTGGAAGTCCTGGGTTCTGATGAAGATCGATTTTTATCTATTCTACATATAAATTACTTCATATTCTTGAATTATATTTTACCCTAGCTGCTGGTCCTCTTATCAGTGGTTGATGAGACAATTGCTGGCAGACCATCAGTTTGGTATCTTCCTGGTACTGTGAGCCCTCTGACCACACAGTTCTACAAGAAGTGCACTTTCCTGGATTCCCTGTAGTTTCCCTGTATTTTCCCATATGGCACCCTGCTGACAATTCTGAGACATAGAAGACATGGACAATACCATCATTTGCAGGGGTGAGGAAGGAACAAGATGGCAACAACTGACCGTAAAGGCTGACCGAAAAAGAGCAAATGTAAAACTGGTGACACCTGGCCTTTTATGTGCATGAAAAGCACTCCAGGATGTGACATAAGCTGGACATACTGAAAGCTTCCTGCTGCTACCTCTGTGCTTGCTATACACTGGAGGACTTAATGGGGTGCAGCCCATTCACTGAGTTGAGGCTCTTCTATCCACATTATCAGCTGAAACATATTATGTGTACTCATGGAATGCATCTTCCAGTTTGGTTGCATTGGAAAGGTACCTTGAAAAGGCACGTGAGTTTGCATGCACCAAGATTGCATCATGATGAGAATCAAAGCACAGTAAGTGGGGGTGAGAAGAGATTTGCCTTGACAATGCATTGTTGATATGAACTAAAATGCTGTAGTAGGCATATCTGTAGTTAATTTAGAAGCTTAATGTGTTAACCAGTGTTTAAAGTATCTTATAGTTTGGTTACAGTGAGTTTGTAATTAACTAGTATCGTACACAGAAGTATCAGTAATGCATTTTAAAATGATATTGAGGTGTATTCTTAGAGTAGCTTTACTTATATAATGAGTAAAAATAATCTAGTATAAAAGAAATTAATCATTCTTCAGTATCTGATGTAACAAATGTAAAAAACACTGAGTAGGCATATGATAAGCCACACTGTATTCTAAATAAACAAATACAGATTTGTTTGTTTGCCGTGCAAAATATACCAGCTATACCAGCTGAGAATCTACTTTTCTTTAGGAAAATTACTAAAATCTCCAGCCCTAATCCTGCAAGAAATTCTTTTGATCACTGAATTCAGGGTCTGTAGTCATTTAACCAGAGTTAGGCTAGTCATTTGAACAATTTCTACAAAAATCATTTCACTCCAACTTTCCAATGTCAGGAAATGGTGCCAAATTGATGACCTTTGTAGGTGTGGCAATGCCAGAGGTTTCTGAGTCTAAGCACTGGCTTTTGTACAGACACTGGAGAAGGTGTTCAGCTGCCTAACCGAACATAAGGCTTTAAAATTCCTCCCTTATGCTCAAAGACCACGGCAGAAAAGTCTCTGAGTTGGATGGAATTATACCCTTGATCTGTTCTGATTAAATCAATCCACTGCACAAAGGATAAAGTAATTAATTGTCACTTTCTGCACTCTGGTGCCCTGCAGAGTTAGTGCAAGTCCTTGCCTTTACCAGGCTGTGGCTGGACTTCGTAACTGCTGTGAAGACCAAGCAAGCATTTCCCTTTCCAGAAAAAAAGTTCAGATACCCGAAGTAGTAAATGAATGTTTTCTGAGAATGCAACACACAGTACTCTTTGTGAGAACTGTACTACCTATTCCATGAGTAGGCAATTTTGCTGATGAGTTTTAAAAATCTAATAGAAAGCTTCTCTAATACAACTGTCCACCCTCAAGAACATATGCCTAGTAGATCTTAATTTAAATTCAGCATACAATTATAAACCAAATCATCCACTTGTTTACATAGATTTGGCTTCTTTGATGAAGTCAAATGGGGATGCTTGGTCACTAGGCTGGTCTAGAGTAGACCACTCTAGTGGTACCACTTTTGGTAGGCTTGGCATTTGTAAACAACAGCCTTTGTTTGTGATATAACACTTAGTATACTGAGTCAGCCAAACACATACAATGTTATGAAAAAACAAATTTGCAGTGGGAGTTGTGGTATGCAGTCAAGGGCATTGTGGCCTGCTTTTGGTATAAATATGTACAGATCTTTCCCCCATTGCAGTGAACCTAAAGAAAACATTTATTTGAGCCTCTTATGTGTATTTTCATTTCTTTCCTAATTTGTACAGTCAGATCTGTCAAACTTAAAACCTGTTACGTACTAAAGCTTAAAATCTGTGGCTATTTTGGGATTTATTTTTTCTTTTTGGTAGCGTCTAAAATTACAAGGATGTAAAAAGACTCAAAAGTGCATGGCCCCTTCCATGCACATGGAGTCCTGTTTACTTGACTGAGGCTCTGTGGGGTTCCTCAATTCATTTTTACAGTCCTCTGATACCTCTCCTGGAGGCTGATCTTACACAGTACTCAGAGCTAGCACTGCTGCTTTGTGTCCAGACTACAGGTTTGTAGGCTACCTTGCAAATGCTTGGGTTGCAGCACCCTGCCTAACATGGGGGTGGCTTTGGGCACATTAGTCTTTGTGGGAGCTCTTGCTGGTCCTTGCTGACTCTGAGCTGCACCCCAGCAAGCCAGGCATGGGTTTGTGGGGGTGGGGAGCAGGTGAAGATGTTGACTGTGCCCATTGGTGGTGGCTGCAGAGCTGTGAAATGGAGGCAGACATGTCTGTCCCAGCAACAGTGGTCAAGCAAGGTGGGCTGCAACTGCCTAAAGGGGCTGTCTCAGGAGCTTGACTGGGGGACTTGGACTGCTGGACTGCAACAAACCCGGTGCTTGTTTAAAGCAGGAAGAGCAGAAGTAGTATTTCCGAGAGCTTGATAATCAGGGCAAGTGAGGGTGCTGCAGGCAGCCTGCTCCATAACCTTGGCTTACCACCCTAGAGGAGAAGCAGGCTCCAATACAGTGACAAATGTGGGTGTGAAATCCTTCCCTGCTGAAAGCATCGCACGATCTTCCTCAGCAAGGGACCCCAGCAATGCAGGACCAGCCATGTTGGTACCAGTAGGCTAGGGTAAGCAGGGGCATCCTGCATGTGCAGAGCCCGCTCACAGGGCTGCTGGCCATGGGAATGCCAGGCAGGAGCGTGGGGTGGCAGTGCAGCAGTCAAGCAAGTGCGGGAGAGCCCTGGGCACTGTGTCCCCTGCCACAACAACTCAGAAAGGCAAAGGCCAAAACTCAAGGCAAAAAGTGAACAGTCAAGAAAAGAGGCTCAGACTGCCATTATAAGATAGAGGCAGAAAGATATTTTGGTCTCATCCCTCTTCATGCTAACCCCTTTTTTTTTACCCCAGGTACTATCTGAGTTTGCTCAAAGCACGTGATATATAAACTACAGATCTCTATTCCACATGCTTCTGATATTTTCTAAATACAAATTTCAGATTCTGTTCCTCCTTGCTGAGACCATATTGGCAGCAGTACAGCATGGGCAATTCTTGTTCCTATGACTGCACTGTGCACCATCGGGTCTCATGGAGGTTCTAGCCGCAGAACTGCAGAAGCATTGAGAGTGGCTGGCACCTATGGAGAATGCCCAGTTCCACCCCTGCCCAGAACAGGTCAGCCACAGCAGGTTGCTCAGGGCCATGTCCAGTCGAGTATTTCCAGGGATGAAGACTTCACAGCTTCTCTGAGCAATCTGTTTCAGCCTTCAACCACCCTCACTGTAAAATAGTTTCTTCTTATGTTTAGATGGAATTTTGTGGGTTTTGATTTGTGCCCATCGCTGCTTCTCCTATCACTGGGGACCACTGAAAGCAGTGTGGGTCCATCTTCTTTACTCCATCCATCAGGTATGTATATACAGTGATAAGACCTCTCCAGGCTCAAGACTCCCAGCTCTCTCAGCCTTTCCTCGTATGAGAGATGCTTCAGTCTCTTAATGATCTTTGTGGCCCTTTGTTGGACTCAATCCAGTATGTCCACATCTCTCTTGCACTGGCAAGCCCAGGACTGCACACATTACTCCAGATGTCTCTCATCAGGGCTGAGCAGAGAGGAAGGATGACGTCTCCCCTCTTCCTGACGACACTCTTCCTAATGCAGCCCAGGAGGCTATTGGCCTTTGCTGCACAGGCTGGCTCATGGTCTACTCACCATCCAGGACCTCCAGGCCTTTTTTTTCAAAGTTGCTTTCCAGCTGGTCAGGCCTCAGCCTGTGCCGTGTGGGAGGTTATTTTTCCCCAAGTGCAGGACTTGGAGTTTTCTTTTCTTGAATGTCACAGTGTTCCTGTTGGCCCATTTCTCCAGCCTGTCCAGGTCCCTCTGAATAGCAGCACTCATCTCAGTTTTGTATCATCTGCAAATTTGCTAATGTTGCACTCTTGTCCCACCATCTCTATGCCATTAATGAAATAGTTAAACAGTACTGGACTCGGTCTCAATCCCTGTAGCATACCGGTAGTGACCACGCCACACCAGCTGGACTTTGTGCCAGTGACCACAACCTGCTGGGCCTGGAAGTTCAGCTAGTTTTCAATCTACCTCAATTTTTGTAGTCCATTCTTCATCAGTTTGTCTGAGGATGTTACAGATGTTACAGATGACAGTGTCAAAACTGTTGCCAAAGTTGAGATAAACAGCAACCACTACTTTCCACTCATCCACGAAGCCAGTCATTTCATTATAGAAGGTTATCAGGTTGGTCACACATGATTTACCCTTCATAAAGCCATGCTGACTACTCCTAGTCACCTCCTTTTCCTCAGAATGTCTGGAAATGGTGCCCTGGATTATTTGCTCCCAGCCACTTTCTCTGGGATTGAAGTGAGGATGATCAGTCTGTAGTTTGCTCTATCTTCCTTTGGGCCCTTCTTGAACATAGGGATGACATTTGCTTTTTCAAGAACCTCTGCTTCAGGAACCTTTCCCAGTTGCAGTGACCTTTCAAAGACAGTTGAGAGTGGCCTCACAATGACATGGGCCAGCTCCCTCAGCACTCATCACAGAATCACAGAATTGCAAGGGTTGGAAGGGACCTTGGGAGATCATCTAGTCCAACACCCCTGCTAAAGCAGGTTCACCTAGAGCAGGTTACACAGGACTTCATCCAGGCAGGCTTTGAATATCTCCAGAGAAGGAGACTCCAAAACCCCCCTGGGCAGCCTGTTCCAGTGCTCTGTCACCCTCAAAGTAAAGAAGTTTTTCCTCATACTCCACAGAAACCTCTTATGTTTCAGTTTGTACCCATTTCCCCTTGTCCTGTTGCTGAGCACCACTACGAAGAGTCTGGCTCTGTCCTCGTGACGTCCACCCTTAAGATATTTGTATGTGTTGATGAGGTCCCCTCTCAGTCTTCTCTTCTTCAGGCTGAACAAGCCCAACTCTCTCAGCTTTTCCTTATAGGGGAGATGCTCCAGTCCCTTTATCATCCTAGTTGCTCTCCTCTGAACTCTTTCTAGGAGTTCCTCATTTTTCTTGAACTGGGGAGCCCAGAACTGCACACAGTACTCCAGGGCAGAGTAGAGGGGCAGGATAACCTCCCTTGACCTGCTGGCCACACTCCTCTTAATGCACCCCAGGATACCACTGGCCTTCTTGGCAACAAGGACACACTGCCGGCTCATGGTCAGCTTGTCGTCCACCAGGACTCCCAGGTCCCTCTCGGCAGAGCTGCTTTCCAGTAGGTCATCCCCCAGCCTGTACTGGTGCATGGGGTTCAACCTCCCCAGGTGCAGCACTCAACACTTGCCCTTGTTGAACTTCATCATGTTCCTCTCCACCAAACTCTCCAGCCTGTCCAGGTCCCGCTGAATGGCAGCGCAGCCTTCCGGGATCAGCCACTCCTCCCAGTTTTGTGTCATCAGCAAACTTGCTGAGGGTACACTCGGTCCCCTCGTCCAGGTCATTGACGAATTAAATTGAACAAGACCAGGCCGAGTACTGAGCCCTGGGGAACTCCACTAGCTACCAGCCTCCAATTAGACTGTGCCCCGCCGAGCAGAACCCTCTGAGCCCTGTCTTTCAGCCAGTTCCCAATCCACCTCACTGTCAACTCATCCAACCCACACTCCTTGAGCTTCCACTCTCCTCACCTTCCCAGCCTGTTCTTCCTACAGACACTGCATCTGCCCACTGCAGCATTCCAGTTGTGTGAGCTATCCCAACAATTCTCTCTCATCACCAATTCTTGTTTCAGGCTTTTGAGCATTAAGTAACTGGCAGTCTCATGATGGCTGACACATTTTCTTAATCTTTGTGAAGCATAGAAATCCTATTACACTTCAGTACTTGGACCATATTTCAGAGGATATTAAATGCAATATATGTGATAAGAATGCAGTCTTACTTTCTATCACTTTTAAGAAAAACAAGGGTATAATTTCTGAATTTAAGACATTCTTTCTACAGAATTTCATGTGAAGTTTTAGATGAATGCATTTTAAAATGACCGTGATTAAGTGGATGTATCACATATTAGAAGTTATTTCAAGTAGCTGTAGCATGTTTTATCTTTTATTTTTGGCAAGATGTAGGGGGAACAGTAAGATCTAGATTGTGCAAGTCGCTCACTGCCAACTTCAGTGTCTATTCAAATACAATGCTATCATTCAAAGGAGAACACAGTTTTTGAAGACAGGAGAACAGAAGCATGAGGAAGTGTAAAGGTTTTTCCAGGATCACATGCTGAGCCAACAGTAGATTATGAAATTTGGATCCTCGTGTTCTGCACCTTGCTAAGAATATTAAACTTCACCTGTAACTATGGGATTATTAGACAAATTTATAAGGCAATACTTAAAAGCAGATATTTCATGGCAAAGTGCCCTCTCTGAGCTTCATGATATCAAGGATCAGGCACTGTTACCATCTCTATGCCCATTCGCAGTTGTGTTCAGTGGCTGCAGAGAGACAAGGAACAATTTTAGTGTGCAGTCCAAAAGTTCTCAACTTTTACAGGTATATACAGTCGTAGTCTCACTGTGGACAGAAGAGAAGCAATTTGGCTGAAATTGTAGGTATGTCTTGTCCAGGCAATGTAAAAGGAGTCATAGTTGAAGGAAAGACATTTTCAGTTAGGTCCACACAGGAACATAAATGTTGCACAAGCAAGTATACAATATCTACCAAAAGCTAGGGTCCTGGCTTGCATACTGGGGGCTGCCCATGCAGCTCACAGGAAGATTTAGTTGCCAAAGGAGGGATTCACTGTCCTTCCTGAAGCTGAAACCCGCACAGCTCTCCGCCTGCGCACAGTTCACAGTGCTGTTCACTTAAGCCTTTTATCCTGGCAAAGCAACAACACAGACCAGCAGAGCCGTGAGGCACTTGACTGATTCTCCCTGCTCACCATTACTCACTGGATATTTGAGAGCAAAACCCTGGAAAGGAAGAAAAAGCAGCATGAAGCTAACAGTTTCTGCAAACCAGAATGAAGAGGCCTGTAGGAGGAGGGAGAGAATACGTCCTAAAGCAAAGCCTAAAAGCAGACAAGAAGAAATAAATTGTATCATCATCATCAGGTCTTATGTTTTTTAATGGTGAGGAACTTGGCAGACAGTTTTGTAGCAGGTGTAACTTCAAGGACCGTGGAAGAAGAAAATAAAATATCGAAATTTGTTACATTTAACAAGTTTTTTACCTTTTGTAGCTTGTTGCCCTTTTGCCTCTTTTGCTGGGTGTTACCCTTAGTTGCAGGATGCTGATGTTACAAGTAGCTGTTGATGTAAACAGCAAAGACATTATGGTGATTATAAATGATGGGGTGAGGGAGTGTCCCTCTATCCCTAATCCGATCTTTTGTGTATAAAGATTTTGGCATAAGAGATGAGCTACTGAGGCAGTTCTAAGTTTAAAATTGAAGTTTGATTCTGGCATTTCTGGAGTTCTAAGCATAACTTCACAAATTTAATATTCTTTCAACCTGTTTTTTGTAGGGAATGTCAGAATAATAAGCGTTAGAGATAATTCTGTTGTCATGTATAGTCATAGACAACTAGGCTCTCTTTGACTTTCAGAATACTCACATAGGATTACATGTACTTCTCTGTCTGCAAACCCAAAGAGCCAGGAGGATGCTTCAGAAAAACTTAGTTTACATGTTTATGTACTTTCTCAGTAGTTGAGGGAAATACTTAATAACAGGATTCTAGAACATAACTACTGTAAAAATATACATTAATTTGATTATGTACTTTCTTATAAATATAGGATATCATGTTTTCAATACTAGAATGTTTTCTTTTTACAAGTTCTCACACAATAATGCTTCCTTTATACTTACTTTGCATTTTTTCCCTCCTTACTCTTTTTTTCTTTGGGGGTGGGGGGAGAGGGGAGGGGGTGGTGAATTCCGTGGAGGTCTCAGGATTATTCTTCTTCAGGCAATTTCAGCTGAAAATAAATTTTTCCACATCTTCTTTTTTTTTTTTTATTTTAATGTATGGTGCAAAATCAATGTTATTCTATTGGATTCTTCCCTCAGTATATATTGCATTTTTTCTTGTCTGGGTTCAAATAGATTTAATCAAAATGTAAAAAGTAATTTCTCTAGTGTTGGCCCTTTTGATTAAGTCTCTAGGCTTCATTCTTAGGAAATCTATGAAGTTATTAGTTTACTTTACTTAGCACCATAGTTAATTTCAAAGCATGATCTTTTCACTGTTCACCAAATAAAATTCCAGATTATACTAATAATTAAAGTATAACCCTATCTGAAAAGTGACTACATAATATGGCACCTTTTTTATTAGACAAGGACTCTGTGTGTACAGACAGGACACAGATGTGGCATGAACCCTGGAGATCTCATAAGCAGTATAAGAGATGGGGGAAGAACTAGATGAGAGAAGAGGAAACGCTAGCCTTCATAGGTGCATGTAAGCACTGTAGGAGTTCCTGTTCTTTTGCTGAGAGAAGAGCCCAGTGATTGTTGCCCCAAAAAGAGAAAAGGATTAAAGGGATAACCTGAGGTTTTGCAGTATTTTCTTGCTTTCATGCTTCAGGAGGAAGCAAATGGCTTGGGGACAGCTCTGGGTGCATTTAGCCATTGCAGAAGGTAGCGTGCCAGGCACTGACTTTCTCTGGTGCTCCTTGGCTTTCTGTCCTTACAGGCATGTCTTTATGCCTTCTTAGAAAACTTTTTGACAATGGCAACTGATGTATGAGTGACTACAGTGGTAGGAAGGCAGAGGCTGAGTAGCTTTTAAGAGCTATCAGATTAATTAAAAGCAGAAGAGGGAAGTACCTGTGTGACACTGCAGGGCTGTGCAGCTGCCTTGTGGAGGGTAGCATGCTGATACCATGGCAGACTGCTGTATTAGGGAAGGCACCATTCTCTTAGCCCCCTCCATTGCACCAGTAAGTTTGCCTGGCAGTGCCTGAGAATAAAAAAGTTGCACTGAAATTTTGAATGTGTAATGCTGCAAGTAGCCTGAATGTACTTTTTCTGTAAGGTGTGTTTGTGCGAGTAGATCTCTATGAACAGTGACTGCAACCTGGCACACAAGACCTTTTCTAATCAGTAGTTGTTGGAATAGTAAAGGGAGAACAGGGAAGCCAGCTCAGCACTTTCAGGAAGCCTCCCCAGGTGACTCTAATATTGTCTCAAAGTCTTTCTGGGATCTGAGAGCAGATTTTCAAATATTGGAGAAAATTGGAGTTCTTAGATCGGTCCAAAGCAAACTAAGCATAAAACTGTCAAGCCTTCTGCACCAAGCTTCTGTAGCATGTGAAGATTCAATAACAGAAAACTGCCCTTAAGGACACAGGTGATTTCTGCCAGTCCTAGCTCTGCTGTTTAAAAAACACCAAAAAGCCTTTGTTTTCCCCCTGAAAACTCATAACTTGTCTGTGCAGGTTAAGAAGGAAATGATGCACCTAATTTTCTGATATTTTAAAATACCTATATGTATACCTGTATGTGTGTAACTAGTAAGTATCAGTACTGTACAGGCATTAAGGAACTGGTAGTGCTGAACACCAGCTAGTGCCGAAAATGCAGGGAGGGTGTAAGGAAGCATTTTGAGTTATCATAGTTGCAATTTTGCCAAGGTGTCCATTTCATGCAGAAAGCTACCAGGAACATATATATGGTGTAATCAACACCTATTTTACAGCTGGACAAAAAAAATACTGCCACAGTATCCAGGATCAGCACCAACAAATCACAACAAGTAGGTTGTTAATGGCTCTTTCAGCCTCTAAAAATGGATGTACAGATTCTACTGTGTCCCTTTCCAGGAGAAACCAGGGGAAACTCAGTTCTGACCTTCTCATTTGGCAAGGCCAGCAGCCATGGGGCACTAGCTGCCTGGCGGGTCAGCCTGCCAGCCCTCTCTTTGCCCCTAATAGCAGCATTTATCAGAGCTAGAGTCAAAAAATTATATGCCAGCCTTGTGAGGTGAAAATAACTAGTGGCAGAGTATTTAAGAGACTTCCAGCAAAACTATGTAGGAAGCTAAATTTCAGTAGTCCTCATGCTGCTAGAATATTTTTATGTATTTTTACCTTTGGAAAGCTAATGAGGGAAGAAATATTTAGCAGCATGACAGTGTATCATCATGTTTTTCTTAACAGGTTAACCAGCCACTAAGTGTCTGCTATACAAGAACGTTAATTTAGTAGTAATATTTCCACTTTCACAGAAGTAACAGCATGTCACAAACTGCAGAGAAAAAGTGAAATGAAAGAAACAAATGATAAGAAAATGCATTTTCCAGACCTCTTGCATGCTCCTAGTCCCTGTAATAGCATTCATGGCTGCTGCTTTCAAAAAATAATATTGTCAACCCAGCCAAGTGAAAACAACTAGTCAACACCCCTGAAAAAGACTGGGCTGGAAATCTTTAAGATTTTTAAGGACACTATGCTTGTGCAGCTTCAATTTACCTTTGCAAATATTCTTCCTGAGCCACATGCTCCCTAAAATGAAGTAACTTCTAAAGGCCAAAATCCAGCCTGAAATACATGTGAGATACTTCCTATTGTTGCTGAAGGACAACTCTTTTAATCCCCAGCCTTTTCAAGACAAAGGAGCTGGCTTTCCATCCTCCTAAACACTATTAGTGTCTTGCAACATTTTACTTGGTTTTGCCTCTAAGAACTTTGCAGTCTTTTCTTTTTTGTGCTCCTATATCTCATTCACTCACCTCCTCTTCTCACTTTAGGCTCCCAGTGTACATTTTCCACATACCTTTTTCACCTAACGCTTCCTATCTCTTAGCAGCATTTCACAGTGCCCTGTTCATATCCACTGTCCTCCCTCATGCACAGAATGACAGCCAGTGCTGGAAACGTGGTGGGATGCCTCCCATGACTGGAGTGCTGTGATGGATGGCTACAAACTCTTCAGAAGGGACAGGCAAGGAAGGAGAGGCAGCGGGGTGGCTCTGTATGTTAGGGAGTGTTTAGATTGTACAGAGCTTGACACTTGTGCTTATGGGTGAGGATGAGGGGGAAGGCCAACAAGAAAGACATCCTGTTGGGAGTCTGTTACAGACCACCCGACCAGGATGAGGACGTTGACGAAGAATTCTACAAGCGGCTGGCAGGAGTCTCTCAGTCACGAGCTCTTGTTCTTGTGGGGGACTTCAATTTCCCAGACATCTGCTGGAAATACAATACAGCAGAAAGGAAACAGTCCAGAAGGTTTCTGCAGTGTGTGGAAGATAACTTCCTGACACAGCTGGTAAGTGAGCCTACCAGGGGAAGTGCCCTGCTTGACCTCCTGTTCACTAACAGAGAAGGACTGGTGGGAGAGGTGGTGGTCGGAAGTCATCTAGGCCTTAGTGATTATGAAATGGTAGAGTTTTCGATCTTTGGTGAGGTAAGGAAGGGGGTCAGCAACACTGCCACCATGGATTTCTGGAGGGCAGACTTTGACCTGCTCAGAACGCTGGTTGGGAGAGTCCCTTGGGAGATAGTCCTGAAGGGAAAAGGGGTCCAGGAAGGTTGGGTATTTTTCAAGGAAGAAGTCTTAAAGGCACAGGACCAGGCTGTCCCCATGTGCCGTAAGACAAACTGGTGGGGAAGATGACCGGCCTGGCTGGACAGAGGACTACTAGTGTGACTAAGGGAAAAAAGGAGAGCTTACCAGCTCTGGAAGAAGGGGCAGGCAACCCGAGAAGAGTACAGGGATCTTGTCAGGTCATGCAGACAGGCAATTAGAAAGGCAAAAGCCCAGCTGGAATTTAACCTGGCCACTGTTGTAAGGGATAATAATAAAGGTTTTAATAAATATGTTAACAGCAAAAAGAGAGCCAGGGAGAACCTCCATCCTCTAGTGGATGCAAGGGGGAACATTGCCACTAAAGACGATGAAAAGCCTGAGATACTCAAGGCCTTCTTTGCCTCGGCCCGACGAGTTATCCCCAGGGTACCCAGCCTCCCGAGCTGGAAGATGGGGACAGTGAGTGGAATAAACCCCCCATAATCCAAGAGGAAGCAGTCATAGAATCATAGAATAGAATCACCTCGGTTGGAAAAGACCTTTAAGATCATCGAGTCCAACCGTTAACCTAGCACTGCCATCCCACCACTAAACCATGTCCCTAAGCACCTCATCTATCCGTCTTTTAAATACCTCCAGGGATGAGGACTCCACCACCTCCCTGGGCAGCCCATTCCAGAGCCTGACAACCCTCTCGGTGAAGAAGTTTTTCCTAATGTCTAGCCTAAACCTGCCCTGGCACAGCTTCAAGCCATTCCCCCTCGTCCTATCGGCTGTTACCAGGGAGAAGAGGCCGACCCCCACCTCACTACAGCCTCCTGTCAGGTAGTTGTAGAGGGCGATCAGGTCTCCCCGCAGCCTCCTCTTCTCCAGACTAAATAATCCCAGTTCCCTCAGCCGCTCCTCGTATGACTTGTGCTCCAGACCCCTCACCAGCTTGGTTGCTCTCCTCTGGACCTGTTCCAGCAATGCAACATCTTTCTTGCAGTGAGGGGCCCAAAACTGAACACAGGATTCGAGGTGCGGCCTCACCAGCACCGAGTACAGGGGCACAATCACTTCCCTCCTCCTGCTGGCCATACTATTCCTGATACAGGCCAGGATGCCATTGGTCTTCTTGGCCACCTGGGCACACTGCTGGCTCATATTCAGCCGGCTGTCAATCAGTACCCCCAGGTCTTTTTCCACCAGGCAGCTTTCCAGCCACTCTTCCCCAAGCCTGTAGCGCTGCATTGGGTTGTTGTGACCAAAGTGGAGGACCCGGCACTTGGCCTTATTGAACCTCATACAGTTGGCTCGGCCATCCAGCCAGTGTTTAACCCAGCGAAGAGTACATCCATCTAGGCCATGAACTGCCAGCTTCTCCAGGAGAATGCTATGGGAGACTGTGTCGAAGGCTTTGCTGAAGTCCAGGTAGACAACATCCACAGCCTTTCCCTCAACTACCAGGTGGGTCACCTGGTCATAGAAGGAAATCAGGTTGGTTAGGCAAGACCTGCCTTTCGTGAACCCATGCTGACTGGGCGTGATCCCCTGATTGTCCCCCATGTGCCTGGTGAGCACACTCAAAATGAACCTCTCCATAATCTTCCCCAGTACTGAGGTCAGGCTGACAGGTCTGTAGTTCCCCGGACCCTCCTTCCGGCCCTTCTTGAAGATAAGCGTCACATTTGCAACCTCCAGTCATCTGGGACCTCCCCTGTTCTCCAGGACTGCTGATAAATGATAGAGAGTGGCTTGGCAAGCTCCTCTGCCAGCTCCTTCAGCACTCTTGGGTGGATCCCATCCGGCCCCATAGACTTGTGGATGTCTTGCCTAACCAACCTGATTTCCTTCTACGACCAGGTGACCCACCTGGTAGATGAGGGAAAGGCTGTGGATGTTGTCTACCTGGACTTCAGCAAAGCCTTCGACACAGTCTCCCAGAGCATTCTCCTGGAGAAGCTGGCAGTTCATGGCCTAGGTGGGTGTACTCTTCGCTGGGTTAAACACTGGCTAGATGGCTGGGGCCAGAGAGTCGTGGTGAATGGAGCTAAATCCAGTTGGCGGCCGGTCACAAGCGGTGTCCCCCAAGGCTCAGTTCTAGGGCCGGTCTTGTTTAATATCTTTATCAATGACCTGGATGAGGGGATTGAGTGTGCCCTCAGTAAATTTGCAGATGACACCAAACTGGGTGGTAGTGTTGATCTGCTGGAGGAGAGGAGGGCTTTGCAGAGGGACCTGGATAGGCTGGATCGATGGGCCAAGGCCAATTGTATGAGGTTCAGTAAGGCCAAATGCCGGGTCCTCCACTTTGGTCACAACAACCCAATGCAGCGCTACAGGCTTGGGGAAGAGTGGCTGGAAAGCTGCCTGACGGAAAAAGACGTGGGGGTACTGGTTGACAGCTGGCTGAATATGAGCCAGCAGTGTGCCCAGGTGGCCAAGAAGACCAATGGCATCCTGGCCTGTATCAGGAATAGTATGGCCAGCAGGAGGAGGGAAGTGATTGTGCCCCTGTACTCGGTGCTGGTGAGGCCGCACCTCGAATCCTGTGTTCAGTTTTGGGCCCCTCACTGCAAGAAAGATGTTGCATTGCTGGAACAGGTCCAGAGGAGAGCAACCAAGCTGGTGAGGGGTCTGGAGCACAAGTCATACGAGGAGCGGCTGAGGGAACTGGGATTATTTAGTCTGGAGAAGAGGAGGCTGCGGGGAGACCTGATCGCCCTCTACAACCACCTGACAGGAGGCTGTAGTGAGGTGGGGGTCGGCCTCTTCTCCCTGGTAACAGCCGATAGGACGAGGGGGAATGGCTTGAAGCTGTGCCAGGGCAGGTTTAGGCTAGACATTAGGAAAAACTTCTTCACCGAGAGGGTTGTCAGGCTCTGGAATGGGCTGCCCAGGGAGGTGGTGGAGTCCTCATCCCTGGAGGTATTTAAAAGACGGATAGATGAGGTGCTTAGGGACATGGTTTAGTGGTGGGATGGCAGTGCTAGGTTAACGGTTGGACTCGATGATCTTAAAGGTCTTTTCCAACCGAGGTGATTCTATGATTCTAATTATGGTCCTCATTTCATTAAAAAAACCCAAACCTGTCGCGAGCATCTTAGGATTAAGTTCTAAGAATGCTTGTTTACTACAAATTCAGCTCTGCACTAATTTAGCACACATAAGTATCCATGTGAAAATTCTCTGGCTCAGGGGAAGCAATGCTTTCCTTTTAAGCTAGTGGAGCAATATCAGGACGTCAAAGCTCAGAGGCTCCTGATGTAATGCAGCAACTGGACTTGGGATAGTTTTTAGTTCAATTCATATATGTAACCTGCCTGCTTTTTTGTAGTCTGAATTTTCAGCTGAACTGTACTAGCTTACATGACTTAATCGGAAAACAAGCACCAGTTTTAAAGAAATGTGTAGAAAAAGTGTCCATCCAGTTACTTGAGCCCTGCAGAGAGTAATGGAAATGTGTGGACATTTGAGGGGAAAAAAAGGAGACTGCTGAGCATTACCTGTTACATTCCAAAATGCACACACCAGGGTTTGCCATGAGTGTTAAAATAAATAAATGAGCGAATGGAGGTAAAGAGCTACGATGCCCTGGAAAAGGCTGAGGCCTGTCCAAGTGTAAACCTTGTGCTGCATCATCATCATCACCATCATCGAACTTTAAATTCAAGCCAAAGTGGAACTATGAAGCATTAACCATTTCTCTTCAGAGAGGATTATGTAAATTGACTGAGGGATGAGACAAATGAGAGCATTTATTTAGGCCTAAGGACAGCACTGAAATAGTTAAAATAGTTCAGAAGAGAAAGGCATTACAAAGAGCTCTACATACTAAAAGACTACATAAATTTATGTTGGAGGAAGCCCTGCTAGGGCTCACTAAGGTTTAAATGGTTACCTTAGCACTTGATTTATGTCATCCATTACCAGCTGCAACATGTGAAGGGAATGGCTCATCAGCTGAGCCTGACTTGAGGCTCAACAGGCTGCTTTGGAGCCCCCTCTTCATTCCTAACTAGTTTAAGTGCTGTTAGCTCCCAAGAAAGGTATATTTGGAGTCACTAGAACAAAACGTACTACTATGATTATTACCGTTACTGCAGTAATACTCAACAACAGTTCTTTCATAGTGCTTAAAAGCATCCCTTTTGCACAGAGTTCTGAAAAAGCCAAATCATGACCAAAAGATGAGAGGAGAGGCAGACAAAGCAAAATCAGGTAACAGTGGGAATACTGTCATTTTATTACCCTTCTGATACACAAATTTAATTAGATATTTGTTTCCCTTAAATATTAAATTAAGTGTGTTTATTTTTCTTCTGTGCCAATAGAGGAGACAGTGATATGAAATGACTGAAGGAGTGAAGAAGGGTGGAGAGGGGTAGAAGAGATCTTCGTTCAACCAGCAAAACTCGGCATGTCAGAGTTAAATAAATTATGAGGTTTCTCATGCACCTTTCCATTTTTTATAGCGAGGGACTCTGGCAGAGGCCTGGGAGAACAAGGGGGAGGGGGCAGATGAAGCTATAATTTACAGCTTTCATGGTCTGTCAGTGCTGGCCCTGGGTGTGCAGAAGGAGCTGAGAAGCTTCCAAGGGGCAGCTGAAACCCCTGTTTTGAGCGGCTCCTGCTGTTTCCTATGGGGGCTGTGAAACAGGAGGCCTCAAGCCCTGGCGCTCTGGGCTAGTCCCTGCAGCCCGAGTCTGATCTTTTCCAATTACTTCTGTGTTGCAGTTAATATTGAATTTATTGTGCTAGGAAAATTTTTGGCCACAGATGTGAAATTAATAATGAAATAATTAGCAGAGACATGATTTCATTTCCTTTGCAGTATTAAAATGAATGTTAGTTCAGTATTTGAGAGTAAAGGCCATGATTTGGTATTAAAATGGAGAGTGGCAAACTAATGGAATTAAGCACTATCTGTCACCAGGGAGCCTGACCTCTGCAGTCTTACACAGAGACCCATGAGCTAGCTGGCGTCACACCTGGTGAGCTCACATGGCAGAAGAGCTTCATGACAAAACTGTCATTAATCCTGCAAAAACTCAGACATGCATATTTTAAAGAACAAGCATAGTTGAACTAAACCCAGTGGAATGACTGTCATGTTCAAGGTAAAAAATACAATAAAATAAAACCACAGCTGCAGAATGAAGCCTGCAAATCTTTTCAGTTGTATGACCGAGTCCTTTTTTTTAAAGAAAATAAGACAAATGTTTAGTTAGGACTGATCCAAAAACTCATTGATTCTCCTTCCACACTTACAGAATCACAGAATGGTTTGGGTTGGAAGGGACCTTAAAGATTATTCTAGTTCCAACCACCCTGCTATGGGTAGGGACACCTTCCACTAGATGAAGTTGCTCAAAGCCTCATCCAGCCTGGCCTTGAACACTTCCAGGGAGGAGGCTTCCACAACTTCTCTGGTCAACCTGTCCTAGTGTCTCACCACCCTCACAGTAAAGATTTTTTTCCTAATACCTAATCTAAATCTACCCTCTTTCAGTTGAAAACTGTTACCCCTTGTCTTACCACCACACTCCCTGATGAAAGAGTCCCTCCCCATCTTTCCTGTAGGCCCCCTTTAACTACTGGAAGGCTGCAATAAGGTCTCTCTGGAACCTTCTCGTCTCCAGGCTGAACAATCCTGACTCTCTCAGCCTACCCTCACAGGGGAGGTGCTCCAGCCCCCTGATCATCTTCATGGCCCTCCTCTGGACCTATTTGAGCAGACCCAATTCTTTCTTATCCAGGAGTCCCCAGAGCTGGACACAGTGCTCCAGGTGATGTCTCACCAGAGCGGGGCAGAGGGGCAGAATCACCTCACTCCACCTGCTGGCCATGCTGCTTTTGATGCAGTCCAGGATGCGATTGGCTTTCTGGTCTGCGAGTGCACGTTGCCAGCTCATGTCCAGCTTTTCATCCACCAGTACCCCCAAGTCCTTCTACACCGGGGTACTCTCAATCCTTTCATCCCCCAGGATGTATTGATACCAGGGGTTGCCCCAACCCAGGTGCAGGACCTTGCACTTGGCTGTGTTGAACTAGAGGAGGTTCTTACAGGCCCACCTCTCAGGCCTGTAAAGGTGCCTCGGATGGCATCCCTTCCCTCTAGAGTATCAACCACAGCAATCAGCTTGGTGTTGTCTGCAAACTTGAAGAGGGTGTACTCAATCCCACCCCGAAAAAAACCCTTGTCACTGGTGTCCACCTGGACATCAAGCCATTGACCACAACTCTCTGAGTGCAACCATGGAGTCAATTCCTTATCCACCAAGTGGTCCACCCATCAAATCCATGTCTCTCCATTTTAGAGACAAGGATGTTTTGTGGGACAGTATCAAATGCTTTGCACAAGTCCAGGTAGATTACGTCAGTTGCTCTTCCCTTATCCATCAGTGCTGTAACCCCAGCCACCAAATTTGTCAGGCACAATATGCCTTTAGTGAAGCCATGTTGGCTGTTAGCAATCATGTCCCTGTCCTCCATGTGCCTTAGCATAGTTTTCAGGAGGATCTGCTCCATGATCTTGCCAGGCACAGAGGTAAGACTGGCTGGCCTGTAGTTCCCTGTGTGCTTCTTTTTTTCCTTTTTAAAATTGGCGTTATGTTTCCCCTTTTCCAGTCACTAGGAACTTCACCATTTTAAGTGAAGGCGTATCTCCTTTTACCTTTACTACCTTTCCTGTTTGGCCTGATAGACCTTCACCTTCTCTTGGGATTCCTGGTCTGTTTGTAACACAGCAAGATCCATGCCTCCTATGTAAAAAAGCTAAATTAAACTGTATTTTAGTCTCAGTCATTAAGTACAACTAGTACAACACACTTCATTGCTGGACTTATGTAATTGATTCTAGAATTATCCTTGAACTATTTATAATAATCTTCAATTCTACTCTAAATGTGTAGTAACATATTTATCAAAAGTGTTCACAGCACACCATTAGAGCTGTTATTCCTACTGCATGCAGCCATCCCCAAACAAGACTAAATATGGGAAAGAGTTACCTGTTACAGTAACCCACACTAGACACAGGCATGTCTGAAAAAAAATAGTGAGTCTTATGAAGTGCAGAAATCCTCAGCAGATATCTAAGCAATTGATATTTAAAACCCAACAAATTTAATATGGATTAGGTTTGCTTGTAAGACATGGTAATACTTCTGAGCTTTGTTACAAAGGACCTAAAGGTAAAGTCACAGTCTCTTGTATATTCAGTATACTGAGACAGCTATGATTCCTCCAAAGTTTTCCAGTATGATGGTATACTGATTTTGATCATACATTCCTGTTGTACCTAAAACTCTCACAAAAGGAAGGCACATCAGTCATGGTATTAAGGAGTATCACCGTTGTTTCAGATATTTATCATTACAAAAATAAAGCATTTCATTTACACATTTAAAATTTTCTTTTGGCAAGGCAGCTGTTCTACAAAGGACACTTGGCTATTGAACAATAATGCAGAGCTCCACACATTTCCCCATCTGCTTTTCCAATTGTGAAAATAAAAATAACAAAATAACAAATCTGAATGGGAATGAAAATGTTATTTTATACAACATTGTTCCTTGCAACAAATGTTTGTGGAATTGTTAAGTTATAATTTGTGTATCTGAAATCTTCCTCAGTGCTGATCCCATCCTGCAGACTTCATTCTCTTGAGATTGGTCTTGAATAATAGAGGTGCTATTTGACAGAAGCTTAAATAAGGCCTGTGCCTTTGTGTTGTCAGTGTAACAAAGGTGATTGGGCCATGCCCCCCAAAGATCCTGATGTCAGCTGGTGAGCTGTGGTGCCAGGCCCAGCTTCTTCCTGGCAGAAGAAGAACCAGAGAGACACAGAAGAATATCCTCTGTGTTTTTCTCCTAAATTGCTGCCAATGTTTGGATTAATAGCTACAAGGACATTACTGCAGGACACTCAGTTCACAGGGATACACTTAACCAATAGCCAAGCAACATCTGGAACAGAAAAAAAGTATTACTTACAGGCTATCCATGTAAATTAAATAACCGACTAAACAAATAGGTGGCAAGCCAGTAGCCTCGAACAGTAGCCTTGACCAGTAGTAACCTTGGCCTCTTGATAGTTTCCTAGTAACTACTAGTTGGATTGAGGTTAAATGTGGAACAGAAGTTCTCAAAAGTGTGCAACTTTTGGTGTATCCACCAAGACAAAAATAAAGTTTTATCTCCTGAGCTGGAAGGAACCATCAGCCATAAAACTACTGATCTTCTTGATGTTCAGTGAAATCCGTGCTGGCTAGATACTCTTTTGCTGAAAGAAGCAGATGCCCTGGCTCTGAGGCATTCATAAGAGAAGCCAAAACCTGGTATGATTAAGAGAGACAGCAAAAACAGTCTAAAACCAGTGTTCAGTAGCTGTGACAACATAGATGGAACTGTAGCTCACGAGCATCAATTTTCCTTTCACTGAGGCTAGCTATAGGAAAAAATAACAAAGCTGAGTAGTTTTCATTGTTGTCCTCACCTTCTGATCTTAACAAGGCCAAGGTTTGGTGATGGGGGTGTGTATTACCTGAAGGTCTTGCAGTCACCCACTGCATCGCTGGACCTATGTGCTCCCACCATCTGTTGTGCTTTCCAGTTTTGCCCTTCAGTGACTGGTGCAGGCACCTCCTATTGCCTGGCCTCCGTGGCATGCTGCACGTTAATGTTCATTGCAGCAAAACCAACGGAGGGTGGCTTACTGTGTTTCCCAAGCCCAAACGATGGAATGGCTGAATGGCACTCTGAAGATAGATGTATCAACCCTGCACCTCCACAGCCTATTGAACACTGCAGTGCCTTACTGCCCAGAGCTGCTTCCAAGCACTGCCTCTTGTTCACAAGGATGTGATTGCCAGGTCTTCATAAAAAGTGTCTTTCTTGGTTATTTTAGAAATGATAAAATGGGAAAGGTGTCAGAAGACTTGAACCCAAAGGAACTGCACATATAACCAGCATAGTGAAATCACGTATCATTCTGTACATATTTTTGCTCACCATAGCCACAAATTAAACACTTCTTTGCATTTTGCCCTTCCCATGGAACAATAAAAAATCTTCAGAGATTTGACTAGTTAACTTTGTCCAGCATATCAGATGGACATATATGTAGTAATCAGCATCTCTGGGTTTTCCAGGCATATTGGAGAAAAGATTAGAAATTAGGATGCTGCAGAAGGCCATATGGAGATGTATAAAATCAGAAGATGACGTATGTTCTATGTGCCTCATAAACACTCAGAGGAACTGATTTTACTGTGATATCCATGACTCCCAGGGCAGGATCAGCTCCTTATTCGTAGCCAAAATTACTCATTTTAATATTAAAGTTCTGGTGTGTGGCCTGCCTGTGAAAAATGCTGAATGGTAGTCACTCAGGCAGAATCAAACTTGAAGATGGAAGTCAGAGAAGCTTCCTTGGGATACTTATTCAAGGCATCAGAAATAAACCAGACATGAAATTCTTCATATGAAATAAACTGCTGTTCAGACATGTGTCATAAATTCTTGCCATGATTATTCTTCACCTTCTAAGAGCGACTCTCAGAATTTTTCACACCACATGCATTCTTTCAGTTAATCAGATTCACTAATATCCCCTTTAAAATAAAGACAATAGATCGATCACAGCCCTCTTGTATATGCTGTGCAACTTCAAGTTGAGAGACAAAGCTTAAGTACTCTTTAGTAATAAATAGATGATCTGCATATTTATTTCACCAGAACAATAATGAAAGAAAAAACTGTCAGCCTGATTGTCATCTGCAAAGATGTACTTCATGTATCTCAGCACTGAAGATGATGAAAATAGAGATATTTACATTAGCACCACCTTCAGTCCAAGCATGAATAATAGGGTGCTTTACAGTTGCGCTAAAGATGCTTTGGAGCTAAGCATATCGCTTTAAAATACCATTCCTCATGACTGGGGGGCGGGGGGAGAAGAAGAAGAAGAAACAAACAGCTTGTGCTGACAAACACCGTCAGTTCTGTGTTCTGTCTTCTCCTGCCTTGTGCACTTGGGTAACACGATGTATAAGCCGCATTCTTGCATGTTCATGTCTTGTTCGAGGACCATCTGCCAGGGAGCGGGAAGAGCTGACTGAGTGCCTGCAAATGCAGCTTCCCTCTGATGAGAAACTTCTCTGTCGGCTGCGGGAAAGGCAGCTCCACCTACTGACATTTCTGTCTGTCTGCTCTTTAAAGGGTGGAGGAATTACTCAGAAGTGGCATCTAGTTTCATTTCCCAGTGGAAATGCTGTTCCCAGAAACACTGAGAAGGTGTTCCTAAGCTTTAAAGCTAGAGGTCCACATTAGGGTGTGTTCTTTGACTTAGGATATCTCAGTCACTTTGTAGATTCACGATTTCTTAAAACCTGACTTTCTGATAGAAGGATATCTACCAAAAGCAGTACCTTAGTACGTTTAAAATGAGCTATTGATTTAATCTTAACCATGCTCTGTCCTGAAATAGCATACATCTATCTGTTCATTTTTGATCAAGTCATATTTTTCTGTGTTGCAGGTGCTCAAATATATTTGTAATCTAGAGCATGTTGTGTCTTCCAAAGGATTTTCCTACAAACCACAGAATTTGTCATGTTTGTTTCCAATGCAACATTACTGTGCTTGGTCCATCAGCGCTTTTTTTTTGAGATGATACCTAATGCATGCTCAAGCCCATTGAGGTGAATAACACTCTGCTTGGGTGGAATCAGGATTTGGATGTGGATGACTGACAACTTCTGAGCAGATATTGGTCCACGACCTTGCGAGGACTGCTTCAGACTGCTGTAGTCACAGGAACTGAAAGCACACCTTTCAAGGGGCTAGATGTGGAAAGGATGAGAAAACCTGTTGTGCCGTGAAGAGCCCAGACTGACTGCTGTAATAAGTTGGGGTGGCAATGAGAGTTAACTGAGCTTGATCTGAATGCTAATGTATCCGTAAGTAGCGTTGACCTGATTTCTGCTGATTGAGTGGATAGGAAATGCACTTATGCAAACTTTATTCTGCTTTTTCTGGGGGAGGGTAGGGAAGAGGGATACTGGTATTGTTATCAAATACACACATACCTCATTCTTTAAAAAAAGAAATTAATTTAAAAAATTCTATATGACATACTTATCATGCTCCCAGGTTTCACAGAACTTTGAATAGTTTGGCTTAAATGATTCACTTTGAAAAAGTTAACCTCTAAGTCAAAACAAGCTTGCCTTGCTGATTTTTGTTCCCTGTGCACTCCCTTTCACCAATTCAGTCTTTTTTTCAGTCTGATTCACACTTACAAAGGTGATAATTAGTTTGTCCAGCATTAGTGATAAACTCTACACTGGTCAGTCCCATAAAATATCCAGCAGATGGCTATTCAGCTAAAAGAGGCAATTGATAGTGACATATTGATCACAGCTTGCTTGCTACGATGAACTGCAAAGGCAGAAACAAGAGAGTATCCTAGTGCCAAATATGGTGGTATAAGTATTAGCTGGAAAAACAATAGTACCTGACAGAGCATAAAAGGTAATCTGGAGCTGTGAGTGTGTTTTCCACTATGATAATGCCCAGTTCCATACAGAAATAAAGTTCTTGGACTGAATCTATATATAAAGATCAAAACTGAAAACTGTCCTATAGATTGAGGGCAGGTCCCTGAGAGCTTCACTAGTAGCGAGAGATCTTACTACAGGAGCACCTTCAGCCAGTATCTGAGAAGTGACAGAGCAGCACATCTCTAGCTGGGGATATCTGGAGTTTGCAGTTACTGAAAGTGGCAGCAATTTCAGAGGGAGAAAGAAAATGGTGTTGTCAGTCAGAGGTGTGGAGAGGCTGGGAAAAAAGAAGGGATAAAGAGAAATAAAATAATGGAAGGCTAGATTTAGGGAACTAATCTAGCCTTTGTGGATTTAGAGGAGCTGTGAGTGAGTCCAGGGATACAGGTTAAAGGTATTAACTCACTAAGCAGAAATAAAACTGTTTAAGAGAGCAGGTTACAGAAGACAATCAGTAATCCAGTGGGGACTGTATGCTGAGTACAAGCCCACTGAGGGGAGGAAGGGGGTCTTCCTTCATTTTCAGTGAAAACGCTGCTGGTGACCCAAACCAGTGAGCAGAAGGAATGCCACCTGGCAGAGCTGGCGCAAGACTGGCACCTCCACCAGCACAACTCAATCTTCTCACCCCAAGGATGGGATGACAAGGCCCTGGCTGCTGCCACTGCGGGAGAGGGAGAGGAGGAGAAGGGCGGCAGTGGAAGGGCGAGGCAGATGCTGGGTGAGCAGGCAGGATCTCTGGGGCTGTTTCTGGCTGTCTTACCCTCCTGGTGACAGGGCCATAGGGACCCAGCCCTGCCAGGGCAGCACTGCAGGATGACCAGCTATGCACAGCTCTTACATGAGCCAGGCCACTGCCACTGCCTGCTTTGGCTACATTTAGTGTTTCAGTGGCAGCTGAGGAAATGCTAATTTTAACGCTGAAGAGGTAAATGCGCCAAAACTTTTACCAGAGAGGTATCACAACTGTTGTCAGGTTAGCGTACAAATGGTGAAGCTATGCTGCTGTCGAAAGCAAAGTTTGGAAGGGACCTCTTCTTTTTGTACTTCAGAAACACAGGACTCCCATTCACCAAGGCTGATGTTTGCTTGCTGAGTAGCTTTATGTTCATCATCATGCTCGAATATGACTCAACGGGTGCTCAGCACAAGAGGAACTCACGGTCCAAGGTCAAAAGTGCTATGACAATATAAAATCAACACTTAGTACTTCTCTGTTACAATTTGTTATGCAGATGTGGTTCCATCTCTTTCCTAGGAAACGGATTACACACTCCTAAAGGCAAAACAGGTGATTGAACACAACCATGTTGAAACCTCTCTGTAACAAAGTTGTGCTACTGTGAAATAAATGCATTTGACTGAATAATTGAGTTAAAACCTTCATTTTCAGATGGATAAGGCAGCATTGCCTTTCTTCCATTTTTTTAAGCAGTTTCACAGAAGCAAAGCTGATGTTCAGAATAATTTCAGAATGGATCTAAGTCAAGAAACAAGGGATTAAATGCAGGTGCTAGAAAGGAAGACAGTCAGATTATGCAAAATAATATAAAAACACGGAGCTAGAGGTAAAAAAATAATTTGACTCCTCCCCAGAGGAGTCATCTGTGTAAAGTCTGCTTATACCACTGCTGTATATTTTTCAATATTTTTCACCAAGGCTTACCAGATTGTGTCACTAGTTTTTCATTAAAACAGGAAACTCTCCTGCAGATCTCTAAAGATTTCCTATTATGTGAATAAAGGATATTAATATTATCAAATGCTTCCTGAGACACACTAATGTTAGACAAATCAGATGTAATGGATGCCCTCATATTTCTTGCTAATTCAGTTTCTGCCTCTCATATCTCTTCCATTTCTTTATCACCTTCCTCTCTCATGCAATGTTACTATTTCCTCTTCTGTCTTAGTAAGAGAGTTAAGAACTTGAATTTTGCTGTTGGCTTAGGTTCTGTTATTAAGTCACACTGTGAGATAGCTTAAGTTACTGTAGGTCCACTGAGCCACAGAAGATACTGCTCCAGAAGAAAATGTGGACCCATTTCTAAGGACTGTAGTGAAAATAAGGACAGTAATCTATTGTCCACAGAAGTTTGATTTAACAACTTCAGAAAGGCTCAGGGAAGTACAATGTTAGCTGTTGAACAGTTCCTGAAGTTTCTGGTAATTTGGTGCAGAGGAATAATGAAGAGTAAAACTCTTAAGTAAATTTACCTTCTATGGGTTATTGTATGACATGTCAAGAAAATGAGGGTGTAAAAACTATTTCTGCATAAGTTTGTAAAAATCCATTTTTCTTCTGTTCTCCCCTCCTCTCACTACCCAAAAAGACATCACATTTTATGGTTTTATTCTATACTCCTACTTTGCCAGGCCTCAGTTTCTTGAGAGTCTTTAAACTACCAACAACAGGAAAATTGTTTAATCTGAAATCATATTTGAAATAGGTCACCCTCTAAAGTGTGTACTCTATCACTGTTTAAATTCTCATTTGATTTTCTGTTTTGTTTGTCTGATTTATTTTTTTTCCATTTTTGCACATGAGATTGTTGGTTGTTGCCATGGTAATTCCAATTGATTTATTTTTACTGGTTTTGCAGCCCTTCAGAAGAGAAGCCCTTCTTTATACCCATTTTAATCACTGTAGAACAAATTATGTTACTGACTGCTATTCAAGTCTATAATGTGGCACCATCTTCAATATAGTCTTTTGTCCTGATCCCCAAATTCTTGTGGCAGCTAGCTCTTGCGTGTACTTCCTGAATAGTATTGAGGTAAGGCCTTCCTTATCTATCCACCGAGGTAAGAAATATCCTTCAGGGCTCAGCGCCATCCTCATTTACAACTGTAATTATGTCAACACTCTTTTCTCTCTGACCAAAGCAAATGTTGTTTCCACTAATATCTCTTCAGCATGCTAATGAAAACACGCTTTTACTAACTTGCGGTTTTAATCATCTACCTGCGCGCTGCCACACTCTGGAAAATTCTCTCTTTCACCAACCATAAAATATTGATTTTCATTTTTATGGTTCCTTGCAGTCTTACCCCCTCATGTTTTACTTCTTTGCCCTCAGGAATTCAGCTCCTTCTGCTAATCTGCTAAAGTAGTAGCCTTTGTTGTCTGTTATTTATACATACAAGTAAACTTTTTCACTGATTTCCTTATGCGGGAAAGAACTCTCAGTAAACATCCAAGACTGATCGCCACTGCAAATGTAATGATAAAACTAAGGACATTTTCAAAACCCAGAAATACTCTCTTGTTTCTGCCTTTGCAGCTCATCTAGGCCAGAAGAGCCTAGAAGTTTCTTGAAAAGAGGTGATAATTGCAGTAGTGTAGTAGCACCAGAAGGTGTGCAGCTGGCTTTGACAATAGGCAGCAGTTTTTTCTTTATTCATTGTCTCAGAAAGATGAAACAAAACCAGGGGAGTCTCAAGACAGCTCCACAGACTCAAAACCAAACCAATACAGGGACCAGTTCTCTCTTTGCTAAGCCACACACTTTGCTTGCCTCCAAACCCATCAACACAGGTTTATGTTTGCTCTTCTCTTTACCCTATCAGACTGGTGCAGGTCCATTTCAGAGATCTGTCTACCTGGCTTTCATATCCTCAGCTCTCACCCTGAATTAGCATTACCTCTCTTGTGCCGCAGCAGGAAAATGGTAGCTTGTAAGCAGCCTGCGAGGGGAAGTGTGGTTAACTTCCTTGTGCACGTCGGCTCACTGAGAAAATTCAGGACTCTGTTGTCACTTCTCACACTGGGAGCACAGAGCACGAGAAATCTCTTTTGGTGGCATATTGAGGTTTTCCCACACTGCAACCCCTCTAGTCTTGTCGTCTTCTATTCGTGCTGCAGAAACACTCTCTGGCCAGTTATTGTATGGACTGGTTTGGAATAGGGAATGATGAAGCTTTAACACCATTAGTCACATTATTGTTCAATATGTGAGGATAATTCTTTTTAGATTCACAAAAGTTTGCAAAGGGCTTTTCTAAATAGAGCTTGAATGTCTTAAAAATAAATCTGAGGCTTTAATGCTCTGTAATTATCTTGTCTATTATCTCATCTGCCGCTTAATCTTTCATCCTTTGTCCAGATCTTTTAACTATATGGGAGGGTGTTGCCATTTTTAAAAAACATATCTCTTCAAACAAATTCTGGTCATTTTTGAAGGGTTTTTTTTTCCTTCTTCATAAAATTCACTTGAAGGAAATTAGTTTTGAATCTTCATACAGAGAAAATGACTGTCTATTTTAAACTTGAAAATAGTACCTAATTTTGTTATTGCATAAGAGTTCCTGAATTTAAGGCAAAAATATTTTTCAACTTGCCTAAAGCACAGGATAGTAATTTTATTACTTTCCTGTGTTAAGTTGTATACATAGTTTTTCTGCCAAGACATAGCAGCATTAAACTGACTTTGGAAGGTAGTTTTGTAGGGGTGAATTTCTAGATTTACCTGAGGAGTGAAGACATAAACTGGTGCTGAGTCCCACATAGGATTAGATGCAGTGGTTCAGCTACCTTGGCTTAGAGCCAACATGCCATCCAAGAACCATAATTTCGCTTCATTCTATGTTTTAGTGCATTTTTCACTTTTATAATAGGTAAGCTGTAATCAGTGATAACTTCATCAAAGCTGTTGTTAGAAGTGTAAGTACTACTGTACAGGCCCAGTACTTGGTTCCTGTTATTTTGACAGGTTCCTTATTTTGTCAGGGTAACTCTTCACATCTACATACCTAGTGAGGTGATAGTGGGAAGAAGATTAGCTTCTGCTTGCTGTTTTCTTCATGATACTGAAGGCTGGAGATGCTGATAAAACGTATAGGCAGTTTATCCAGCAATTTCCTAATCTAAAACAACCCCCACAGTAAAAAAGTTCTGTCTTAGGCTTAAATGGAATTCTGTGCATTTCACTGTGTGCCCACTGCCTCCTGTGTTGTCACTGAGCACCATCAGGAAGAGTTCAGCTCCCCCTTCTTTACTCCCTGCATCTGGTATTTATAAACAGTGATGAAATCCCCCTGAGTCTTCTCCAGGCTGGACAGTCCCAACTCTTGCAACGTTTCCTCACAGGAGAGATACTCCAGTCCCTGGATCATGTTTGTGGCCCTTCTCTGGACTCTATCCACTAGCTCCATGTCTGTCCTGTGCTGGGGAGGCCAAAACTGGACCCCAGTATTCCATGTGTGGCCTCACCAGTACTGAGGAGAGGGCAAGGATCACCTCCCTCCACCTGCTGGCAGCAATCCTCCTAATGCAGCCCAGGAGACCGTTGGTTGTCTTTGACAGAGGAGCATACTGCTGGCTGATATCCAACCTGGAGTCCCCCAGAAGTCCCAGGGCCTTCTCTGCCAAGCTGCCGTCTGTACAGTTGCCCCACATATTAGTGCATGGGGTTATTCCTTGCTAGGTGCAGTGTTTGGCGTTTTCTTTTGCTAAACTGCACACAGTTCCTGTTGGCCCATTTCTCCAGCTGTTTAAATAAAATTGTTAAAAAACCCCATTTGTTCTGAAAAATGTGAGTAATGAGAGGCAATGGTAAGAATATCTAGATTAAAAGATATGATACTATCTTTTCCTTCAAGGGTGACCAGAGGAAAGAGGAACAAGAATGTAGAATTTATTTTTCATTCTTTTTATAAGCAAAATGGTGGAGGGGTTTGGGGTCCAGACACACTCTCTGCAGGATGAAACAAAGCAATTGTATTAGTTTGAGAGGCTTCTTGCACCTCATATTTGGCCTTCAGAAGACACAGACATCACAAAATTAGACAGTGGACCCCCTGTGTAAGTGTCTTCCTTAGACCTCTCCTTCTTTTTCCTGTTGACCTGAAACAGAACAGTTGATTATGGCCTAGATGCCATTGGGTCTTTTGTTATGGGGTGACAAAAGTGCAGTCTTTGATGAGCAAGACTGTCTTCACTGAGAAAAAGTGTGCATTTTGTGTTAAAAATAGGTGCCATAAGTTGACCACCTAAAACAGACACACATTTTTAACCTGTGTCATGTCTCCTGTGGGACTTTACATTAGGGCAGCTAGTTTGTCTTAGCTCACTTAAAATTAAAGCATATCTTTTGCAATAAAGATTTAATGTTAAAGATGATAGAACTCCAGGTAGCACACAGCACAACAGTAGCTTGATAACAGAATAATCAGAATGATTTAAAAAAATTATCATAGCTTTATGGTAGAAAATCAGGATGAGAGAAATCCAACAAAAATGGTGAAAAAAGAGATTTGGAAAGCGAAGGGAAGGGAAGGGAAGGGAAGGGAAGGGAAGGGAAGGGAAGGGAAGGGAAGGGAAGGGAAGGGAAGGGAAGGGAAGGGAAGGGAAGGGAAGGGAAGGGAAGGGAAGGGAAGGAAGGGAAGGGAAGGGAAAGGAAGGGAAGGGAAAGGATTTCTTTCCCAGAGAAATTTAAATTTTTCATCAAAATCTGAAATCTGTGGTTTGGGGATGGGTGGGTTGTTTTCTTTTTTTTTTCCCTAAAAGCTAAGATATGTTAATTTTTCATTAATAATGATTTTTGACAGGGGCCAGAATTTCCCAGTAGTTCAAATAATAGGTTTAGCCCCACCCATCAGATGTACCTTCAGTCTTCAGATCCTCCCATTCTATTATCACAGCATGATCCTTTTACAGTTACAATTTATGCAAATTAATAGTTAAATACAATGAACATCAGTAACAGTGGTAGAGTATACCTATAGCACCCAAGTCATTCTGCAGTCTATAGCCTGTAGTAAATTCTTGAATTAGGGTTACAGTCTACCATATATTTTGAGTTTTAAATTTCATGAAAACAAACCTGAATGATAGCAACTGGCAGGGAAAAAGCAAACCCTTTTAAAGTGTTGTTATACACCCTGAAAGATTTATGCAGGCTTAAGATTGAACCCAGCTCTTTTTCTGAATAGTAAACATCTATCTGGAACAGTGTTCTGCATCTCTGGAATGATCACGCTTCAGAAAAAAAACCTTCAAGTTGTGAAGTTGAATTCTGAAAAGCATTTAGGTAATGTGTAGAAGTCCCAGCTTAGAAACTGGCATGCATCACACCAAAACACATATTTGATGATCTCTCCCTGACGGTATATAATAACAATGTCCAGAGAGCTGCAAGACCATTTATTACATGTATTCCAAGAATATTGCAGATGAGTGTTAAGGTGCCTTCTGCATGAGCAATGGCCTCACAATAGGAAACCGTGTTTCTTTGCACATGCAAATGTGCCAATCACTTTAGAATGACTTACAGGTGAGTTTTCATTTTGTCCTGGAGCTGCAAGCAGAATGTTGCAGCTGACAATCAAATAAAAAATTTATTATCACCTTATCACAGTATCTCAAAATTTGGTTGTCTGTCTTGTCAAAAAATTCTTCTCACTTAGGTGACATGTAAAAAAATTCCAGATTCATTAAGAAGGGTGTGAGAGAGATCTAGCTTTAAAAGGAGGGGGGGAAAAGGGGAAAACCCAGGAAGTACTTTTGGGTACTACAAGCAGCTACTGAAACACAACACTAATTCTTGCAGTTTTATGATAACAATTTCTTATCATTTTTAAGTACTCTGTACAAGTTCCAGACAATCAACAGAGGAAACTGAAATCAATAATGAGGGAAACAAGGTAATAAAATAGGATAAATTATATCACAATAGTGAAAAAGAGTCTTTCTTACTTTGCTAGTTTAAAGGACATTCAAAGATACTTGCAACAAAACTTCATTAACATTTGAGGATTAGTTATAATTTATATTTAAGTTTTTAAAATGTTTGAAAAACAATTTCTAACAGCAGAGTGTATTGAAAGTAAATGTATTCCTGCGGGGGATTTCAGCTCAAACACCACAATATTGTATTACCACATGTGAGACAGCATGTTAAAATGAATACACGCAAAAATGAAGCTTCCTGGTCTGCTTTTATTATTCAAATTGAATTAAAAATAAAAAGAGAGAGCCAGCAAATGTTATACAAATAAAAGGTATTTTTATTATGGAAGTTTTTACAAAGGATTTTTAAAAATATGGGGCTTAGTCTGACAGTGTCCCTTTCAGTTTGGGAGATCAGGCAAGGAAACTTCTTACATGTACACATCCTTATAAGTATCAGTACAAATTACACTGCCCTCAGGGATGGCAACTGGTAAGATAAGTAGATTTCCATTTGCAGATATGTTTCTTCCACTTTTGACTCTTCAGAAGTTTCGGAGAGGAATTGTTTTTATGACTGAAATATTACATTTTACTTTCTTCACCAAGTAGAGCACACTATAAAAGAAACTGAGAGAATACTATTGTTGTTTTCACAGTGAGCTATAAAGAAAAAAACTAAAACTGATCTACACAAGTCATATGGAAGTAATATAAATAGCTTGTTTCTTAGACATGCGTAATTCAATAAACCTACTGTCAAGTTACAACAGAAAAACTCTTTCAAGCGGTAGGAGGGGCCTAGCATCTCTTCAGGATAATGGCTGCCTTATCAAGCAATCAGATAATACTAATTCCTGTTGCTAGAAGCATCAAATTGTTTCTCAAAGTAACTGAAAATAGTGTTTGGTGTTTATAAATATCAAACTGTGTGTATAAATGTCAAATCACAGTGTGTTTGGTGCATGAAAAAAAATGTATGTGTGGACAGATAGAAATCTAAAAAAATTATCAGTTTTTATTGTGGAAGATTACCTAGTCTTTGGGGCCTTATTTCATGACACTGGGCTGCAATGGTTATCTAATTTAAACACGGTGAGATGTTTTGGTGTGGCCAGCAATGAGATCTGGTTGGGATCCCACTGCCTTTTCTTATGTGTGTGTCTGGAGGACTTTTACCCTTTTCCTGGTGGTATAGAAAAACTGCAACAATGTGTATCTTCACTGACTTTGCTGTCACCCTTAGGTGACGGAATGCCTATCCATGTAAATTAATTACATGGACAACATATTCTCAGTGGTGCAACTGTATCCTAAACCACTGGCCAGATGATAATGCAGTTCTAGTGATTTGATTGAAGGGGTACTCTCCTGAGGCCCTTATTTTCACACTTTAGTTATGTCAGTACCACTGTTTTAAGTCACATAATGTAATTGATTGATTCAAGTTGAAAAAAAATCCTTAAATATAATGAGAAATTTTTTTTTATCACCCATATTATGTTATTGATCTGTTCTTCAGAACATTGGCAGGTATTTTTTGTAAGTTTTGTACATAAGGTTACATCATGTGTAACTATAACCTCAAATGTTAAGTGGCAGCCCAAGACAATAGTGACAAATGATGTATCTATAGCGTCACAGGCTGTCTTTAATTGTCCCTCACAGCTGAAGAACACATGATGGTTAATCAAAGTTGGACAGATCAACCTGATCAAGAAAGGCTTCTATGCTTGAGACTGGCTTCAGCGTCAATTTTTGGAGTCATGGGTTTCAGAATCTGAAACTCTCTGTGTCTAGGATAGAGACAAAAACGTTTTATTTTAACAAAGATTTGACAGAAATATGATATTCAGAAATATGAGATTCTTGTGTTCCCTAGAGCTGCCCTCCTTGAATTGGTGCTCACTTAGAAGAAAGGTGCAAGGCAAGCCTATCTTCCTCAATAAATTTGGGAAACTCATGCCCCAACACTCCTTTCCACAGTTCAGCAGAGCTAGAAGGGAATATGCTTTTGCCTTGCCACTTCAGGGATGTTGTCTTTCCCAGCTCCACCTGCATACCTTCTTCTGCTGGGCAGGAGCTTTTCATGGCATCTGCTGGAGCTGCAAGTGATCCTTCACCTTTCCCAGTTCCTGCCTTCCTAAACAATTTGATTAATCCCATAGCTCGTTCCTTAGATTTTTTAAAGATTTCTGAAAGTCCTGATCAGAAATAAATTTGCCTGGGAGTGGAACATAAGACAATGGAGAAGAGAAAGAGAGAAGGAATTTAAAACCATGTGTAAAACTCAAAATTGCCTGCAAAGTTGTTATTGACACATTAAGAAATTCTTCAGTCCCTTTACTAGTTTGAATATCATTGATAAATTGCACAACTGGTAAACAGAAGTGTTATGGCTAAAATCTGTTGCTTCAGTGCTTCCCCTTTTATTCTGGTGAGAAAATAGTTCTTTGCTTCAGCTTTAAGTTAGCAGTTAGTCTTGTGTCTTTTACACGTGTGCTAGATTTCATTGCCAAAAGACCATGAATGCTTGAGAAATGTCTATGTCTGGTCTGTACTGTACATCAAATACTTGAATTTGGGACTTGTCAGAAATTAATTATATTGCTTACATATGATAAATTATTTATGTTAGATATAAGACAGACATAATTTTGATTTTTATGGGTCGGTCTAGGTTAAACACCTGCTACTTCATATGCATTTCCATGATAAAACTACAGCTGCATGTGATTAATTCTCACATTTCAGCTTCTTTCTTAAAAAAAAAAAACTGAAGTTTTCATTCATAGTGTAAAAAATGCCAAATGTGTATGCCTTTGTTTACTACAGCCCATGCAGAGAAGTTTGTGAGGCAACAACAAAAGGGCAATGCTGACCTTTTAAAGAGGAGTTTATATTCCGTGTTATTTCAGTCATTGTAGGAACTGGTATATTTAAGGAAAAAGTCAGAGATAAATAGTTATATAACTCTACATTTCACTTAATTATTCTGCAAACAGATGCACAGCCTTATTTACAGTCACTAAGTCTGTTTGATGAAGGACTTCCCATCACTAACACACTACTCCAAAAGGAAGAATTTAACACAGACTTAGCACAGAGTGTACGCAGAAGGAGCTGCGGTGGACCTGAACAGCGGGAGCCTCCTCAGCGCCCCGAGCAATGTCTGACAGCGCAAGGAACTGCCAGGTTTCACAAAGCTCCTTGTAATTGCTCTACCGTTTAAACCTCCCCCTTCTGTGGGTCATAAAAGAAATAGGGTATTTGTACAGTAAAATAATTTTCATCTGATAAGTTGACTGGTTTTTTTTTTTTTAATCGGGATGCAGGAATGTAGTTCATTACATTTTAGATCAGCTTAAGATAGCCTAATATCTTGTACATCTCTCAGGTCTAGTGCTAGTCTAGCTGCAGAAGAGCTGTTTTCTTTGACATGCCATGAAAGGGCTTTGTCCTTTTCTTTCTCATTTTTACAGGAATAACTTTTCTTTGTTTTCTGATTATAGTGAGAACCGAGTGAACTAAACATCTTCAGTTATCATTTCAATGCAGTGCTTAGTTTATTCACCAGGGGTCATCAAAGGTCTGGATTTTCTTTGTCTACTGAGATGAACTGAATGATGACATTTCACAGCTTTCTTCCGGACTTGGCATTTGGCAATGTTCATGTACCCTCTTGCAGCCCTATTGCTTAGTCTGTGATTACTACACAATGCACTCGGAAGACTTACTTCAAATATTTAAGACCACAGTGGTTGTTTTGGCAGCCAGCTTAGTCTGAGAGACACTTTTTTTGCAATACTATTTTTCTGTTAGTTAGTTTAGATTTCCCTTGTGTGATATTTAAATGAAACTATTAGCACATGCAGGAGCAATAACAGCTATTTGTTCCTTGCAGATATTTGTAACAGCAAATACAGCAGCAAAATGTGCATTAGGTACAAATCTGGTTTTCCTCTGAATTCTGGACTGTTTAGACAGCAGAGAAATCAGACTTTTCAGACCTGCCTACATTGTTGCCTCTCACAAAGGCAGCATCAATGAAGATAGCAGGTATGAATTTTCCTAATGAAGCACTTGTAGTAACTATTTTTTCAGCATTGGGTAAAATGCATACTGTTGGGGGTAAAATGTGCACTGTAACATGAGTGTAACTCATGGTACCTATAGGCTTAGGTCACTAAAACACTGTAGGAAGCACATATTGTCCTGGACAAAACTTGTTGATACTGAAATATGAGGTCAAGTACACCTTCCATCATTTTTGGACATAAACTGTTTACCTCACTTTGCCAGGCACTTCAGGATCCACGTCCTAATCCAAGCCAGACAGTGGAGTCAGTGAGAGGTAAGTGCTGGGTGGCAAGAGCAAAACCAGCAGCTTCAGCCACTGAGTCTGAGGTGCTTTTCTCTCCCTGTTTCTGCCAGTGAATAATGGCAACTCTGTACCCCAAGAGTCTATTGTTCAACAAATTATTTCTGAAAGGCTGAGATAGTCAGGTAGTGTAATTAAAGGATGCATAACAGCATGACAGGTAGATAAACCATGTTGAATATTCAATGATCCTGACAGACCATTTTTCAGAGGGTAAAAAATGTCCTGGCATTGCCCTGTCATGGCTAAAAGTCTGAGGTAACCTACTGGTCATTCTAAACTTTGTCACTGCTTCCCATTATAAGTGTATTTAGTGATCACCTCACTTCCATTAGACTAAATACCGAACTTGTGTCACGTGGGTTAGTCTCTTTTCACAGGACCTCTAAATTCTCTGTAAATCACACCTTCCTCCTGAGACATCAGCCACTTTCAAAATTTCCCCACTTTTAAGGCATCCAGTTCTATGAGCAATAAATCATTATTTCCTATGGTTTCTGTTTCATGCTTGCGTTATCACATATCTTGAAAGAGATGCACTCATATAAAAACTTGTCCTACAAGGAGAATTTTTCTGTCCTTTGAAGATTTTTGGTTTCTGAAGACAAACTGAGTTAATGCAGTATCCTGTCAGTGGGTCAGTGGATCAGTGATATGTTTTCTCTTCTTTTCCCTATTTTAGCTACATCTGCAAGAGCTTTTATCATTGGTACCTATGTCGCATTTGTTTGAAATGGACCAACAGAGTTAAAAATGTTCAGGGGAGACTTGACTGACAGAAACATTTATAGATAGCTAAGTTAGAAAAGTAAAACTTAGTGTTGATATTACTCCCAGAAAAATGCCTCAAGAAAGAGATACTTAACACAGCTACACCATTGCCCAAGATGGAATTTTTATACTCACCTTTTTTCACTTCTGTGCTTTCATTTGTAACATGTTCATGAAAACTACCATATAAATGCTTGCCACCACTTCAGTTTTCTGTCCTTATCTAGATTTTTTTTTTTTTTCCTACACATATCACTAAAATCTTCAAATGCTTTTATGATGAGAAGCTTGATAGGAGGAAAAAAATAATTTAAATGGTAAGGTGAGAGAGACATGTGTAAAGGAATACTTAAAATATGGAAAAAACTAAAATCTTCCTTTTGAACACTGTTTTCATACCTTCTGTATGTTCCATAAATGGCCTTAGGGCCTTTTTTAAGGTCTCAAACAGATGACGTAGTGCTATAACTGATTTACCAAGACGATCACAACAGGCTCAACGTCACCAGACAGAAAACTTACATACTTTGGCTGAGATCAATGCAGCAGTATTGATTTAGGCCAGCTGATTAACCATTCTTAATTCAATAAAGGATTCTTAGGTCAGTTTAATGAGTATTATTAACTGCTTGTTTCTGGACAGCGTGCAAAGTAGTTATAAGCAGGGAAGGGTTCAGCAAATACAGTCTTCATATACATATATACACACACACACACACACACACACGTCTACAAAAGGTAGTAATACAGTCTCTTGTTCCCACACAGGAAAGGACTAATTAATGTACTTTTAATACCTTTAATGGTCTAGAGTTGCTGGTCACCCTCTTTGATGCTGTTGATAGACAATGGCATCTTTGTAAGCTTAAGTGTTTTCCACAATAACCCTGAGAGAAGACTACTGGAATGCTACAAAACCACAGCCAGGAAAAAATGTTTTGCCAGCAGTTTCTTACCTGGTTTGATCTCCCAGATCTCAGAATAGTTACCTGGCAACACTAAGGAAAAAGCTCAAGTGGTGTCAATACTCCTTGTACACTTGTGAAGCAGTTCTACCTCTTGAGGAATAATGGCAGCAATTAGATATCTGAAGACTCTGCTAGTCTAATCTTTTGTAAGCAGGCCTTGCTTGGCTCAGCTATGAAAAGTCACTGTTTATAAATTTAATTTTTTGCAACTTTGAGTTGCAAAAGTTGTGATAGGGAGAAGGCCACAAGCTATTGGTGTATCTGCACTCAGCTCAGATCTTAGCCTGCCTCATGTTATACCTGAAGAACTTCTGCAGACAAGGAGCAGGTACATAGGCATGCCAGGCAGGCTGCAGAATCCGGCTCCCCGAATTTACCATAGCGTCAGTCTCCAGCAGAACCAAAGCAGTATTGCATCATTTAACAGATAAATCTGTCTAACTTGGGTTATGCTGTCCGGCTTCTTCTGTTGGACGTAACAAAGCTTAAACTGAATTCTTTCACCTACACGTTGTGGAAAAACATTTCTGAGAATCAGAAATATAATGGATGACCAAAAACCCCTCTTTCTCTGAGTCTAGCTGCACAATATTCTTTACTGTAATTTTCAATGAAATATTCCCTTCTCACCTCCTACTATATTCAAATTCAGTGAAGAATGGCAACTAGTCAAAAGGAATGTCTTTTAGCAAAGGGAGAACTTCGTATTGCTCTTTGGAACCATCTCTGAGTCAGATAATTTGGAACAACAAATTTGATCTCTGACCTAGGTGGGACTCAAGGCAACATATCATTAAAATGTGTATAGACATTTACAAAACATTCCTAATTTACAAACACACAGGTAACACGGGTTTTGGTTTGGGGCAAGGGGGTGTTTGCTGTTTTGTTGTTGGGTTTTTTTGTTTCCTGACAGGCAGGCAGTTTGTGTTTACTTGTCTTTCATTCATAAAAATGTAAAAAAATTCAGGAGTAGCACACTTATTCACTATCAGTGTTTCCAGTTTACTTACCTATTTCATTGTAACAATGGGATATGGTGCAGGGAATGTGTCCTCAGTTTTGAAATATCTGTTAAATCCGGAGTGCAATAATATGGATGTTGACAATTGGAGGCAGGAGGATGCTTTACCATCCCTTGCCACCTTTGGAATGCATGTAAGTGATTCACTATTCATTTCTTTCTTCAATCTATTTTAAAAAGACTGTTACAAGAGTTAAGTAACACCATCCTTTCACAAATGTGTGTCCTGGTATGCAATTCTCTGTGTGCTCCCCAGAGTAAAAAATGTTTCTGTGTTGGAGCAGGAAAAAAAATGTGGAGAGACAACTATGATAGTAACACAGAATACCTGCTATGATAAAATGCCTCTTCCTGATTAGGCAAGTATTTCACAATACCTTGCCATGCCTTGCAAAAGAGCAATACTACAATTGAGACTACACTGCAGAAAGAACAAAGCTGTGAGACCAGGACTTACTTAGATGCTTTTATTTATTTGTTCTGTTTAATACAGGTGTTATAGCTTTCTTAGTTAAAGAACCATTTAAAAGGCAATTAGTATATTGATTTTAGGAATGCTGTTTTCCTTCATTGCTTTTAGAAAACCTCTGGCTTAAAATTATTCACCTTTACCTTTCATACACATAATTTTTTTTTTTTTTTAACTGTGGGAAATAACATAACCATAAGTGTAAGGAATTAGGCTAAAAGCAGTCTCTAAATTCATTTCTGCAATTCTATGCAAAGAAGTAGAATAGAAAAAGATTTAGAGGGGTTTTTTTTGACCAATGTAGAAGCCAGATTAAGCAAAAGAGTAAGCTTACTTTTTAAAAGTAATTAAGTCAGTAGACTATTATCCCTGTAAATGGATGGATTATACGATGAACATGTAAATATACCAAAGTCAAACGTTTTGACATTTACAGGAGGACAAAACAGATAAAATTACTTGTCAGAAGCAAGTAATAGCACTAGAAAATATGATAGCACAGCTCAGTGAGTAGTCAGAGTACCATTTCCCATTCACAATCTTTGTGGACTCTTACAGAAAAACCGCCTAGGTTTGGGGTTTTTTTTTCCTATGTTATTTGTAGAAAAATTTATAAGGTTCTCTGATATACTTGTGAAATCCATTCATTATATGCATTAAGAATCCATAACTTTGGTTTGAAAGTTTCTTCTTAAGCTTTAAAGAAAGAGGAAGGATAAGAAGATTTTTAGTGCTGTTAATCTGGATTCTGCCACCTGTCTTTTGCATGTCCTTTACTTAAAGTGCCATATAATTCCCCTCATTAAGTGCTATACAGTATGGAATTCCTTCAGCTGACTGGTATCACCTGGCAAACATGCAACAGCCCATTTTGACATGCATCATATATCCTTACCTTCCTTTCCAGATAACTTTGAGTATGTGTTGTTGAACCCTGACAAGTCTTGGGTTTTCATAATGTGTTTAAAAGTAATTTTTGAAGGCATTTGCTTTCAAAAGCATTTAGGCACCTATCTGCTTCTTGAATTGATTTTCAAGGCAGAAAAGCATTTAGGACTGAAGATTAGTAAGTTATTCATTAAGGTGTAATTTAAGATACTCCATGTATCTGGTACCTTTCCAACTTGTGCTGTGGTTCCCTTCCAAATGTGCTCTTTGACTGGTAATTTACTGTTAAGGTATGGCAATTGTATTTCTTTGCTTTTAAGTAGTGCTTCTGTTAGAATCTGCTGGACTTTCCATTAGGTTTGCTTTTTTTCCCATAAACAATTATTAGTTATGCTGTTTGCAGCACTGCAGGGTCCTTTGTCAGCTTACTAGCTGACAGACTCTGTATTTTAAAAAAACTGTTATTCAGGAAACTCAAAATGTCTTTCCTAATTTGCTGTTATTATGCCAAGCACTGTTTGTGTGAACTCTGTCTAAGCAAGTTTTTCATAATAAATCCAATGGCAAAAGTGACGAGTGAGAGACTGGAAGTTTGGTATCCAATGCTACACTGAAGCTCATTGTGTTTACTTCAGAAGTATTTGCTGTACCTGTACATAAAGCCTTGACATTGTTAATTGGTTTTGCTAGCATGTAATAACATTTCAAGCTGTTCCAGGGATATGATGTTCAGAAATTTGATAAAGGCTCTCGAATGTTTTCTTCAAACCCAAATGTCTATGGTGAGAGATTTTTGTTATTCAATGCTCTCTGTTATTAGTATTGCTAGGATGAAGATGTTCTGGGTCAAAGATCTAGCCTGCTCTTCACCTCAGCTACTTCCTTTATTCTGCTTTAAAGATTTTTCCTGGTGCTATACTTACACAAAATGAGTGATTTTCCTGTTGTTATTGTCAAAAGCTCTTAACACTTCCCTAATCTTGATCTTGGTCTTCACCTTCAGCTTTCCCAGATTTTAACTTTCTGTTTTTACTTCCTTGTGACTTGAGACAATGCACTGGTTTGTTCTGGATGTTTAAATTCTTCTATGGAAAAATCACAGGGTCTTAGGGTTTGGGGTTACTTGGGTTTTTTTGGGTTGGTTTGTTTTGGTTGGTTGGTTGGGTTTTTTACATTGGGCATTTACTATTACTTGAAAAATCTGTTTGTTGCTTTCTTGTTTAAGGTCTTTCCAGACTTCCCTGTTGTGGTACATAGTGCAAGCTTGCCCATTAAAAACTTGCTAAGCAAGGTTTTACCACTTCACAGCCAAAACTTTCAGTAATCTCTTCAACACCCTGCAAATATGATTCATTGGTCTCTGATACACAAATGTGCCTCCAGGAGACGTTCCATTCAGTGGACAAAGAGAAGAGAAAACTACAGTTAAGAAAATATTCAAAGAAGTTTCCCCCATTGATACAATGGAAGAAATATGCAATAAACTCAAGCTTCTGGAGAATGAGATTAAAGATGAACACTTTTTAGCTGGAGTCACCAGCTCACAACCAGGAGCCAAGCTTCTAAGGTTGTTCAGTGAGAGGAAGCTGCCTGCTTGCCTGAAAGTGGTCATCCAGTTTTATTTCGTGGAAGGGGAAGGAGCATCACAGCATGCTGAGTTATAATTCACAGAAAAAACAGGTCTTGGCGCCTTTATCAGCATGTGCTAGCCACATTGTGTGCTTCTCCCTCCAGAAGTTGTACCTGTGTTTTCTGCCACCATTGCCTGCTTCCAGTTTACCCACCTGGAAAAGTCCCCACTTTGACATCTTTTTCTGATTGCACTGGATCTATTCTGCCTCATTTTGAGAGTGCCTGAAGCCCAGGGCACTTCTCAAATCCAGTAAATCTTTTATTCCACATTTTAATTCACTATATTTTTAGGATACAGAATTATTAATAATAGTTCTGAATACTAATGCAGCTTGAATATGGTCTGACTTGGAGGTCCTGACAAAACCTATCTGCCATGGGTTGTTCATTTTGGGGATTGTCCAGGGAACACCTTGAGACGCAGTATCTTCCTGCCACTGGTCACTTGCTATCCTGGGGTTGGCAAGTGGACCAAGCAGGCAGTTTCAGTGACAGCAGGTAGGTTCACCCTGGACTCTGCTCTGAAGGAGTTGTCCAGGGCCACTCTCTGAGGTGCTCTACAGCAGCTGGAAGAACACGTTAGCAGGAAGCAGCATGTTTGGAAGGCTGTTTGGGCCTATTGTAGCTATAATGACATTATTGCAGAGCTATAACAAGTGAGCTGATGGTTTGTTTTATTCCTAAAGGAAAAACTAGACATCTTCAACTTATAACAAAATGGTAGCAACACCTCCAGCCTACATATCTTTAAGGCAGCATTCCTTCTGAAGCTCTTTGCACAGGAAACAGTACCAGAGTATTTTGGCATCTTAACCATAGATTGAACTGTAGGGCATGGCCACTCTGCAAGGCATAAAATCATACCAGGAAAACACTTTGAAAAAACTATCGATAAATAAGACTTATGTGAAAAGACAAAGTTTTATTTCTTTCTCGTATTTTTCTTCTTTATATAAAGTCAACCACCACCAAAAAATGCCAATGTGTGGATTAGTAAATAGCTTCTTGAGTAGCCATTGATGTGCTGTAATCTTCTGGCATGAGGGAAAAGATTCTTCCAGTCAAAGACTAGAGAGAATTTTTATTTAATATTTAGATGTATTCCGTTTAGATGTACATTCATTTAGATGTAAATTGTTTAGGGATTTTAAAACTCATCATTAATAATTTTTGTTTTGTTTTGTTTTGTTTCTTCTTTGTGATGTGTCCTCAAAAGTGGAGTAATTTGTTGCTTTTTAAATCTCTTTCTTTTCTCTCCCAAATAAAAATATTGTCCTCTTCTCACAAGGAAATTGACCAGTCTGGTATAAAAAGGTGTTAAAAGGTTTAAGAGAAGAGTGAAAGAGCAGAGTATAAAAGTTTGGTCCAAAGATCCATTATTATACAAACTCTCTGTCATTTCAATAGTCTTGTTCTTCTGTTGGAAACTGTAAATATGAGAAGGAATTAAGATTTGGATTTTGCACCAAGAAAAATCAAGTAAGAAAAATTGTGAACTAGTATAATTACATTTAAATGACTACACATTAAAAAATCATAAATAGTGTAGGAAAGAGAGCAAAAAGAAACTATCATTAGGGAAAGGCTATTTCAATTAAACTAGATGAAGATTAGGGTAGGATTTAGTCTTGGGGCTTAGTCAACAAGAGTTACACTCACATAACAATGGTAGCGAAGTACCTCAGCAGTTTCTGTGAGGCTTTTGCCAGTGAAAAATACAAATCTTGCATTATAACTTGAATGATATTCTTCATGGTTGAGAAAAATATATCAAGTGTGCTTGGTCAACATTTGCAAAAACATGCTCATGACTAGTTACAATTGTTCAAAAACTACAACAGAGAAGAAAAATAATAGGCTTTATTGTTTTGAGATAATAGGATAAAATAAAAATCCAGCATTTCTTGGAGGTTTTGGAGTGGGGTCAGAATGCATAATGAAAGAAGTGTGAAATCTGGACCCAGTTTTACTACTGCTGATCATTACTCAAAAGAGCCAGAAATTTCAGGAAAAAAATTATAATTTTCCTATCACTTGTCACATTGGAGATTTTTATCTTTGCATTCTTTTCCAGTTGCAGCCATCCTACAAATACATACAGCCCATTTGCACAGCTTTACAGTACAAACTGTACAGGAATATGCCTGGAATTAAATCTAAACAGCTCATAGAAAAAAATAATTGTGATAAATTCTGCTCCAAGTTGCTTGAATCAAATATTCATCAGCATCTACGGCTCTTTCTAAATCTCTCTTACAGAGATTTTGGCACAATGAGAACCCATTGGATTTGACATCTGCATTTTCAAATCCTTTTAGTTTACGCATAACAGATAGTAGACAAAAACGAAAGATGCCCAGTGCAAATAGTTTCTCTCAGCATTTCCAAGAGAATTACTTAGATATAGCATTATTATCACACAGTGATCATAAAAATGGGATTAATAATTGGCCACGAAGTATACGAGTCATGAAGCTTCTGGTGCTTACTTCAGAGGCTGTTTTCCATTGGTGTAACATAGGAGAAGAAATATAAGGTAAAGGATCTCTATCTAAGGATCTAATTTTTTAAAAAAAAAAAGGACCAGTAAGAGATGTCTTTGTCTCTGAGAAGAAACTACTAACAGTTTTGCTATGTGCTCTCTTTCCCAGCTGACTTTAGGAACACATCAGTCCAGACTTCACTAGTTTCACTGTGGAAATGAGCCCATTTTATCCCCACTTCATCTCACTTCTTAAGAGTGCTAACCAATAAATTTCTCACTTCACTCACTTTTAGGTCACACTATGCTGCCACATGTTCCTGTGGCAGGTTTGCTTTTGGAAAGTAAAGAACATGGCATTGGTGACAAATTTCTATGCATCTGTTTGCAGCTAGTTTGAAGTTTCTTTATACCCTATCTTGTTATCCATAACATCACGGAGAAGATTCTAAGAGCAAAGTGTAATTGCTACCAGCCATCTTAATGACCAAAATACATCTAAATATTTTTATAGTAGAGTGTTCTTTTGAGTCCTTAAAGTCAGCGCTCTAAGGGAGTGGATCTGCACACACTTTCCAGCACAGTCAGCTTCTGAGGCTGCATGTCTGATTTTGACTCTGCTAAGACTGATTTATGTCAGTCTAGTTCCAGGGTCTTCAGAGGAACTGCTGTGGGATGAAAACTGCAAGTACATACATGATCAGTACTAGCTTAATGCAGGAAGGAAAAAAAATCCTGTAAACTCACTTTAAGGTAACTTCTAAAGTTTGACTGTACTTTTCCTTGTACTGCCCCAATCTATTTTCATTGCTGGGGAAAAAGAAAACTGATATTTCAGTCTATCAGTACACATAGGTACCGTATTAATTTTCCAAAGCTTTTTATTGGTGCAACCTCTCAAACATCAATAAAGCACACAGCACATTTCTGCCAAACACAAGCAGTCTGTGTCTTTGCAGTATAAGCATAGAATTATTTCTATGGAAACAGATAGAATGACACCACTCCAAAATTAGGGTAACTTAGCTCAAAACCAGGACCATCAAACATAAAGAGAGGAAGTCAGCAAACAAAAGCATTGTCGAGCAGTACTCAGGACCGAGAGGGTCAGCAAATTTAGAAAGACCACATACCAATTAGATGAAACACATCAACAGCTTCAGGACTGATGGCATGGTTTCTTGGAATCCTATGACTCAGCAAGGTTATTTGGGTTGGCATAAGATTAGATTTTTCTAAGAATTTATATATTTTTACATGTCTTGTGCAACTGCCACATGTGTTAGCAGGGCTGTTGCTCTGAAACAGATAGGAGCCTTATCCCATTTTGTTGTTGTGTACATCTTTTTTATTTTTATGTAAAGTAATAAAATCCCTTCAATGGTAGAACAAACAAATGCTTGCAGTTGATCTTCTGCTGGAAATATGCCTGTTGCTAATTTCACTTTTTGTTTTCAGGATGGTATTGAAGTATCTCAGTGGCCACTATCATCACAGAGGCGGATTTTGTTCTCTTTGTTGTGGATACTTTTAAAGTCGTTTTACAGAAGAGTAAGAGTCCCTTGAGTTCAAGAACGCATGAAGAGCCTTTTCTTGACATTCTCAAGAATATTCTAGAAATGAATGGGAGGTCTGGGGCCAGGATCCTTCCTCAAATACAAATGCAAATGCAAAGCCTAGGAGAACCTGCTGTTACTTTTTCAGTGCTCTCCTCTTGCTGTAGCCAGACGGAGGGGATAAACTCTCAAGGTTGTTTCACCCAACTCCTGCATTTAAAGAGCAGGCCTTACTGTTTCAATGTGCTATTCCATAACAGGACTTATTTACCTTCGCTGAAGAGTAGTTGATATGCTCACCATCATCCCTGAGTTTCCCTCAGCTTCTAACATTGTAGTAACATGAGCAGCTCATAAAAGACGGCTTTGTTATTTTTAGAGCTGCTTGATGGTGATGACCTTCTATAAAGACACCGAGTACAGAAGATGATCTGGACAACCTGCCTTTCCGATGTATCCTCACTTAGTAAATGCAGACTCACAGATGGGAGTCATCTTTGCTCTGAATCATGTCTGGAGCATAACTTGATTCTGGCTTTCAATTTTTTTTCAAGCTATGGCATACATATATTTTTGGGGTCCATCACATTTATGCTATGCAAAGAATTCATTAAGAATGTGACCTCTTAGAGAAGTGTGATCTCTCATCCTTTTTCACCCTGTTGTTTCTGGAGTACCCTTGCACCCCATTACACTTTGTCACTATGCAAAGATGCATGTTTGGAATTCCCAGGTACAACTTCCAGGATTAATCACTGGAGGCTGTAAGGAGGCTCAGCAAAGCAAAGAGCCTCCTGATTCTTGCATGTAAAATACAACCCTGCAGCAACAGGGCTTTACACGCTCATGCAGGTTAAATGATGTACAGGTGACACACTTCTAACACACCTAGCTGCCTTTTTTCATCAAGTGCTTCATCTCCTTTGCTGAGAAATAAAAGCCTATTTCAGGAGCTCATGAAATGTTGTTGCACACAAAGCTTATGTTATCCTAGATGTCTGGGTGAATTATTAACATGGCATCATGTCAGGTGCTCTTTGTCCTCTTTTTCTCTCACTCACTTCTGATAATTAGTTGAAACTCAGTATTTAAGAATACTGCCTTTGTTAAATGCCTGCAGTATGAGGTAAGGCTATAGGATTAATTCCAACATTTTACAGACCCACACATAGTCTAGCAGGGAGCAGCCTTCAGAGGCAAAAAAGTAGATTACTCACTTTTTCTCTCCTTTCCACTCAAACTCAAGTATATGAAATTTAGATGAGCTTCTATTGTGACACTTACTAGGCCTGATTTAGTATTCATGCTCATGACATGCTCTCTCTAGATTTTAGCAGAATCACTCCTCGTTCACTTCAGCGCAAATGGGGCCTGAATTAAAGTTAACATTTCAATGTCACATTTTATAGGCTTTTCTATTATCTGCTGCTCCAGCAAAAAACTGGGAGAAACGATGAGAGATGTTCTTCCTGACTTTGGGGTGGATTTTCCCTGCTTCCCATGTAGAGTAAGCTTAACAGTGAATCTCAGGGTATTCAGTAACTGTGATGGCAATACCAAGGAAGACTGCATACCTGGTATCAGTTGTCTCTGAAAAGATGTGAGACAAGGAATAGTGAGGAATTCAGGAATTAAAGAAAAGGAACAAGTGAATGCAATATTCTCCTTTGTGGTATAGTTTGTGCAGCCAGTTGTGTCAGGGAAGAGTGGATGTACAACTCTGCCATGCCAAAATGGTAGTACTTTGTGACCATGGCAACTTGCTATTAACAGGTACATATGGTACAGTGCCATTGAGAATCTGCTCAAGGGTTTATATGGAATTGGAACAAGGCTCTCAAGTGCTGTGAGCATAAAATCAAGGCGAGGAATTTAGAAGGCAACAAACCACCCTGGAAGGTCTTCCAGATTATAAGCAACCTACATCTTCCAATTAATATTAGTTTCTCGTTTTGATGATGTTTGCAAGGGCTTGACCTTCACTGAAACTATATAATTGGTGGTCTTATAAATGTTACTGACAAGTAAAACTCCAAATTAAGGTTAATGATGTATTCTCATCTTGTTTTAGGAAAAAGCTTCAAGAGCTTTGGAAGGAAGTCCAGTGTAAAACCCAGCAGGTCAGTGTCCTGAGGATCTTTTCTCAGGTAGCACAGAGTCACCAAATCCATTGATCTGTGCAGACAGCATGTTGGGGAGGCACAGGCTGTGGTCAGCCCTGGGGCATGCTAGTCTCCAGTTGCTTCAGCAAACCTTTTGCTGTCAGAGTGATCCAGTTTGCATGACCAGCAGGCAATCCCTTAGCCCAAAGGAGCATGAAGATCACTTTTAGTCATAATTTCCCTTGTTTTTCTGCTAACAGCCTTCATCATGTGAGATGACTTGAACAATAGCCTTGCATGAGGCTGTAATTCATACAGTGAAAGTAACAAGTCCATTACTAAGGCATCACTGATCAGACCAAGCAGTCTGGCTTCAGCTTGTTCCTTTATGTTAAATGTCCTGTTGGAGGTCACACAGTGATGTGAAAGTAAAATGGGAATGGGCTTGGCAAGCTCAATGCTTTTTGTCCTTTGAGCCACTGAGCATAGCCTCATTGACTGTCAAGTTGGGGATAGGGATCAAAGAAGAAACTATAAAGTAAATGCAATGAAGCCACTATTACATAAGTCTATTTTAGCTATAAACAAACAACTGCCTCCACCTTTACTCAAAGCAGGTTTGCTCAGCCATGTACATAGCATGCAGTTTCCATGAAGAAAGCCCACCAAACTGAAAAGCCCAACCGCCAGCACAAATTCTGCATCTACCGGTCCCTACAGTGAAACAGGGCTCTTGAGTAATTGAGACACACAACTGCAAGTAGTAGAAAAAGTGTAGCGACAAGTATGAGTACCACAGTGTATTTGAGTGCCACTCTTTCTTTCTGGTTCATCATTTCAACTGGTTCAACTTTAAGCAGCATTTCCATTAGTTAGGTAATCTTACCTTATTGTAAATGTTGGTTCAGCTTTGGTTTGAGTAATTATGACAGAAATTACTGGTAGTGTGCAGGTTGTCTAAAATTAATCATTTTAATACAGTTTCTATACAATATCTATCTAGATCACAAAATTGCTACCATATTTAATGCTTCTGTTGACTCTTAACAAAGTCACAAAAGCGAAAATTGGCGTTGAAACTAGACAACTTTTACCCAGCATTCTTTCTTTGGCTTCTAAAGAAGGATTGAAAAAAAGAGTATGTGTATGATAGAACGCAGTTTCCATAGATTTTAAGCTTCCAGGGTAAAAATCTCCATTTTGAAGAAATGTTTTGACTCCTCATTGGGTAAAAGTCAAATCGATCATGAATGAAAGTGCCATGTAACAGTATTCCCACTCGATGGATAAGCTAGTCCAGTATTACTGCTTTAACTTGTGCCTAGGATCAGCACTCAGGCACTCCTAATTTAACTTCCATGGAAGCAAAGTATCCTTCCTCTCCCTCCAACCAAAGGTAGATACAAGCATAATTACAATTGTGTGCAATGGAAAGCACTGGGTTAACAATGCTGTCAGTCTCATTATTGCAATTGTAAATAAGTCAGCCACAGTTCTAGCAATAACTTTGTTTTGTGTTTTTCCAACAGATTTATGCTGGAATGTTCAGAGAATTTTCAGGGAATAAGAAGGCCAGGACACCCTGGTTTTCATGAGCTTAATCAACCTCACTGTGTCCGTTCCTGGAATAAATGAAGTCAGATAATTTATGTGTGTAGCCAAGTCTGCAGTGTGCTCACTGATTGGCAGGTTGAAGTACAGTTTTGGTCAAAAGGGAAAAATGCATGATATTGAGAAAATGGTTATATGTTCCTCTGTCTACCTAGATGTACTTGTAATGCCTTATCCTGTGTACCTAGTTGCAGCCATGCATGAGGTTTGCATTTTCTAGTTATAACAAAGGTATGTTAGAACTTTTAACTAGACACACAGAAAGGCATTCTTTGTTACAGTTCACTGAACTAGCCCATCTCATTTGTGAATCATTAATGATACTGACTGCTGGGTAAATTTACTTTGGTTGTAAATCTATAAATGGCATGGGAAGATGTGGTAGAATGATTTTTCATACTTAGCTTTTAAATGGGAACATTATAGTTTCAAGGAAAGTAGAGGAAAGATGTAAATTAACGTTTTGGAAAGAGACATGGCAACCTTAAAAAGCTAACATTTTTCTCTTGGTAATATTAAATTTACCATTCCATTTCCTGTAGCTATATATTGCAGTGAGTGCGTATACAGAGTCATGCAGCAGTTGTCCCCTTTAAGACTGTCCATTATGGGAGAAGCTTTTTAAAGCTGCTTCTTGAGAAGGCTTATTTACAGTGGTTTACAGAGAAGGTTAAAAATGAGTAATTCAAAACGCATCTGATGTTATTTGGGGTGATAAGGTGATCCAAAGTAGGAAACTGCAAGTCTGAATGTGAAGAAGCATTTTTCTGAGAATCTTGGCCTAGGAAAATGAATGGTTGTGTTCTAATACAGACATAGTCACTCTATTACAAGGTATCTTGTAATTAGGTGCAGTAAATATGAATAGATTCATATTCAGAACAGAACAATGCGTTTTGGTTTTTTCCACTCTTACTGAACTCTTACTCTTGCTGTATAGCAAACAGAGTTTTATTGAACTATTTTCCATTAGGGCAGGGTTGGTATAAATTCAGGAGTACACTGTGGCTTTGGCATAGGTGCATGGAAGTACTCCTATAACTACATACAAACACCCCCCACCCAATTTCTATAATCTCATGAGAAATTATGATGTTTCAAAACTGGGGATTGTTCTGAAATAGGAAAAAATTAAACACCAACACTTCATAGAATAAAAAGTTCAGGCAACTTTCATTCAGAAATTACGCACCCTGGAGCAACATAGCTGTCACATAATTTCTTTCCTACATTTCACTATTTTGCTATAGGAGGGTCTGCAGGACATCATGAAAAACTGATCCAGCTCAGGCACCCAGAGAAAAGCACGTGGCTTCGATGTATTTCAAGCCATGTTGCTCTCCATTGCATAGGGAACTTGTATGCTTCTCATTTTAAGGGCTCTCCCTCCATTAAAAAGACAAATTGAATTCTGAAACACTTGCATTCAGCAACTTCTAGTTCTTCATGGTGGCTTGCAGGATTCACTAACTATTTGCTAAACCATGGGGCAAGTTTCCCATATTAAATTAAGATGCAGTGTAAATAAGAAAATATGGGGCAAAGTTCATTTTTAGTGAAGCTCAACTAAGCTCACATGTATACCAGTCAGTGAACTTGGGCTTACTGGTTTTTGTTCTGCTCAAGGCTGACTCAGAGCCAACCTTGCTAATAATTTCATAGTAAAATCAGCTTAGACCATTACTTTCAAAGGTCTCTTTGCAAGTATATAACAGGATTCTCTTGCACTTCATGAATTTATTACTTTGTATTTTGTGCTTAGATTTCTAGTCTAATTTATGGGTGTGGTAAACGGTAACCTCTTATTTCCTAAGCATGCTGCATTCTTAGGATGTGTTTGGGATAATATGGTCTCTATCTTTTGTTAGCATTTTGCCTATTGCTCAGTAAAAATAGATGCTCTTTTCCTTACATTAAATGCTCTGAAATAACTTCTTAATTGCTTGGGTATGTTAGAAACAATAACCAGACAGAAAAGCAAAATCTCTTTACACGTTGTATTGTAGAACCACATGAACAAAGAAACCAATAAAAACTATCACAGCACAAAAATGTAATTAAATGTTCTTTTATTTGTGTCTCCACCCAGGGTGTAAACACACACTGAGGCATTCATTTATCTCTACAAATCTCTAGCCTCACTATAACAATAATTAAATCCAGACTTAAAACTGTGACCCAAGTGTTTTTTAGAAGAAATCTTTGAGGTTTTTTTCTATTTCTGTTTCTAATTATACTAATTCATACAAATACTAGTAGTTTTATGGTGAAGGACAATGGCTGGAGCAGCACTCTTTAAAGGCATCTCACAATAAGACGTCCTACTGGTTGTGTCATTAAGTTATAATTTTCCAGTTTTATTTTGTATCATGCACATATACCTTTTGATTTTACCTTTTACATAAAAAAGGATTTTATGAAATAGGACAAAAATAACTTATGATTATATGAAAAATAACTGTAACAAATCACAAAATTATACATACTAGTAGAGAAAGAAGTGTAACTAATTATTTTGAAAATTTATTTTTCATGGTATGCAACAGGTATGTCTTTAGAGAAAATATCAGCCAGATATACAGTTACGACAAATGGAGTTCATATCTGTATATGTAAGCATGTATAAATATGTAGAATATTCTGTAAGGTTTAGGAAAAACATTCTTCCACTTTCTTTCCTCACCAAAGTGCTTTGTGTAAAAAATATTACACAAGATGCTGCTTTCTGTACAGAATAAAGGGATTTTTTTCTTAAATAAACCCCCACCCAGCTCATTTTAAATTGTGGTCTCTTGCTTTTGCTTTATCTGTTCCTAGGAAATAAAAAAAAAAACAAAAAAACCAAACACCACCACCAACATTTCACACAAACAACAAAAAAGTGCTGTTTAAAAAAATCTGCTATAAAATTACACAGGGAAAACAGGGAATAAACAGTTAAAATGTGATTTTTATACTCATTCACACCTCTTCAAAGAAAGTTGAAAACAAAATACAATGTGACAGATGGCCTTAGCACTGCAATACTTCAGCATCCAGTATTAGTAAACCATAATGCCTGTATGTATGTGTGTACATATACATAGAAGGGGAGATCTAAATACACACATGCACTCGCATACACTCACACATGTACACATGCGCTTTGAAATTGTATTTTAAACTCCAGTGTAGACCCATTTCTCATGCAGATATAAATAGACCATTTGAATCTGAAAACAAGAGAACTGTATAAAAGAATGATTGTACATAATTTCATTAGAATATTGTTTAATGTTCATAGTCTAAAATAACTTCATCTCTTAGATATGAATCCCTTTAGAAAGTTAACAATCCAGCAAGTAGAATAACAACATGAAAATCACTGAGGCACAAGTATTTGCATATAAGTCAGTAACTGGCATTATGCTATGTATTTTCACAAGCACCATTTTTCATTGTAACATGACAAACACAATTCCCTATTTAAATATCCAAGGTACATGAGATAAAATGGTTCTTTTTAATACAACTGCCCTCAGTGATGTAAGTTGATCCCCTAAAGTCAGTCTGATTCCAAAGAGAATAATGAAATAATCATGAAGAATCCTCTTTGTATTTCATACAGAAGTAAACAAAGGCCTACCTTTTTAAAGACTGGTAGCCCACTCTCATGTGCTTAATTTGACTGTACTCTAGCTCCTTCTTTTAAGATTAATGCTCACAGAAAGCTGTAAATATATCTATTATATATATACATAAAAGAATGAATGAATGACTTGCAAAAGTTTCCTTTTTTAAGTGTAACTGATGAACCCCCAAATTACGAATACCCTTTTTGGATTTTTTTCTTCCCACCTTCCCTTTGGTCAGGATCTTTCCTGATGTATAAGCCCCCTCTTTGCCGGATAGCTTGTATATTCAGATACTAGAAAAAGTATTTCAAAACATTTAAAAGTCAAGGTGGTACAGACCTGAAGTCAGCAGCAATATTTCAGTTTTGTACACAGCAACTGACAAATTCTGGATAACCATGTGGTAAAAGCACCTTGAAGGATTTATATATACAGAAGTATGTATGTACATATACATGCATATGTACACACAGGGCCTGATCCTGCCCTTACTGATTTCGGTGGAACAAAACATAATCCTACACATTTGAAATTAAGTGTGCAGCGTGCCTAATTACTCTTGCTGAACAAAAAGTTATGCATGTGCAGTGACCACAGAAAGGGCTTTAAGACAGCACAAAATTAAAGCTTTTTAAAAGAGAGATACTCGCTGTCAATACACTGGGCCAGATCACACATTAATGCGAAAAGACTGTCTTTTTGCCTGTATATGTATAGCTGTGTTGGGAAGCCTGATGTAATTTAACCCAATGCAAACCACATACAGTAACAACTAGACCTACTATGGCAAGCTGAAGCAAAGGGACACATTCACTTTTGATGTGAGCAGCAGAATAAAAAGGGGAAGAATTTAGTACAGAATTGTCTGTATTTAAGCCACGTGACTTCCTTTTGTATATCATTTAAGTGCATCATTTATCGGTATATACTTTGCATTTATTGGATGAAAATCTACATTAAATATATAAGCACATATGCCTGTATCTAAGAATATACTTCATGAATATAAACCTCAAAAGATTGCCAGTGTTTATAAACATCTGGACATAGATTCATCTATGCAACATAATGGCAAATTAAATTATCAGTTTGACCCAAACTGCATTAAACAACTCTCAAAAGCTTCTCAGGATAAGAGAATGTTTGTTTAAACATTTTTTTTGACTTCATCTTTCTAGATGAGTGATTTCAGAACATAGTTATGGTCTAGCCTGTAATAATGAACTTTGGATTTTTGTCCTTCTTATTAAATCAGGTCATGAGAATATTAAGATGCACACAACACAGTAAGAAGTCCACAGAATGGATGAACAGAGATTAATAACCTAAAAACTCAATGTTATGTAAGGTAAGAGTTGCTCCCAAGGTATACAGGACTACAGTGGTGACACATCTCCACTGCAAAATACTGCTTTTAACTCATGCCCTTGTAGCTTTCACGAAGGGCAACCTCATTTGATTGCATCCTGGACTAAATTCAAGGCCTGAGCCTGAAATTGAGGAGAAAAATCAAAACCACCAAACCAGTTCAGTTTTACATCTCTAAATAACCAGAGGGAACATAGCAAACTTAAGAGTAGCTCTTCTTCCTGAAAATGTGTTATGAAAGTGAAAAATGTTAGGGCATCGAAAATTCAATTGAATCAGTACAGATTGCTTTTAAAAAAATCTGTGGAATTTAAGGAAGCATATCTTTTCTACAGGGTATATTAAACCTTTCTACAGAGTACTATAGCACATACAGCAATAAAGCTCTACAATATAATTAAAAATCAACAGAAAGTTAAAACATACTTATTTTTATCTATCTAACAGCAGTGCTAAATATAGAAAAAGTCCATGTACCTTCTCATGTAGTGCATTTAACCCTTCTTATTCATTGCATAAAGCACTGGGTCAGAAGGAATATTGGAAAAATTGCAATGGCCATATTGTATGGCTTAAAATACAGAGAGAAGGAAAAGACACCTAAACCAAGGCCTGTAAGAAACCCAGTACCAATGGTCTTTGGCTCCAAAAAGAAGCCACACCAATACCTCCATCGGTAGTGCCAGGATATATGTCTAATTTCTCTCCCTTTTTGATGCTGGTGTGTGTTTAACTTTGGAAGCATCACATGCAAACAGGTTGTGCAAAAAGCTGTGTGCCTTTGAAATGTTTGTAGTATGCTCTGGTTCTACTTATTCTCCCTTTTTTTAAAAAAAGAACTTTTCTAAAGCCGTGCTTTAGTCCACCCATTCAGCTTGAAAGGATTACAGCTAACAAGCAGTTTTCTTATTCAATCTGTGAATTCCCTTTGAGAAATTAAAAAGAAGAAAGAACAAAAGAAGTAGAGTTGCTGTGCCACAGACGAAAAGAAAAGAAAGAATTACTAAGGTTTTGTAAAAGCTTGCTTTCTCCAAACATTCTCCTCCTCAGTTGACCTCTTGATAACATGATGAATGCTCGGTGATTGCTTTCTTCCTCTCTTTTATGTATGTATATCAACCTATATCCCCATACATACATGTCAGTTTCATGGAGAGAAAGATTTTGTAGAGAAATATCACAAAGGCAAGATGAAATGTAATCAAGTTCTTGTAACTAGATTTATATTGCTTTAGCCTTCAGTGTAGACAGAAGAAAGCTGGCTAGAACAACGGTCCACTGCATTTACTTGTAGGAAGCTGCTATCCTCTGGCATGCTGCGAGCTGGATCACCAAAGACACCTGTGGACCCTGTTGGAAAGTCATAAACTGGAAAAAATACAAAAAAAATTAATTAACTAGGATAACTATATAATGCAGAATGTCTTAATACTTACGCAGAGAACTGGAAATGGCTTTAAACCAAACAGATAAACAAAAAAAAGAAGCCAACATATGTATGAAATTAATAATAACGTAACTTACTGCTTACCAAGGGAGGAATTTCAGTTCTGTTAGAATCAAGTCTGAAGTACAGCAGATTTCATCACAGCTAACACTTGCCCATTTAATGGGTGCTAAAATTGTGATGATTTTTAAAATAAACTTCATGCTTGGTTATCAAATTTCATCATACCAAACATATGATAAGAGGCAATAAGATATTGTAGAACTCATTTGCTGTAAAGCAGACCCTGGTACAGAAATCACTAGCTTCTACAAGTGATACTAGTAAGCACAAGAGTAACTGTTTTCAGAAAAATTCCCATCTTTTGGATTACATCTTTACATACTGTGAGATACCTCTTCTAAATTACAGGTGCATTGGCTTTTTAATGCACCACTGAAGCACCAAAACATAAGATATTTCAAAGCACAATAAATGTTAAGTGAAATCATCCTGTGTGGAAGGACAATAAAAGACTTGGGCATCAATTGTGCTTAGGCCCTAAGACTGGGACCACTGTCCCACTGATCCTCTGCACAGAGGTAACTTTCACCTTTCCAGAGTAGTGTGCAAGGCCCTTATGTACTTCTCAGGTAGGCAGAGACTAAGTCAAGTGTGCACACAAAAGTGTGGACCCAGGCAGTTCCTGTCATGGAAATGTGAATAAATGAAATTAAAGACTGAGAAAAATCAAACATGCGTAAAGCAAAATCAATGGTTTGAATCATGTTAGGTCCTTGCTACAATACTTACAGCAGTGGAGTGGCTGCACAAATATCACACAGGGCTCTATGGACTGTATTTCAAAGCAAATACATGAGCTAGTGACTGTGTGACCCCAGAAGCAGCTCTCAACAGTGTGCAGTCTGCACACAGACCAGATGTTACTGTGACCCATGGTGACTGGGTCCCAAAGGCCCACTCCACAAAGGTCTGAAAACCATCTCCTCTTTGTGAAGAGTTGAGTCTGGCATGACCAGTCCCAGTCACATACACAGCTCAAGCAGATCTGTCAAAGTCCACAAACTGTACACAACTGTCATTTACCTGTAATACCAGAATGAGCTGAAAAAGTTCGATGGAAAATGCCAAGCCCTGCCTGGCCCACTGACGTGGGAACTGAGCAGTCTTCAAAAGGAGGAACCATATTGCAAGAGATGCCATGTTGTACGTTCTTCTGAGTGTCAGCATAATGTGGAGGGCAGAAAGTCTGAAGCTGCCCATAAAAACCTAAAATAAGGAGAAGAAAGTGGTCAATAAAAGACCTGGACAGAGGTACAAGGGATAGCATGTGGAACCATGGCCGTGAGAATGATAAAAACCTTGACTGCAGTAGCACCAGGACTTCAATTAGTTTCCAACAATAAAGGAGCTTTGACATGAAGCTCCCCTAAAGACTTCCTCCAGTTGCTACTAAATCCAGCTCAATCTGCTTCACAGGCATCCTGATTCCAGCATGACTTGTGAGAGACACTGACTGGCTAGAAGCTTAAATTTTGCAAGAAATTTCTCTTTACTCTGCAGTCCTGCTGTCTGAACTGGTACTCTCCAGATTCCACACTGGGCTGCTGCCTGAAAAATCTAAGAAAATGCTTAATTAAAAACAAAGGAAGATTACCCAAGTAAGGTCTGAATAAAATCTGAGGGTCTGTCACTGATGCCCAGACAGCTGGGTGATAGGGGGGACATGCATATGCGACTTAGAAGGCCTGCTAGATGATGATCCATGGGGCCTGTTTTTTGTAATACAGGTTGAGAGTCTTACCCACTCGTCAGTAGCAACGAGCACATGGAAGAGAACAAAGACCATTGTGCCACACAACATAAAAGATCCCCACCAGGGTTTCTGTTCTATACGTTGTTTTTTGCTCCTTAGGTGGTATTTGAGAGAGGCATATAAGCACTGAGTAAATTCACATTGACATTCATGCCAAAATACATATTTATATAGCCCAAACCATGGTTCTAGGTAAAACAGGGACACATATGCAATATACGGGGCACATACACATGTTCTGCAGTAGGTTGGCATGAAGATTTTTCTCATGGAAGCAAGGTCTTTTATCCTCCTTAAAAGATGCTGCTAAATTTTAGAGATTTTGCTCAGAGTCTGAAGAATGGCTTATAGGTATGCACTTATTTCTGTTTTCTATAATAAGTTCTTAGAGTATATGTTAGAAATGAAACCATCACAAATTTGGTATTACAATATATACATATTTTTCTTTTAAGAAAAACTGTGAATCAAGCTCACCACTCTCTTTCTGTGCAGAAAGGAAAAAGGAAAAAGACAGTGCATTACCTCCAAGGTGTTACAGAGAAATTGTAGGCCTTGACTGTCCAAAAATAGGCCCACGAGTGATACAGTCTCTGAAAATTTTATTATCAAACAGCTTATTGCCTAAGGGCTGATGTGCAATTCTCTTGACGAAGAGTATGTTGTGGTAAGTCTTACCAAAAAGCCAAGGTCAGAAAAATTACCCCCTACCTCAGAAACCATCTTAAGGAATTTCCTGTGTCTCAAGTTTATTCCAGAGACATTACTGTCAATAGAAAAAGCTCATGTGCAGGGCTGCCTCCTCTAGCCAGTTTAGTTAACCAACATCCATATGACAAAGTCCTTCCAGCTGAATTTCCTTTTAGTGTAGAAGGATCAATAAAAAGAAACAACAACAAAACCTTCCCTAAACCCTTAAAACATCAACATCAGGAAAAAAAGGAAAAAAGGGGAAAAGAGGGATTGAAAAACATCTTTTAATGCATCTTCTCTATATAACCCCCATACTGCAGATACTGGCTTACAATTCAAGAACATAAATGACTCCCCTCTCCTTAGGCATCTGTTTGTTGTCTTTTGGGAATTATAAAACAGGAGCAAACCTTGTTACTTTCAGTGATTACAAAAGTTCACAGATTTGACTTCAAAGAGCATTTAGTACTAGGAGGGAATAAGGAATCCTAATCTGGACAGCCATAGGGACAGCCAGCTCAAGTTCACTCTTTCACATGTTCAGGAATTAGCTTCAGTACATCCACTCTGTGTAGTTAGGAAAGCATATTTATACCAGACGTTTAGCTTTCATACCTGGGATCTACTGATGTCCATGAGCAGTAATAAACCATGAGTAGTAAGCAAATTAGTTGACAGGATTTAAAGCTCATGTCCCTCCCTAAAAGTAATGGGATGTTTGGGTGAGCAGCATCTGACAAAAGGCCTTTGGGTACCATTTAACAGTCCAGAAAGCATCAAGGAGACATCCCAGAGGATAGGAGATTATAAGCACAGAAGATCCTTTTACTGGAAGCATGAAACATGGAATCACAACCTATCGATATTTGAGAGGAACATGTCTAAATATCTTGTGTATTATCTTACACCTAAACACAACTGTAGTCCTAGTAATTCATTAGCAGTAATTAGAAATGCCTCACATGGGGCATCTAGTTTTGGGTTATGAATAAAGAGTATTTTAAAAATAAAAATTTCATATTGATGCAGCTCCACACCCCAACGCAAACAAATCTTCCAACCTTAAATCCCTTTACAGGGATAGTCTACGCTTAGAAACATGTTACGAACATAAGACACTTGGCAGACTTCTTCTGGAATGTGACCAGGAGCTAGGTGTGTTTCCATTAACTTTCCTACGGAAGCATGCACATGGGACTGTTGTTTGCTAAAGCTGCAAGGAGCGTTTATGTGCAGATAATACATTTCATAAATAATAGGGATGGAGAAAGGAAAAGGATGAAGTGGAAAACATGCTGTGTCACTTTATCTGATATAGCATTTTCTGCCAAGGAGGAGGAAGGATGCATGTTTTAGGAGTTTTATGAATCTAATTATTTCGTTTGAGACTAATTTTTCTGGTCTCCATGAGGAAACATACAAATGTTGGCATGCATAACATGTGCCTGCATCAATATTTAAAAGCATCAGAATAGGAGAGGACTGTGGACAGGAAAAGACAGTCTGAACCTGCACCCAGGAACTCAGAAGAGACCTTATGGGGAGGTCTAGGTAACAATGGTGAGAGAAACATAGTCTTTGCATTTTATTTAGTAGTCTTGCAAGACACTGTGTACACACAATGAGATAAATGCCTAATTTACACATACATAGAAAGAGTTTAGATCTTGCAAATAGTTCCATGAAGGAACATTGAAGCAATTGTCAGCATTGCATCAGAAAACCTGTATGAAAAAAGAGCCTTTTGACTTTATATAAAAGAAGCAAAGAAAAATTCAAGAAAATTAAAAAAAAGAAAGAAAAATAAAAAGTAGAACCACAGTTCCTCTTCCACAGCAGGCACTCTGGGAGGCTGAATGCTCATAGATATTACTGTCTTTTGCAGGGGCTGCAGGCACTTTGCAGCCCTAGCTGTAAGATCACAGTATCAATCTTTTTTTTCTTTTAAAGATTAACCGCAACAAAACTGAGCCAGATTGCAAAGCATCTTAGGAATCTACCACCCATCAATCCTTAAATGTTCAGTCCTGACATTTAAGGATCAACTGTACTAAAATAAAATAAAATGAAAGAAAAAACAATAACCATCCAAAACTTGACTTAGAAGCTACATAGCTATTGACAGGCTTTGCCTCCTTTAAAAATGCTTTTAAAATCAACTTTTCTCTCAACTAGCAATAGGACACACTGTGAAAGTTTACTGTTGAGTCAGTCTAGTTACCAGAAACAACCATTTCAATCCATAGTGGTCTGAACCAGCTGGAAAGACCCTTCAAGACACATGCTGAAGTCCTTTCATATTGCTCTGTACTCATTCTGTATTTGCGCCTTTCTCACAGTATCCTGTTCCTGATGCAAAACAATCTGACAGTAACCTTGACTACTGCTAGCTGAAGTCTGGCAGAAAAACTACTTACCTTGGGGTTGAGCTATTGTGAGTCACATCCTCTGTGTTTGCTCATTCCCTACTTAAGCAAAAGGATATTGTCTAGCGAAGTCTTACAAGCTTTGATCCATTGGTACATTAACCGCTATATTGCAGAAAGAACCAGGGGAGTGCCCAAAGCACTTTCATAAACTGATAAAATTTTTTAAGGTGGAAAGAGAGCACAGAAACATAATTCAACTTTTCTAGATACATGTTCTTTTCATGATTCAGTGCCATAATATCTGTCTTATAAAATGGACAGCCATAAACAGGAAAGAGCAGAACAGAGCGTATATTGTTCTCTTCCCCTCAGTTATTTAGCACTATTCTAAATGTCTTTGTCCATGTCTGCAGTGCATCAGTTCACAGTGTAGAGGTCTTTGAACTGGAGCCCAAACACGATACAGCAAAATCTCCTAAATTGGTATCAGGAGCTCTTCCCTTTATTCACATGGTGCCATGCCCAAGATAACCTACACTACTGCTGAATGTAGGATAACATGAAATGATATGCAGTTCCGGCCCTAGACCCTGACCATAGCTGGCCCTTCATTCGAGATTATCTGTTAAAGAACTATCTGTAACATCAGTTTTCTGTGTTTTCATGCAGCACTGGAAAAATAAAAAAGGCAAACATGTTGGCTAATTAAGTTCCAGCAACTGAACATTTTTTCTCAGGACTGCAACTCTGGATTGTATCAGTTGCTCTCTTAAAAACTACTTAAAACACACACACATGATGTTACTTCAGCTGTGTTTCTTTGAATCAGTGCACTACAGACAAGATCCATGATGTCAAGACAGGAATAAACAGTTATTTTTCTAGCATGATAGCATTATTTCCTGAGGAAACTGAAATACTTAAAAATATTATAAAATAGCTGTATACTGCAAGAATCTCTTCTAAAAGCAAGAAGCTCTTGTTCTTTATAACATACAGAGCCTCATTCTGAGAGATGCTGAGCACCTAAAAATCCCAGGTATGCAGCCCATCTCAAATTCACAGCTGAAATTGTGGTCCATAGAGCTCTGATCCCATTGAATTGATGGGGACAATGATTCCATTACAGATATATAATGAATCACTGCCACAGTTATCATTTCCATAAAGTAGGAAATTTCTGATGGACATTTATTTCCTCCTCAGTCAGCTCTCTGCCTGGCACCACAAAGAGTGAATATTTTCTCAAGAAAATAATTATAACTGCCATTAAGAAATATACATCATGGGTGAGTAGTCTTTACTGCTAGGTATGTAACAATTCCAGGTGTCTCTGGTCTGAACTAATTCAAAATAGTGTTCCTCTGCAGCATATTTCTACAGTGTCCACTAGATGAACTACACAAACATCAAGTAATCATTTGGAACCATCCTCAGATGGTGAAGAACAAAAGGAAAAGAAAGAGTAAGACAGGGATATGAGTCACATACTGTAGTGCCAAACTGACCTGCAAATGTGAAAAACTAGAGGTGTTTCTACTTATTTAAATATGATTATTTGAAATTCAAAGATAACTGTTACTAGTAGAGCTGTAGATACACTAGTATAGCTAACTCATATCAGCTAATAATTTTTTTAAAGAAATGGCAACTTTTTTTTTCCTGAATATTTTGCACTACTTCTTTATTTATTCCATTACTTAGCCAGCATTGGTCATCAGCTCGCCTCACAAACACATATGACATGAGTTACAGGCACCATTTTAAAGGACAGTCAGATTTCTAGTGCAAAAATGTTCACAATATCAGAAGCATCCAAAATCAAGTCAGCTATGTCCATGCCCAAACCAGCTTTACCTCACTCTACACTACAAGCTCTAGAAGCTTGCTCACTGTGAAAGAGGAGTTTCTATCACTGTTCTTTTCTTTCCTACCTCATGCATCTCTTCTGACTTGCCTCAGAGCAATCCCATATTTTTGCAGCAGCCTGTGTGCTGCAGATGTCTGTGTCTTCAGTTAACCTCTGCTGAGATCCTTGTAGTTTTTCTTGGCTCAAAAGACTCAGCAGTACAATACAGGTTCTGGGCCAACTGTTGCAGATTTCCAGGACCTGTACTGCTTTCTATTCTGTCTACAAACAAATAGTACAATGGCATCAAGCTGGGAAGTCTTCACTACAGTCTCCAGTCCAGAATAGTTTCAGATTTACTGCCTATGGTAACCCAGTAGAAGACACCAGTCTAATGAAAGGAAAGAAGACCTTCACCTCTGCAGTTCCATGAGTCATCTAACATCATCACCTCCAAACATCCCATGCAGCAAAGGAAATTGTGAATTTCACAAGAGGAAGGAAAGGGAATATTTCGTCTATAATATTAACCAAGGCAACAAAAAGCCCTCTCTGACATTACCATGTATCTGATGCTGAAAATCACTCAGAACAAGTAATGAAATCTGAACTGTAGACAATGTTCCTCTAAGAAAAAGCAGTTTCACAATACAAGCAGCTATTAGATATAAGAGGTTTGTCAGTCTTGTATCTCCCACATAATTTCTTTCTAAAGGATAGTGCTCTGAGATCTCCATGAGCTTTTAAGATGCTCAGGCTTACAGTAAGGGAGTCTGTTTATAACTTGTTTTCTTCAAGAAGCTTTTGGGCAATGAAACTCTTTCTTCCTCGGTACAGCCAATTTAAATGGAGTTGACAAGTTTAAGACTACACATCGAGACAAAAATGACGCCATTGTTTGGTAGCGGACTGAGCTGAAGTGGCTATAGTTACAGCACTTTAAAACAAGAAAAGGCAGGTTATGAACTGCAGCAGACAGAAACTAACAGAGCTTCCCACAAATGCTTCTGATATACCAAATAGTCCAGGCTGGTGAGATAACTCTATGGTGGTTTTCTACATTATAATGATGTGACCAAGGAAGATGGCAATATTTGTATTGCTTCTGGGAAACATGACCATGAACTCCTGAAAGATTTGCTTTTGAGAGGGAGAGTTTAGGCAAGCCTTTCAGGCACACAGGACAAACAAAGCTTTCAGTGTAGCACATAGGAGACAGATGCGCTTAAGTTGGAGGGAGTACATTCTGACAAAATACCTCCAACAATAGGTTCTTAATCTCTAAAGAACATTTAATACCCAAATGTGGTTATTGTATTGCAATGTATTCTATAGTTCAATACTAAAAAAAAAAAAAAAAAGAGTTCAGACTACGTTGTCATGCAGATATCTTTACAATTGCAACTCTGAGTTGCTATCTATGTTTATATAATTCCTGTCGACAATATCTATTTTTAACATAGGTTTTCCTAGGACAAGGAGGTAAACACTGTAATGCTAACATGGGACTAAGGTATGGGTTTAAGGCCCAAGCCCTTGAGGTTATCCAATTATTGCTCCACTCAGAAGACAGTATTAAGGACTATCTTAAATTTGGATGTGGAATGCGGCTTCAGTCCATATGTAACATTCATCCTGATGAGAGTCTCTACTGGGCTGCCTTCTTATAATGGTTTTAATGACCAATGTCTTTTGTTCTTTTAAATTCTCTTTGGATTGTAGGAGGGGGAGATAGGAACACAGTAGCATTGTTCTGGTCTGCCCTAAAGAGAAGATGCCCAAGCAGATATGGACTTAGCTACACCAGTCAGTGCAACTCTTGTGTGGAGCAGCCACTAATCCGAGGTGATCTGTGAGCCTCTGGGAGGCAGGATTCTTTGGAAACTGTTGAACTTTGGAGCAACTGGTTGTGATCCCAGCTTCTACAATTACTGAAGCTCCCATGACCATGAGAGGAAAAGGGTGGTAAAGCCGTCTATGCACTCAAAAGACAATTTTTGTTCCAGGCAGGAAGACAGACGTCTGGACGCCTTTCTGGAAGATCAGTTCTTGCCAAATACTTGGCAAAAAAGAGAACTAAGTAAAATGTGTTGTACTGTGGAAATGGGAAGGCTAACTTGATCCCTTCATGCCTCATATTCTAGGAATTTATTGGATCTGCTCTGGCATGTCTTCACATGTGTCATATGACAATGAACAGTATATTAATAAATTTCATCCTGTACTCTGTTGGCCCTAGATTATTAGTGAAACATTAATCAGAGAGTGAGAAAGCCAACAATAACTGTTTACATCCATTGGTAAATTTCATGTTCTTCTAGTACTAATCAATGCTGTTCAGGATTACCAGTTCCCAGAAGAAAAGCACCTGGCTCAGATCCTGCTCACGTGCAGTCTAGCACCCTCCTTTCTCCCCTTCGCACTCATGAACTCTGGGAAATGCCTCAGCGTCCTGTCTTATCCCTTTGCCTAGAGAGACTGCCTCCAACAGTAGAAGAAAACAAAAGAAGCCTTGGTTTTCTCAAGATGTTTCCTATGATATCTGCTGTGATAATTCTCAGGAAGCCTGATCAAAAAGCAAAGTCTCAAGGCCTATAAAAGTCCAGTGTGCTATGTACCTTGTGTATGTAAAGATAGAAAACCATATATTTAAACAGTTGAGAGGAAACAGCATTACTGCTGTCAACACATTTCTGAAATGTTAAGGTAATTACCATTCAGACTCCGTACCAGCTAGAAAAAACAACCAACCCAAAACAACCCAACATTGTTTTCAGCTGCTGTTAATTTTCTTCTTGGCTAGAGAAGTTTGCACTTGATTGAAGAAAGAGGGAGAAAGAAGTCTTGAAGAAGCTGTTTACACAGCGCAAGTGGGACCACAGCTGTAAGAGACATGTATGCTAATAAAAGAAGAGGTCTCCATCACTCCACAAATGCAAGGGAGAAAAATATTCCATCTCTTGAAAACCTGGTAACACTTTACATGTAAAGTCAGGAGGGATTAGAAGCATAACATCAGCAAATTAAAAGCAGAAGCCATTGCAGAATTATTTGCAGTTCTATTTCAACAACAGCTCTGAAAATCAGTCTAAAGAGAAACCCACAAGATGAGTAACAACTAGCTAAGCTAAGAATTTTAAGGGAGTCTGAACGCAAGGTCCTGAAGGCTACTTCCCAGAGTCTTCCAAAAGGAAATGTCCCTTAGAAATACCAGCATCAGCCCCTGAAGCCTTCAATATGAAGCCAAGCAGCAGTGACAAACAACTAACATCAGTGATGAAAATTATTCCTTCTTACCTTGGATGTGGAGGCTATTTGGTTGAAAAGAAGGGTTTGCTGCTGGCTGGTATGTCTTCAGAGGCATCGCTGCAGGCTGTTGAAGGTGCGGAGGTTGTGGAGTCCGTCTCTGCATCATGTGATGCGGAACTGAAATTCTCTGGGGGCTGATGTGGTGAGGAGAAGGAGCCGGCGCAACAAACCTAGTAGTTCAGAAACACAAAACTGTAAAATCCCCAAGAGATAAGAGCTAAAGATTGTTTCCACTTTACTTAGATCGCTATAATGTTTAGCAGGTTGCATTCATGATGACTTCCAAAAGAACAGCATGCAGCCCAGATACAGACAAGATACATATTCAAATGGTGACATATGATTACATTTGACAACTGGGAAATTAAAAGGCTGAACTGCATCCTTATCATGGAAAACTCCTTTTAACTTCTGTGGGTGGGTTTAAGTCTTAATGGGAGGAGATACCACATGGGAGACCTGATTTCTGAGGCACTGCCAGCTGTCTCACTGTAAGGCTTTGTATCAACTGTATCTGTCAATAAATAGCTGTCGTTCCTCACTGGAAGTGAGCCGTCAGTTCTGGTCATTGGACACTGAGGAGTTAGATGTTAGGTTCATGTCTGGGTTCAGGTTTCAAGTTCTAGAAAACTTTATATGTAACACAGAGCTCTTTGAAAATGAAAAAATCTGAAGTCAGTATAATGTGTATAAAGGCAAGTGTTAAATTGCTTTGCTGGGAGCACCAACTGAGGCAGAGTCTGACCACATCAAAATGTTGATCTGGAATCAAAGTATAAGCTTGCAAACCTGGCAGAGGAGAAGAGCCATTCAGACCAAACCTGGTGCTGCAGCTGCCACAGAAGTTCATCACTTCAGTGGTATGTTTCGCACAGCTCTGTCACTACTGGCACTACAAGGATACATACTACTTTGAGGACTGCACACAGACTTTGTAAGTTTGACTTTTTTCTACATTTCCTTAAAATTGCATACCTCAAAGTATATTACAAATAGGTGCTATAGTAATTTCTGCAGATGGAAAGCTGAAGTTATGAAGACCAGTGGCATCTGATTTGTAAATGAAAGCTCAGCCTGGGCTCAGGAATGGCTCAGGGCCACTTTCTCACCCATGAGAGGAGAGCTAGCAAGGCCAACAAAAAAGAGTCAGGATATTTATGCAAGGGGGTGAGTGAAAACTGATGTTGTATTCTTATCACAGATCAGCCTCTCTCCACTCCTAAAAGCAAGCTGCAAGTCTGTGCCGAGCAAGAGCACTCATCTACCCTTCTCTGCGGTACGTGTGCTCGGTAGCTGCTGCTAGAAGGGATTAGTGCTTGCAGTTAACACAGTCTGTCAGGATCCTAAAATGTGGATCTGGTCCCTGTTCTCCTGACCCTGGACCTCAATACACTACATGACCTTTTTTTTTAACCTAGCAATAAAGAATGTTTCTCCTGGAGAAATGTAAGGAATCTGTAATCTCACCCTGAATGCAACAGAAGGTGCAACTGCGGTAGTAGCACTACAGAACACCTCTGGACAGGGTCATCGTACAGGTTATAACTGCATTGAAAGACAACTGAGATCTTTCATGCTGCAGCTCAGAATCACTATCTGCCACACATTATCTGTGTGATTTTCACTTAATTTGAAACCTATTTACTACATTTCTGGCAGATCCATAATTTACATTTGGAGAATAGCAAGAGTCAAGATGAACTTTGGATGATTTACTGCCTATTCAGTTTTCTCTGAGAATTGCATTTTTAGGTATATTGGATAGGGATTGGGTGGTCTTTGTGCTGATTTGGTATTAACTTCATAAACACATATATTACTTCAGATATGCTAAATAGATGGAGGAAATACAGACGTCACTACTGAGTCACTGAGTCTTTACTGAGTCAAATATTTCATTGTTCCAGTTAAATGATGCAGTGTAGACTTAAAGACATACTAGGGAGGAAGAGGGTAAAGCATGCATGTGTTTCATAATAATATCTGAGAATAAGTTTTAGAAAAAGAGAAATCAGTAGCTATATCTTGATAAAAATATCAGAGGTTTTTAAAAAGTGCTACAACTACCTGGTTATACGCCTCCTGAGTAAGGACTGCAGTTAATTTTTTGTAGAGCACTCACACAGAAAGACTGTTATTTGCTGCCAGAGATTAAAAGCAATGCACAGACAGTCTTATGTTACTACCATTATTTAAGAAATCATGGGATATCATATTCTGTGTTTTCAAAATTCCTTAGTGGAAATTAATCTCTGAAAAATGGTTTTAACCAGGAGCCAACAACAGGGAAAAGAACCTTTTCAAAACTCAAAGCGAAAAGCAGAGTTTTACAGATTTCACGTTTGATTTAACATCCAAAAAACCCTCACAATAATAATGCACTACTTTGTATAGCCAGACAGGACTCCTTTTTAGTAGACTTTACTGGTCCTTATAATGATTTATGAATCACTTCATGAATTCCTGGCTTACTCATATGGGTGACTATAGTTATCTACTTTTACTTCCCTTCTGCCTAACAAAAGAGAAACTTGGACTTGTCTCAGTCCAGTTTTCTCCCTGAACAAATCACAGCGTGTTACCGGGGGAACCGCAAATTTAATTTTGTTCCTGAAACAATCAGGACCAGCTTGTAATCACTCGGAAACTGCCACCAAGAATTGTGGCCAAGCCCTGGAGCTGATGCAATCAGGAACCAGCCAGTTTTGCAGAAAAGTGCCCTTCCCTATGCCTGCTGGATGGAAAATCAGAGCAGGAACGTTTCTGGAGACACTGAGTAGCCCCTCCCTTTCCAATAGTAGCTAGGAAAAAGTGTCCTGCTGGGGAATGACTAGGTTCGGTAGTAAGCAAGATAGACGACAAAATTACCAAAGCTTACCTGTTTTGATGAGATTAGCTAAAATGGCACATATATAGTAGTTTTGTTAATGACCAGTACTGGTCATGGCTACAAGGAAAAAAGATTTTACTCTAGCATTTGTTGACTGGATCTGCCCCAAATGTAAACTACATGCACAATCTAAGCAATGTGTGGAAAAGAAAGGGAAGAGGAAAGCTAATGGTAATACTATATTTATATAGTATAAGTAGCATATTTATATAGTATTTATGACTATTTATATAGTTTATTTTAGCATGGTTGGCCACCTGTAAATGAGTCTTTGGTGTGGTGGGAAAACAACCTTTTATGTCTCTGTAGCAAGGATATATACAAGGTGTTTCTTCACATAGAATCTCAAGTGCTTTGAGACTCCTCGATTAAAGAACTGGCTGTGCTGAATTGCCTGGGCGTCAAAGGGCTGAAGGGGTTATTTTTGTAGGTGGAGAAAATTCTGAGAACTGGGTGGCAGAGAAACCCTTTTTTGTTAAACTTCCCACCTAGCAAAACTGCCATTGCAGTCCACGACAGTGGAGACAGGTATTCTAACCAAGATATCAAGTTGTCACTGTACAAGCTGATTGGAAACAAGGAAAGCAAGAAAAGAATTACCATTCAAAGCTCTGCCTGACCTATGGCTTTTAGATGGTGCTTCCCTTTTTCCATGGGAATCTGAAAGACTCATCGCATCAGAATGATCTCGGCTACTGTTCTTTTAGGCTGGTAGTCTTCCATTTGATTTCACACTACCAGCCTCAGGAAGCTCATGGAAGTACTTGACTGGCCCAGCAATACTGGACATTGTGCTTATACAGGAATCTCTCAGTGGGCTTCTCCCACCTTCACTGCTTGATGTCTCCAAAAGTTGTCACCTGCATCCACTTCACAAAGCTCTCTGTAGCCCAGCTCCCCTTCCTAAGGGGAGAAGGGAGAACAGGAAATTTGTTCCAAGACTGCAGCCAGTGTGCTGATGACAAGAAAAATTACAGGTGTCCTATCAATTTCAGTCCCATCTTAAAAGGAAACCCCTTCGACTCACTGCCTGCTTCACTTAGCCACCTTCTGAAAGAGAATAGCAACTTTGAGCTGCAACAAGAGGCTGAGTTTTCCTTGTCTTTTTTTTTTTTGTTGTTTTTTCAGGAGATAAGGAAAAAGGCAACAGAAAGAACACAAGGTAGCATCCCAAATCTTTCTGCTCTTCTGTCCTCCTCCCTCAATACTTGAAACCTTAGCCTGCAGAAGCCAGGAGTGCAGGAAGGATGGGAAGGATTGGAGACTGGCATTTTGGGGGCAGAACTGGGGAATGATTGATTGAAAGATAGATTTAGAAGTGAGAACCACTACAGCAAAAGAAAGCTGGAGATACATATCTTCTTTGTTAGGAAATCCAGAAGTGGCTAATCTAATTGCTATATATGCATACACATACATACATATGGGGGAAAGAAGAAGTAATACCAAGAGTTCAAATTTCAAAATGCAGACAAAAATTACAATCATTAAAAAGTACAATCATTAAAAAAAAAAAAATCTGTAATTTGGCAGCCAATCACATTGATTTGGCATCTGAGATATAATTTCTGAAGTATTGGTTTTAGCACTAATGGTACCATGAATTCCCCTTCATGTTTCTGGGTTTCATTTCTCTCTCAAATTCTCCTTCCCCTGTGGCCATATTCATAAGATATCAGAAAGCACATCTCAAATGTGGGTATAAGAATTACCTTGAATCACCAGAAAACAGTGCAAGGGAAAACTTATTTCTAAAAAAAAAAAATTGTGAAGGTAAATTTACTCTGTTGTAGTCAAAGAGGATCAGCTTTGTCAAATCTTTGAGAGCTTCCAATCTATTCTAGGAAACAGGACTTAAAACTATTCACTGTCTTTTGGTAAATAAACCAGATTACACCAAAAATGTCTGACACAACCAATTTGCCTTTTTAACAGAAAAAACCAGGTTAAGAACCCAAGTACCAAATAACCATTTGGGCTGCAGGACAACAGCTCTGTCAATTTCATATTCCTAGGGGGCTAGTATATTTCTGATGCTTCCATTTCAGAGTTGCAGAAAAAAAGTTGATTTCTCCTAAATGTAGCAAGAGATCATTATTTTATATTACATCAAATTCTATGTTTCACTTTTCCCAACTAACAGTTTGCTGGGAAAAAGGTTAATTCCAATTATACTGCAGTTTCAGATAAATTCTACAGGGGACCAGGAGCATGACAAAAATACTGATGACAGCATATTGTACTATAGTAGCAATAATAGCAACTGAAGCGAATATTTTCACCTAAATATTTGTTAAAAATATAGTGAAAAGAAAGGAAACTGCACCTGCGGATAAATGAGGGAAGAGGAGAAGACTTTACCTACCATTAATCCATGTTACACTATGGCACAAAATGCTATTAGCAGGAATTATTTGAGATAGGAACTATGTAACTATGTTGGATGTTGCTATGTCTTCACTCTCTGCTTTTTCTCAACTTTGCACTGAAAAGTAAAGCACATGCCATCATTTAGATAACATCAATCCTGATGGTTGCTTTCAACATGCTTCCAAAATGGAAATGCAACAGTAAGGCTGAAAACTTTGGTCTTCTTTTTTTTTTCCTTCAGAGGTCATAGCTTGCTTAGAACAATTTGTAAATACAATTTATTGGGTTGCTGCTCTGTTAACTGGTTGAGTTCTAATTCTTTTTATTGGGCTGCAACATTTTGGGAACATATCCAGATGTTATGCAGCTGAAACAGCCAATAGATCAGGCTTTCTTCTTATTACAGTTGATGCTTGGGATGGACAGACAAACCCATAAGCTCCCCATAGCAGGTTGTTGTCTCCAACACTGTCTGGTACAGTGCTGCACTTTCTGATGATAGTAAGTGAGGAACAATCTATGCTCACTCTCTCTTGATTGCCTCTGTATTTCTAGGCAAATACAGAAAATGTGGGGTAATGTCTCCATTCTCTACTTCAACATCCCTGTCATTCTGCTGTGATCTCACATTTTGGTTTGGCTCTACACTATGTTGTGTGCAGACTTCGCAGCTCCTCACTGCCACTGTCAATGGGTGAAATGTTCTGTTGTAGTACACTGTTCTGTAACGCAACATACTGCACTGTAGATTAGTCCAATTAGCTATCAATGACTATCAAATAAACATGGTTTAAAAACACTTGTAAGGAAAGCATAGCTTTTTTCCACAATGGATGAGCGAAAGGCTGTGGATGTTGTTTACCTGGACTTTAGTAAAGCCTTTGACACCATTCCCCACAGCATTCTTCTAGAGAAACTGGCTGCTCATGGCCTGGATAGGCATACTCTTTGCTGGGTAAAAACCTGTCTGGATGGCCAGGCTCAAAGAGATGTCATGAATGGAGTTAAATCCAGTTGGAGGCCAGTCACAAGCGGTGTCCCCCAGGGCTCAGTGTTGGGGCCAGTTTTGTTTAGTATCTTTATCAATGATCTGGATGAGGGGATTGAGTGCACCCTCAGTAAGTTTGCAGACAACACAGAAAGTTGGGCAGGTTTGTTGATCTGCTTTAAGGGCAGGAAAGCTCTACAGAGGGATCTGGGTAGTGTGGATCAATGGGCTGTGGCCAGTTTTATGAGTGTCAACAAGGCCAAGTGCCAGGTGCTGCACTCAGGTCACAACAACCCCATGCAACGCTACAGGCTTGGGGAAAGAGTGGCTGGAAAGCTGCCCATCAGAAAAGGACCTGGGGATGCTGGTGGACAGCTGGCTGAATATGAGCTGGCAGTGTGCTCAGGTGGCCATGAGGGCTAAGAACATCCTGGATTGTATCAGGAATAGCGTGGCCAGCAGGAGTAGGGAAGTGATCGTGCTCCTGTACTTGGCACTGCTGAGGCCACACCTCGAATACTGTGTTCAGAAGAAGGACATTGAGTTGCTGGAGCATGTCCAGAGAAGGGCAATGAAGCTGTTGAAGGGTCTGGAGAACAAGTCCTGTGAAGAGAGGCTGAGGGAACTGGAGTTGTTTAGCCTAGAGATAAACCTGAGCCTGCTCTCCAAAATGTCCAACTGGCCCCCAGAGTCACCAAAGCAGCCAGGCCAGCTTGGGTCAGCTTCAGTCCAACACAGACAGGCTATCCCAGGGGCGAGCGCTGCTCAAGGCAGTCCTAGCTGTGGAATGACCCCAGGCTCACACAGCGCATCTGGAACCGCACAGCATGGAGGGGACAAAAACCCTGCTTGCAACACTAAATCCAGCCATCCTCTCAATGACAAGATTGGGATGTACAGGGTGATTCACACCTTTCAAAGAGCCTATCTCTAGCACTTCATATACTGAAGTGATGGTTTGTTCAGTTCACGTTTTCAGAGTTATCATCACACCCGTGAAGTGGTGTAAATGACAGCCTACTCGCAGTACCCTTAGGTGAGTGGACTGTATTAGATTCAAGATGCAGATTCCTGATTAGTTTTTCTCTTAAACATTTCTCTCAATTTGCATGACATGTTCCACAATCAAACCAACACTGCTGTAATACTTTCATTTCTTCTCTGAATTTAAATTGCCATTTGTTACACTACTTAAATGAAGATATTGGCACTTTTTTTAATCCAAAATAGCTCCATATATGGGAATTAGCACTTAAAGCCTGCTTAGACAGACTGCATACAGTTAACGTATGAGAAAGGAGTGTATCACACTAGCTTTTTATTATTGTTGCTGTGTATAGTACTGTAGTATCCTAAGGTCTGTAACACATTCAAGGACTTAAGTTATGAGTTAAGTCGTTCTCTAAATGTGTCTGCTATGGTCCTACACCAGTAACTGCCTGTCCTGGCTTCATCTGGGATAGTTTTGTAGATAGATAGATAATTTTCTTCATAGTAGCTAGCATAGTGCTGTGTTTTGGAATTAGTACCAGAAGAATGCTGATAACACACTGATGATTTTAGTTGTTGCCAAATAGTGCTCAGACTACTCAAGGACTTTTTGAGCTTCTCCTGCTCGGCCAGGTGCATAACAAGCTGGGAGTACAGCACAGCTAGGACAGCTGACCCAAACTGACCAAAGACCTGTTCCATACTATATAACGTCATGCTTGGGGGGGTTAGTCAGTCAGTCGCGGGTGGCCTGATTGCTGCTCAGGGACTGATCACGGCTCGGGACGGGCTGGGCATCGGTCGGCGGGTGGTGAGCAAGGGCATTGTGCATCATTCGTTTTGTATATTCTGTATATTCTGTTACCATTCTCATTATTACTATTATTATTATTTTCTCTTATTAAACTGTCTTTACCTCAGCCCTCAGCTTTAACCTTTTTTTTTCCTTCCCAATTCTCTCCCCCATCCCACTGAGGGAGGGGGGCAGTGAGCAAGAGGCTGCGTGGTGCTTAATTGCCAGTCGGGTTAAACCATGACACTGCCTCAGAAATGGACTAATGAGAGCACTGTCTTTCATAATGAAATTTGTACCTGTAATAACTATTGATCTGTCCCTGCCTGTCACCTCATGCTCTGGCAATTGTAGGATATGGGTGTTGGACAATTCATGCACTGGAGAGAAAACTGTACTGGGAAGGAAAAGCCTGTGGGTCAGGCAAGAGAGCATGGACAGCCCAAGTTTGCAGAGAGGGCCTGAGAAAGGGAAAAAGGTCAGGACCATGTGGCCAGGAGTGGGAAGGAAGAACTGAACAACTAGATGAGCTCCAATGATCATGAAATAATGGCAAGTTTCATGTCAGACAAAAAGTTCAACAACTTTCAGTGGCTCCAGAACTGGCTGAATTCACATGTGCAGTCTGAAATCAAAAAGTACTTTTATCTGTTGACAATTCCCTGAGCCATCATGTTCTTCCATCTTCCTGATACAAGGTAGAGTGACTAGTACTTTCCTCCAAAAAAAATTACGCTCATTTTCAGTAATTGAAATCTAGTGAATGTTCTTTTCAGGTTTACAGTCGGACACTTTGTGCTTTCCAAATTACTGGCATTTCTGTCACTCAAGGAAATTAAACACTTTGAAACACATTAATGAAATACAGCAATTTATGATTTAGAGCACTAAAAAATAGGGAGATTAACAAAACAATGTTTAAGTATCCATATACATATAGTAAGAATTCAATATTCTGTGTGATGGTGTATCGTTCTGACTTTTCCACTGAAAACTTATTTGCTTAGGCCTCTTCAGTCATGAGATCTGGTAGACTTCTGGTTCAATGAACTAAGTGGAAATCTATAATGCCATATACTGTATAAATAATTGGAAAGATTGCTGAAAATAATTTAGGGAATGTCCAAACATGAAAATTAAACCTCTTCCAAGCAACCTGCTCGCACATCACTGATATATCTACAGTCAAGGAAACAGCAAAGGTCAAGGGGTTTGTACCTAGCCAGCATAAAATAAACTCTGACTATAAACCAAGCTCTCAAATCAGTGAATTAAAAATTCTTTCATTACCCATTGGTCTTAATAAAATGCGAAGAAAAAAAAATGCTAGGTTCCTGCAGAAGTACTTACTATTGAGAGAATATTGACAGAATATGACTCTCCTACCACAGGTGAACAGAAACATGAATCTCAGGGCCCCCATTCTGTAAGGTATGGCTGGCCTCCTCTAAAGGTTAGTGTCCCAGCCAGTATGTCTTTCATTGCTTAGACCATTGGTGGAGATCAAGAAAGGATTGGAGGAAGTCCCTGAAATGGAGATGGATGGAGATCCTCCCTGCCCAGGGACTGTGAGATAACACAGTCCCTTTCATCTCTCCTTCCTCTGGTAAACCCATACCCAGAGCAATTGTTGCCCAGGGACTGCCACCAGTGACTTTCTGCACATCAACAATTCAGTTTCCACCCATCCTGGCAGCTCTGAAGGCAGTCCTGCCCCAGGCTCGGCATGGGAAAAGCAGGGGCTGGTCTTACCTCTCCGAGTCCGCAGCTGAGAGAAGAGGTAATGGGGGGGGAGGATGGAGAGGACTACCCTGTATGTTACGTCCTGGGGAGGGGTGGCCACTGGGGTGGGACAAGGACACTGCCCCAGCTGCTGTTCCACTTCGATTTGTCTGTGTGCTGGGGAACACAGCCGCTGAAAGCAAAAGGAGAGAAATAATCCTCATCAGGCAGGCGACAGCATGATAACTGACCAAATACTGACATGTAACACCTCCCCTAAAGCTGTAGTGCTAATTCTTAGCAACTGCTTTTTCTCAAGTGATGTTTTCTGTCCAAAGGGAAGAAAAAAAACCCACATAAAAAACCCCTAAATAGTCTTTACTGTTCCCAAATGACACTTCCATAAACCCAAGCATGGCATAGCTGTGCTCCTTGTCTTGGGAATTTTGTCTGAGTAAGGCTGTAAATTTTCTACAGCTTCCTGCTGCAGAAGAGGTGGCAAATACTTCCTAAGACATATATATTTGGAGTTAAGTGAACAGAAAGCACAGTTTCGTAAATAGTGAAATACTTTCTACATTTTCCCCTCAGCTGCAGAAATCCCAAATTTCTTGAAGAGGTCAACCCAAACTCAAATATTGCTATTATTGCCCCCAGACTCCCTAGTAATGCATACAAAAATTTTAAACTAGTATTAACAGTTTCATAATTTCCTATGAGGTTGCTCTTCTATACATCCCAACTAAGGAAATGTTTTGGATGATTAAACAAACGGCAATATGGGACTCCCTCCGAATGTCCTAATTCGTTGACCCCAAATCCTGTAACCTCATATTCAGTTGTTCTTTACATCAGGCAGTCAGAAGCTAAGACACTGATTACCAAATCCCTCTGAAAATCCAGTTACTCAGTCATTTTTACTGAGATCTGTATCAGGTATCTCATGTCAATGTTGAATGGCAACCAAATACATGCTCTTAAATATTTTATGAAACCTGAGAATGAATTAGATAGGCTATCTACAACACGAAAATGGTCTCTCAGTGTTTGGTTGTCATACCTACCAGTCTCTTTATAAAAAAAATATTGTTTAGGCCTAGTTTATAGAATAAAATTCTACCTATAAAACTTAAGTTATGTTAGTGAATATGTTGGAGCAAATACATTTTATTGATAAAGTCCTAGCATTTAAACCAGTTCCCCAAAGGGAATTGACACTGGTGAAAGGTCTTTCAGGCTAAAATACCTGCATGGATGCTGCAGTCCTAGCAGACAAACACTACTTTAGGAGTAACCCCTCTGTAGATCCATCTTCAAGAAACGATTTCACAGGTCACACTTTTGAATGTTGCTACCGAAGATAAAAAGGGTGAAAAGTCCACCTCATCTTCCAAGCCTATTTTTGGAAAGCCTCTATTCATCCTCACAAGCCAGCCCTTGTGACACACTAGATGGCTAAGGTAGAGTTAAGGAAAGGCTCAGGAGTCTAATTAAGCTGTAGCCTCATTAAAGAGCAGTCCTGGACATGTTTCAGCTAGTGAGGACAAGAGACAGTGCAAAATGGCAGATAGGAAACCACTTTGTGAATAAAACCATCTAATATAGATGCTGCAGAGGTAATGTCAGAGTTTAGGGAAAGTTGCCATGAGCCACACTGGTGGGCAAAGCTGGAGGAGTGGAGGCTGCCCTACCACATGGCCAGGAGGACCAACAAAAATGCCTGCGGCTGCCCTCGGCATTAGCCTCTACTGTTTGCTAATGCTTATATGGACCAGAGCCTCCTGATCATAACCAAAGCGACAACAGACATCTGATAGTAGAACGCATCCCCATCCCAAATCTTAAGAGAGGTACAGAGGATGCAGATATCACAGGGAGATATCACTTAATCCAGCAGAGTAACTCACTTAGAAAGGGCTGAAGAAGAACCCTGCTAAGACAGAGGAAGGTAGCTTTCTTTGTTTTTTCACGTTGCTCATGCAGACCCAAAATCACTCTCTCCCCACCTGTCTCTTAGAGTAGCATCAAGACAAATGCAGAGGGGAAAACAAAGGAATGACCTTTTGAATTTATTATTTTATGCTTACATGCAGTGCAGAAGAAAATACTGAAAAACAATCAAATGCACATTCTGGAAGAATAAGCAGAGAGGATATTCAACAAATCAGTGTATTGCAAAGGAAAACCCTGATTATATAAATAAAAACAGAGACTATTTAAACTATTCCTTGCAAAAAGAGGGTAACTTGCATTTTTCCATGAGAAAAATATTAAAATACATAAGAAAATACAACTTAGTTTCCCAGTACTGTGATCTTTGAGTTTAAAACAAATTTCTTCAAGGCTGTGGTTGGTCAGGAGTAAAAAGGCTGGACTATGACTCAGTTTCCAGCATAAGGTAGCAAAAGCTGTTCCTCCCTGTCATAGCTGTTTTCTGCCACAACCAGGGTAAGGATTTCAGGTGAGTATTTTCTAAGTTGTGCTTGCACATTTCTAGCTGGTCCAGGCTGCAGCGGTAGCACAGGTTCCCACAGCACTGCCCAAGACTTGGCGACTCTGTCACTGGGAAAAGGTTATCTGCAGCCAAGCATGGGCAACCATCTTTCCTTTCTCTGAACTAGAGCAACCTAAAGGCCACTGCAATATTCACCATCATGGCAGTATCTACTGCTGTAGTACCTTTTGGCTAGGTTTCCCAGCAATGTCTCTGTACTTTTTTCCATTTCTGATTAAGAGACAGTACACAGTGTAAAGTAAGAGCTAACTATGGCAGGGACTAGAGGGGCAGGTAGGATATTTAAGGAAGAAAAAGCGTACATAATTAGCGGCAAAAACCTATTCCTGTACACAGGGTATGTTAAATGATTACAGCATGACAGAAGAGCATATCTGGGCTCCCACAGTGCTTTGTAACGAAGCCTCCAACAGCAGCACCATGAATGATGGTGTGAGAGACCGTACAACACCTGTGGGCAGTGCAACACATCTTTTGTCAGTGCAGCTTCTTGCTGCATAGAGGTACTGTACTGACAGCACAGATAACAACCTCTGTGGGCACCCAGTGAAGTGAAACCGCAATGCCAGCAGCTGCCTCCCAGTGGAAATGCTACTCTTAAGACTTCCTAGTGTAGACATGGCACTGGACTGAACTCCTACCTCAGTCTTGTAAATAAAGTTGAAGAGAAACATTGTCAGCCATTGGCAGTCTACAGACTTATAGCAGTCAACAAATACTGACAGCTGACAGTGTCAGCTAGTCTTAAGAGACTGACAGAAAACTTTGGACACTATTTAAGTAACTATTAGATAACTTGACCTCTTTTTCTTAGGAGCTGTGTGTGCCTGGCAAGCTTTTCTAGTGGTTTAACTGTTAAATGTGAGTTGCTTGCTCAAAGTGCTGGCAGGAAATATCTAAACACATGAATGTCGTTTCAGTGTCTGATTCCATTAAAACCCAATTTGAATGGTATGAAACTGAACAAATGTTCACAGAAACCAGCATGTTCACTGACTCCCGTATACCACCACCAGGTAGGTCCACACAGAAAGATGCAGAATTAAGTGTTACTTAACAAAAAGGTTTCCTACAGCAAGGCTTTTCTATCAATACAAGATAAACCAGCACACTTAATTTTAAAAGATTTAGATATTCTGGAAAAAAACCCCAAAACAAAAATACAAAACAAAGAATTGTTGATGCTGTTCGTCTGTGCCCCTTAAAAAGCCCAAGCTGTACCATGATTTACAAGGTGGATACAAACTGTTAGTCCTGACTGTGAACCTTGGATTGGGTTACACCCATGAAGTTTCAGCCACAGAGAGGGAGGAGCCATGTTTTCATTTCTGGAGTCTCATCACAAATCAATTTATCAACACATAAGAATTTTCCATGAGAATATCTCTGCAAAGGCTTCTCTATGAGAAGCTAAATTCACTCCTATGAGAAGCATGGGAACAAATTAGGTGGTTGGAAGAGAAAAAGCTGATTCTGAATAAGTTTCCTTTAAAAAAAAAAGACAGAAAAGTAGCATTTAAAAAGTTATAGAATCCAAACCCTAAAAAAAAAAAAATCTTGTTTCTTTTTTAATGGAGCCAGAAACCTGTAATTTCATGGAGCATTTTTTAAATGCAGAAGAATCACCCTCGCCTTTGCAAATTACCAACAATGGTATAATTTATTATCCTGGATTTATTACTGTCAAATCAGCACTCTGTCAATCTATTTCTGCCCCGAAAATACCTCTCCTCTTACTGCTGCCAGCATGAATCTGGAGTAGGGCTGAGAATTCTTTCCATATAGAATAAGACAGTGTGAAGGTTTCATTTTGTAGCTCAGTCAATTAAAATTGCATACATACATTTGCAAGAGCGGGGTTTTTTTAAATTACTATACTTAACCTTCCATTTGTACAAGGAATATTTACGTGGTCCTCGTGAACAAGTGATTTACTAGAGCACAGATGGAAAAATCCAAACTGCTTTTTGCACTTCAGAGTACCACCTCCATATAGTCTCCTCTCTCACCTCCCCTAGGGAGCCCATACTTCCCTACAGGTTTTTGTGGCCAGTAATATGTGGGCATGTGCTGCGTTGAGCCATAAGTGGTAAGCCCAGCAAATGTAAAACATGCTGCCTGTGTTGCCTTGATCCTGCCCAGCTCATCTGTAAATCTGAAGACTACAGTGTGCATGGAACTTAAGAATCCATCATGCATAAAGAAGTAAAGCAGAAGTAAAAATGAAATTATGAAGATAATAAGCCTGTCTCCAGAGTGGGTCTGTTGCATGGACTATCTGCATTGATGGTCTCCCTGCTTTTCTTCAGAAGTTCTGCAGGCAGATCAGAGATACTGGAGATGTCCAAGTACTGGAGGCACCTAGAAAGCTAGAGAGTTTATGAAGTCCACCCACTCAAGATTATTTGGATAGAAGAAGAAAACAAGTCTAGGAAAACAATTTGTACAGTAATTTGGTCTTGTTACTTGGAGACCTGTTCAATCAATCTCTGTCTTTTGAGATCCCTTACCTCAAATATTTAGGAATCTGAATGCTTAAAACATAAAGTTGTTTTGTGGTAAAGATCTTCCACATGTAAAAATTGTCCTAAGACACCATACCATCTACTAAGAATCTTTTCCCCTATTCCACAGCACAGAAAATAGGAGAGGAAAATTAAGAAAGTGAAGAATTACCAGCTGAGTCAGAATAAAAATCTGAGTTAGTTTATAGGTAATCATAGGCCTCTGATAAAAATGATGAAATGGTGCTTGCTAAAAGCCTCCCAGTTGCTACCCAAGTTATTCCCAAAGCAGCCTATAATATAAATAAGAAAAGGTGTGTGGTTCAATTTTTGAACATTCTTTGATCTCTTCTCTGAGCTGGACATGACAAACATTTTCTAGTCTTGTTGCTGGATACTTACAATGATGGGCAGCTGGACTGATTATTAGTTGGGAAAGGTGGACATCCTGGAAACTTTTCTATTTTTTGAGATTAAGAAATAATTAAATCCCCGAAGCAATAAAGTGGGGTCTGGACTGGGATTTAAAGTTGTTCTTGCCATGGCATCTTTACATCACATCCCTGCCTTTCAAGACAGATTCTTCTCTTTCAGCGGACTGCAGTTTCTGAAGTTGTGTCTCCTCATGAAGAAAGGAACCATAAATAGTGCAGTTGCCTTGTTGCTTACAATGTTTGTACCAATTCATCAGTGAATGTTCTCTTCTTCACAATGTGAACCCAATGATTACACCAATTTTTGGAGAACAATTAAGCTGTCTCAAAATGGAAATTATAAACTCAGAAGTAAAACCAGTCAATAAAAGTACAAGTCTGAAGGGAAATAAACTACCCTCCTTAAAATAAGTTAAGATAGTAATATTAACACTTTTCAGCCCCTGTGTATGGTTTTACCTGGTAATACATCACATTTAGTAGGAGCTCTGGATATGTATGCCGTACTTAAATTGAGCCAAAAAGGTGACAGCAGAGATCCTCTTAATTGTTGGTTACCCTACATTACTCCTTCTTTTGCATCCGTTCCCTATGCATCAAATACAACTCCATTTTTCACTGCAATGGTCATTCATATCTCAGTTCTTCCTTCTCATTCTTTTTTTTTCTTCCAGTAATGAGCCGTAACTACTTTGCAAGGCTGTCAGCTTTAACAAACAGGCTGCTTTTTCCTCAGACATCTCCCATGCTGCTCGTGGTGCCTAATGGTTAGAGAGCTCACTCACTGGAACAACTGCTTTTATAAAATTAGTTCATTGTTCTTGTATGAGTCCTCCCTCCTCCACCCGCCTGTTCTATCTACCTACTGCCCTAACATCATCTTTGATATAAACTCCTTTGGCAATGAATTCTCTTTTATTATTTGTGTGTGGCACCAAGCTCAGTACTATTTCATTGGAAAAAAACCCAAAACCACAAAAGGAAAAGTGTTACTTAAGTAAAGCACATCTTAAGTCATAGGCATAGAAGTAGTTAGATCAAAGTTTCACAGGAGTATTTAAATAAGACATTATTTAAAATATACTTGGAATTGCAAAACCTTCTGTAACTTTACTGATACAATTTTTCATTTCCAACTTGCAAAGAAAATCATACACTTGACAAGCTTTAGCAATACCATTTTCTTGCTCTGGAGCAGAGCAAAGTGTGATATTCAGTAACTATTTATAAATCAATGAAACATTCTGGTTTATTCTTAAATATGAAATGGTCAAGTTTTAACCAAACATCACAGTAAAAATAAATTTTTTTTGTATTGCATTATTTATGATTATTTCAGCCTTAAGGATTCTAGACTGCACTATACAAAGTAAGTTGATATGATTTCATAGTAGAAAAAACATCATTCATATGTTCTTATTATGAATGAATTGTTCACAACTTCATTCTATGAACTCAATAAACCCAAAAGCCTATGTATTTTTAAAAATTAAAACCTAGATGCTACCAGAAATTGTGCACTTCAGTAGAAACAGACTTTGAATTTCTGCTTTACAAAATATCACTATGCTTAGCCCTAGAAGAGTATGCATACTTGCTTAACTTTAGACCTGTATGTGGAATTTTCTATTCGTTTTAAGCAAAGGATCTGTCAGGTTACACCACTATATTCATAAGATTATACTCTGTTCAGATTTCTTTTATAAAGTCAAAAGGCCACAATATAAGAAAAAACATTTATGCAGTCTTAACTTTAAGTAATAGATATGTAATCAAAAAGATTATTGTTGTATTTCATTTGAATATATCTGGGTATGCAGATTCTGTACTTAAACAGTACAGAGAAACACTGATCATTATAGGCATTTTTGTACTTTGGTAAGTGGAAATGGACTAGCATCTAATTGCCTACCTTTGTCATCTCTGACGTATTTCTAAAAGTTTGCTTTCAAACATTTATTCTGTAGATCTCTTAGGAAAGGAGAAAAACTACCTTTCCTTGAAATGTGCATAAGAAAAGTAACCTTCAAGTGAGAAAAGTTTGATTCAACAGCATTGGAAGAATGCTACATGAAAAATAGCACAGACATTTCAGCTAATATGCTGTCTCTAACAGTTCCCAGTAAAAGTCACATATTTTATTTTTCAGAAAAGTCTCAAAGTTTTTCTTTATATTTAGAAAAAATGTTGTTTTCAGAGAAGTTTGAGGGGTAGGTTCTCTAAGCAAGACACTTAAGCTTTCGTGTATTTGTTTTTCTCTCCTTTGAGCATGAATAATTTTCATGTTGCCATTTCAATACAGTATCTCCCTCCCTGTTGGAGTTATCTACTTATTCACACAGTATATTATTGTGTAGCAGCCCTGATGAGTAACTAGTGAAACAGTTAATTTCAACTGGATTGGGTGGTTGTCAAAATGAAGTGACACAGATTCATCTATGCCTGACATAACACCCTCAGTTAATTGATGTGAAACAACACATGTGAATAAAACTATGAGAAAACTGCCAAGTTATAGTTAGCTGTGAGCACATGTAAGGGAAAGCAGTTTATTACTTACAGAGAAATTAATGCTGACAAAAGTATGTTCATTAATACTATAAAAATTGCTGCACAATAGGAAGCACTGCCAAGTAAGAAAAAAACCAACATAACTTATTATAGCAAAGAATGTTGATGGTAGTGGTGTAAACCCCAAGTGTTGAAAGGCAAAGCATGAATGGGATTACAAAAAGTAATGCCACAGTCTCAGAAGCTGTATATGGGACATCACGACTGCCAACAATTGCCATCTGAGGACTGGCTGGAGGCAACAGCCTTACTCGGCTTAGGATTCTGGCAAGTCACAGAGCAGCAGTTTGTTCGAGCCACTGTCAGTCTATGTTTGGATTGAGCCAGCAGCCAGAATTTGACAATCATGGAAGTCTGGAAGCTAGACTGATAAAAGAGCTCAACAGATTCCAGAGGAAATCTCCTGTGAGAAGGTCCTCAATTTCTGAAAAACCTCATCTCAGATCATCTGACACACTGTCTCCACCTGGCTTCCATCCTATCTAGGGACTTGAAAGGAAAAGGAAAAGCTGCGTCTTTTATTCTCCCTCAGTTTTGCGCATTACATCGGGCAATGTCAGTAAATAATTTTTTAAATTTGAACATTCCTCACTATCCAACTCCCTCTCAAAGTACAACATAAAATAAGCAATTGTAACCAACACCATGTCACTACAGGTTCTCTGGCCAAAATCAGACCTTTAAAATCTTAACTTTCCTTTAGTGTCAAATAATGGATGCCACACTCAGCCTATACTCAGACTAGGGCATTTGAAAGTTAACAGCATACAAGTAATACCAACTATTTTATAAATTAGGATACAGTCAATCACAGCTTTAAATTTCCTGATTTTTGTCATATAAACCTACATCATCACCAGCTAGTGTGTAGCTCACAACAGCCTTGACAAAAACATACTGTAGAATGGAAAGGTTTACAAGCCTCTCGGTAAAATAACACCACTCACTAAAATGGCCACTTCATATAATGTCATTTTCAGCACTGCACATAACATTCAGCCAATTCTTTCACTTCCTACATCAGGTTCTCAAGTAAGAGTTGAACTGCTAGAAGACGTAGTACATTCTGCCTGAATGTTAAAAACAGATGTCTTTACAACTACTAAAATATTGCATTAAAAAATGTTAACAGCCTGCCCATTGTTGTCTTGAGCTCTGAGTCGTATTATCACTCATAACTTATCAAATGTTTCAAATTTAGCTGAAATGTGAACAACAATCTTACATTTAGCCAGGCATGAAGAAGTTAGGTATTTTAATATGAAAATCTCATACGCTTAACTGAAACAATAAAATAGGATTATCACATTTATAGCATAAATGTGTTTATTGTTGTATTTATAGTCATAACATGAGAGCTTATAATGCAGCATCTAAGTTCATTAATGCAGATGTATTGGAAAACTGATACATGATCCATAAATAAGGAAGAGGAAAAACACTCCTCTGATTTTAAATGAACCTTAATGAATTCAAGATATCTACAAGGAATGGTAGAATTGAATTGCTGGCAGAAGACAAATGCCTATAGAGCAAAAATATTACTCTTTGTTGCAGTAGGTCTTCTCGTGGATAAATCTGATTTGTCCTGCCTTCCTTCAAAAAACATGTAAAAATCTGTTAAAAATCTGGTTTTTTATATTGCTTTGCAGACTCTAGCCTTCTCATGGATATTTCAGTACATCCTACTCTGCAAAATCATCCCAAATCTTAAGTGAGCAATAATATTTATCTGTATTTTTCACTACCTGGATAAATATCATGAGCAGGCCCCGGGGAGTGTCCCATGGTATTATCTGTAGCATCATGTGGTGATGGGGCTGGCTGCAGGGGCTGGATTGCAAGGCAGTCATTCAGGATGTCCTGGCCAAGCTCTGAGCTTGATCGCAACTGAAACACAAGAGATAAACCCAGAAATATATCACAAAAATACTTAAGACGCTGGAAACGTATAATGAAGAAATGTTGAGGGGTTAGAGAAAGAAACAGAGCACAAGCAGAATTCTTCTCTTTTAAATCCCAGTTATTTTTTTGAATCTGAGGAAGGAAAGTCTTCTAGATGCTTAACAAGACTGTACTCAGGACAAGGGCTACTGGACTCACAGGCTGGTGTATTCATTTAAAAGCATGAAAAAGGAGAGTCTGTGATTATATGCATGTGGGCTACTGTGGTGGCTGAGATGCAGGTAAATATCCTGACCTGCCACCCACGCTGATGAAGAAAGAGTTCATGCAGCATGACGGACAGAAACCTGACCCAGCACAGAAGGACTTGCTGCACCCATGCATCAGAGTCGCAAGAAGCAAATCTCAACAGATGCAACTGAGGCTCCTCCTCTCTGTTTGGTGCCATGAAAGGTGAGCAGGTAACAGTAAGCCGAATATAACCTACCACTTCTACCAAACTCCTAAGGGAAGAAAGAGCAACAACAAGAGAAATGCCTGTCCATTCTATACTCAGAAATGAAGAAAAAAGAGTAAGAGGGAATGATTCCGTGCCACAAGATGCTGATAATCATTCAAATGACTTCTGATGATAAGCATGAGTATAAAACCATTGCAACAGAGTGGAGAGTTGGTCTGACACATCTTAAGCACCTGAGGTAGGGTGACTATGATACCTATGCATAGAGTGAGCACGCTGCAGATTATTCCTTCCTTTAAAAATTTAGTGAGTTGTTATTAAACCTGAAGGTACACTACCTTTGTGAGGTATATTTGTTATCCTAGAATTTGTTATTCCAGAATTGTACGGGGGGGGGGGGGAGGATGGAGAGAAAGAGAGAGAAGGAAGAAAGCAAGGGAGAAATACCTTGACAAATGCGTTTTATTTATTATCCATATTTACAATCTAAGTACAAATGTTTCTTACAGTGTAACATGTATGCTGGTCTGCTACTACCCACTAATTACTCTGTTTTTACTGCTAACACTAGTAACATGGCTTTTTCATGAAAATCAGTGCATGTGAAATTATGTGCAATGCCAGATATATCCAGATTCAAATTTTTATAAGTTATATTATTAATGAGCATTATGTGACTTTAAATTTCTATGGAATCTAATATGAAAATAAATATGAAAAAATCTGTCTTTTATAAAAAAATCAGAATTCTATCACAGAGAATACAAATTTACAGAGGTCACCTATGTAAAGCTGTTTGGCTTTTTGCACAATTTTTTTTTGTGAGTAAGAAACTGATCAATTTTCTATGATCAGGTAGCACTCGGATGAAACAGTGAGCAGAACAAGAAAATATAAGCTAAGTACACATTAGTTACAAGTATTAAACAACAGCAACAGCCTATTTTACACATTTTTCCTATTTTGCACTGTTCAGCAGGTTTGTTTTGAATTTGCAAATCCTTACATACTGAGAACAAATCTATCATGACGGCCTGTGCTGGCATAAATTTTCTAGCTTGCCCAACAGTCAATGCTTATAAACCCAAACAAAACCCAGGATCAGTAACAGAAAACCAAAAACAGTGAAACAAATGCTGGGAGATGGCTGTGATTTGACTTCTGAAGGTAGTTCTTAATCCATGCATTGGTTTTTACTGATTCATATTTACAAGTGCAAGGGCTAGAAATAGAGGCTTTATAAACTTACACACACATATTGTATTATAATATGCAATTTTAGGATGACAATATATATATTTAACATACATATAATGAAATATCCTGAGCAAGAGGTGGGTATTGCACTGATTTGCGCAATTCTAGACACACACTGCTAAATCAATTGCCACTAAAAATGCTACCACAGACCCTCCACAAACCCTTACCAAGTAATAGATGCTGGGAATAACGTTACTCTCCTTCACTGCAGGGTATGTATGTGAGTTGCTCTTTAAGAGTAATTACTGTTGCACTATTGGAAAACATAAGGAGCAAGGGCTAGAGGACCTCTACTCTGCTGCTTAGCAGAGCAGAACGAGAGATGGGAAAGCTTCCTTTAGGAGAACCAGCCATTAAATCACAGCTGCTTCCCAAACTAGACAATTTCTAGAAAATTCGATACTCCACCATTACGGTTTTCTCTTGGGAGAGACGGTAACCATGCTTTTGTTGCTGAGTCCTCTTTCCTCTGCCATGAGCTTTAGCTCATCCTCTGTGCAATGTTTCCCCAGATCTTTCCTCTGTACCATTAAAACGGCTGGCATAAACAGTGGCCTTTTTGGAACAAAACAGACTGCAAAAACCAGACTCTGGTTCAAATATAGTTGATCAAGGAATAATTTTTTCCTGTAAAGACATTCAGGGTAAAAAACTGTTCTACCTCAGTCAAATATTTTTTCACATTTTATAGAAAACTTTTAATAAAAAGTTTTAACTGAAACCAATGTTTTGCATTTTGTCTAGAGCAGGGAAATCTGAGTTATGATTTTTCTTTAGTATTTGAAGAAACACAGAACACACAATGAAAAGACAGTTAATGTTAAAAGCAAGAGACTAAACCAGCCATTCATTGCATCCATAAAATTTTATCTTCAGGTAAAAAAGCGAGAAAGGAGAGATAATAATTGACCAGATGTAACTACTGCAGTCTTTCCTGCTTTGCTCTGAAGACAGTGCTTTTCCAGCCTACATTGTAGACTTATCAACCACCTGTAAAAGACAGCTGATGCTCTCTTTGACTTCTGTATAAATCATATCCCAGCACAAATCTCCCAGTATCCTGGCTGCAATACCTTGCTCCCCTCATGATCGCTCAGCTGAGCATGGGACTGAAAACTTGCCAATCTGTTTTTGAGAATGATAAGATTGGAAAGTTACCTTGCTGAATGATGAAAACAGCAACTGACAATTTTGCCATGCTGAGCACAGACATTTTCTGTGTCCTGTAATGTAGCCTAAATTTATGGCTGACCAAGGCGCAAGTTAACAATCAACCTCTCAGCTCAATTGCAACTTACCTCTATGAAATATTTGTTCTGAATAACAGATTTGCAATTATAATAGCTCAGTTATATGACAGACTTGTGAGGTTTTGTATTTGGAAACCTGAGACATTCCCATTATCACAATGAGGCAGTTTTTTCTAATGCACAAAACAAATCACTGTCAGTCATGATTTACCGTTGTTTTACTTCTGTGAAAAAGAACTAATGTTTATCAGCTTTCAGAACAATGGACAGAAATTCTACTCTTATACATTTTAGATACGATTAAATAATTACCCAAGATTAAATGATACAAGCAGAAGTAAGCAGGGAGTAAGATTCTACATTCTTCAATTTTCAATTTCATTATATTTGAGTCCAAGAGCAGAGATCGAGAAAACATCTCCTTAAAGGAAAAGATCATTTGTTTTATATTCCTGTAACCAGTGTGTGTCTTATCTGAGATCTGCATGGTTTTGTACAACCTGGCTAGTTTCTTCAGCATTATTCCTGTTCAACAGAAATCAGACAGCATCAAGGAAAACATAAGAAATGTGTGTTTATGAACACACCTGGTCTGAAGAGAAGTAGTTTAGGATTTCTCGAACATTAGTTTGTTTCTAATCCACATAAAATAGGATCTCAGTAACTTCAAAACCTACCTATATGTAATCAGATTAACTCTAGTAATTCGTCAGCAAGTCTGGACTCCTCTAGTCATTCAAACATGCCAGTTAGGCCATCAAATCACAGCATTTTAAATCTTGCTTTCATGAAAGCAGGCTTAATGGACTGTATGTATGCTGTGCACCTGGCAGAGTATTTCCATATGTAAAGGAGACACTGGTTATAGTCTATTTATTTTGAAGCAGGTTAGAACTGTGTCTGCCATGTCTAAATCCAGCAAAAAAATCCTAAATACTGCTATGTTTCATTGAGAGGAATTGTTTTACACTAGCTGTAATAGCTTTATAAATGTGGTTTTGTCTTCATTATAAAGCTAAGGAGGAATTTCTGTTATTCACATAATCTGTGTATTAAGTGTATGAAGAACTATTTGTCTAGTAGAGGAGAAGGATTTTTATTGTCCAGAAGTTAAGTTGGCACTGGGAGAGGGAAGCATGACCGGTCTACATAAAGCTATATATTGTACTAATTTTCTGAAGGAGTAGCCAGAAGTTAATATTTGCTTGTACAGTTAGAGTAAAATTATGTTCTGTTAGCATCATGACATCGACAGTACAGAGATGTGACCACTAGAAAATTACAAGTTCAGTATGAAGCCATGCTATGTGACAGTGTTTACTCATACAGGTTTGCTTGCTAGATCATCCCTTTACTCATGCAGAGCAGCTTCAAGGTCCAGTGCTTTACTGCACAGTACTAAATCTTTTTGACAACAGACAATAAAAGTTTAAACTTGCTAAAAGTTTATGCTTCCTAAGTGTCCTAATTCTTGCCTCTGGAGGCTACAGACATCTTGGGACAAAGAAGCAATGCAGACAGAGGGGATTCCTCGATAACCTTTGTTTCCAGTGAGTCACATGGGCAGGATTTCTAGAGAGCCATAGCATTCATTATTCTGTTTATTGTCTACCATAGCTTTCAGATATTTACACAGCAGAGATATTAAGTTCTATACAAGAAATAGTCACTTTTGCTCCTTTCAAATTTTTACTACAAATATTTGAGTTCAAATACAAAAATGGCTTCCATCTTTGTGACCTGGTGTAAATCAGGAAAACATAGCAAAAATGTTTTTCAGCCTCTTGCATTAAACATCGAAAGGACATGGAACCTACACAATCAGCTAACTTTGGCAAATTTCAAGTCAAGAAGAAATTCCGATTTTGAAGCAATACTACAAGAGGAAAACACTCTCTTACATTAAGATTGATGACGAAATGAATTCTACCTTTATTATTTATAGAACAGAGAGTTTTCTTTTAATTAGTATTATTCTAATATGAGGAATAGTTTGGGTTATCTCCTCATTAAAATGATACAGAACACCAAGAACACTATTTTAAGGGGAAAAACTGCAGCTGGGACAGATCTGAAAGGAAACTTTGAATAAAAAAAAATCAAACTGAGAATCTCACTTCAAAGAAGTGAAGTACAGTTTGAGGGAGATGTATTGTTAAGTGGCCATTTTCTGAAATAAAAAAAGCTTGTTTGGTCACAGTTCTGTTGAAAACTGATTATTATTTTGCTCTAGATATTTGGAAGTAATGTGTTTTAACACAGAATCCTCCTGAGGATGCTCCTTGTTGTGACATCCACAAGTCTTGGAGAAGTCCACATTTTCACAAATTTTGTGTTAATTTCTTTCTCATTCTACTTATAGAACTGGAAAGCACCCATACGGATGCATGCACCCGCACACACACATTACCTCCTTCCCTGCCCCATATCAGATTGTACCAAATCTGAAAACATGCAACTATTTATAAAAACTGTTACCTACATTATACCTATGACCCTTCCTATTTCATCCTCTTTTTTCACACAGTTCTAAGAGCCTTGTAGCTGGCTTTTGTGTGAACAGCAATCTATGAGCTGAGCTGTGCTATTCAAAAAGGCAGAAAAAAAATCACTCTTTTGTGCCAGACTGATTTGGAGATATAGCTAGTATATGATGCTGCTAAACATCAGTTTTTTTCCAGTAAATGCAGCCTGACAAAGAAACCACTTGTATTGCAGAGTGATTTGCTATCCCTTTCTGAAAATACATCTGTTTGGCAAATTTTCACTTCATGAGTTGAAGAATGTGGAAAATAAACAAGTAGTCATCCACCTGGTGCTTCATTTACCACAAACATATTTTTCTCCCTGTCACAAGTTACCAAAAATTGCTATGAAAATCTGTAGATAACATCAGCAATTGTTAGTATACAGAAACAAAGATTTTCAGATTTCACATTCTTCTTTTAAACTCTGCAGCATCCTTTATATAACACTGGCCTTCACCTTACATTTTTAATTTTGTGTTAATTTTTGCTGGAACTTAAGCTCATGCATGTACCAGTTCCTACAAGGAAGTACTCATCTGTTCAAAATAATACCTTGGTTAGACCCTATGACTAGAGCTGAAAAAATTTTGGCAGCTTTACTAGTAAAGGATTCAAAGTATTCGCCTTCAGGCATATGACTTTTACTCTTGCAAAGATTTCTTAGGACATCCCTGTACAGTTTCATCCACTGTCGGTGAGTTGTCGGTAGGGTGTTTCCTGGCTAGATGATGATGTGATGTGCTGGCTGAGCTGGCACTGCTTTCAGACTTCCTACAGCCTCCCATTTATAGTGGAGCATTTCTGTTTCAGGTTGGGGTTTTTGTGGTTGTTAAAGCCCTAATTCAGCTTACAGTGCAGTCTCACAAACAATTGTGTCATCGGATGGGGCAGAACTCTGCCACATGGAGAAAGGGAGGCTGAGGGGAGACCTTATCACCTTCCACAGCTACCTGAAGGGAGGTTGTAGCGAGGTGGGTGTTGGACTCTTCTCCCTGGTAACAGGCAATAGGACAAGGGTAAATGGCCTCAAGCTGTGCCACAACAGGTTTAGGTCAAACATTAGGAAAAAATTTTTCACTGAAAGGGTTGTTAAGCATTGGAACAGGCTGCCCAGGGAGGTGGTCGAGTCCCCATTCATGGAGATATTTAAAAGACAGGTGGACAAGGTGTCTAGGGACATGGTTTAGTGGTGGAATGGAAGTGTTAGGTTAATGGTTGGACTTCATGATCTTAAAGGTCTTTTCCAAACTAAATGGTCCTATGATTCTATGGGAAGGAAACAAATGGGCAGATGAGGGCCCTCCTCATACGGGGACTGACAGTTAATCCACTATATCATTCCTTCAGAAGCAGTACTGAGGACTCCAAAATCAGTACCTGCCAATGCAGGCCAGCTGCCAATACCCATCTCCAGCAGCATGAAAGCTGCATGCCAATGGATGCAGAGGAGGTCCCAGCCTGGAACAAGGACACTCAATGAGGACAGTCCTAAAGTCTTGAAGGGTGTTTGGGCTGCTGTCAGGGGGGTTAATTGCAACCACTTAGGCATCCTTTACACAGCTTCAATCTTGCTTGCTCAGACACTGGTGATAGTTAAGTAGCATCATGGACTGGACAGCACATTTAAAGCCCAGACTGAAGTGCAACTGGATAATGAGAATCATGGAATTGTAGAATTATAGAATTGTTTAGGTGGGAAAAGACCTTTAAGATCATCAAGTCCAATCATAAACCAACACTGCCAAGCCTACCACTAAACATGCCCCTAGCTGCCACATCTATACACCCTTTAAACACCTCCAGGGATGGGGACTCAACCACTTCCCTGGGCAGCCCATTCTACTGCCTGATAACCCTTTCAGGGAAGAAATTTTTCCAGCTATCTAATCTAAACCTCCCCTGGCTCAACTTGAGGCCATCTCCTCTCGTCCTATTGCTTGTTACTTGGGAGAAGAGACCAACACCCACCTCGCTACAGCCTCCTTTCAGGCAGTTGTAGAGAGCGATCAGGTCTCCCCTCAGCCTCCTCTTCTCCAGGCTGAACAATTCCAGTTCCCTCAGCCTCTCCTCATAGGGCTTGCTCTCCAGACCCTTCACCAGCTTCATTGCCCTTCTCTGGACACACTCCACTTTACTAAAAGTCCAGATAAACAACATCCACAGCCTTTCCCTCATCCACTAAGCACATCACCTTGTCATAGAAGGAGATCAGGTTGGTCAAACAGGACCTGCCTTTTATAAACCCTTGCTGACTGGGCCTGAATACCTGGTTGTCCTGAACATGCTGCATGATGGCACCCGAGATGATCTGCTCCATTACCTTCCCTGGCACTGAGGTCAGACTGACAGGCCTGTAATCTCCTGGATCCTCCTTCTGTCCCTTCTTGTTAGACAGGTGTCACATTTGCTAACATCCAGTCAACTGGAACCTCCCCAGTTAGCCAGGACTGGTGATAAATGATGGAAAGTCTATGAGCTTTGGAAGAAGGGGCAGGCATATCTGGAGAACTACAAAGAAGTTGTGAGGTCACACAGAGAGAAAATCAGAAGGGCTAAAGCTGAACTAGAACTTAAATTGGCCAATTCTGTGAAAGACAATAAAAAAATGTTTCTGTAAATATATTTACAACAAAAGGAGAGCCAAGGAGATCTTTTACTGGATGCAGGGGGAACCAGAGTGACAAAGGATGAGGATAAGGCTGAGGTTCTTAATACCTTCTTTCCATTAGCCTTTAACAGTAAGATCAGCTGTTCTCCAGGTACCCAGCCCCCTGAACCAGAAGACAGGGATGGGAAGCAGAATAAAACTCCCATAATCCAGGAGGAAATGGTTAGCGACCTGCTCAGCCATACACATACACAAGTCTGTGGGGCCAGACGGGATCCACCCAAGGGTACTGAGGGAGCTGGCAGAGGTGCTCACCCAGCCCCTTTCCATCATCTATCAGCAGTCCTGGATGACTGGGGAAGTTCCACTCCACTCCACAAGAAGGGCTGGAGGGAGGATCTGAGGAACTACAGGCCTGTCTGTCAGACCTCGGTACCCGGAAAGGTCATGGAACAGATCATCTTGAGCACCATCACACAACACATGCAGGAAAAACAGAAGATCAGGCCCAGTCAGTATGGGTTTATGAAAGGCAGATACTGCTTGAGTAACCTGATCTCCTTCTATGACAAGGTGACCTGCTTAGTGGATGAGGGAAAGGCTGTGGATGTTGTTTACCGGGATGTTAGTAAAGCCTTTGACACCATTCCCCACAGCATTCTTCTGGAGAAACTGGCTGCTCATGGCCTGGATAGGCATACTCTTTGCTGGGTAAAAAACTGGCTGGAAGGCCAGGCCCAAAGAGTTATCATGAATGGAGCTAAATCCAGTTGGAGGCCAGTCACAAGTGGTGTTCCCCAGGGCTCAGTGTAGGGGCCAGTTCTATTTAATCGTTAATATCTTTATCAACGACATGGATGAGGGGATTGTGTGCACCCTCAGCAAGTTTGCAGACGGCACTAAGCTGGGTGGAAGTGTTGATCTGCTTGAGGGTAGGAAGGCTCTACAGGGGGACCTGGACAGGCTGGATCAATGGGCTGTGGCCTGTTGTATGGGGGTCAACAAGGCCAAGTGCCAGGTGCTGCACTCGGGTCACAACAACCCCATGCAACGCTACAGGCTTGGGGAAAGAGTGGCTGTGGCAGGGAAGTGAAGACACACACAAATGCAGAAAAGGATACTGTTTGCTACCAAAATGAACCTGAAGAATAGAAAATGCTATGGGTATGCACTGATGGCTGTTTACAGTGTTGTGAGACAATTGGGGTTTTTTGCATGTGTGTAAATGTAACAAGGGTGACAGCACTTATTCCTTCTGGTGCACTTTTCAACACATCACGCTGCTGAAGCTCACAGGACTACAAGTTCAGGGCAGAACCCAAGTGCAGGGAGGAATCATGATGTGAAATAGCAAATGTTAACATCAGAGTCAACCGACAATCTCCTGGTTATAACAACTGCCACAGGTGCCACAGCACCATTAAAAACCATAGGGGGGAGTTCAACATTTCCTCCTCCCTGGGGAGGATGCACCACTGACAAAACATTTCCCCCACGGTGAAGCTCCCTTGCAAGGTAACCCCCCGTGCATCCCACCACAGCACACATCGCTGCTGCTGCAGTGGATGGGGGGGCAGTCAGCCACAGCCAGTCCTCCGTTGCTTTCAGGGTCTGTTTTCCTGTTTCACACTGACCACACTTAAAAGAACCAGTCATTCGTAGTCTCAAACGTTTTCCAACAAATTGTATGATTAAATTCCTTAAACAGTGCTGCCCATTCCTAATCCCTTTTTGCCAACATCCCTTTCAGGAAAAATTGCTGCACGCCATGGTGCCTGATTTATGTTTCATTTTGAAAACAGGAAGTAAAGGGATTAAAGTTGGGGATTAAAACACTTACTCTACTGCATTTTTTCTGCAGAATACTTTCTTAGTTGCCATGGGCACTGCTCACTGACCTTTAGCCCCTGAATGCACTTCTTTTTGCATTAGTGACATCTTTTAAATGGACTCCATAGAGAACAAATGAGGGAAAATATCCTTATGTTCAACTGCTCTCAAAGCAAGAAAATAGATTTGCCTCCCTTTCAATGCATTCTCTCCCTTTTGCAGTTGTAACAGTGAAATCTGAACTAAGAGTTTGAAGACGGCAAGTAAAACCAGAAAAGACACAGAAGCAAACTGGGCTCACACTGTACAATCCGGCTGTCTGCTCCTCATGACGCAGGTTCACAAACAGAGCAGTTTCTCCAGATTAATATAGTCACATAATGGACAATGCCACTGGTAGTGCCTGAATAACCTGCTGAAATACTAATGATGTAATGCTCTAACCCTCCTTGGCTGCCTCCTTCCTCATCAATTAAACATTCTGAGTTAGGGAAAAAAAAAAAGTGAATTGCTTCCCTGTAAGAAACACATTAAGCGTTGTGTTTCTTGAATCACAAAAAAGCCTAGTTCAAACACTGAGAAACGAAAGGAAATGAAAGGAAAAACTGGAAATAAGAGTTGTGAAATTAAATAAACCAAAGATACTGGCTAAAGAAAATTACCAGACATTGTTTTCTATTCATGTTCTCCACTAAATCTAAATCTAAATGCTGGTGTAAAATTTTGTTTATTCCAAAATCTTTAAACGAACTGGTAGCTTCATGAATTGTGCAGTAAAATCAACATGTAGTCACAAAAAAAAGCACCTGCTTCTACTGTAAAAGAATGTAAACAGTGAACAATCGAGAAGTGTGCAGCCCTCTAAGAAGCAAGAGCTCTGTATTATTTTGCTTAGGGAAAAATGTATTTTCTGACATGACCCACAAAATACTGAGGTAGACAATCTCTCAAAAGTTACAGAAGAATCCATGTTAACCTGTAATGAAAACACCTGTATGTCTTATTTCCAGAAAAATACTATTCAATAAGGGGATATCATGTCTTTAAGTACTTGGGTTTTTTCCCATTTCTCTTAACATTTTCACTGTGAGATGGACAGGTTTATATACTTTATACATAACAGGGCTCTAAAAGAGAAGAGGTCAACGGTTAGAAAAGGGATATAAAATGATGAGGCTTTGGAAGAATCCAGTTATTGAGATCTGCCTCTAAAGTTGAAGATTTTATATCCCCTTTTTGCTAAGACAGGAGTTGCACAGGAGCAGAAGAGCAGTATTTGCAGGATCATTACTAGCTGTGCAAGGTGGCTTCTGTAAAGTGCCCACAGTTCAGCTGGGAACCCTGGTCACTGTCAGCACAAGCCACTCTGCAAGGCAATCCCTGGAAGAATCGAGACCATCCATATCCTTATTTCATTATTTCCAACTTGCTTCACACCTAGTGCGGACTGCTCTGCTCTGCTAGCCCTTACGGCAGTCTGAAGTAGGAGCGGACATGGCTGAAGCGTCACACAGCCTGCTTCATCTCAGCAGTGCAGGAATTGTAATCAGGAAATCATGTCAGCAGTGCATTTATTGTAAACAGGAAAAGTATTCTGAAAACTTACAGCCATTCCTAGCTGATCTGTTTTTGAAAGAGCAATAAATGCAACATGGAAGAAATCTCGCACAAATAGCAGCAGGATTAGAGAGACCGTGATTGCCTGTCCTTTACTCCTCCTCAGCACAGTAACGCCTTTAAGATCTCCTTCCAACCAGGTATCAGGAGAACAAATCTTGGAAGAGTCCATCTTCACTGGGAGAATGTTTTGACAATGCCCCAAAAGCCACTGTTCAGCCATCATTTTAAAATCGAGCAATTGGTGTCAAAAAGGAAGATTATCAGGCAGAAATGAAACAAGATGGAAGTCTGTGCACAAACCCATTATCGCCTGAGGTCTCACCACCCCCTTCATTCCTTGGTGATTTGGTAAACGTACCACATACATTACAATTCAAACAAATCTCCACCAAGTGTAGACAATTTTCAGAAATGTCCTTTGGACCACCTGTCCCAAAGCTATCCCTCTGTGATATTTGCTTTCTGGCAGAGACAGTATAAAAAATCTGTCCTGGAAAGAGCCAGCAAAATAGACACAATCACAATTGCTGTGTTAGAATAAGACTAAGTACAAATCAAATAAATAAACAAGGAGCAAAAGATAGTTAAGATTAAGCACTGCATGCTTTAGCTGATATATGTTCCTCTGAATAGTATTGAAAAGTCCAGTAGAGACCTAGGAGTATCACCCACCATGTTATGCATCTGCTGAGGTGTTAAGCTACCTGGTCAGCTGAACCCACGCATCGTTTCCTCAAGACTCATTTGAATGTGCTAAGGTGATGCAGGTTTGCAGGAGCCAGATAGCTTTCAGAGGACATCGTCAGGTAAGCATTCAATATCTCAAAGCTTGTCTGTATAATGTAGCTGATGCATAACTAACTTACATAACAAGATCAAAGACATGGTCTGGGCACTGTTTAAAATGCCAAAGAATCAAAGACTGATCAGCCGGAAGATGATATTATTTGGTATAAATTGTCTTTCAGTTCAAGGCCCAGACTAAGACTTTTACATTGCCTTTAGCTAGTCTTGTTTAACTGAACTGCCCAAATTATCTTTTCCTTTTTTCCACAAAGATGGAGCTAACCAGTTGTATCCTTATCTATTACACTTTAATTAAACATAAACAAACTTTTAAATCTTTTTTTTTTTTTTTTGGCAGGACACACTGGCTTAAAGAAATATTATACATGACAACACTTGTTCACTGGTGTAATTATGGATAAAATTACAGTTAAATCTAAAAGCATAGCCACTGTGTTGTTCAGATGATAAGGTAGATGTTACCAAACTGATCTTTTCCAAACAGCTGGAAGAAATCAAAGCAATCTTTTGTCCTTTTTTTTTTATTCGCTCTTATCTGTTTGAAAATGTACTTTCTAAAGAGAAAACCTTTAAAAAAGGCATTAGACATTGCAGATGTTAATGACAAGATCTACACAAAGCCAGTGGAGGGTCCATTCCATTCGCAGTGGGACTTGCACTGTAATACTTAAAAGTAAATTAAGTAGTTTCTTTAGATTTACAAATACAGATTTCTCCAGAAAGACTCCCACAGAAATAGTAAATTGTTTTTCATGGTGTACTTGTATGAAAAAGATAACGTTCTTATACTTTTATAAGGTTGAGTGCTAGCTCCTACAGCAAATAGATCTTCATGAAGAGCATAATGGTAGTACTTGCCTTCTATATTCATTTTAAATCACTGGATATGTAATAGAGCAGGCTCTGGACTTTGTTAATGATATGTTGCATAATTTCATTTTCACTAACTTCAATAAAAAGACTTACAAACTAAAAAAGCCATGGATTCATATTTTTAAATACAGTATCATCAGTTCACATATGAAAGAAATTTGCTGCTTACTGAAAACACAAAGTGTAACCAACTGAAAATATGCTTACTTGTGTCAAGTAGTGCCCTATTTTTTGTCTAGCCAGAGACTCCACAGGATGACTAAAGAAACAAAATTACTCAGCCCTGTTGAAGATACCAAAGCAAAGCTCTCAACTGTAGCCTTCCTTATTAAAGCTGTTCTACAAATAAGAACTATAGGATCTAATAGGCATAATGATTCACCCTAACTTCATGTAGACAATATTTCAACCATTAACAGCTGCACCTAATATTAAGCTGGCATTTTTCAGAGCCAGTCTATATTCAGAACAAAAAATATCAATACATGAATGGTTCTCAGATTTTATGAAGTCAGACTGAGTGTTAGTGTTTTGTAAGAACAATAAATATGAAGATTAGCTGAAGCAAATACCTGCCTCACTCATCCTTCTGTTTTTCATATTGTTTATAATAGGTATTGGAAAGAAGAAATGACATAGCAATTTCAACTCATTAATTTTTCCCCCTTGTCTTTTCCTTTCAAAATTCCTCCATGTTTACCATTGATTCTGGGAAACAATCAGTTTAGGCTGTTATAGCCCCTCTTCATATAAAAGCTGCTAGTTCAAGAAATGACTCAGCTAAAAACTGGATTTCTATCCTTTTTAGAGTTTCCCAAAAGGAAAAAAAAATGCACTAATTTCTCTTTCTGGTCCTGGTCTGCCTTGAAAATGCATGTAAGATTGAAAAAGCTGAACAGTTGTTAGGTAATTATTGATGTGAGGTGAAAAGGTAAATGGTTCATGAGATCCTAAATCAATATGAGGTCCAAGCTAGATAAAGATTAACAACTAAACAGCATGTCAAATGTTTAAGTGGCATTTGCCTGTATGTACCAATATCCTTTCTAAATTGACAATTTGGTTGAACTCTGCATATGGAAAAAAAGAAGGAAAGAAACAGGATGAAAGATGAGCGAACATCTGGGGTGGAAGCAAGTCCTGGGACTGGTCTTACCATGGCATACGCACCTCAGCCACCTACAGATGTTCAGTTTGGGTTGCATATTCTAAAGACCCAAAGCTACAAAGGTGGAAGAGAGAATAAGAAAGGAAACTGAAAGAGAAAAGGATTATAAAAATGGAATGAGAGAAAGAAGAAAGCTGGAGAATGCATAAATTAAGCCTAGGCAGCCTGAATGTTATTTTGAAGTATCAGTTTAGAAGCAGATGCTTCTTCCAGATCAGGCCCAACATCCATCCAGACTGCCTTAAGTTATGTACACTGTGTCCACTAGTGGCTGGCAATTCAGGAGAAAGAGTAAGAAACTGCAAATAAGCAGTAGAGAATAACCATGCTTTTCACTAATCTATTTAGCTTGATGCTGACTTCTATCCTGAAGCATAATCTTGAAGCACCAACATCCCTTGCAAATCTCATATTTATTTTTTAACCCTGCCACATTACCCACAGAAATATCCAGTTCCCTTTGAATCCCTCATGGCTCTTAGCTTCCATTATATGTTGTGGTAATAATAAGCACCACGTGGTAGCTGTTCAACTTACAAAAAAATCTTTCAAGTTTGTTGTCCTTTCAAAGTTGAAGGAGGAGATGACTAAGAAGAGGACAGGTTTTAAAAGTAATTGTAGTCCAGGGGCACGTTGTGCATTAGCATTCCTCTCAGCATCACTTTACGCTCTTATTTTGGGTGCTGTCTAGTTTTCTGTCACTGACTTCCCTGCTTAGAAGGAGTCCATCCATCTTCCGAAGGGAAAACAAAATCCAGGCACAGTCAGCAATTTTTACTTTTTAGAATAAGATAGGAAGCACTGTTTTTTATCCCACCAAAATATTTTAAAAATACAGACTGAGTATTATGATGCATAGAGATTACAACTAAAATGTTTGCTAGCCATTTTCGGCATCTGTTCCCAGGTGTTTGCATAGTATTTGTCTATGTGTTTGCCTTCATGTTTATGAAGAATTTTACAAACTAGACATAAATAATTAAACCAGGCATGGCTCTCTTTACTCTTCTGCTTTCTTTTGAAAAGAAAATGAAAGTTTATTGTACTACCCACGAAATTTCTTGCGTTAAATGTATTTCTGCTGGGATCTTCTTGGGTCCATAGGATTTAATCCCATTACCTGGAGAGATTCCCAGTTAAATGTATTTGGTGGATGGCTGGAGGCTAGGGGTTGGGAGGAGAAGGGGAACAGTGGCTGCCTTACAAGATTTGCAGAAAAGGCATTTTTGCCTTACATGGCAAGCCATAAACATGTATCAACAAAAGTTGCTTAAAATACCTCAGAGATGGGAATTTATCTATATCACATTGCATCATCTGGACCCATCTTAGAGGGCCAAGGAAAGGGTCAAAGCTTTGAAGACAGATCTAGAAGATCTGGGCTGGAGACTCAATGTACTGTTTAGCACAGCAAGTAGCTGATTCCATTGTTATGAATATACTTTATCCTGCTATTTTTTTATTTTTTTTAAGTCTATGCAACATCAAAGACACATTTGCAGGTACAGCCTTGGAGAGCCAGCAACTTAAGACACCACAATAATGTCACTTCGTGTGTAGGGGGAGGTTAAAAGGAGGATTAAAAGCAGTCAGGCACGACATATTAAATGAATCCATGACTAACGGGGTATGACAGCAAAGGGTTTCATTCTTTTCAACAGAACAGATCCCTAAGGATGGAAGTATTACTCCACTGTGCCTTTATCACCTTGGAATTTTTATGGTTATTTTTGATGAATTCACATTTTTGTAAAGACTTTTTTGACATTAAGCCAATTTTCACTTTTAATTAAAGCCATAAATAACCTTAATTCCTTAATTCTGCATTAAAAGGTTTATTGTTTCTCACTTTTTATTATTATTGCTGCCAGGAAATATTTCAAATACCAAAGCATGATGTTAGTTAGCAATTATAAGTTCTCAAAGGTCCAGTAACTATGCTGTACCTTGTAAACATTCCACATTGCAAAATTTATCCATGCTTTAAGTACCTAGCTTGACAGATGCCACAATTTTCTTTTTTTTTTTTGTGGAGGTTTGGCTTATTTCCCCTTCCCTATACCAACGTATCAGGTGACCAATGAGCATAAATAAATTTCATCAAACAGGGATGAAAAAATAAGCAATTTTAAGTCTAGAATGTGCCCATAGAGAGTCAAGCAAGGAGTACAAGGAGTAAAAAGGCCGGTTTAAATTTGGAAAGAAGGAATGGAAAAATGAGAAAAATCAAATAGTGAATGAGATGCAGGAAGGAAAATCCCACATAGTATTGCAATCTGACAAAATGAGAGAGAGGGGATAATGTATCATTTCACTTTCGATGACAGTAATATTACAGTGCACTTTAATACCTGTATTCAGGTCCATTATGCCAGTTTTAGTTGAGGCATCACACACAAATTTCTCAGAATGCAATGTCTTGATAGGCATTTACTTTACATGCTGGTAAAAGACAATGTCTGGATGGCTGAGTTGCCCTCCTGGGACAGGCAGGACAGGGCTCACAGACCTCCTTTGGCAGTCCTGCCTGTGGGCAGTGTGCACAGGAGCCAGGGAGCCAAAGAACTACTTATTAAGGTGAAAATGAATGCTGTCACTTCGTCTCTGATACAAGAGTGGGCACTCACGAATCTTCAAGAATACTCCAGGCCTGCTCCTCAGAGGCTGACCAACAGGTCTCTGCTGCCAGGTCCTGCTTCAACAAACCACTGAATCAAAACCTACTCTTCGAATTTGTACAACACAGCTTTAGAGACAGCCACTTAGTGCTTCCAATGCTGTACAAAGCAATTTTTTTTGCTACTTTCTATGAATAGCTGTGCATTTAATTTTTTTAAAACTTCTAAACTATAACTTGTTTTACATGGGGCTGATACCTCAAAGGTTTATCTATCCCTACACCATGCATGTTCCCCTTTTATCAGGACCATTTTCCTTTAAAATATAAGCTTAGATTTTTATCCTCGATCTAAACATTCTAAAGAAATAGTGCTAGTGATTAATAGGAGATATGATGAAAAATGCTCAGGAAAAAAAAAAAAATCCCTGAGATTGTAACTCAGCTCTTCAAAGATGTGCTTATACATATAAACAACTGTTGAGTCAGGGACCTGACATCCACAGGGAACCAGTGTTGTGAAATGCCTTGGTATTTGGAAGGGTCTGGCATACGGAAATATAATTTAGAGCTTAATCTCACATACTGTCCAGCTGTCCTCAAAATCCATCCTTCCATCTGAGGCTGGCCATGTAAACTGGATTTTGTATTACTATGTATTTACCAAGTGGCAGAACTTTAAAAACAAAAATTTCTGTTTTCAGAAATTACTTTTGATTTGCCTAGTTAAGTGTATTTAGTGATTAATCATCACATCAGAAAATAAAAAGCATTAAAGCAGGCAGCCTTGTTAAATCAAAGACGAAATTATCATTTATATAGGAAATATATCTATTCTTTGCCACTAAGGGTTTTTCTAATCAACAATCTGAAATCAGCAAAGGTACTTGAAGATGCACTGAAACATCTAATATTAGAACACTCTTCTCTACATAAGCTTTACAGCAGGCGACAAGGTAGAAAATTTACCTTTTTCCTGGCTTGTTGGTCTTTGGAAGAATGGGCTTTCACATGCTTTCTCAGGGAACTTGGATCTGTGTACCGTTTAGTACATCCTGGAATCTGACATGCATAAGGTTTCTAAGGCAAAAAGAAAAAGGATAAAGCAGCTGTTATATCACAGATTATTTTAACTGAAGAGAATTACTTTTGAGCTTTGGGATGCTGTAAACCCCATTACTACACAACACAAATGTACGTTATTACAAGCAGAATGCTTGGTAATTTATTAGAAAGTGAAAGGAGGAAAGTAAAGCTTATAAGGAAGACAAACCAAAGGAAAGCTTTCATTATGGCACCTTTCATTGCTACCTTTTTTTTTAATCAGTACAATGAATATTGCTAGTTATACTCACATTTCTTCCACCCTCAGAGCAATCTTTGACTTAATCAGAAATTACATTCTTTAGTGAATCAGGTAAAGAAACTGCAGTAAAGGCCCAGATAGACTGTTTAGGATTATAGAAGAATCTGCTTCAGAAAAAGAGAACAAGAAAAGTGTTAGTTTACTACATTACAAAGAGAGCAAGCAAAAACCAAAGCAAGCATTGAATACTGAATTTTCAGAAATACTACACACAAAAATACATATTTTAATGTGAAGTACAAGACAAGCTCCTTCAGCTCACATTTTCTAATAACATGTCATTTTAGAAAGATACCAGTCCTGTAATACCTTTGTAGTTTTCTTAAAAGAAAGCCCAATAAATCTAATTCACCAAATAAATATAAATATCTACAAATATCTTCTGCCTGTTCTAACCTGTCTGTCTTCCCTGAAGACTTGTAGGTCCACAATACAAACTATTAAATGAACATTAGGTCCAAATACTTGCTGAAATTAGCTATTTTGCAATTTAGCCATTTACATTTCACAAAGCATTTCCGAAGACACCTTGTACAAATAATTAACTTACCAGCCATACTATTGACTGTTTAAAATGGATAATTTAAGTTTTGTGACAGCCATTTAATTCAAATGGCATTGTTCTCATTTTCTTTCTGGACTTCTGCCCTTTGGAAACTGCTTGTCTCTGACAAAACATGATCTTACGTTGTGAAACAAAAGTTTTAAAACAAGTATCAGCTGTGACTCAAATTCACAAGCAACAATTTGTTGGCATAAAATTTTTAGATTTATGAAATTATTCTTCCTCTCTTGACTTTCTGGTACATGCCCCAGCCTTAAGTTAAACTGAGTTTTTGTCAGAGAACAGCAGTTACTATCACAGATAGCTTCTGTGTCTTTGCGTAGTGATTTCATGTTCCCTAAAGATCACGTTAAGTGGGAGAAAGTTACTGCCTCTGCCTGCAGCAAAACTCATGAAGCTGCGGCCTTTTTTATCAACTAGTTTGGCCCATCTTCATCCATGCTGGGTCACTTCTGAAATGGCCTGAACAGCCTCATCAAACACTTCTCCTATCTAAGGTTATGGGCTACCTGCTGCCACCAAGCTGGAGGAAAGGAGCACACAGTCTAATGTACAGGGACTGCAGTGGGACTTCTGCTTCCTTACAGTGTCCAAGTGTGTCCTCTGGTGCTTGGCACGGTCGCTGGAGTTGCTGAATGCTTTCTGGCAGCCAGGGTACTGACAAAGGTACGGCTTTTCACCCGTATGGCTCCTTAAGTGAATCTTGAGATTTTCTAGTCTGGAAAAGGCTTTCTTGCAACCCTCAAACTAGAAAAGAGAAAGAAATTATTTGAAAGGAAAGCACATACAGCAAACTGCAACAGCAAACACCGAGCAGGAGGGTGAAAAGGCTCACAGAGGCCTCCAGCCTACTATGGATGGATGCCTCTTCAGAGCTGAGGAAAGCCTGACTTCTCAGTGTGGGTGTTGCTGCAGGGTTTGAACCATTTAGACCACAAGAATGTATTTATCCTCCCTGCACATGGCTCAATTGGGAAACTATGTTCTGCTCCCATTTTACAGATGGGACACTGAGAACTGGAGAGACCAGTCAGGTCAGAGCACTGCACCACTCAGCCTATTCTGGGAAACAGCCCCAGCTGATTCTCCCAATAGCACACAGAAAGCAAAATGGTCACTGTGGGGTTCCCAAGTCCTGTACTAGCTACCCTCACCTCAGCTCTGGGCTTCTTAGGATATTGGCAACTGAACGCAGGCATCTCTCAGTACCAACCCAACCTACAGAGCAACAACAAAATCATGCAGGGAAATGTCAGTCTGTTCCATCTTGCTGATGGTGATGTAAAAAGTAAAATGATTTTTGAAAAATGTCTTTACCTTTCTACCATGAATGAATGTATGAGGTACTAAAAATAATGGGAGCCTATCAAAATGGCATTTAATCCCTACAGGTAACCAACAATCATGTGGTACCATATTTTTAGACCTAATCGAGTACTGCATCTGCAGAGAAGCCCATGTTTCTACAAGCAGAAAACCAGTTCTTTATCTATCATGTTCCCATAGAATACTTTTTCCTAAGTGAAACTAGAACCCATCAGTTCTATTTGACATCAGCATTTTTATGTACATTTGATTTCAATTAGACTTGAATATTTACGAATATTAGTTAGAAGCATAGGTTTTTTAATTATATCAGTCAAGATCAATTAATCTCACTAGTTTCAGCTGCTACATATTCCACTGTGCATCATCTAAAGCATCTGCTTCACAACATGCTAGTTTGCAGTTCTTGTATACTTGCAAAAATTATAATGCATTTAACAGAGAAGTCAAACATTTCTTACGCTAGCACAAAATTTTCCACCATTTCTCTTCCTATTAATTTTACCCAGTTGAAAAGAAACGGGACATTTTTCACTGATGTTAGAATAACACAACAAAAATAACACAAACAAAATTTATAAATATTATTCAGTGCATGTATGTTTACAAATGCACGGGTAGGAAAACACTGACATAATTCTGATGAAAATTAGCACACCTTTCTTACAAATCTATAAGGCCCTCGAAAAAGATAAAAAACAGTATATGAAATTTCCATCACTTAATTTTAAGCACTTCAGTTCTTTATATTAGTGCAAGAGAGAGTTACAACTTCAAAGAACAAAATGCAAAGAGAACATCCAGAAAAAAAAGTTTCAGCCTCCCCAAACAAATTTCTGTGCAGCACTCCCTAACAGCTTTTGTTTAGTTTTAGCAACAGAAGGAAATATAGACTGAATGTTGCCCAGGAAAACACAGTAAAAAGGAGATAATACACATAACATAAAACAGCAATATTAAAATTAAACGTAAGAAATTAAAGCTTGAGAAAGGGGATGAACCACCTCCCACTATATCATAACTGCAATTTTATCATTCACACTCATAAATTTCAGAAAAATTTCTCCACCTGTGAAGCTTTTTATTTATATCCCATCCCTTTATCCAAAGCAAACCTACAGTGCTTTTCAGATTACATATAGTACATATAGTAGATGTATGTATATGTACATATTGTACATATAGTGTTGGTTTTATGTTTATGAAGGTTTAGTATCAAAAAAACCATTTTATTAGAAAATATTCCAGAATAAATAAATAAAAAAATTTAGACCCTTAAATTCCGGAAAAATAACTCATTTTTTTAGGAAAAAGTAAAAAGTGGAGAAAGCATAAAAAACATGAGAGCAAAAAGAGTGATATAGCAAATGGCCTTCAAAAATCAAAATAATTCAAGAGCAGATAAGTTAAAATAACAAAGAAGCCTACTGATAAGCCCATCTTATGTAGACTAGTTGTTATTTCTTATGAATTCATGAAAGAACAACCGTCCACTCTAACAGCAGTAACTGAACTGTACGTAAGTGTGAGATCAATTGTAGTATCTCAAGCAACCTTCAACTCCTTGGGGTAAAACTCAGCCCAGTGGAAAAAGTTCTAAGAGCAGGCCCTTTGTTTTGTTTATTTCAGAACTTATTAAATGTTGAATCTTCAAGCATGCAAACAATATTGAATGTGTAAATAATTGTTTATATGATTGTTAAAATTAGTATTGAATTTAACTGGGCAAAAATGTTTAACTGAGCAGAACTGGGGGATGTTATCTTACAAATTTAAAAGTTGTGATTTCTGAAGACTCCTACATTACTGATCATAACTTGGAAGTGGAGAAGATAGTCTGAAGTTCTCCCTCCCCTCCACAGCCCTAAATTACTGTGTGTCATATTCACAAGTTGTGTATTGCAGAAAGATCATTCTAGCAAAACACAGAAACTACAAGCCTGTATAATTAGAAAGACCATCTTAACGCAACACTTAATTGATGTTTACTCTAAGAACCAGGCTTTTTGAAGCCTTGGGAATCTCTGATGCTTAAGACAAAAGGAATGAAAAGATAATCTTTTCAACAACACAGAACATACATCCTTTCCTTTTTCAATGAAAGTATTCCAAAGACACGATTACCTTACGGGGGAAAAAAGCAAGGTAGATGGTAGTTGTATTTTGAAATGGAGCTCTTAATTTCTAAGTTATTAACTATGGTAGAAGAGGAGGATGTAACACCTTTATTACAATTAGTTACTTAAGTACGTGATATGCATTTGGCTATCTGAAGCTGTTTAACACTCCTAAACACACTCTTGATTAAACCAGATTTTTTGAAAGTTGTTATGTGGAATTATTTGTGTAATGTTTTCCTGCAATACAGAAATACTGCAATACAGAAATCATAGCTTTTATTTTTACTGTTGCATGCACATTGAAACCCGTTAAGTAGCTCATAAGGAAAATCTCCTCTGTGTACTTCCCAAACTTAGGAGATCTTTTTAAAACATATTCACTGGAGTATCCATATCCATGTTTACTTTATCTTTCTACAAGTATAACTGTCAAAAGTGAGAAACAATATATTTGCAGTGAAAGGTAAAGCATGTCAATAAAAAGCAGAAGCAGTGCTATAACTAAAACACTCGTGTTTTCGTGAGCATGCTGTTGATGTTTGTATATGCAGAGACGGTGTTCAGTGTACCAGACAATCATCCTATAAAATTACAATAGATTTATATAAAACAATCTGTGCAGCCTGTAAAGCCCTTCTGGATGCACCATGGACTTGCGAGCCCTGTCTGGAATTAGACAGCAACCTTCATTATGAAATACGTTTAGACCCTTATACTGTAGGATTAGCATGATAGTACCTGTGTGAATAATTTAATATTAATAGATATTCAGTGGCCAAGTGTTTATGAAATTTTCACTGTAAAAGGAACTGCTCTGACTATCTCAGTTGATCACCAGTGTAGCAAAGACTGAAGACCTTGCTCTGGAAAACAACATCTGTCTGAGAGTTGATCCATTCACAGAAAGTATCTAGTCTTGATTTTAAAAGTCAATGACAGACAATCTGGCTTCCTCTTAATCCGACTATCCCCTAATGTTACCTGGTATTAAAAATTGTCACTTCCTATATGAATTTGTTTTACTTCAGCATCCAAACAGTGTATTTTCTTGTTCTGCTACATTAACGTGATAAGTAATGTTAAAGATAACTTTGCATTCTACGTATTTTCTGTTATTAAGTCACTTAACTTTCTCCCAAATAACTTACATATACAAAAATTATTTCTCACTATAAACAATGCTTTCTCAGACCTAATTTAAAATTGATTCTAAAATCAAAACAAATAAAATTAAATACTCTTACAAATATTGACACCTGAGCAGTATTAGATCTTACAGTAATTTTTCAACCAATATATAACATAATGCTACTGTCCTGTTCTGATCCTCTCACATTTAGGCTTTTAATAAATTTTTTTTTATTTGAATCAGTCATGCATAGTGATCCTCAAATATTCTTCAGCATCACTGCATTTGGGGGAGGATCATCTTTTATTTTTGAAGTATGAAGGATAAGCATTTCCCTAGCCTGTTGCAATGTCTGGGGAAATATTTATGGGATATTACAATGAATACCTTTCATTACATGTTCCCAGTCTGGTGTCTCTCTAAGGTTACAAGGAGAGGGGGTTTTTTCCTTTTTAAATTTGACTTTGCTAAATGTCAATTTTTCCCATAACCATTAAATTGCAACAGCTGGCTTTCTGGGTATGAAGAGCTAGCCAGTGTCAGTAACAAGTCTCAATAACAAACCTAGATACTTCAGTGACAAAATACATTTTGCTCGTCAATAAAACAGAATACATGCTTCAGGCAAGAAGCAGAAAAGACTGAGAGACCCCCAAAAGGCTGTGATACAGGGAAATGATTGGATAATATACATGTAAATGATCTCAGAAAGTTAGTTGTAATCTATGCTTGATGCAAAGAAGAACTGTCCAAATCTCTGCCAAACTGAGGAAAACAACCCAACCCTACATACACACCCAGGATGTACTAACCAGATGCTTCAAATATGTTCCTATACAGTTGCAGAATACCAGTTCATTTGGTTTAGTAGCCTGTTCAGCCATGGTGAACCTTTAATGATGCAAAAACAGAAATAAAAGTGCACCTAGAAACTAAGATACCTATTAGAGGGGAGAAATTCCTCCCTGATTTTACAAGGTTGACAAGACAAGAAGCTTTACCCCAGCAAACATGCTTTCCATGAAAAAGTATTGAAATAATCAACATCTCTACCTTCCATGCGTCTTCTCCATTAAGCACAATGGATCCTACTTCTGGTCCAAGGGCATGTGCCATCATAACAGTATGGGACTGGGCCTTCCCCACTACATCCGCACAGGTAGGAAAACCAGCGATTTCATAGATGTACAGTTCAGATCAGACTTTGCTTTTCCTTTGCCGGCTAACCTGTACCTAATCCCCATTAATCCAGGACTGATTGCACATGACCACACAGATGCATACTCTAAAAACTCTTCACACAATATGGTTTGGTTTTCCATTGATAAATTCTGTGGTCCCCTTCTGCCTACTTAAACATTGACCTGGGATATGAAATACAGGATCTATATTTCAGTAGTAGTCTTATCAGTGCCAGGCATTCAGGTAAAGTGACTTTTCTGAATCAAACCCTCTTTTTTCACTCATTCAAGAATCATGTTAGCCTTATTTAAGTCACAGCATTTTACAGAGGGTTTTTCATTACACGTGGTAATATTAAATTCCCACTCAGAATCACTTCTTACTAGGCAGAGTATCTCATCTTGTAAATATAAGCTATCTGTTTTCATTCCTGCTTGTATTGCTTTGCATTTGGCTGTATTATGGTGCACTTTTTTATAACGCAATAATTCAGCAAAGTCAATCAGATCATCTGTAACACTGTGTTATCCTCAGTATTTGTAGCTCTACTAGTCCCTATTAAATGTACAAAATTTACCTACTTAGCACAGCTATTTTGAGAACAAGTGAAGCATTCTTTATTTAATATGTGCCTTACTAATGGAATTTAATACAAAAAAAAATTAAAATCATAGAATTGTTCAGGTTGGAAAAGACCCTTAAGATCATCAAGTTCAACTGTCAACCTAACACTGCCAAGTTAACCACTAAACCATGTCCCTAAGCACCTTGTCCACCTGTCTTTTAAATACCTCGAGGGACAGGGACTCAACCACTTCCCTGGGCAGCCTGTTCCAGGGCCTGATAACCCTTTCAGGGAAGAAATTCTTCCGACTATCCAACCTAAACCTGCTGTGGCGCAACTTGAGGCCATTTCCCCTTGTTCTATTGCCCATTACCTGGGAGAAGAGGCTGACCCCGGCCTCACTAGCCCCTCCTTTCAGGCAGCTGTAGAGGGCGATAAGGTCTCCCTTCAGCCTCCTCTTCTCCAGGCTAAACAACCCTAGTTCCCTCAGCCATTCCTCAGACGACTTGTGCTCCAAGACCCCTCACCAGCTTCGTTACCCTTCTCTGGACACGCTCCAGCACCTCAATGCCCTTCTTGTAGTGAGGGGCCCAAAACTGAACACAGGATTTGAGGTGCGGCCTCACCAAAGCCAGAGTACAGGGGAAGGATGATTTCTCTGGTCCTGCTGTTCACACCATTTCTGATCCAAGCCAGGATGCCATTGGCCTTCTTGGCCACCTGGGCACACTGCTGGCTCATATTCAGCCGGCTGTCAACCAGTACCCCCAGGTCCCTCTCTGCCAAGCAGCCCTCCAGCCACACTCCCCAAAGCCTGTAGCATTTCATGGGTTTGTTGGGACCTAAGTGCAGGACCTGGCACTTGGCCTTGTTGAACCTCATACAATCGGCCTCAGCCCATCGATCCAGCCTGTCCAGGTCCCTACCCTCAGGCAGATTAAGACTGCCACCCAGCTTAGTGCCAACTGCAAACTTGCTGAGGGTGCACACAATCCCCTCATGAAGGTTGTTGATAAAGGTATTAAAGATTAAATAGAACTGGCCCCAATACTGAGCCCTGGGAAACACCACTTCTGACCGGCCTCCGGCTGGATTTAACTCCAGAAAGTCGCCTCTGCCTGATGCAGATGTACTGTCTGGACATTGCCTGATCCCATTCCCAAGAGCACGTTACTGTCTGAAATTGCTTTGACAAGATGCTTCACTTGCTTATTTTAGTAAGATTCATAAGCTGACCATGAGCATGACAAATAACAGTTTTAAATCCTAAACTTTGGAGAAAGTTATCTGAACGAAAATACAAGCCATTTCTGAATTTTAGGTAATGCTGTCATTCCTGAATGCATATATCCAAATGGAGAGAATGGTATCCATAAAAACTATAGAGGAAAAAACAAATCCATAGTAGCATATACATGAGGCCCCAAACCAAATCTTTGAATTGTTCAATAGTCGTGCAGCATTTTAAAAAGATTTATTAGCAGATAAAGGGCAAATTAATTATTTAACAATGTTTTATGTCTATCTAACAATTAATTTTGAATGCTCTGATATGCTGACCAGGTAGGTTCTTCTGTGTCAGCACCAAGGCAGGTGGTATGACAAGGACAACAGTATCTTTCCCCAGCTTTGCATTTATCACACGAACAGATGTAAAAGCTGTTGTGTATATGGCTTTCAAATAAGAATAATGCATTTCAAGCATTAATTAATAGTATTTTAAAAAGCATTTCCCTTCCCTAACAGCATTAGCAGGGTGCTGCTCTGCAAGAGATGTAAGGGCTTTCAAAAAATTGAGAGTAAGACCTCATATGAAAACCTTTTAAATAGCTTTTTATTCCCCCAGACTGGCAATCTTGTGAACAACACATAATTAGTGTCAGACATCATTCAAACTGCTGACATCAGGTGCTCACCAACAGGGAGGCTGCATGCCACAGCTGAGATTTAAAAGCCCAGGTTCATTTCACCTAAAATAAGTGCTGTGCTTTTAACCCTTAAAGTGTTTAAATGGGGAAAAATGTAGCATTCAGAGCAGCACTTCATTATAGTGCAAACATTTTCACAGAATACATTTTGTGACATGGTGACCAAATGCTTTGGTGGATGCACAGTACAATACAAGGCTATATTTTCCTCAAAGCTATGCAAAGGCTGGGATTTATTTTCTCCTTTCACGGTTAAGCTTATGAAATTATATGTCTTGGAATTCTTTGCTGCAGTAAACAATGACAGACTGTGTTTATATATGTTGCCTACCACTATAGTAGATGGTTGTTTGCCCAACTATTCAATGACAATTTGGTCCGAAGCTTATTGAAGCCAATAGGTAATTACTCCTTTTTTTCCTTTCAAAAAAAAAGAAGGTTCCCTCCACTGCAATATCCTCACTTCAGGTATTTCTGGTAGATTCCAGTAAAATTTTATGATCCATCATTGCATAAATATAAATTCAAACAAAAGATAATTACAGACCAGGACAAAGCCCTAAGTAAATTGTTATTTACCTTCTTGTACTTCCTACTTTAAGCAAAAAGGCTTATACTCAATAGATGTACAGGACAGTTCACATTATGAGTCAGATGTAAGACTTACAGGACTAGTCAGTACTTATGGCTATAAGCCTCATATTTTAGGAGCTTTTGACTAAGGAGCACATAATGCTTTTGTGTGTGTGTGTATAGAACAAGATTAATCAACTATATCCTAACCTGATTTCAGTTTTCCAATACATCCATCTCTTCGGGTATATTTTAAGTATGAAGAGCTACATAGTGCTGCAACTGAAAAATGCAATGAAATCAATGGCAAAAATTGAGATGTTCATACAGAGCAAAAAATTACACATTGGTTAACATATGGGAAATTGAATTGGGCTACTTTCTCAGAAAGACACAAGAGAGGCTAGTCTATTGCATTGTCTTTGAACAAACTCTCACTTTAACACTCACATTGTACACACTGAGTATTTCCATATGTAGAGAGATTACTTGAGTTTATCAATAAAATTTAATTTTAGTCTCCTTTCCAAGGAGATCAGTATTCACAGAGAACACTCTGGTGTCAGTTGTGAGATTACAAACAAGAACAGTGATTTAAGGATGCCACCAAGTCATGGTAAAGGTGGAAGAGGGAAACAGGTAAGGAACTGTCCCCACCCAAAATACTCTTTTATTGTGAGAGCTCTCTTTACAGATGGCTCTTTTTAGTTATGTGTTCTTGATAAATGTAGCATGCCCATTTCTCCATTTCAATACTATGGAGATCTTCATACTTCTCATATTCTAGAGATCTGCACCACACTGTATACTCTTTACTTTCTAGGTAACACCATGCCTAAAGACACAAATACCTCAGCTGAAATGAAGCACAGTACATTGAATGTTATTTATCCCCTGCAATAATGGTGTCAAGAGATTCATTCACCATGGAAACATTCTTTTGTTTTCATTAGTTTTAGTAAGTGTGGCCATTTCAGCCTTGGAAGCTATTTCTGTTGCTGTAGAGAAGGTAAATATTATGACAAGTCCCTTCAAAAGAAACTATTACTGAACACATCAGCTGCTACTGATCCAAAACCCATATGGTACAGAAACCATTAGAGGAAGAATGAACAATTTGGGAATTCTTTCATTGCTTCCTTTTGGAAGATGGTGCTCCTGATTTTTTCTGGCTTTCCCCCTTTCTCTTCCTCCTTGGATTTTCTGACAGGTTGTCTTTGATCCTCTTGTAACTGAGGTCACCATCTGCATCATGCAGCTTTCTCTACTAAAAGTTGATATCGTTCTAAAATTGTTCACTGTTAAAGCAGTTACTATTATTGCTAAGCCCCAAAGAACTAATCTAGATTTCAATACTTCTTCCTTCTAGCAAACTTGCAAGAACTAAATAACCTTTCATCAAGTAAAAAACCAGTTATTTCCTTGCGGGTATTTTAAAAAACACATGCAGGAACACTATCTTCCCCTCCAATAAAAATTCAAACGTGTAGCTACATCTCATTTCTGTAGTTCAGAGATATGCTATAAATCGAGACCAAAGGCTTTCACACATGGAGATGAGGGAGTGAAAAATCACATTCTCAATGGGAAGATTCTATCATTTTAAAGCATTTTGCTCTTCGTGAATTTCACAAAGGACTACATTTTGATCTCTGTTACACTAGGAGAAAAAATGAATAGAAGATCAGGGAACCTCTGAAACCATAGCTCAAATGGGAAAGAAACGTGAGTCTAGAGGGCTCTTCCTCAACAAGCTCTGTGTCCAAACTCAGATTATTCATGATTCATTCTATTTTCTATATGTAGAAATAGAATAGAAATATTTATACATAGAAATAGGAATCTTCTGCTCTGCCCTGCCCTGCCCTACCCTACCCTATCCTACCCTATCCTATCCTATCCCATCTTATCCTATCCCTATAAACATGCAAACCAGAACTGAAAAATTCAAACAAACATGCAAGCTGTTCTACCAATATTATGAAAGTGTTTCTTCTTACAGTAATTTGAAAATATATCACTTGATTGCCATTTTTCACAGATACAATCATATTAGAGACAGGAAAGCACTAAGATGAGCCTCTAGCCTAGAGTACTGGTAAACTCTCACACTTACGGTACATCACTCACAGCTGGCACTCTAAAACTTTTAGCACAGCTTTTTACAGATCTGGGTATGAGGTTCTTTCTACCCACAGTATATATACACACGGCCAGCTGCTATCTGGCATAGGCTTTCTTAGTAAACTCCACTTATTTTTTGTAGAGCCAAAATGAATTTTTCTTACAGATTTTTTTTTAATTGAAAAAAGCCATACAGATCACTGCCAAGACCAAAATAGGCAGTGAGAAAGCCATTTGATCTTTCACAAGTGCAGCATTTGCCTAGAGAAAATATGCTACAACACAGCAGAATATGTCCATAAACACTAATTTTGTGTCCAAAGAAATTATGTACTTAAGTTATCCTGGAAAAGGAAATTTGAGTGGCTCCAATTTTTACAAACTGACACTGATGTTCATTTAAGGGCCTGGTAAAAAAGTTTCATTAAAGCTAACGCATAAGTCATAATTTAATTGGTTGCTTGATTATGTAAAGTGCTGTTCAACTTAAAGTGCCCAAGACAAAAAAAAGCACAATGCACACAGGAAGAGGCATCATTAGGAGAAAGAAATACCTTTGACCAAACCTTGACTGGCATTTAGAAGTTCAAGGTTCACCGGAAAAATGCACCAAACAATACACTGAAAAAGGCAACTTTCTTAATTTTAATATAATATTTACATACCTGTTGCACTTTCTTTTTTCCTGCCAAATTGGATCAGTCATATGTAACTTCTTGTATAAAACCAATTTCAATTTACACATATAAACAGAATATTTTATTGTTAAAGTAACAGAAGATTAAACTGTGTTGCTGTTCCAATGTGTAATGGTGTGAGGAACACCTTTTTCTGAGTAAGCTGTCTCACAGGGATACACAGAAGCACACGGTTTATGCAACAACAAACTCATCAGGGGACAGAATTTTTTGCAAATTTCGTATGATGGAATTTATTTGACATTTTTCCATCAGGGAGGTAATGTTTCTTGAATGTCTCTTGTTGAATTAATGAGAAGTTCAAGCCAGTCAATCCATGGTGTACTCATGGTCCACTCAGTTCATAATGTAGAAAGGACTGTTTCTGTTACACTCTGGCAGAACCAAGAAATATTCAAAAAGACAGAAAAACCTCTTGGATAATAGTTCTTTTTATTTTTGTCTCTGTATTATTAACAATTTATAAAAGCATGTCTGTGAACCAACCAATATCACTTAACTGGTGAAGAAACAATAAGAAAATTAGAACTATGCCACAAGTCTATAAAAAAATTAAGGCTAAACCCAGGATTTTTAAATTTGAAATCTGTGTTTTGACAGACAGAATATATTTTCTTCTCTATTAAACTAAATATATTATCAAAACATTTAGTCCAAAAACCAGGCTTCCCAACTTTCTTCAGCTAGTTTCTTCAGAAGGATGAGGGAAACTTGAAAACATACATCCTTTTCACTGGGTGCAAGTCCCCTGCTTTTGTTAGAAGATTTAATTATTTTTATTCACTGAGTAATTCAGGTGTTTCACTATGAAATAGAAAAAGGAATTTAGCTGCAATGTCAAAGCCACATGCTGTTTTAAGGAAAAGTCTATCACTATGCAGTGGTAACATTTAATTTCATAGAAGATAATACTTCTGCACAGTTAAAGGGAGGGTGCTGGAGGAAGGAGCTTTGCTTTAAAATGATCTGTTTACACACACCATTTTTTTTCCCCAAAAGATTGCAAAAGATTGCTGAATTATAAAACAGAAGAAAATACACCTGTATTGTCAAATGTACTCTTTTTAAATTGAGAATGGCATGTGACCAACTCTAGCACAGGAACTTCAGCATCTAATTAAACAAAACATATAGTTTCTTTTTTCAATGAACTTAGCATTTTCCTTTAAAATAATGTTTTGAATGTTATTGTATCAATGAATCCCTCCGATGTCTCTGTGAGAAAAGAGGGAAAACATTACTCTTGTCCTACACAAATGCCCTGAAGCCAAACATGTAGTGGAATGCATATGGTCACACAGTGGCAGTGAATATATGCAATTAAGCTGAGCGGCCTTACCTCTGCTAGTAATAATATTTTATAATAAATGTGCAGTGGTGATCAAAACATTATAGGGGTTTGGGTCCCAAGATTTAAATCTCCTTTTAAATAAATTATTCCCAAGTTTTATTCCTTGCACTGCCTTTTAGTAGAATTTTTTTGAAACGTAATCTGTGCATCTTTATAGCTATGGCAATCCACTATACTTGGGTACTTGGCTATAAGGATTACTTATCATCTAAATGTATCATTAACTTCTAATTTCCACCTGTTTGGGGAATACACGTGACACATACCAGTTTTTTCTACCTCCATTTCGCAATACTCACTCTCTACCATGAAAATGCCATCCCAGTGATTTTGCATAGGAATTTTAATCCCGACAGTTGTACATAAAAAGCAAACAAGAGTATGTTACCTTGTGATATTTCTCACTATTTGGAGGCATGTAAAGCATAAAGAAGTTACACTCACGGCCATATTAATTTTCTAAAACTTCAAGTGGTTAATTTAGGTTTACAGTTGTATCACATTCACTTAAATGGTCTAAGGCATTCAGAATACACTCTGCAGTATTTAAAATCCAGCCCACATACTGCAAAACTACATAACTAGAAACTAAAAAAAGAAAAGTTCATATATAATGTTCATTTTACGAATGTCAGAACTTTTAAAAACTACTCAATTAAAATTTGGCAATTTTCAAAATAAGTATGGTATTGCAAAATAAAAATTAAAGTTTTATATTAAAAGTGTGAAAGTTATGTTTAGATTTCTCCCATTGCTTTCTTCCTAATTCAGCTGAGGCAATTTGCTGATTTTGCCATGGAACTGTTTCTGGCTTTTATTAGCCTTTAGCCGCATTTCCCAATAAATAAAATATTAATCAAAAATACTAGTGTAGAATCAGCAACAACAATTCTTACAGACATCAAAGTGGGACATCCCTTGTCAAACAGTTTTCCTCCAAAGAAAAAATGAGAAATAAACACACCAGTTTTAAATCAGATTAATTGATGCTTTATTAAAAAGTGTTTAGATTAGTATCTGTATGACTACCAAAAAAATATGGAACTGAAAACTCTCCAAAAGCTACTATTCAGCAAAAATGTAAGCAAATGAAAATAGAGCAAATGTGAATTCTTAAACAACCTTAACATGGCTGTATTACTGCCAGACCATACTATAACAGTTCTGTCATAATAACCAAGTCCCAATTCTGCATTCTGTGAATATGCACCACTTCCATTGAAGTCAGTGGGAATTTTGGATATGTGAGGAATGTAGACTTAGTTTCTTAATCCTTGGGCCACAATCCATGATAATTATACTGCCTCAACTCATAATATTGCTGGCTGAACAGTTCTGCAGCACCTTTCAGGACATTAACAGTAGGATTCTGCTGATTTAGTGTAAAAATCATTCCATGACCTAGCCTCTGCACTCTTCCTTGTAGTAAGTAAATTAAACCAAGCAACTAAAAGTTTAGAGTAAAATTAATTTTGAGGTGTTTATCAATGGAGCCTTACCTCTTCTTCCCCATTTCTCCCCTGTTAAAGGGGAACTCAGTAATACAACTCAGCATTTAAAATCCTAGCTTTCCCCGGTTCTGAGAAGAGCTACTTACACAGCTCTCCTTTCATGGCAAACACAGGAGAATATTCACCTCACAGTTTGAAAGAGAGGGATTGCAGAAAAGAACAGTTGTGGAAAACAAGGCAAAAGTGCTTGCATTGTAATCCAATAGCAAACAGACAGAGGATGTTTCTTTCTTACCCCACAAGTAAATCATATGCAAATTTCCAGCAACATTTAAACGCACTTCTCAGCTCAGTAAACATTTTCTATTCTTGGCTGCCTAGCACCCTCAGCTTTTTTCAATTAGGTCCTGTTTGTTTAGTTTTAAAAAAAAAAAAAAAGCTCTACAGAAAGGATTAAGCCCTGTATCTTATGGAGAAAGAACATAAATTAGTAATTCTTTTTGAATGTGGACTATGCATTCTTTAATCTTCCACCCTGCTGGGAAGCGTAATAAGAATAATGGCAGAAAGAAGTTTTTTTGCTTCATTTGATTTGTTCAGCTGAAAACATGCTTTTGACTATCTGCAACTAAATCTCAAAATTCATGACAACTGAGACAATACTCCCACATGTTATAAGCCTGTGAATTAAAAAGAGAGCTGAGCAAGCTCTCCAGATTCAAAAGGGCAAGATGGAAGGCCATGTGGATGTGAAACAAGCAAGCCGTGACTGTGAGAAGATGGTGACAAGAGTTTAGGTGCTGGCAATACAGTTCTTCAGTGCGGTGTGGCCTCAGAAGGAATATAATTTTCCAAATGACCAACAGATCTGACCAATGGGATTAGAAAACCAGTCAAAAAGGCCAGAGGTTGGAAAGGGTAAAGTGTTGGCTACCATTTACTATTCCTTTGCAGTAGAACTAACTGAAATCTAATTATTATACTTTGAATTTAAAATGAAGAAAAGTTGAGGAAAAAAAACCCAGAAGTCAAAACAGAATGCTAAAAGCAGAAATAGGTACCACCTTCTTTTTAGGCTAGAAAATCACCTTGCCTGTATGTGCCATGTCAAATTGTGAAAGATTTTTGCTGTGAACCCATGCCAGCAAAAAAAGCAGCAAGAGAAGTTATTTTCCTCCTTTTCGGGCAATATACCCCATGTGCAAAGAACCAGTATGTACAAATACATACAAAAGGAAAGAAAACAAGGCTGTTCCTCCCCTTCCTCCTCCCTCTTAACATCAGAAAAGACATAGTAAGGAAGCAGCGTGATCTTCAGACAATGGTTAGGGTTTACAGGTTTCTGACATCCCACTTGATGTCACCAATGCTCGTCTCTCAATTCCAACAAAGTTCCTTCTGCCATCACCCACAATTCAATTCATATGCTCAAAGAAAGCCTAGCCTCTTGCAGACATTCCACACAGCAGATGATAGAAGAAAACATTTGGTGTCAGCAGAAATCACACTATGAAGGCAGTCAAGGCTGTATTTCAGGCAAGCCCTGGTCAGAGTAGGACCATGAGCCTGCAGTCGGGACAAAGAGAAGTCACTGCACTCAGGCTGTCACCAGCAAGTTAAGGCTAATGCCTGAGACACCAATGCAATACAGAATCTGGGAGTACAAATATTAGAGATGGACCCTGGTTTGGAAGCAGTCAGGGCCACAGCTAAATCAACAAATGGTCCTGGAAAAGGACTAGGGGTTCAGAGCAAAGGCTAAGCACACAAAGCATGATCTGAAGGACCAGACAAGGCACAGAGCTGGACCACACCCAGGAGAGCAGCTGGCACATACTCACTGGTTGTAAAACTCTGGTTAGAGCACAATTTTATTTTTTTTTTCTGAAGAGCTCGGCATTCAACAGCTTCTGCCTAAGGGCAATGGTCACCGCTGGTCTTATCTGACTCACTACAGGGTTGTTATTCCTCCTGCCACATGGACTGTGCAAGATTCAAGTTCCCAAACCCAGACAATAAGGTACTGCAAAACCTATGTGGATCCCCTGGAAAAGCTGCAGTCATTTAAGTCACACATACAGGGGCTTTTGGTCCTGTCTAGTGAGATGCTACCTTATGCAAACAAACTCCTCATGACAAAATGCCTGTGGTGAAGGGACAGTGAGGGATTAGTGCAAAAGAGTTCCCTCAGGGTGAGCCAAAAAAGCTGCTCATCTCTGAAAAATTTTAATACAGGAAAAGTTGAGGGATATGCTAATAAAAATACTGTGGTGTTGATTATTTTTTTATTCTCCATCTTTCTAATAAAGTTAAATCATTCATACATTTACATCCCACAATCAATCTTTAAAATACCAAAGATATCCACATAACTTAATAAAGCAAACACGTATTTATTTCATGTTAGGCATAGCTTAGACGTGTGCTGAACCCTTTCCTTTCTCTGGAGCTCCTGAGAAAAGTGGCATAGCAGTGATGCAGAAAGAGTAATTAAGTAATTTAGGAATAAATCGGTTTCTCTGCTCTACAGCACAGATCCTCCAATGCATCTAGCAATGCATTTCTTTCCCCTGAACACATAAGTAGATGAGTGTCTTACACATCCTACACACGAGTGGTTCTCACCATGCAACTGGGGCTTAAGCTATGATAAATCTTAAGTGACCATTATAGGTCAAGGGCAAGAAAGAGTAAACAGAGGAATTCAAGAATAAATGTAGGGTGTTAACGGAATAATCACAAGCCTTGATGAATCTAATAATTTTGTTCCTATCATGCAATAACTGTCATTTTCGAGGAAAGCCTTGAAGGGTTTACAGACCTGAAGGGTTTACAGAAGCAGAACACTTTGGGAATAAATCCATGGCTAGGATGAGAGAAGCCAGTCCAGAGCATGCAAGGCCAGGCAGAAGAATGAGATGTGTAAAATAGGGACAGGAAGAAAAGAAGATTGGTAAGCATGGAGTATTACTAAAGATAAGTACATATGCCCATTCCTCAGTGTTTTTTCACTGAGTGAATTATGAGACTTTTATTTATTTATCCGGTATGTCTGGCACCACAACTAGTTGTGGAATACCTAGAGGACATTTTAGATAATAATAGATTAATAACTATACCTAAGTTTCACTGCTCATGGGTACAGCCAAAAAGTACAAAATACAAAATATTTGCAGGTTGAGGCACAAATAGGGGATGAGCTGTGCAATTTTCTGAGGGCAGATATAAGAAGCTTTTAATTTACCAAAGAAAAATAAAAGGATGACTGAGTAGATAACTATCCTTAGAACATACCGCCGGTGCATGAGGTTAAGGGGTTTTTTCTCCTTGCCTTGGTGGACATTGCATTCTTCTTAGTATGTATTTCCCCTTGGCAACTTAACATTTACGTCATTCACTGTGAGTCATTACAGCATTCAATAGGCCTTGAAATAAATCTTTTCCCACTGTGGAAGGATGTCTTAGAGAAGCTACAACAGATATTAGAGCTATTTTTGCACTGTTGGCCAAAACCATCGTGCTTGGTTTTTTTAACTGACAATAAAAACTTTATTTTCCATGTTAATGGTCTGTGCCATTAAGACAAAGACAGATGATAAAAATACAGATAAGTGCACAACACAAAGACTAATTGGAAATGAGCAGAAGATGAAGCTTACATGACTCATGAAAACAGAACTCTAACTCTGAGCCTGGATTTATGCCCACCTCCTAATCAAGTGCAATGCTAAAAGCGCACATGGATGTGCACCACAAAACCAGCTGAAAACAGAGCAGAATGGTACTCTATTGCACTCTACCTATCTGGAGTTCCTGTTTCAAAATAACTTCATGTTTGAAAAGATCAGCATCTGGCCAGACAGATGTCAAAATGCAAGGTAAGCAAATCTGGTATCTATCATATTTTAAAGCAGATTGGTAAATCTGATAGGCTTTTGTTATCGATAGCTTTGTACTGAGCCCTGATCACCTCCAGGTAACAGCTCCTCTGTTAGAGTATGTGGGAAGGAGGGAATGATGAGTGAGGGGAAAACTGGTGTGGTTTCAGAGACCTGGAAGAATCAAGAAACTTAAGTGAATGGGTGATCTCAGGATGGATCCTGCTGGACTAAGCACCTACTGACTCTAGGCAAACCAGCAGCCCTGTGAAAAACATCTGTGACATCTGTATTCTCTTCTGCCCTTTGCATCCTGTGTGCCAATAACGCATTCAAGCTGGAGTGGTTTATCTTTGAAGATCACTTGAGTTTCAGACCTCAGAGGCGACTGAAGGAGGGCTCAGTGGAAGTTCCAGGTGTACTGCACTGGCAACTTTTATTTCCTCTAGAAAACTGACCACTTGCAGAAAAAGTGAGGGTTTCAATTATTTATTTTTATTTTCATAGTTAGTCAGAGGTGGAGTCAGAGCCCAGACATGAAGAGGGATGATGGTAATGATGATATTGCTGGTAAGAATGTGGTGCTACAGATTTTTTTTTTTTCCTCCGTTAGTGTTTGCCCATAAGAAGGCAAACCTTCTGAACACCTTTGCTAGCCCTGCTAGCAGTGACCTTTTGCTGCATATTAACAGCATACGCTGGAATTCCAAAACCAACATACATTATGGGATCCTGATGTTAAGGCTACACCCCTATCAGGATTATATTCTCTTTATGAAAACTATGTATAGATAAAACACTAAAACTCTCAATTAACTGCCTGCCAACTGTTACTCTGTGACTTACATTACTTTATTACTTGACTTTTGTTGCTTTGTCCTACAGTCTGAAAAGCTGGGGAAAACCTGAATAAGTCTTTTGCATTTAGCTAATTCAACACACATATATATATACACACTTACCTGAAACACTGTAAGCCACTATTGTCAATCAAGGTTTAAAGGGCTCTTTATGAAGATTTCCCTTTGATTTCTGCTTCAATTTATAGTATGAACACTGCTGGAAAGGCTCAACTGTTTCCTTCACTGTCCTGATGTCCCACCAAACAAAACTGAATTGACTGAAATACAGCCCGTCGATGCTTTTGTATCACTATAGAAGCTGATGGCAACCTTCCACCTCTTTTGCTGAATGGTGTAATTGGCCTGCCAGAGAGGATTTGGGATTTTAACGTGTTCCCTCTTTGGCTGAGCTAACCAATTATTCTGCAGTTGCTATCAAGGCTGCAGACTTTTCTTTAGTGGGGTCATTAAGCTTGTCAAAACTAATTTGTCACCACAACTGCTGACCTTCATCGCCTCTGACAGCAGCACAAGTGTCAAAATAAACAGGCTTTTGCATTACAAGAAAGTAAATGACTGATCAGAGCCCACCAAGCGTCCTGACCGTATGCCACAGCCTGGCCTTCTGACCCTAAGAGAAGTGGAAACAGTACCAGCTAAATGACTTGGGGTCACAAAACAACACTACTAATCATTTTGTAGAGTAAGTAAAAAAAGCCTCAAACAGCTAAAGTGAAAGAATGCTTGAAGGTGGTATGTGATCTGAAATTATGATAACAAAGTTCTGGGTTGTTTTCTTTTTAATTAAAGAGACGATGAAAGTCACTTATTCTGAAACAAAATTCTGTGAGAGAAGTTACCAGCTGACTCAGACTACATTTTCTGAAAGCTGCTCAGACACAGCAGCTGGCAGCAGAGCACTTTGAGCCCAATACAGCAGATCATTACTGCATAAACCTCTGTGTATTCTTGACCAGCCGAGTGACATGTGAATCAGGCCAGTGGCAGGTTCTTCACCTGACATAATACTAGCCATAAAGTACTTAGCATCAGTCCACACTTACTACAGCGGGGTAAAATTGGTCCCTGAAACACCTGTGTACACCTAGAATTTGCTTCACTGAAGGTACAGGATATGAGTCTTATAATGGAGTTAATCCCTTCTAATTATTTGTATCACTAGATTATTTCGGTGACAAATAATTCATAACCTGATTTTATGATCTTTTATAATATTTTCTCCACTGTTGCAATTATATTCAGTTCAACAGGGTAACTTGGAATTAGCACCATGTCCTCAGTTGCTATAGGGTATTTGACCAGAGAATAAACTTGCAAAAATAAGGGAAAAGTGTCAGAGAAACACTTTCTCTCAGCACATTCCTAACCATTCAAGGCACCAATTCTAGAAGAGCCTTTATCCCCAGTACTCTGAGAGGTCCTACTTTGTTCAGTTAGGACGACGCACACTACCACAAGCTCATCCCATGAATAAATCTTCGCAGTGTTAGGATCTTCACTTGTATGCTACCCTGCAGTTCTGTAAACATAGTGACAGTAAGAGGTGTTCAGTTTTCCTCCAGAAGCTTTCAAATGCCATCATCTTTTCTCCACACTTTTTGTAAAGCAGTATTTTCCTCAACCTTTGGAAAGGTACCTCTTTAATGAAAACAGGCATATGCAATATACCTCTGCAAACAGGATCCAGCCTTAAGAGACAATGACTGGTTTTGGTTTTTTGTCTGTGTGAATTACGCTTATTTAAACAAGGCTGAGTGACTTACGGTTCATCAGCAGTGTAATGACTTTGAACACTACTGTTCCCATTTAATAAAAGAAAACTAAAGAAGCAATAGGAAAAGAGACAACGAAGAAAGAAATGGAAAGTAGTGCTGCACAGGATCCCGGCATTTTGTTGAGTCCTAATGATGTCATTCAGTATTTAATCTCTGGTGACAAGGTGGTTTTTTTCCCTCCTTTCAGCAAGAAAGCAAATTCAACATTAACAAAGCCCTGTATTTGAAGCCAAGATGGGATGTGAATCTTAAGTTGTTCCTAGCCTTCTCTATCCCTTCCCCCTAGACATAGAGAGTAGCCACAACTAAAAAAATATGCTTAAAAAGCCACATAATTATTGTGAGCTTATTTATAATTTGTATTTGGGACAGGGTCTTACAAAAAGGCTATTACATTCATTGGCAGAAAAACAAATAATGGCAATGGCCATTGCAGTATGAGTAATTGGGGAACTGCCAAATATTGCAACTTGTCAAGCAACACAAACAAAAGGTTTTAAAAATATGCACATTAGCATTTTCTCTTGTTAAAATCAGGCATGGGTAAACCAATCAGAATAGGGGAGAAGAAAGGTAAGCATAGAGAAAGAAATGGGTATGACAGTCATAATATTGCCTAACTGCTAATCAATTCTAGTGGGAGATACTCCTTGTTTAAAACAAATTGCAGTATTTTTTGATGCTTTTATTTCATGGAACAGCATTGACATTAAGACTTGGTATATGCAGAGAAAGGGGAAAGATTTTTGTTTTGTTTTGTTTTACTTAATTGTTAGCATCCACAGGCAGTCAGACAAACTGTTGCTCTCATCTGATGTACATCAAAATTTTACAGAGTCAACGTGTTTGGATGGGTCCAGTAAATATCCAAAGACAGTATTCCTAGTTTACACGAGTGAATTTTAATTCCGAATTTTTTATGATTGTCCGCTATCAGCCTAACGCAGACAAAGTCCAATGCTAAAATAATCACTAAGTGCATATTTTGCAAAGGTTCCAAGTAGGGAAAGCAGCTCCTTAGCTGCAAAGCATGTTTGGTTTTTTTTAGGGATTCCCATAGAAACTAATAGGAAAAGTGAACAATTATTTTTTATTCTCTGTAAAATAAAGAACTATACCCATTAAATGAAGATTCTTACCATACTAAGCATAATTTATGTCATCAATAAATGCCAGGTGTCAAATGACAATAGTTGTCTGAAAGAAAGAAGAGGAAAAGATGTATCACGCAAAAGATGCACCATAAACCACCTACATGCCAATAATCCTCAGTGATCTTCTCAAAACTCCCCTAATGTGCCCAGGACACGCAACTGCTCCAGTATCCAACAGGAAGAAATCAGAGTTATTCAGATTACTGTTGCGATTTTAAACAGAAATCTGGGACCCCATAACTCCTGAAGGCACAGAGAGAGAAGGACAGCAGTAGTGAGAACACCGCATCTTAATAGTGGCTTTTCAGACCAGTTATTCACCCCAGAACTAGACTTACTGATTTAAGTCTCAAGGTCAAGTTGCCATTACCTAATGAACTTTATGCAATGTAGAAACACTATTGATTAATATTCATTTGGTTATAAAGAACATTTTTCAGTTTTAAACTTACAGATTCCTACAAATCCATCCCTTTACTTGGTATGTAGATCTGGCCACTATAGGAAATCCACACTTAATAAATGTCAGAATGGAGAGAAGCTGACTAAAACTGCAGAGCTGTGAAAGATAGCACAGTACAGCTACACGTAAAGACTGGGAGTTAGGTTTTAAAGTATTATTTCTAGTGAAGTTTAAATCACATATCTATTCTGTCTGAACATTCCAGCACTCAACATGCTTTAGCACAAAGATTTATAAAAAGCTGATTTCAAAGTTACATGCATGAGTACCCACGGAAAACAAACTTTTTTACTTTTGGATATTCCAAAATATTCATGCTGTCTGTAGAAGAACAGAAATAATTTTAAGTAATAAAACACAGCTTGTGTACCCAGTCAGAATCATATCAAAAAGATATAGAGAAAAGAGCTAAATGAAAAAGTTTAGGACCAGTATGCAGACATGAATTACGAGTTGTGCATCACTTGCTGCTCTCTTTTATGCAGAGAATTTCACCAGTGAGAAACTGATGTGAATAAGATAAAAAACTACCTATAAAAGAAGTGGCATTTTGCATTCATTTTAATTAAATATAAATATCTACACAAGTGCAGGAACAATGAGAATCAAACCTGAAAAATACATAAGAAATGTTACCTAATATTCCATATTACAAAACACAGCTGAGAGTATAATGTGCTATAGGATTGTGCTGTTCTATGAATATAAAAAAATAGATATGCTTACAAGCTATTCTGTACTTATAGCTATATAAGAAAAACTATATCCAAATCTGCAATTTTTAGAATTATCAAATCATTTAGTAGTGACCTGCACTGAAAACCAGTTGAAGATCTTAGTGAAAAATTTGTCATTAAAGAGACATCATTTGCACCTTCAAGTATAAAAAGCACAAATCAGCAGACTATAACTCTCAGTCAAAAGTATACTTTTCCAGTTAATTTAATCTAGTGAATTTTTAGTATTCAAATGTTCTCACTTGATTGACACACATGGATGAATTCAGTGAGGTAAGGCTGCTGACGTGTACTAGTGCCAGCCAAAGATGACTCCAAATTTAATTGCTCAGTGCTGCCTAGTGGTTTGCTAATTGCTCCACAAACGCTGCTGATGGATGTGATGAAGTTGCGGTGTTCCCTCATCCACAGGCAAAGTCAGGCAGGTTAGTTTATATCATCAGTATTTAAGCAAGATGGCTTAACACATATGGACATTATTAGGCAAAACCTATGCTATTAGATGATTTCCAAAGTCACCAAAGCATAGGGAGAGTAAGTGCCAGCAAAAAGCAACTACTGGGGAAAGCTTTTTTTCTGCCATTCCACTGTTCGCAAAATACAGTATTTCTGACTATGCCTGAGCAGCCTGGATGTTTTTCAGTAGTACTTATTTTTTTAACTTGTTAGTACTTATATTGTATTCCCAAGGAATACAAATTCCTTCGTTGGTATTTTGTATCCACGTTTTCAGTAATTTGTCAGCTGATAAAAACCTCAGTGGAGCCATCTCAAGCAAACGACATGGTCAGAAGAGATATCCATCAACTTTTTCGTGGGTGTGAATTTACAGCTGCATCCACAGGCATCTGTACCATATAAGAAATAATAAACAGATTTTTCCGGTTAAATTAATATTTTTCACAATGGTAAAAAAAAAAAAAAAAAAAGGAGCAAAAATGGGAAATAAAAAAAAAAAGCAAATTATTAAGCTTTTCCAAATACAAAGTAGAATTTCTAAAAATATATGCCAGCAGAGAAACTTCACCTCACTCAAGGCTGGAACCTGGCATCAGCAATGCAGTGAAACATCTGCAAGGATCCTCTCTAATCCTCCTAACTAGGCACAGACAGTGATGGTTCTAGGTTTGTGTGTTGTTTCTGCTGTGTAGACAGTGATAGTTCACCTGCCTGTAAGTTTGCATGACTGAACAACGTTTTGTGTCAAACCTAAGTTAAACTTTTGACTCATTATTGGCCTGGTTGTGCCCTGTGCTTTGCAATCACAGGAAACAGTTCCCTATTGAACAACATTGTTGGTGCCTGCCAGCTGTAAATTTTGAGTAATTGACAACAAGAGCTTTATCACCAATTTTTCAAGCAGCAAAATGAGCTATGGCATAGCATAGTTATCAGACATTGCTTACTATTTTGACTACACAACTTGAAAAATCTCCCAGACAGTTTTTCAGAGATACTTACGATCTGTTTCCCCTCAGACACAAGCATCCCAGAATTTTGAAAAGCAGGTCTTCAGCATTTAAAGTTGAGCACAAAGAAGAGTGATGTACTCTAATCCAGGAGTTCTTTGACTATTTCTGCTTACAGTAGATACTGGTTTCACAACGTAATTTCTCCACACAGCAGTGGAAGAAGTGACAGGTCTGATACCCAGGCCACAATGAAGCAGCACTGCCTGCGACTTCTGTAGGGTTAGGATTCAGCCCCAGTCCCCCCTTTCAGCCCAATAACCACACTGCCACTGATCTCTGCTGTTCCAGTACTCCTCCCTTCCTAAAGAAAATAATTTACTCATCTACTTATTGGTTTTCCAATTGTGTCTTACAGTATTCACATCTCATTATTATTTTCCACTTTAATTGTATTAATATCCATTTTAATTTTAAAACTGTTTTGATAGTGATCAACATGATTAAGACTTACCAGACTGCCACTACCTATTGAAATCCCGTACTTTTACCATAGGTTTTGTGTTTGATAATTAGCCCTTCCCTCCCTTGTTTTCTTTAGCAGCCAGCAACAGAACTTCAATTTTGGTTTTTTTCTACTTTATGCAAAGAGAAAGCTGTAAAGGTAACTTGAAAAGATTTATGATTTTGGCTTCCAGTAAGAAGTTAAGCAAAACTATTTCTCTGGCACTAAAGCTCAGGCAGAAATAAACAAGTAAACAAGATCCCAAAGGAGGTTCCTTGGAAGAAGGGGAGAAAGATAAACAAATGCGCTACCACAATTTGAACCAGAGTTAGGGCTTCCTGGTGTCTTTTTTATCCACCTGTGATGGAAGACCTGTGAGGTCTTAAGCTCCCTGACTGGTAACTTTCAAAGCTTTAGCAGGTTGGTATATTTAGGTACACGGAAGCCAGTAATAAAACTTTCTTCAAACAGTTTAATCTTTGGATATTAAGCCAACGCACAACTACAAGTATTCTGATAACAAAACAGTAGGGAAGAGAGAAAAGGAACAGAAATTGCTAGGTTGTCTTTGACTCACCTTTTACCATTAAAGAGGGCTAGATTTGACACACTGTGAATTTCAAAGGAGTGCTATTCTAGTGAAAATTTCTATTTAATAGATACTGTTGATGCAGCTGATGTATTCAGTGAAAATTGGTTATTTCTTTTATTCCTAACAGACAGATTTAGCTTATGCTACTCTCACAAAGTCAATCAGCATTATTCACATCGTTGTGAAAAACATTTTTTTTTCAGCACTGTGGAGGTCAGAAAATTCACAGAGGATTTAGAACGAGATTGGTATAAGGCTTAAAAGAACAAGTCAGATTTTTTTTCATATATGGAAAGCTGAAGTACAGACTGCAGGTGAATGAGTATTTGGAATCTCAGTTTACAGAATTTTAATATGTCTGACGTAAAAAGACCCGAGAACATAATAGCAATAGAATCTAATTTACTAAATCAATTTCACCTTCCCCAGGGTAAATTAACTGCAGCCTCTTTACAAGTAAAATATTTTTCCAGTCTTTTCAATGTCAAGTGGAAAATCAAAACTAAAACAAGCAACATTATTTTTTCAAGAACAGGGTTATAATAACTTACAAATATTTTGTTTTCCTCCATTTACATTATGTAAGAAATGAGAGACTAAAGTCTCAGAATAATTTTCTAATTATGGCTGTTTAGACCATAGAGCTGGATTGCAAATCACTGTTTTCTCTCTCTAATGAAAAGGCAATGGAGTATTTACTTGAAGTGGGGCTCCCACTAACAGGAAAGAGTTTTGCACTGTTGATCAGGTATATTTCAGCTAATAAAATCAGTACCTTAAGGATGAATCTATATGGAAAATATACAGCACTTTGAGGACAAAACTGGGCTATATCTCAACAAGCTAGTGCTGATGATGGAAGATGCGTAGTCTTGTCTCTCTGAATAATATTCTCAGCTTTCCTAGTTCACCACTACCTTACTGATCCCCCCACTTTAAGAGTTTGTTTCTGAAAAAAGCTTCTTCCAAGGTGTATGGCTGTGGATACTCAGGTCATTAACAGATGGCTGAGTTTTGTAAAACCTGCCACAGTTTTCAGCCTGATTTGGCTGGACAGTCTTTCTAGAAAAGCACGCTTTTCTTTAAAAGTGAACGGAGAAATGTGGCACTGCTGGGAGGAACAACAAACGGCATTCCTGTCGGTTGCCGCAAAATATCCTGTGTGAAGAAAGGTATTTAGAAATAAAAAAATGGGAACAATAATTTATAGTCAATACTTGGAATGACAGGTAAGGCCAGTCTGACAGTAGGATAGATGTTACAATGTCCTGTTATCCTTTCAGGTTTAATGCAGCAGTGCTGAACTGCAACATACAGCACAGAAAAAGGTCTCCTCTCAAGTTTCCTCTTGGAAGTCCAGTGAAACATGGACACTAGCATGTATCAATATAGTTCATAACAACACTGAATTTATTCACAGTTCTAAACTACTTTGGAGGCAACATTTTGCCTCTTAAATTTTTGCATGCTGACATAGCCTATGGTAGGATTTCACTTGGTTTGTTAAACTTGGTTGCCCTTTTTTTCCAAGCAGAGATGGATTTCTACTAAAATTCCTAATTGTGAAGAGCATTAGTGTATTTTTGGGAAAGCTAAAGCAAACACTAAAGAAACTTCTCCAGCAATTAATGCCAAAACAAAGACACTGACAAAGAACACTATATGCTTAGTTCCAGGTCCATGTCAGCTACTGGTTCAGACTGGATCAAACCCCATAATTTTAGTCTTGATTTTAAAAATTCCTTTGGCTGATTGGAAGAAAAGTATAAACATGTGTTTCATATTTTGCTAAAACACAACAAATGTTATTCTTAAGCTTGAATATGGTGGAAGCAACAATCTAGAAGTGTATTTCTGCTACTAAAACCTATTTTAAATTGTTTTAACTTCTTACAAAAAGTTTAAAAACTTTTTATCCTTATTTCTCATTTTTTTAATTACTTCAACATCTCCTTTCTCATGACAGAAAGAATTGAGATGAACCGTCTGAGGACAAAGAGCAGATGCGCAAGAATGAGAGGGGGGGCAACAACTCATCAGCTGATAAACAGGAAGATCATGACCCTAAACCAGTATGGAAGGAGGCTGATAATATCACCATTTTCCCACCTGTTGCAGAAAAAGCCCACCATGAGGCAGGAAACCTTCTCCCATGCTAGGCAGGGTGCTTGCAGCCACATTAACAATATTTTTTAGGAACTAAAAGCTTTGTGATCTGGATGCCTTGTATTTTCCACATGAGTGAGTACAAGCTTGGCATTGTTGAAAACTTCATACACTGAGCATCCATCTCAAAAAGTTTACAACATCTGTGGAAGCTTAGCAGCCCTAGAAAACAAACAAGCCCACAGCTCTCTGTAGCTTTTAAGCCTCCTTTTTTTCAGCTATGGGAATCAGGAGCTGAAACAGCTCACCATCACCACACCTTCGGCAGGAAAAAATAGTGCACAACATCAGGATGCCCATGACTAACCTGTATCTGTTGGCTCCACATTCTGATGCTGATGCCTATGCACCGGCAGCAAAGGATGCTTTGTAAACAGCTCATCTTTTGGAAATTCTAACACAAACAGAATGAAGGTGCTAATACCCCTATTCCTTGCTGTGAGTACTATATTCAGTTATTTCACTGTTCTACTGCTCAGAGAAATTTCCCTTCCTTAGTCAGAAATTACGGCCTACTTGTTTGTTTCATTCAAACCCATTAAAACCTAAAGACATAGAAATCTTGGTAAATTTAAGCTCATTTTTGAAATTATCAAAATGTGGTTTCAATGAAGAATTTGGGCACATACTAAATCACAGAGTTGAAGATGCAAATTATTAGATAATTATCATTAATCAAATGTAAATGATATATGTGAATAACTGAAGGCTCAAAATGAGAAGTCCTGTTATTCACAAAACATAGATTAAAAACCTAGAAAATTCAGTTTAAGGTCACAATCAGCAAAATAACTTGAATCAGACACAAATAAGAGCAAAATTTACTCAACATGAGCTCACATAACTAAACATCACAGGGGTTTAGATAACATACAAATGTGCTGAGAGGCACACTCTCCCATTCAAATGAAAAAGAAATATTTAGGAAACACGTAAGATGTCACAGACTTCTCTGGGGAATAACAGTGAATGGCAAGAGACCCTCCTCCATTCTCTAGGAGCTTCATAGATATATGAGTCTGCAAGATAAATCTCTGTGATCTTTGAATGCACGTAGCTAAACTGAAGTCAGTCTAGCCTATGCCTCAGGCACTTGCACTTCACTATGCAAAGTTTCTTCAAGGTATCAGTTATATAAGAGAACATAATCTTGGCCCTCATGTGCTCTTGCAAGCTAAGTGCTTGAAGTTTATAACAAGATGCTTCCAGCACAATACATTTTTGACTTCTAGCATATATTATGCACGTAAGCCTAGGGAAATGAATAGGAACATCTTACTCAGTAGCAGTTTAACTCTCATGTCAGCCATCAGTGAAAAATGAGGGCCAATTGTTTTAACAGGATAGAATATCTGTGCTTTTTAGATCTGTGATCGTAACATGATTTGTACTTGGTATCAGAAAATAGAAGGGTTCAGTAAAAGACTAGTGTGTGTGTGTGTGTGTGAATCAGTTCAAGAAGAAATATTTCTTAATTCATGTTCTGTAACCAAGTCTATCGAAAAAGGGCTCATGGAAAAAGTACTACTGACCCTATCTTCTGTCTGAATTGGTACAGACTGTCTGGCTCTGTTCTGTTTCTTGCTTGCTTTCTTTCAGAATTTTGTTCTCACTTCCCTGTAACCGGCTCCCAGCAAATCGTCTAATTAAATACCACAGTGGTGACAGTGAATTTCAATGACTACTATGTGATTACTCCATGGACTCTCGCCAGCCTCCTAGCTCAGCCAACAGGAGAGTTCTGCACTGTTCAGCTGAAGCAAGTTCATCGTATTTCTGCACATACTGCCTATTGACCCAGTAAAAGAAGGGTTGGTGTTACACTACATGTTGTACGAACAGGGTAGTTAATTGTCCCTGCAAGTAATTGCAATAAAGAAAATAAACCATGAAGGAATGGGCATGGTATATGGAATGAAAAATACCACTGTTGCAAAGATGTCAGTATCATGATCTTCATTTAATGAAGAAGCTTCAGTGGGGGCATAAGCTAAAGAGAAAGAAAGCTGAAGGCAGGAGGTCAAGAATGTAAAGGAGCAACAACGGAGGTAAAGATGGGAAGACTGGAGGAAACTTTTGATTTATGCAGGGCAGAGAAAACCCAGAGAAAATTCTCTGTGAAAAGATTCTCTCTTTTAGCTGTTTCAGCAGATGCTTCTATCAGGTTGAGTATCTGAGTGCAACTTTTCCCTGAACTAGATTGAAATTGTTTTCTAAACTGAATTTGGAGTAAAGCTGTTACCTAACTTTGTGCCCCAAAGTGGTGTTATGTGTACACTGCAGGAGTTGGGTTTAGATGACAAAACTGAGGCAAAGACAACCCTGTCTGAGCCATGGTTTATTCTCAATGGTCAACACTGAAGCGGAAAACCCAAAGAAGATTTACCTAGAGACCCTGCAGCCCTCTGATACCAGATTTCTAAGTTCCAAACCCTAGGAGATGTTCCTATCTAAGGCTTTTTATAAAATATCGTCACAGATACACCCAACCATACAGGCTGCCTACAGTTTTTAGGTGTGACTTGGTGTTCAACAGTACTGTTTGAGAGCACCTCCATAAATATTTGACATAGCAGGAGAACAGGAATTTAAGGAGATAGGACAATTAAGACAAGAAAAACATCACACTTCCTATTTCTTGGTCAGATTCCTGGACATATTTATGAAGCTTAAAACAAACAAACAAACAAAACCTGCTACAGTTAAGGATAAATTATCCTCAAGTTTCCCATAAATTGATATATGTTATTCTAAGGAATCAATGCTGAAGTCCTATGTATGTTACCTTACTACAAAAGCATAATACTTATATACTCTGTATGCCATTAGCAGGGGCATATATAAGTAGGGAATAACCACAACTTTAAAATTCACCAATAAGAATCCTCTTAGTCAGAAAGCACACACTGCCTCTTCCAGGCCTCCAGTTTTAACACTTCTGACTAAGGTCTACATACAAGTCATTTTGGACCTGAAAAAATGAGATCTTAATCCTTAAAATTCTTTCTACTTCTTTGCAATACAACTAAACAATGTCCTCTGATTTGTCCCCTGGAATGGAAATATAACTTTGAACAGCTTCTCTAAATAAATACCTGAGGAGTTACAGGACTAATTTTTGTAAATGCTCTCCTCATGAGCATTTTGTTATATAGATTCTATATCACCCTTGCAATTACTGTTTGAAAAGAGCTCCCATGCTCCTGAACAGACAAAATTAGTGCTCTCAACAGTATTCCTGCCATGAAACACTTACTCATATTCCTTGTTGTGATCCTCATAATTTTAAAACCAACTTGCTAAGTTGCAGCTTTTCTTTCTTCTAACATATTGCACATGAAAACAACAGGTTTATTAACACTGTGCTGTCCGAAGTGTACAACAGCTAGCAAAAGCAACTTATCATGCAGACCTTATCAATTCACAGTAATGTTTTCACTGTAAATTCTCCAAAATAATTTTGGAGATGTTTTGGATAAATTTTATATACAAGAAAGTGTTACTGTTATATGTCAGTATCATGTGTCAGTATTGAGTTCTCTGAGGAAAAGAGTTTTGTCAGTCTTTGGTCAGGATATATAGATTCCTTGAGGGGCTAAATACATCTAGCTTCTGCAGTCATGCTCAGTAAAAAAAAAAAGTTTCACAGACTTGCAGTGTATTTCCTGTGTCATTAGCATGATAGGAGAAGTTCATACATCATGGATGCTTCTTCATTTTAACAGAATTCAGAGTATAACCGAGACAGAGTGAAAGAGAAACACTGTGGTTTTATTCTTGGCATATTTATGAAACACTCGTGGAAAAAGAAGGTCAATATAAACTCAACTTAGGGTGCAAACCGTCCACATGAATGGAGTACTGTCTTCATGGGTGGAAAAAGTCAGTGATACAGGTCTAACTTTGGTACAAACATCCTACATTTGGACATTGTGATTTAGCAGAATCAGCCCTGGAATGACTACAAGAACAGACTCTGCATTTAGTCATTCTCAAAATACCATGTGTGAGAACAGCTTTCCATTTGGTATCCACCAAGGATCAGCTTTTAAACATTTCAGGAGTTTTGTTCCAGTACCCTGCTGTTCTAAATCAGTGATACTGGGCTCATGTTTAAAACCTGAATCTTTATTTCAACTGCAATATAACTGGTTTGTTTCTTTTTTTAGAAGTTATTCTGAATTGTCCTCTGTGAGTTCACTACTACTTTACAGAACAGCACACTTTAATTCTTTTGTTTTGTTGCAGAACTATTGTATTTACTTGCTAATGCAGAGACAGAAAAGAACATGACATTCCAAAATGCCCTTTTTCCCATGATTTGTTCTGCCTCTAACAGCATGTGGTAAGACTACTCTGAATTTTAATACAACTGCATAAATAACAAAATAAGAATGTTTACTATAGTATCTGGATGGATAAAAAAAGAAGAAAAAGCTAGCATATGTATTACAGCCTACTTCCAGGAGCATCTCAATTTGCCATTTGTTCTTGCAGCGAAATGTTTAAACCTTTGCAAGCTGATATGTTCTTTAACACTAATAAGTTTATTGCCTTCTTCTTTTTCAGTGTCCCTTTACAGAATAAAGACAATCTTTTCTTTTGTCCCTGTGGGCCTCTCCTTCTACTCATGGTACAAAAACTGATTCAGGAAATAATAAAAATGTAAATCATACAAAAGCTCCAAGCAGCTGAGGAATTCCTTTTTTGGAGAGACTTTGCTGATGGTACATTATACGCTTAAGTTTGAATTGCTGTAGGCATCAGGTTTGGATTCACAATGCAGTTAGCATCCCCAAGAATCTCTCCAGTTTCTACCCAAAGCATAGCTAAGAATGCTTTACTCCAAACACTAACATGCTTTGGTGCCATCAGCTGAGATGCGTGGCTTTTTCTTCTAACTCCTATGCTGAGGGTACCCTTGTGTTTCATACTTCTAATGTCTATAAAATTAAAAAATACAGACTGCATTCTTCAGCTTAATTTTGTTCATGCTACAAATACACAAATTAACATTTTATTCATCATAAAAAAGAAAAGACAAAAACTAAAGATAATATTTCTAAAATGACACCGTGGGGTCTGGTCTCTTTGGTTAAAACAACTAAACTGCTTTGCAACTGCAAGACTTATAAATATGTAACTGTACTTTAAAAGTATTTCAATTAGGAGCATAATTTGTAATCTAAAGTGATCAATGCAACAAATTTCTATAGTGCTAAATATCTGCTGTCATATCTCAGCCTAGAATTATAATTTTATACAATTTTATCATCACATTTTAAATTCTATAGCTTGTATTTAACTCATAAATCTGAGGAAAATTATTCCATGGGAAAAGGGACTAATTCTTCATGGCCTCGTAATAATTTAAGCAGGATACATTAGAATAGCTACAGTGCTAGAGACAAGTGTCCAGTTTGAGCACAAGAGTGTGGGGTGTGGAGTGAACACCACAGCACAAAAGTGTATTGCCCATACAGGAAGACCGGTAGAGTGCTTTTGTAAGTACGCATCCTCATTCACCAGGATATTCCACACAGATTTTATTTTTTTTTTTTCCTCTTCTCCTCTCAGCACTTCGGGAATTACTTCAACGTGCCTGTGATTACCATGCCTTCCCCTCCTGTCTACTCTGCCTCACCTCTTCAGCCCTTCCTACAACTCCAGCCCCCTCCCACAACCTGCCCCTCGCCACTGGTGGGACAAACGGCAACCTGTGGCACAGCAAAGTTGGAATAAAGTGCGCTGACCTGACAGGGTGTCTCCACCAGTCTGAATGATTGCCTTATAACTGCCTTTCTCTTGACTGAAGTAATAATTTGGGCTCCTAATGTATCCAGTCACAAATTTTCACACAAGTTGCAGGAACTTCAGATATGTCTCAGGACAGACTCTCCCCACCCTGGTCCTTCTCTGGATGGACAGAAACTGCAATAGAGAAGCTTTTCTTCCACTGAAGAGGAGAAAGAAAGCAAAAAAAAAAGCTGAGAGAGAGTGAGGATCATAAGTTCAGTCTACTCTCAGATTCGTGAAACTTCACTTTGTATATGTATCAGATCTGTCAGTTCTGTATTTAGGCTGCATACATCTTAAACCCATTTTGGTTACCTGCAGTCTATAGATCTTTAGCCTGTGTATCAAGCACAGAAAATTATGAACTGAAAAAGGCATTTCTTTTATGGAGCTATCCAACTGTGGTTTAAAATCTCTGTATTTCTTGGAAGCTACAATGCTCACTGGTAAAATATTTAATCACATCTTTATCCTCATAGTCACATTAATGACTCATTTAAGGTTGGCCTCCATAGGTTCAGCTTACCTAAATGAGGTTTTTACTTCGTCAGCTAAATTTTGCTTGCTGAGTAATGCCAAATATTTATTTGTACAGATAACTGCAATAATATTGCAACATTTTAATATTCTTGCCAGCTGTGTTGTTTCAGTGTCTTTTCTCACTGTGAAGAAGTCGCATGCTCTGCCTCACTGTCTCCGACACAAGGCATGTTTTCAGAAATGTGTACAGCATTTCACAAGCGTTTTCTTTCATGTCATGTGCAAGCTCTGTATCATTACAATGAGTGGCATATTAAACTTCTTCAACCAGGGTTGGCCTGGAAAAGCTACTTTTAAGGAGTGTACCCTTTTCAGGGCACAACAGAACAGGTGGCAGAAGAAGCATGGAAGGTACCTACAGAGAGCATTTAGTTCATGTCCCTACCAGAGAACATGAACTTGCTGCTTCCACTGTATTGCTGACTGGCATTTAACTGTTTTTTCTCAAAGGCCTCCAGATCTACTATTGCATAGCTTCTCCTGGCAATCTAGTCCAGAAATTCACTGCAACACTGTGCTTTTCCCAACAATCTCCCTTCCTGAAAGGAAGTCTCTATATCCATGAAGGACAGAACAAGAAGAACAGACTGATCCTTTTCCATAACATTTTATGCAGTCAGAGAATTTATACCTGCCTTCTACTCTTCTTCAGTCCTCCATTACTTAGCTAAAGCTAACACATCCCTTGCATGTTGTCTAGGTCATGTTTTCGAAATCTCTGGTCATTCACACTGGTCTTCCAGGACTCAAGGGGTGCAGCTTTTCAACTGGTCCACATCTATTGAGTTGCAGTGTTAAATTGGACAAATAAACACGGAACCAAGAATTAGCTAAGGATGGTATCCCATCTTCTACCTATAAATCCCTGTGTCCTAAAGTCTCATTTGCAGCAGAACAGCATTATTTAATTATTTTCATCTTGAGGACTGTTATTGTATTCTTTTTTGTTTCCCTGAAAATTTGTTACACAGCCAAATGTTACCAGGCCCTTACAAGGTTCATTACTCTTGCCTAATTGCAATCCCTTACATTTATTCTTACTGAATACCAATTGAAAAAAAAAAAATCAAGATAGCTTCGTATTCTGATCCTAATCCTTCAAGATACACACAGTCTTCCAGCTTCATCTGCAAACTGAATAAACATGTCAGACTGCTAAGCAAACTACTGACTAGACACGACAGATCACTGTGAAACCCCACTCAAGATATATCCTTCTCTCTGACACAAATCATTGGGGTCCTCTGACATGGTGCCTCTGGCAGGATTACTCAGCCACTTCAGCATTCAACCCTTAAACAGTTCCATGATTACATTTTTGCAATGCTTATAATATCTATTACATGCAGGCACCAAAAGCTTTCATAAAGAACAGTCACAGCGTCTATGAACTCATATGTGTCCTCTCATAAGTGGTACTGGGCTTAGGGGGGAAAAAAACCCCAAGCATGACAAACAATTGCTCTTTAGTATGAAGCTGTGCCTTTAATAATAGAGCAGATATTTAAGAACAAGGATGATGTCATGGACATGTCTTTGCTCAGTTGAGAGAATCCAAATTATTTCTTCAGTTGTCTGACTGCACTCCTTATTTGCACACACTGACTCACAGATAAAGGAATTTGTGGAGGGAGGGATCACTTGAATCATGCAGCCTGACTCGGCATCATCCATAGAGCTACTCACTGTATTTTCTTGAAGTCTCAGATCAGCTGTATTTATATGTCTGTAGCGATAACCTCTACTGCCCCCTTGTCTGTCTAGTCTGCTACCACATTATTCATGCCGTCCGGATTTTTTCCTACCTCAACATCTAACGCCTGAGTAAATACAGAGTGACCAAGTGTATGAGTCAAGTTCTCTAAACCTATTTTCACTTGGTGTCAAAGCATACCTATCCAGTGTCAAATTACCAGCCTATTTTCAGACCCCATACATTTTCAGAGCATTTCTTTTTGTTTTTAAGAAAGATTTTTTAAATTAAAAACTCAGATGCTTAACACCCACTGGAAATACCAAATGCTATGTACTGAGGACACTTACTTAAAGAAAACTTTCTGTGGACAGCAAAATGTTATTTGATTGGCCAACTAAGATTTCTATGGGAAGTATATCCAGTCCATGTCTATTGCCTCTGACGGGACCTTACAAAGGTATGCGAGACTGGAATGAACATCCCTACCCATGTTTCAGCATAAGTGAATGTGATGACATACAGTTTTAAACCAGCATTCATTTACATGTAGGATTTTTTGGGTTGGTTTGTGGGGTTTGGTTTTTTTGTTTTAGCTAAAGCTTCAAAAGCACATGGACTGAAAGTGTAAAAACAAAATTATTTTTCATCTTCTTTAGTTTTGGTGGTCCCTAGTCAAACACAGGTGCCACCAGCAAGCCCTGCCTCACATGAAGACTGACTGCAGCTGAAGTCCGGCACGGAGACTGTTCAGAATTGACTGCAGGGTTTAAAGCCCCTTTTTGTACAGTGCAATCTTCACATGGAGTAACCTCTTGTTCCTGACTACTTTATGAGTGTGGCTAAAACTGTGGTATTAGAGGCTTGATCGAGGCACTTTTCACATGTTGCAATGTATTGTGAACCGCACCGTGAGAAGAGGTAACTGACCCTTCAGTTGACTACTGCTGAGCAGCACCTACCATTGACGGCAAACAGCTAACAGCTGGTATCATATACGTCACGATTCAGTGAAGTATGGGGCCATACACGCACGGGATCCAAACAGGAGCTTTTGCAAATCATGGGCACACACAGCTGAGGAGACAACTCACCTCCTGTATAAGAGTTGGAAATCCAGATCTGCCTGTGAGGTTCAAATGAACTGTTGTTTTTACACATTCAAACATCAAGAGGCCCATATATTAAATGGTAGAACCTCAAATACCTAACAAGGGTAATTCGATGACCAAGAAGTTAGGCTGTAGATTTCTAGAAAATTAAATAATTATTTGCTCCAATATTAATTTAAGAAGAGAGCCCAAGGTCTCTTTCTCAAAGGTTAAAGAAAAATGTCAGTGGAAATCAGAATCATAGTGGACCATGGACGAAGGTATAGCAATCGCAGAGAACTGCAGAACTTCCAAGATGATCTTATCAAACTAGTCCAGGCCTAAAGGCATACAAGAAAAAGAGCTTATAGTACACGTTAATAAAGTTAGTTTAGAAAAGTGACAGGGCTAGAAGGAAGTTCGTTGAAAAAAATGTTTAAGAATGACCGAAGCAGTCATTGACCTGTAATACTGTATTTCTCTACCAAGGGAAGAGACACTGAACATAATTAACATGAACACCCAAATAAAAAAAAACCCAAAACCTAATATCTTGAATGGGTAGTAATGCCTAGCAAAGGTATCAAACACAGCATAATGCACAGACTGCTTACCATAATTGCTTAAAAACTCTGAGCATGGAAAGAGCAGTTGAAGGAAAGGACTGAAATCCCACAAACAGTACATCACACGTGCAGGCTGTTTGAAATCTTCAGTGTTTTCCTGACTGCATTATCTAAACCCCATGAGCTCTTCATACTGCTAAAAAAAAGGTTTGCTGCTTGCTAGTTACTTGCCTGAAATCTGCGCCCTCATTTAGTCTCACCCATAGATTTGTCCTGATAATTTTGAGAAACTTTGAGAGAGAGAGAGAGAGATACTTGTTTCTCACATTACCAGAAGGGCTGTGAGAGTAATGCACCTGCTACCTCATACCCAACCCTACAAAATTTTGCCCTAGGCACCCACTGGTTTTAACATAATACACAAATGCCACAGAGGTTCGCAAATGGAACAAGGTAGGGGTTTTCAAGCAGGTGCCATATGCCACATGCCACAGCGACGGACCCTCTGCAGCGCCTGGGAAGCCTGGTTGTGCCCGAAGGACACACCAGCCGTCCTCAACGCTACCACCTGGGCGTGGGGATGCGGTGACGGTGCTGCAGGGGGGGCCCCGGGCTCTGCGGTCCCTGGGGCGCTGCCTTAGCCTGTGATTACAGGCTTGCCATCCATCTTCAGCAGCCCTGCCAGCAACGCAGAGGAGCACTGGTTTCCCTGAAGTGAATCAGAAGTTCAAAATACCCAACTTCTATTTCTGTTGTTTGGGTGGTTTCGAGTTTTTTTTGAAAATGAAATCTCAAATGAGACTGTGAAGGACAAAGGCATACCTGGCTCCTCTGAAATGACGAAAAGCCGCGGGGGCACTTCAGGAAGCGGCAGAGCTTGCCCTAGCCGTAGCGGGGAGGCAGTGGCACGGCTGCCTCTCTCAGCCTCCTCTCTGAACCGCGCTTCCCAGCAGGAACCTGAATATAGCCTTCAAGTCTAAGCTGGGCAAGATTTCTGCTATGTGGGTGGGTGGATGAGTGACCTCTTCAGGTAGCAGACTCCAAAATACAGACCCACCATAGTCAGTTGCACTTTGGTTTAAAACAACCACTGATGGGAGAGTAGAAAAGGCTATTTCAGCACGGATGTTCTCTACCTTTTGTGTTTCAGCCTTGTGTCCTGGGCCTCGGCTTGGGCTGCAAGTTTTGAACATTGTTTCTGTACCTTGTGCTTCAACCAGGTTGGTCAGGAACATGACATTAAAAAGCAATCAGACAATGCCAACTAGCTAAAACCAGACACTTTTCACAAGAATAAGCAGGTCTGACTAAATGCTTATGTGGAAAACCCTTTTTTTCCAGTTGTATACACACTGCTTCCACGTCCTCATCCAGTATTTTTCCATTCTCAGTTTGAAACTATTTACTATTAAATTATTATACACATAAATAGGAATAACAGAAGAAATGTTTAAAAGTTCAAAAACATTTCAATTTACTGAATTTTAAGTATTCCACCTAGGCCCTAGATGCAGCTGTTCAGCAAAACCATATAATCCACCGTGGTCTGATATAGACCATAATGGGTTTTGTACTGAATTGTTTGTGTAAAGAATATACACTTTTGGCTTCTAAGCTACATTTCCGGGTCATACGTAATATTGGCTAAACTGTGTAAGCTCTGTTGCCTCAGCCACAAATTGTGAGTAGGCTAATCATAGCTACCCTGCTGCCGTAAGTTGTGTCTGGCAGAGAACATGACTAAGAAGCCAGTTCTGGCCTGGAAAGTCAACAGGAGGGATCAAACAGCAGACAGCCAGCCCCCATCCCTGACTTAAGTACAGGCCCTTACCCCGACATAGGTGTGGACCAAAACACTAGCTTAACCACCGCTATATTCGGCAAAGATGCGGACATAAGAACCGCACCCTGAGCCAGATCTCCCTGCTCAGATCTAGTTTGAAGGAGGAGTGCTCTGAAGCAGTTGTGCTGCTCTGCTTGTGCCCAGACTCTCAACATTTTTTCCACCTGTGCAAAGTTTGCTAAGGAAAAGCAAATCCCAGGCTCCCCTAGCCTGGCAGCACTGTGATGACCTAACGGATTGCAAAAACAGATTAAATAATAGGTGCCATACAAATTGCAAGCACAGACTGAAAAAGTAAGCATGCACCAAGTTTGCAGGCTCCTGCTTCATCCTACATGAAAAGAACACCGCCAAAAAATAAAACCTTGAGATAGTGATGGGAAAACAAATTCCACATAAAAAAGGAATGCACTGCTGCCTGTCACACACCAGAGCTCCCTTCAATTCTGGCAAGTTAAGTCTGAACCTGCAAATTTCATCACTCTATTTACCTTGTGGGCCAGAGATTGACTTACCAGGCTCATGACACACGAAGACTCGTTAGGGTCATGACAGACATAAGGAAATACTCATCCTCTAGAACCTATAGTTCTAACACAAAGTTAAGAGTGATTTTCCAGGGTGCAAGAGATAAAATTAACACACCGTACTCACAATTTATACATGTGCAAGAGAAGCCAAGTTTTGTTTTACATTTAAATTTCAACAGCATACTGTAAGTATGGCTTTTTAACAAGTCTTCACCAATTTATCTTGATTTTAACAAACATGTCTTATTAAATATCTAATGTTCAACTCCCTGTATGTAAGTTACTGTTTTGTACTTGTTGCTAAGGCTTACAGTTCAGCATATATAGGATACTGCATTCATTAGGTCAAACAGTATGCATTTGTAAAGCTGGCTAAAATACAAAAATAAAACCCCACCCCATAAACAGCTGAATACAGGTCTCAGCTCAAGAGTTACACGCTGTCTAGGCCATGCTCCCTATGGGAAAACCCAAGGTGCAGCTGGGAAAAATGTTCCGGGACCATACTTCATTCAGCCAACAAGGATAATTTCCCATTTAATCTAACGGGTGCAGGTGTGCCACACTCAAACCGCCGCGGTTTGCCTAGCCAGGGGTGCACCATCATCTGTACTTACTTCTGTGTTAACATGTGCTGGCTGCAGCCCACCCTGTGGCATCCCTGTGTACAGCAGGAGGCTGCAGGACCCCATCTCTCCAGCATCTTCCTCCTTGTGTAATGCTAGGAAGGGCTCCCTTCCTCCTCCTCCTCCTCCTCCTCTGTTGCTCTAACCTGGCCCATTGCTACCAGTTGCTGCAGCTCAGCGCCTCTCCGCTCACACCAGCCTAGTCGGTAAGGCCAGAATATGATGAAGACAGAAGCAGCACGTGTCTGTGCTTCTGTGCTGCTCTTTATAGGTTAAATCCTCGCAGAGCAGGTGCTCCGTTAGCAGATCTGTGGTCAACTGTTCACCCTGAGACTCAGGGAAACAATCTTCTAATTAGGTGGTCATTTTGCCTTTTGATACAAATGCATGAAATAAAGACCTCTTGTTGCTGCTTTTTTTTCTTCTGTGCTCAAGGGATGAAACACAAGGGAGCTGGATGACCAAGCTAAGCCTTCCTGAATAAATCAGTGCTTATGTATTCTGCAAAGAGACAGCAAAATCCAGACAGAAGATTACAATGTGGGCTTGCAGCATTATAGTGCAGCCCCCAATTTAAGCACGGGCTGTCCTTCCTGAGAGCTATGTGGTTCTGCACATACTTTAAAACTCCCACACAAGGCTGTGCTAAATCACTCTCACCTTACTAAGTGAAACATTGAAGAATACTGCCACTCATTATTTGCCATGTTTCTTGAGGTCTTTGATGACTACACTGTTGTTCAAAGCCATTACGATCCCATCACCAGATGGCAGACAGTCACATAATACCACCACCACACAGAAACACTTAAAACACTGGAAGGATTGACTGAGGTCTCCACAGTGGAAAACGTAGCTCAGGAAATTGTCTGATACATTATCTGCAGCTACAATTCTCAACAAGCAACACTTCTATTGTTGAAGAAATAGCATACATGGGCTTGCTCTTACAGCCATGTTGTCTCGTCTTAAGTGCTGAGAGGGATACAGACCAGAGCTTGTTCTTTTCTTCAGGAAATACTGTGCCATTCAGTGTTTCTTTCAGTGTTTCAAAGTCACATACTCTCTTACTAAGACTATGTGTGCCTGAGAGAAATATATTAGCCTAGGCAATAAAGAATCATGTTCTCTTTGAATGATTACTATTTTTCATATATTTTACTTGCAATAACATGACCATTTCCCATAAAGACTGTAAATAAGATACACTAGTGCATTTAATCCATTAAAAATAATCAGATCTCAGATCTGTAGCATTTTTTCCTTAGCAGAAATAGTCATTAGCTGAATCTGAACAGTTAGTGAGAGACAATATGATCAGATATTGAGAGCATGGGTCAAAAGTCAAAATCTCATCAATCCTAGCCTTGCAAAAAAAGTATTACTGGACATTGAAGAAGTCACTCAGTGCTAAATCCAACCAAGGACATAAATACCTGCTGTTTTGGACTTCCCCTGTTACGTGCAAGGCACAGGGAAAAAAAGGGAGCCAAAGCAGCAGCTACCATTGCGTCTTCCGTCAGACTCATACACAGGTGTGATTGGTATTCCCCAAAAATGCCAGCTGGGCTGAGCCCTCAAGGAACAGACAGAACATCTATTTTCTGGACTTGACCGGGAGTCAAGAATGAAAACAAGGCTGAGTTACTCAGCTCTGTCAACGCCAAATATCTGCACACATCCTAAACCAGAAATACAGGCGCCCATGGGATTTCAAGGTCAAGAATTTGTACGCCTGTGGACCTGCCCAAAGCCAGGCAGTAATTTACTAAGGGTTTTCAGGATTCTGATGCCAACAGGGAGGCAGGGTTTCTTCCTCTGGGTCTGGGCCACTTGTGTCTGACCCTCCCTCTGTCACAGATAAAGACTTGCCCTCTAATAGTGCTCTGTGCCACCGAGCAGACGCTTCACAGCTGCACTGAAGGGTAACGGAGCATTTCCAACCTATAAGGAGAAGCAGCTTCCTTCCGGCCTTTTCCTCCATCTCAGTGCTTAAAGTTGACATCACAGGAGTCAGGCTTAGGAGTTAACTTTCCTGCATGACAGGCAGAAGATAAACGCAGTCCTGTGAATGAGTTATTAATTATCACTGCATTTGAATTGAAGAAGTCATGTAAAAATAAAACTGCAAGCGTTTCCACAGAAAGAAAGAAAGAGCGAGAGGCATATAAAAAAACCCCAAAACTTTCACATGTTGGCTAGTTTACATGGACAAACAGTAAAAGACTAAATTATGTTTACACAAAGTGATACTAAGAATAGCGTGACTGCACTTGTTTCCCCACTTAGAAGCAACAGAACTCTCAGCTATTTCTACCTGAAGTAAAAATTCCTACTTCTACAACAAATTCTCTTCCAAATCTGTCCTTCCATGCCAATCTGTCCATCTGACCTATCAAAAATGCAGGTGGACACCGAAAAGTTATTCAAAATAATAATTTCCACCAACTTAGAAGGAAAGCAGCAATTGCACAAAATAGCTTACACATAGTTTTTAGCAAAGGTTTTGATGTTTTCATGTAGAGAAAACCTTTTACTTCTGAAGTGAGTACAGAGATTAAAAACTCTGTTACACTTAACTTCCCAGAAATGCCTCTGAAAAAACCTGAACTAAACCTTTGGGAACCCATAATCCCTCCCAGACATGCAGAGACACTTGCAAAAGGCACATATATTAAACACGGTAACATGAAAAATGACAATTTACAACCAACCTATCAGAAATTTTTCAAGAAGGGAAAATTACTTATAAAATACTGACTGGACAATTGGAAACTATTATAAAAAAGATTTTTTTCCTAAATTATTTAATGTTCTAAAAAACCCCATTTGCTTTCAGCATTTATTTCATTATAAAAGGTCTGTCTCAGGTGCAGAAAACTTCATTTTCTTTATTGCAGATTTTTTATCCCAATCTTTTAACATTTAGCTTCATTACTGTAGGTTGATTTCCCTTTTCAATTGAATATTTCATCTAATCTCAATTCCTATTTCACATTTAACTTAATGAGTATTTGTAGACATATTTTTCTTTTTCCACATTTCTGAGACAGGAAATACAATTTAAGTCAGAAACATTCTTGTAAAACAAGCCAAAATATGTGTTTTGTGACTCACTGCAGTTATTGATCCCTTCCTTCACTAGAAAGGACATGGGTCCATGAAGCCCTTACTTTGAGGAGCTGGATGTCTACCCAGTTCTGTAGGAGCTCATGCTTTTTAATGGGGTAAGCCCGCATTCAGTTATCACTAAGTACAAAACCAACTGGTCAGTATGGGTTGCATGTTCCCTTTGTGACCCCCTCTACAGAGTGATTTGGAATTAAAGAATTGAGCTTTGTGACGAGCTGTAAAGGCTCACATTATGCTGCAGCGTTCCCCAGATCAGCCCTTGTTGCAAGTTGATGGCAGCCCTCAGAAAAACATAAATGCCAGCCTGAGCCTTCCAGCACTTTAAATCTGTTGTTCTAATTAGTATGAAACAAGTTTTACAAGCTGGCAGCAGCAGCAAATTAGAAGTGGCTGCATCACACCAGCAGTAAACAAGGAACAAGAAAAGATGCAGAGAAAGCTTATGCCTGGGTATTTTTATCCCAGCTTGGATGGGATCTTTTTTAGAAGAAGGGTCTAGAATAAGAAAGTACATGCTAAGGACTCTTTTCCCCTTAGTTGTTCAGTTTCTCTGCTAAAACACTGAAGCATCAGTAGCAAGATTAAGTAGACACAAGAGCCTGAATAGTCCTGTGGATAGTTATTTATGTACCATGCTCACACAAAACTATAGCAATAGGTGACCACAAAAAGCTACCAGCTTATGGCAGCTAGCATTTCCTCTACCCACCTATCTGCTGGGAAAAAAGTTAGCAGAGTGCTCAAGGTGTCCCAGACAATGACTGTTTCAGGATCAGATGAATCACCCCTTCGGAAACATCTGTGCCTGCCTGTGTGTCTACCTCCACCAAATTTGGAGACCCTAGACAACTTGCTGAGAAGAGACGAATCCCACCACTGGAGTGCAGAAATTACAACAGGGCAAGAACAAATGCAAAGAGCTGTAGGACAAGGTCCACATCCCCACGGCAGCTTTCTTCAGCATCTGTGCAATACAAGAGCTCTGGTTGCTAACAACTACAGAGTTCAAGTTACACAGGCAAATAAAAATGATAAACAGGTTTTTAGGCATACTATTCTACTGGGGCCATTTCTAGGAAAGCTTCATCTACTAACAGTGATCCAAAAGGGCTTCTCCAAAAATCACTCACTGTACTTTTTTACTTGCTTTGGAGAAAGGCTGAAGTGCACATATTTCTGTAGTTTAGGAAGAATATCAGTATCATGTATATTTGCACATGATGTTGCTATTCAGAACATATTTTGAGAGGTATTATTTTAAGTTTACTTGAAATTTGTCTGATACATTACAAATATATTCAAATTTGAAACTGTGTTTAAAACTTAAATAAGCTAATAGGAAAAATCTAATACTGTAGAAGAACCTGTGTATTAATTTCAAATCACACTAAGAAACAAATGCTACAGTCCACTCATGTTTAGTACATTCCAAACCCTCCTTTCGCTCTTTAAAATGTAATATGATTTTTGGTAATCTAGATCACCAATCTTTGGTGAAAATTGTAAAAAGTGACCTCATTTTCTGTATTATGCATTGCTTCAAATATACTCTAGGCAAAAACAAAGGTATATAGATGAAATATCCTTTTTAGAACAGCTGAGTGGCCGTGCTGAGGAACCAAATTTAGTGCTGATATCCCTCACTTGCTCCTGAGATAATAAAAGAGAAATCGGGCTTTCAGGCTTTTACATCCCTACCCATACAGGTAGTTGGTTTTACAGACTTTATTGTTTTAGTTACTGCTGACAGGCTGGTACATTCCTGTGTGCACTTGAGAACAGAGCAAGTTCTGCTTCGCTTCAAGTGGAAAGACACAACATTAACTCACCAGGAGCCTGGGCCGGCACAGCCCTCGCTCAGACTGGTTACCCCACAACTGAGCCCGACAGCTAACTGGTTTCCTGCTAAATCCGCCTGCTTCCTAGTCATGCTAACCACGTTTCATGGAGCCTGGGGAAGTAGAAGCCTGTAATTGCTGGTGCTCAGATCCTTGGCTGAAAGCAAAGGCATCTGGAGCATCACGGTAACTATAGATAGGACGGTGGGACTCAAGAAGAGCCTTGGGAAGTGCTCTCGGCTTTCCAGGTCTGAAAGTGAGAATAAACCATGTAGATAAAGAAAGCTCTCATAGTGTAATTATGAGCAAGAGTATTTTCTTTTGAGGTTATTAACATGCAGTCATCTTCAAGTTTTGACATTCCATAAATATTATCCCTTCAGTGATTGTTTCTCTTGAAGTTCAAAAGAGAGTTACACAGCTCATTACCAAGCAATAAAGACTACTTTTGTCGACACTCAAGGAAACCTCTAATTACATGAGTCAGTGGAGGTTTAGAACTGAATAAACAGTTAAGAAAACTGGAAAAAATTGTTACTGAAGAGATAACGTCTGATGAAAAGTCTGATGCCCAGCCATTTACTCATGCCTTACATGAAGTAACTATTTACAAAGGAAATAATGAAGGAATATTAAAGTGATGGCATCCTATTAGAACAAATTGTTTGGGTGCATCCATCAATGTAATAGCATGAACAGTCTTTTTAAAAAAGTTTTTTAAAAAAAGGTGTCCCTGAATTTTTTACAAAATGAATGGCATATTCTAATCAGAAGGCAAGCCCCCTTTTGCACACAGAAATCTGTATTTTGCTACTCTGTGAGCTGTTGCTTTTACCCTGATGCTGAGCCGCTGTTTTTTTTATATCTTTAGTTTTGGCCTTGAGGATCAGATATGGCATTTAGCTTCAATAACAAAGGTTTATTTTAATGGCAGAAACACCTGGTGTTATCTACAGCTGTGGAAGACAGACTAGTCTGACCTGCAGCTGTTTTTTTTTGCTGTTAGGGAGCAGGAGTAATGTGCTACACAGGAGGTCATACCTAGCCTCAGCTAGCAAAGAATGAGGTGGGAAGTAGGAAAACTGAACTAACATCAGTTGAGATATGCTTCATTATAAGATAAGGGCATACAAAACAGAAGTTTTGACGGGCTACACAATATGCTAGATGCCATGTAACAGGGCGATTGTTCGTAGTACTACTAGAATAAAGGCACTTCTGTGCAGAAAATCACACGCTATTGCCCAAAGTCACTATTCATTTCTGGTGTCCAGCTTGAGTAATCTCAAATTATACCCATTTCCAGGAGGCAAGAGAACAATCCTATGATAAAAAAAAAGCTTTTTAAAAGAGGCTCTAGTTAGGCACTGAAAAGCCAAGGCAGCCCGAGCCATTAGGCATTACTTGTCCTTCCTACACCATCAACAGAAGAGTGAACACAAGAACAGGCTGTGCCCAGGTACACACCAGCACACTGGAGCATCCTGGTGCCTCAACTGGGAGAGACACCTAGGTTCCTAGGTTAGAAACTACCACGTACCCCAGATGCTCCCTAGACTGAAATTAGCATGTCAAATTCAGAATCCTCATGCTGTTTTATGGTGATTAATTTATTTCCAAAAGGTTTTCAGCCAGAAATGTTGCTAACCAAGAGTTTACTTCATGCCATTGAAACAGTTTCAGAATCATTAATATTTTCTATTTTTTGAGAATGCCCTTTGTGAATACCTCTAAAGTTTTTTTATAAAAACAGTTAATTGGCCTTCAAAACCTGTTATTTTCTACTATGCAAGTCCTATTTATTTGGTGGATTAATTTGTTGTACCACACACAGCTGTATAACAAGTTTGATAAGGATTTTTAACACGTTTGTTTGGCTTCAACTACATTTTGAAAACTCTACTCTAGCTGTTATTATTTATTTAGCAACAGAAAACCCCACAGACTGGGTTGTTTGGGGGTTTTTAATCAGAAACTTCTTAAAAAACATGTCTTGCCAAAAATATGCCTTTCAGTATCAACTTCATCACCCGTGCAGGTGCTGAGGAGCACACGTACTATCTTTCTGGAAAACGGGGACTACCTGCTGCCTGATCCAATCCAGCCTAGCTTGTGGTCATTGCCTAGGAGGTATGACTGAATTCATCAAGGTCATTTCCCTTTCTGATCCCACCATGTATATTTCTCATTTTTTCAGACAAAGGCACTCGGATAATGATGACTTTTGGTAATGACAACAGGATTTTCATCTAAGCTTTTGCTGAAAGCTTCCATTTCTCACTGAAGTATCTTCTTTCCCTCCCACTTTGGACTGGCAGCTGCAACACCGCAGTATCTGACTTCATAAGAGGGCAGCCTAGAAGCCTCTTTGATACTGTAATGGTTTTCTGTGTGTTTTCCATTAAAAAGTCCAGGCCTACTCCCCTGAATGGAGAGTGGGAGTCCAGGAACAGCATCCCTCCTAAAGCACTCTCGCATCCTGAAGACTGAAAGAAATTTTTTCTGAAGTGAACACTGGGTAACAACAATTTTAAAACATCAAAATAATTGTAATAACTCTGCTAGAACTATTTTTTATTTCCATGGCTGCTAGCACAACAGGCACCGGAATGACTGAAGAAATCAATGTAACAAAGACAGACATCACAATGTGTTTGTACTTCGCACACACAGGCTTAGCTGAAGATAGGGAGAGTTTGCAGCCAAGTCAGCAGCTCCTACAGTATTTTTCAAACCAATCTAAGTACTTACGGCCAGTATGAAGCAGGAGCAGCAACACAGTACCAGAAAGGTGAGAGAAGGTGTGATTGAATGGCTAAATATTTACCAGGGATACTGACGTCTGCACCAACACTGATTTGCAGTAAATCTATTTTTGAGAAGACAAACACAATTGTACCGTGCATTACAGACACACAGGGCTGCAAGGAGACAGCTGTACTTGTGGTTTTCAGCAGAACAGGGCTAATCGCATCTCCAAAGCAGAAGGGAAAACTAAACAGAAAAAACAACTCAAACCACTGAATAGGGATGGTGACATTAGGTTACAATGGCCTGCCCTTCTTGAACCTGAACAATTTCTTCAATTCCATAGAGCTGCAGGTGTACAAATAGCTTGAAGAGAAGTACTTTACCTTCACAGCTTATTGACACTGACGCATCAACGCTTAAGCACGTGCTTTATTCACATACATCAGCATCCTTCCCGCTTCCTTGAATCTGAACCATGCAAAAAAACTTGTCTATTTGCACATGAGCAATCACGGAATTATTTGTTTCTATCTTTCTGACTCACTGCAGAAAGCCCACAAAAAGCCACCAGTGACATGGAAATTCCTTCAGTCTTCTACTACCTCCCCCTGTATGTAATGGTTATACTTTGTGTCCCTGGTACTGCTAAGAAAGAAGACACCCTCTAAGATATATATGCAAAATACAGCAGAGAAATATAATACCTGAATAGAAAAGAGTTATCTACTGTGCGTATGTCTGTGTTGGTAGGTTTATATAGAAAGTTGAAAAGGAGTAATGAGGACAGGATTCAGCTAAAAAGAACAACTTTTTTTTTTTTTATAAAAACTTTGCAATGCTTCAGCTAATAAGACACATCAATGGAAATGATCATGTCCTTTCATAGAATCATAGAATGATTTGGGCTGGAAGGGACATTTAAAGATCATCTAGTCCACCTGCCCTGCCATTGGCAGGGACATCTTCCACTAGATTAGGTTGCTCAAAAGCCCCTTCAAACCTGGCCTTTAACACTTCCCAGGAATGAGAAAAAAGATCTTGATCTTTCTAGGTAAAGAAGATCTTCTGGGAAATGTAACTGACTGGTGGCAGTGTTTCTTTCAAGGTCTGACTCCACTCTGTCCGCTCTGCATACTCACATTATTTTCTCCCTTCTGTATTACCCACATCTTTTTCCTTTTTTTTTTTTTTTTTTTTTTTGGGGGGGGGGGGGGAGTGGGAGGGGAGGGAGGGAGGGGGGAGGCAGCTGTAACTATCCAGCAAGTACCAACTCTGCTTGCAGTATTGGATATTACAGAGATTAATTACACAAGCTGCCTTGCCCTTTCTTATTTTAAATTCCTTTTCCATGGTTAAATATGAAGTAAGTTCAAATGTCTGTCTTCTCATGCTTTTTAATGTCTTCCAACATTCTCAAGCGATGAACATACTTTTGTTCTACCTTCTCAAACATACACGAAGACTTAACGGTTTACAGAAAGCATTCAATTATTTCAATTTCATTAGCAAGAGATTGGGATGCATTCTTAGCAAAGAATTACCTCACATGCCATAAAGAATTGATTTCATTCCTACTTTGCAAAATGAGAGGTCAAGATAAAAACTTCTATTTTTATGCAGCTCAACTTTTAACAAAAGTAAGTTTGGACAGATGCAGTAGACAAAGTCCTAGCAGAGATCCTGGAGGAACTGAGCCAGCAATGGACCTGCTTGTTCTACCAACTGACATTAAAGCTGCCTTTCTATACTACCAATAGCCTAAGTGCACATCTGCAGGTGTGTACATAAAGAAACAACTGAAGCTGAAAGTTTTCTGTGGGTTTTTTTTAGTGAAAAATATTCCCTGTGGAAAAAAAACCATTGAGGGTCATAATTGAAGTCTACAGCATAAACAGAGCATCCATGATTTATGCAACATCATCAGCTTGTTCGAGCAGCGAGTCCCACAACAAAAGTGAACGTATGTTTATAATTAGTGCCTAATGTGTTATCAGGGAAGTCTGGAAATTAACCAACACAGAAATAGTTTTTATCTATCATTGTGCATAGTTAAGATGTCATTTGTATGGTATGTTGCAAACCATTCCTATATGTACTACTGGTGAACTACTCTAACTTTTCTAAATGAAAAGTAATTTTTAAGCATGAGCCATTATCGCTTCCTTGTTCTGGCAGAGCCAGATATTCTGACAGAATGACAGGATATACTCTCAAATATCCATGTATAGTTCAGAAGCTGCACAGAGTCAAATGTTCTCAAACCTAAATGAAAACTACCTGATTTCCAGTTGAGTCCTGCTGTCCTACTGTATCTGGGTTAGCTCACCTGTATCAGCCACCACCAGCTTGGAAATGTTATGCACTTGGGAATCTGCCCCGGATAGGAAGAAAAGACAGATGTGGCCTGGAAAACTTTGAAGGGAGAACTGTCTCTTAGAGCATCCTATTCTCTCATCATGTTTTTAGGCAGAAAGAGAATACAGCTGTTGCTCCATCCTTTTAAATGTTCCACGTTCCTTCCGCATTCACTAGGCCTGTGTTGTTCTTGGATTACAGCTGTCTGGCCCTTTAAATAGTGCACACAAAAATAGAGCAAGGTATTCGTGCTCTTCCCATACAAAAGCACACACCACACAGGGGTCAGGGACAAACTGGAAAACTGGAAACTTGTTAGGTTTTTTTTGAATGACAGTATAAATAATGTTGGTTTTTTTTTTTTTAAATATTTATTCAACTGTGCGCAGTATCAGCAGGTCTCTAACATATATTGATTAGTTCTGTTAACATTACTTTCCCATTCAATGAAGTAACACTGTTGGGAGCAAGACACTTTTACACAAACAAAATAGTAATTTCAAGTTGAAGAGAGTCTGGAAAGTTCTCTAAATGGGAAAAAGCTAAAACATCTCCCAGTTTACCTGTAGCAACACCAATAACTGCATCAAATTTGATGAACAAATCTATCAAAGGCAAAAATTTTACAACTGATGTGGATGAAATGAACAATGGTAGCATTTCCTATACACAGACCTGGTAGACATGCTGCAGAAGCAGCATGCCTAAATAACAGTAATGTGTCTTCAGCTTCTTGGGAGACAGCAGGAGCCAGTTTGAAAATTAAGAACTGAGGGGCCAGCACCATGCTCATACATACACGAACACACACACACCCCTGACACAGTGGAGCACAGAAAGAGATGTGGGAGAAAGAAACCCAGCTACTTCCTTATCCTTCTCTAAACAGTCATCGACAGCTGATTATATCTGCAAAACTTTTTTGGAAGTTAAAAAAATCATGTCACTTTGCCCATCAAGTAGAAATAGCTGCTTATCAGTATTGCACAATTTAGCTCAGGTGAACAGAGAAGGTAAAAAGCATTGATGTGATATACCAAATATGGTCTTTGCTGGTGGGAAGAGAACTCAAGATTGGAGTGTGCTTAAAGAGGCCAGCCATTTGGGAGTCTATTTCCCAGTCACTCTATTTTGGGAGTGTGCCTGGGAGTCCAGGTAGCTGTGGGTGTTACATGATACTACACACAAACAGAGTAACTGGCTTTCTCTGGGAACCTGCATCGATCTTCTGAGGTAATTTGCAGCAATAAGAAGCCTGCAGCCATGATGAGCACACCTTTCTGCAGCATCCCGAAGTGGACAGCACGGCCGGTACAGAGACAGGCACAGAGCCCAAAAGCAGCACAGCAAGTTCAACAGCGACACTGGGACAGCGCTGCAAGCACAAAGCAGCACAGCCCCTCAAATTTGCAGACCAGGGTTTATTAGTGTGATCTTATTTCTGAACAGATGTTGCAAAGCTGGCTGTATGTGTGGCAGTTTACTGCTCCTCACCGCACAGGGTAGAAATACCAAGTGGTGGTCCAAGCTGAAATCTCAGCTCTGTGGAGCCAAAGGCTAAATACCTGATTTGGGAGCTTGAGCTGCTCTGCAAAATTGACTGTCCATTAATTTGTAATTTTGCTTCCGAGTTTGTTGATATGTTGTCAGGCAGTGGTCATCTTATTTATTCTTACTGAATACTTTAATATGTAGTAATGTTAAAACTCTCCTTTCCTTGTGCTGCCAGTACTTTCTATCACATACAAGGAAACAATCTGAAGATGTGCAATTACAAAATACTTTGGTGTTCAGTGTAAACATTTTAGAGTATCCAAAATATGGCTAAGGTTTATATGTTTTATATGGACGTTTTCATAATACACATGGGGATAAACTTTCAAGTATTAGAATTCTAATGTTAATTTTCTGACCCAGCCAACTTCCTTCATCCATGTGCGAATAGACATAAGCAAAGACTAATGTTTAAAAAGTTCATAGCACCACTTGAATACCAGTTGAGCAACTCCTAGTTTTTAGAGCATGGTAGCACCATCACCTGCATTTGGACTGGCATACTGAATAACAGCAATACACAACCAGTAATTTCTTGAGTATAGGAAATTATTCATGCTCATTTTCTAAGTAAACATTACATAGCCCATTAACTTACGATTTAAGTAGAAAATATGTTTTAAAAATACATCCAGTATCAGTATTGGTCTTGGAAATCAAAGGGGAAATGAATCTAAATAATCATATAAATAAGTACTTTTCCCCTTTGATTTCCAAATTCATTCACTTTGGACATAAAAGCACAAATTACACTTTAAAAAAGGTAGAATTCCTCATGGCATATTTTTTTGTTATTTATTTGCTACCTAATACTGACTTACAGCATTGGCTATGTGCCACCACAAAGATGTGAAAGTGTCAGAGTTCACTTTCCCGCCACAGGGTTTGATGATGTTACTTTTGCCATGATTGCAGGTAGGCACTGAAAAATGTCGCTGTACACAAAAAAGGTGGCTTTGAGTTCTGCTCTCACAATGCAGGAGAACATAAAAAGGAACTGAACCAGGCACCTACGCTCTGCTTCATGATACCAGTTGTACAGAAGGAGTTTGAAATGCATCAGTATCAGTCGTATTACTGGGCCAAATATATTTGTGTGCTTACAGATGCAAATATCATGGAAGCTGAGGATAAAGTAGCTGGCAAGTGAACTGGCAGTGGAGGAGAATACAGTTAGAACACTACAACACATTTCAGGGAAGGTGCTCAATGGATACAACACACATAGAATCACAGAATCATTTAGGTCGGCAAAGACCTTTAAGATCATCAAGTCCAACCGTTAACCTAACCCTGCCATCCCACCACTAAACCATCTCCCTAAGCACCTCATCTATCCTTCTTTTAAATACCTCCAGGGATGGGGACTCGACCACTTCTCTGGGCAGCCCATTCCAGTACCTGACAACACTTTCTGTGAAGAAATTTTTCCTAATGTCCAACCTAAACCTGCCCTAGTGCAACTTCAGACCATTTCCCCTCATCCTATTGCCCATTACTAGGGAGGAGAGACTGACAGAAGAGGACTGATACAGGGAACATGATCGAGAAACCATAAATCTAAGTATGGACAATTAGGGCCTGTGCTGATCCAGCTATCTTATAAGGCAGCCTGCCCTGACAAGACATCTGCAGAAACTGAACTAACACCACTTACAGGATGCTAAGGAAAAGCAGACTAGGACTCTCTGTCCTCTTTCAGATAAATCCCATCTCCTCTCATAGTATAGCACCAACCTTCCACAAGAACAATGAACATCATATTAGAGTTCTGACCATGAGAATCGACCCATAGCTTCTTAAATCAGGATTTTGTAATCATTCATTCCTCAATTAGTGACAAGTCTCACTAAGATATGTACCACATGTAGCCCTCTTATGAGAAAACTCCTTTTCCAACAAATACAGAAACAATGCAAGGTTTTCCACTTAATGCCAACAAGCAGAAAAAATAAGCAATGCATCCTTCAGTGAATTATATTTACTCACTATGTCTGGACTTTGCAACAACACAAGCAGTTAAATTGCACAGAAGAATAATACACGATGATGTATTATAGTTTCAGTTAGAGATAAACCTCGTGATCACACCTACAAAAAAGGTCTTGATACGCAAACCTTCTGTCCAACAGGTCAGCAAATAAGGAAGGCCACTGTGTCTATATATAAAGTTCTATCAAGTGATGACAGAGTATACATCAGTTGAAGATTTGTATACCTCTCTACATTGTCATCATGCATCCTGAACAGAAACCAGGGGATTAAAGCAACTGAATATAATCTATTACAAGGCAAACAAGAAAACAATTCAAAAAATACCTGATGTAACAGCACATGATATTAATTTGTTTGCACAGTAAACATATGGCCAAATTCTTTCTTTCTATATGCTGCTTCACTACTGTTTACCTCAATCAATTTAAATAGTATGGTAGTTTTAATGTAAATTTAACCACTCAAATTAAGAATGGCACATCAAAGCCATACATCACTCAAACCTGTGTAACCATAATAGAAGTCAATGGGTTTATCAGAAGAATTTCGAGTTTGGTTCCATGCTGTCAAAAACCTAAACAGTCAATTATACAACTGAAAGAAAAAAGCCCCCAATAGGCATTAGTAACACAGCCTGCGGTATCTTTGACACCGTTTACAGGTATACCTTGGGGTCATTTAGCTTTTCCTTGAACATTTAAAATCTATTTTAAATATTGTTTCAGTGGTCAAAGCATTTTAAAATTGTCAGATTGCAACTTCACCTTTTACATAATGATAAAACATTGTTAAATCATGCTTAAAAAGATGATATTTAGGCAGATGTTGCAGTATTTTCAGAATAATACTACTGCAAGTAAAGTGAATCTGACATGAATATCTGCAGTGACATATTACAGAAAACTGTTATCCCTCCTGAACGTTTGAAACATTCCTTTTAATAATGGACTGTAGCCCACACACTTTATTTGACTAAAGCTTTTTAACTGCTTGAAATTTTAATTTCTTCAGGAAAATTTATTTTATATCTCTGTTCGAGCAAGACTGAAAAATATTTTTCTTCAGCTAATTCATACAGTACTAGTAACACAATACAATGCTTACAGTTTGGTCTTAAGTTCTTGGAAGTATTTACTTGCTATTAAAAGTACACTTAATTTAGTACTTTGTTTGATTAATCTAGTAGAAAAGGATTAATCTCGTGTCCAAAAGCTGAAACTATACAAATAAAAATTAGAAGAAGGGCACATTGTTAACAGTAAGTTCAATTAACCACACAAATGAGTTACCAGCATAACTACTGATTCCTCCTTCCTGAGGTTTTCAAGATTGAATGTCTTTCTGTAAGGGATATTTCAATTATCCATAAGTTACTGGTTCAAAGTTTTAACTATATAAAAGTCCCCAGTAGATGATTGGGCCAGATTATATAACAGTCTGGTTTTTATTTTACCCCTGTCCCACTAACACTGTCTCTTAAAATAAAGTCACCCTCACCAAAAAGAGAGAGGTATGTCCCTTTTGTCCTGTGGTCTTGAAATATTTACTCATTCATTTGAGAGTCTGCTGTATTACTTCACACCTGTGAATCATGACTGTATGACAGAGAGCACTTACTCAGAACTTGTTCAACACATCAGATGCACATCAGCTGAACTCTTTATCTCACTAAAAATCCTTGTTTGTGGACCGTTTCCAGGTTTCACTAAACATTAACAGGAATGGGTCAGTACATGACGTGGTGAAGATTTACACTTTTCCTTATGTACTTAAGGAGAGTAAGAACTTTAAATATAGGGGACATATAAACATAGGGCTTAATTTCCATCCCCCTCCACACTTTCAGATTGTTATGCTCTTATGCCTTCAGATGTTAAAGTTTTTTTTTTAGACTATTGGAGTATACCGCACACTAAGCATTCTGGATATGTAACTCAGACCGTTCCCCTTTAAAAAAAAAAAAAGAAAAAAAGAAAAAAAGACATGTTAGGCGTTAAGGAATAGCAAATCAAGAGACATCTGTTTTGCTGAGTTCAGGCATTTCTGGTTTCTCTCTACTTTGAGGTACAATTGCAGACACTAGCTTTAATGCTGCTGCCACTTTAAGCAAGACCTTTAGAAGCAGGTTGGTAATGTACACTAGCCACATAAGCAAAAATGTGCTAAAAGCGTCCAGTTTCTCATTTTATGTGTTTCTAATCTGATGTTGCAGCTTCATTTGCACTGCAGATTTTCCAGTGCTGTGTACGGTCTTGGGAGCATGTGATCACGTATGCGTCTCTATTGAGGTACCCCGTTAGAGAAAAGAGCACCTTGGTTTCCTCCTCACATAACTAATACAACACTTAACCAGGTATAGGTAGAAGTGAAGAATACTGTAGCCAAAAGAAGCCAAAGAATTGACAGCTGTCAACTCAATACTGTCCAAGATCCCTCCTACAGTGGGGAATCCCCAGCCAGGGCAACACTGCAGACCTTTTGTCCTGTCACCGTGTCTAAAGAACTGCCTTCCGGTTAAGAAAACAGCCCCAAAGCACTTCATGAGACTAAAGAAGAAACCATGCTTCAGGGTCTAGTCCATTGGTTATTTTATTAACGTGAACAGAAAACACTCTCATATACATAGGTAAAAAAATAATGTTAAAATATAGCATTGCCTCAGAAATAGCACAGGGTTACATGAAATGTCACCAGATGGCACTATTAACATAGTCTTCAAGTTCTTTAAGCATGTGAACAAGTTTTTAGCCTTAGAGAAAGCACACCTATTTTTTGGTTGTTGTTGTTTTGGTTGTGAGGTACTCGGAAGAAGACATTGCAAGCAGCAGACTCATGTTACAGCTGGGGGGACAAAGTCCCTCCTAGAGAATTAAGTGGTAGCAAAGAGACAAACTATGACTGCTGGGTGCAAATCTAGGGAGTTGAGCTTGCAAGGCTTCCCTGAGCTTACTAAGGACCACAGATCTCTTTTTTCTGAGTCTTCCCACAGGGAAGACTGCTGTCTTCAGAGGCATGGTCTGTTGTGAATGAGCACCTGTGACAGCAGGGCTGAACTACCATGTATGCCAATGCAGCTGCAATGTCATTGCTTTTGCCCATATGAATAAAACCTCAAAATAGGTACACACAGACTTTCCTTCCCCCTGTCTCCTAGGAGAGACTGTATCCTTTTCAGTCTGAATATAAAATACTAATAGGGACAAATAAGAAGGTATATACTACAAACTCATCTAATTTTACCCAACTTTTGCAGTGATGTGTACAGCAAACCTTCCCTTAATGACGTAATCCGGTGCTGCTATTCAGTGTACAGGCAATTAATGTATTTTAAAAACCTGAAAGAGATTCTGAAAATTACATATCCTGTTCTTTGCATTGCTTTCATAATGAGTCCTATATACAGTAATGAAGATGTTCCACACCTCTATGGAACACTAGCCACTAGCCTCCTGAAAACCATCATGCAGAAATATCAGGTTACCACCTCTGACTGGGTTTATTCTATGTGCATCAGATTTATTACAGAAATCACGACTCTTCTGACAATCCTCTCAAAGAATGTGCTGAGAAGTATAATGAATAACTCTTTGCATTAGAAAGATTCACAGGACTTTGATCAGTGTCCCAGGAAGCATCGGGTCACAATGAACTGTACAAACTGATTAGGGTCGACCATCATCAGTCTACGTGTAAGCACTGCTGTTGTCGATTGCCAAGTCAACCACAGCAAAATACACTCAGTAATAAACCATTCATATCTGATGTGCTAACTAGGAGTTTAGTTACTTAATTTGTATTGAAATAATTGTGGGACTTTTCACCTATCAATCTAATTCCACAGAAAATGGAACCAAGCCATAGTATCTTGATAAAAGGGACTGTAATGACTTGCATGTTAGTGCTTCATTTTGTCGCTGCTTTCATAAGAAAAGCTCGGAACTCGTATCCAAAATTAGCTGGAAAAATTTTTGTATTTTAAAAATCTGAGTCAACAGCCACATGCATTTTAAATTAAAAGACATGATACTTCTATTTTGTGATCTTTCTTTTCCATTCCATAGTCAGCCTATGACTTTAATAATGGAGAATGAATTAAACAGGTGAAATACTAAAAAAACCCTGAATCTACCTTTGCCTTCTTCCATTAAAATGGTCCAGTATTTTTATTATATTTGGTCTTTTACCTACAACGTGTTACTGTATACATCACACTGAGAATACACAAACCTGTGCAAACAGTCCTGAGAAGTGGGTAAGGCACACGTCCTGTAGACTTCCTTCTGTCTCCCTCGACTAGGCACTTAAGAGATTGCAAGCCACTGCAGCAAAGCATGATTCTCAGACATCCCAGAAACTGAAGCCGAGGTGAAAGCTATACTTTTTTCAGAAAACTTAAGAGCCTCTCAAAAAGTTCTTTTCTCTGTCAGTGCTTTATCTGTCCCAGCCAGGCAATCAATTACACAATGCCACATGGCAATGTATCTTTTTTTAATTAGGAACAGTCCAACCTAAATAAAATAACCAAGATACAGCTGGCCACAGCTGTGCTCCCATAAATCAATATTCCAGGAGATGAAGAGCAAGCCTGTGAAGCTGACAGAGTCGCCTGGAACAACCAGGACGCAGCTCATAGGACACAGCCCCTAGGATACAGTGGAGATCCTCATTCACTACTCAGTCCTAACCCCTGCTTGCCCTGCCCTAGCCTTCATCCTGCATTGGGTAGGAATCCCTGGTCCGTACCGCTCTGTTCTGGTTACTGCTTTTTAACCATTTGCCCATGGTCTGTTTAGGTTTCCATTTTAGCCCAAATCCAAATTTGCAGCACAGGCTGCTCAGATTGCTGGTTTCAGCCACTGGATGCCGGATGCTTTTGAGAAGGTTTTTGGAACTGCGCATTTCCTGCTTCTTTGATCTTTAACCTGATAATTTAACCTGATCATGATACCCAACTCTACCCCTGACCATTGCCTAGGTCTGACCACTAGAACTGACTATGTCTATGGCCAATTTCCCAGACACTTCAGTTGTTCTAACTTTAGGGACAATATGAAAGTTATACTTTTTTTTTTTTTTTTGACTGGAAAAACGCACTTTTCTTTTGTCTCCCCTGTACTCAAAACCACCTGAGTTAATTCTGCTCAAATCTGAATACACACTAAGACTATAAGCATTAATGACAAATGTAGTTTATGTATCTACTCAGGAATGCATGAAAAAAGATTGTTTCTTGCTGTATTCTGCTTTCCCCTGTATTCTGACACTTTTTATTACATCCACCTGATGTTTGTGAAGATAAGCACCACTGCAAAAAACCTTTGAAGTGCAAAATAAAGCCAGTTATATTACAGAAGTACATGGCAGTCTGATCTATTAGATATGTGAATGTCAGTTTGGTAAAACACAGAGTTCAAAAAGAAACAGAGACCACGAAAAATGGGAGCTGCCTCTCACTGCAAGAAGAATTCTTATCTGGGTCACATCATCCAGATGCAGAAAGATCTAAGATCTTGGAGCAACAACACATGCAATGACATATACCCTGACATCATTATAATAAGGTTGTTTTCAACACATGGAAACTTTTGGGGCAAAAGAGTGCAGGGTGCTTATGCTTTTAACCTGATGGCTGGACACTATCTTTTGGTTGGTTTGTGTTTTGTTTGGTTGTTTTTTTTCCTGTGGAGGGCTTAGAACTATTTAATACTTCACTGTTTGCAATGGACAAGTCACTCTGTTGGTAACAGATGCCTTCCCTGTAGGGTGCCAGACATCTCACACTTCCCACCACTGTTCTAGATTTTTTCCACTGGGATAACAGAGGCCTGTTCATTTCTAAACTGCTTAAAATTAGTCAGCTAAAACCTGCAACTTACAGCCAACCCTTCAGATGGCTCATTCCTGTTGCAAGTCAAGGGCTTTTGAACTTCAGATGCAGTTCACTGGAGCCAAGGAACACTGTCTTCACTCAGCATCTTACTGCAAAGAGCAAAGCATCGCATGGTATGCAGCCCAGAGACTTCAGATTGTTCATTTACCTAACTGTGAATTCCTATTTGTGAGTCAGAACTGTTCAGCTTGAACGCCGCTGTAATTAAGCTGACATGCCATTCAGTGACCTTGGCATAATCCTAATGAGATCTAAGTCACAGACAACAATTACTGGAAACATAGAGGTATGGCTCAAACAAAGGAGAAAGTACTAACATTTTCCGTGAGCAAGATCAAGACACTTTACAGTAAAGAAACATCATAAACTGCTTTATCAGCTAAGTCTCTTTATCCACCACAAAAAGTAGCTTGTACCTGGGTAGTACACCTGGCAACAGAATCAGGCAAACAAATTACTCCGGGAGACAAACTCACTGCAATCTAAGGCCTTTGCAGCACTTCTTTCAAGAGACAAAAGACAAGGCAGGCATGCCTTTTTAAATAGTCCACAATCAATACTACTCCAGAGTCAGACAAGTTTTGTAGTTACTATTGTACACTGGTAGGTGAGGAAAAGCCACTTATCCATGCTGCTGTCATTCCCATTGATGGTCTCCTGCCCAAAGTGGGAAGTCAGTTTTGTTCTCTGTTTGTGAGGTTACCATCCCTTGAAACACAGAGGTATTTTCTTCTACTTACAAGGAACTGAAAAATGGATTTTAAAAGAAGGTTACCATTTGATGGGTTTGTACAGCAACATTGAAAAAGCTTCCATGTTTAAGAATGCTTTTATATCATTGATGGCAGGTTTAATATTAAAACAGGAAAATCTGTGTTTAAGATCTTAATAAAACAAAGGGTTCTTAAGTGGATACTCTGAGATTAATATAAAAACTAATGATGTCGTTAAGCAGTAACAGCCATTTTTAGAGTCAAAGGATAGGACAGCATATGTTCTGTTATTTTGGCCTTATTTAAAATGTACAAATCCAGTTGCCAATTGGAATTTCAGTGCAGGTTTAGAAAGATGAGAGTCTTGTTTACAGCTCTAGCACAGCCAGCTTTAGTTATTCTTAGAGGGTATGGTGATACCTGTGACTTGATTTCTGCTCAAATATTTCTGAATCATCCAAGTTTCTCAAAAGAAGTCTGTTATTTCTGAAAAAGAATTAGTATCTTGCAACTTGGCTATTTGTAGTGGCCTAAACCTCTGTTACTTTCTATACACCTCTAGCAATCTAAATTATGTTCTGCCATCCGTATGCCAGATGGTATAATTCCTCAAACAGATGAGAGAAAAACTTGTGATCTTCCCCAACATGTGGGTATTCTGAAACATCACCACTTAAACCAAAGGGCATCCACACTAAGGCTAACATTTTTATTACCACAAACCATGAAGACCATATACTTGTCGAGTAGCCAAGGCTGAGAGATTTTGTTTGCTGTTTTAACACGCAGTAAATGGAGCCAGCATGTTTTACACAAGAGATATTTTATGGAGAGATATTTATAACAAACAAAAATTGAGCTTTCTGAAATTGCAGTTCTCAAAAATCAAAATTTCTGTTTACCTACATCTTATGAAGCAAAACTAAGGTTTTAAACAGCTTCTTTACACAAGAACGTGATTCCTAACAAGCTCCAGATTCTAACACATGCACTTGTGTGGAAAGCCAACGAGGCCAAACTTCACATTTCCTGTGAGACAGGTGTATGGGCCATGTACTATACACCTGCATGCTTGTCAGAATGCATCGCAATGACTTTTCTTGAATAAAGAAACAATGGCATGATAAAATCCACCTGATCTCCTGAATGCCACCAATAAGTTGTTCCAAATGCTAATGACATTTTCCCCAGGAGGCCATGTTGAAGAACAGTCAGGTATTTCACTGTGAAGTGCTCAACACCTTACAGAAAATGCAGCAGAAACACCCTGGGTTTCTTTGTTGTGAGGACACTGATCAAGCTCTTTGCTGATTTCCAACCCTTCCATCTCATTTCTCACCTCAGTCACACAGCTTTTACCCATGATCAACAGCTGATTTATAGCAAGGTTCTGGTTTTTGCACCACAGGAAACAATGTATGTAATAGATTTCACAAGGTCATGATTAACTAGGAAAAAATACTTCCAATTTTTAACAGTTTTTTTTCTCCTAGCAATTACAATATGCTCCAGGATTTTCCTGTCAAAAAATGGGGCTAATCTATGAAAATTGCCAAACATCTTAAAAAACAGGCTTATTGAAAACCACCCAGGATATTTTACAATTCTGACAGCTCCTTCTCATACGTAGTCAAATGGTACACTTGCAAGCCATCAAGATACTAACACTTCACAAGTTACTACCTATTAGTTGAGTTGTAGTATACCATATCTATATAACCAGTCTATTCCAAATGCAAAATAAAATGCTTATCTGACCTCAGGAGCTGTAGCGGACTAAGTGTGCAGAAATTCCGGCTTGCCATGGCTTTTCAGGTGGCTAGTAACATGCAAAGGTCTGGTAATACAATCATTTGAAATTGAACACCCCTATCTGTAGATTAGCTCATCTTCTGACACTACAAAATCTTGTATATGGTTATATCAGCAAATGAAGAAAACTACAGTATTGTTTCCTAACTTGAGAAGTTTTCATCAGCTCTTCATTATCAACAGCTCAAAAAAGCTTAGATGACCAGACATTGCTAGCAACTCCGGTATGACCAGAACCAGAAGACAGAACATCAGTACAGAAAATTTTATCTTATCCCGCAGGCTAATACAGATGAATATACTAAAAGAAAATAAATAAATAAAATAAACAAACAAATAAATACAACACACTGTGCCTGCTCCTTACCAGGGACAGATGTGTTCCATTTACTTTTTAGCCTTCTCAAAACATATGTGTCTTTTCTACACAGGTCAAATACTTCACAATTTCCCGTGCAACTTTAAGTAACACAGTTAAATTATTTTCTTCACCTGCATTTGTTTTTGAAGTGGTGACTGGGGAGGGCGGTGCTATGGCAATGACACAATGCTTTATCAGATCATGACCTCTAAAAAATTAAATTACTGAAAATTTATAGAATTGACAATTATTTTTCTGGGACTCAAGTCAAAACATTTTTATTTGTAAAGATTTTAATCGACTTAAAAAGAAAAGCCTTTTCATTAAGAGAAATTGCATTTTGTCTAAACTTTTAACTTCAGAAGGAAAAGCATACAGTTTCTGGGAAGTCTACTGATCAAGCATGCCAAAATACTGGATGAGTTAATGCAAAGAACCCCAAGTACCACTCAAATATTGGAAGAGTTTAACCTATTTAATTCAGCTTACTCTCACCATATAAAGGGATTAAAAAAAGTAGGTTTTTTCTTTTTACTTTTAAAATGCCTCAATAAACATGAAAACTCACGGAATTCATAGCACCACCAGGTACATACACCAAACCCATTGTAAAGAGTCAGATTATAAAATACTAACAGACCATTGTTTGTATCTTCCCCAATGTCACTCCAGAGGTTGAACAGATTAACTGAGTTTGTGATTTTCTTCAGAACTTAATAAAGATGACCTTGTTGTTTGTATGGCTCCTGTCACTAGTCCACTGAGGGAGGCTCTCAGGATCACTAAGATTGTATCTATATGGTCTTATACAGATGGAACTAAGCTGACTGCCTAAACTCTGAGCTTGCTGGATATGTACCGGAACAGATCCAAATACCACATATCCGTTGTTAGTGTTGTGGAGTGCTCCCACTGCAACAGCATTTCACAAGGACTGTGGAGAGAAATCTTCACAACTAATAAAAAATTTACTTAATCCTGTCTATACAGGTTGAAAATTGGAATAAAAAATGCAAATTGCAGGTAGGCGTAAAACAAGAATAGCCAAAACTGATGTATTGTCCTCATCACATATGATATAAAGCCTAATTTTCTTCTCTTCCTTGTCACAGCATGTCAAAGTCATACTACACAACCATGCCCTTTCTCCCCATCCTCCAGAGAAACAAGCAGCAGCAGTAAGAAATACCCCATGTAGACAGCAGGTTGTCTAAGAAGACACACCACAGCATCTGTTTCCAGCCTCTGCCACCAGCATAGTCTGTAACAGAAATGTTCTACATCCGTACACTCCTAGACATGCTCTCTGTATCCACACCAGGGATATGATTCCCACATCACATCTAAAAGGGAACATGCAGCTGCCTCATCCTGCTGCAGCCTTGCCTTGTGTGCTCCCAGTCATTAAAGGCCTCATCCTTCCCAGTTATATTACATACTATTGAACGAAAAAACAGTGCCTGAGAGACAGATAGCCTATTAGCTTTTCTCATTTTCTGGGAATATAAATAGAGGACAGTTTGTCTCACTCCCCTTCCTTTATAAAGACTGCATTTTTACTTCAACAACCTCTTACAGTTATTCATCCTTACCAAAGCAGTTCACTCCCATCTTTTGCTCCTCTTCAAAAATTCCTAACATCTTAGAGCTAAAATTGTGTCAGAACTTCACAGTCATGGAAATCCCCAGGGGCTGGATGAACACAGTCCTCCTTCCTATTAGCAATCAAGAATTCTCTTTATTCAGCTCACTTTAGTCTTCTCTGTCACCCTCAGGTTCAGAGAGTGGCCAGGTATATGGTTTCCTTGCTGTCCAGATACCAATTTTACTTGAAGGTAACAGATGCTCTGTCACACCAGCAAAATACAACATAAACTAGAAGGATGTTAACATTTTAGCCTTAATTCATCTGCAAAAGCCCAAGGTGATGGATTCAGTGACCCATCTTTTCTTACATAATGGAAAAAAATAAAGTACCCAGACACAGTATGATGAAAGATGTGTAAGAATTAAAGTTAGTAAACAGAACGTGCTATGATTAATTCATTTTTGCTGTCTTTTAAGCCTTGCAAAGACTATCTGCAACATATGACCACTATGCATCTTGCACTGATAAGCATAAAAGAAATGAAAAAATTAACTCCAAAGTTTTTCTCTGTGGGTGGTGGAAGGATGAGGGGAGAAGATGAGTTTCCAAAGAGACCATCACCATTTTTCAAGGTGTGTGATGATTTAGACTCAGTGTCCAAGATTAGTATTGCATTCACTGGCCCTTCAGCAACCCCTGACAACCAGAAGCAGAAGTAGCAGACCTCTGCCTTCAGAGGAAATGTAGCTCTCACAGATATGCATTATAGACTTTTGAGAACCTTATCACAACTACAGCAGATCAACCATCTTGCCGGTGGCTTACTTTTAACTTGGAACCAAACTCTCCATTGATTCACTGAAATGCCGTGTTCCCAACTCAGGCTTCACAGAGATTCATTCAACTGAGTTTAACAGCCTGAGTTTAACTGGTGAGATGTATATTTTCAATCACTCTGCCTGCAGAGCTATCAATTATAATGATTTCTGCAGTATTTGCTCAATCTGTACGTCTCTTTCTTTGACAAGTTATTCGATAATGGACCTGCTTCAGTGGTGCAGAAATAAAATCAGTGTCACAGCTTAGCAGCTCACATTGTTTAATTTACACAATGGATTCAGACCACATTTGTCCAGGCATTCAAAAGTCAAGAGTCCTCGTGAGTCAGTCAGAGCTAAGCAGCCTTGTTTCCCAACAGTGGGTCGTTTTTAAAAAAGGAGTCTCAATAATCTCAGCAGCCTCAACGTAAATATTCCTTAATTCAGTTTACGTATAGCCCACTCCTTTAAACAAACAAAGCAGACCTCATGTTCATGCCATCTACCAACTTCTGTAACAGATTACCATCAAATACCTTAAACAAGGTTCCACAAGTGTGTCTGAATCACTTGGAAACTGTAAGATCACAGGACTGAAACTCTGTCATACCAATTACGTAAAGCCACTGGAAAGAAATCCATGCATTTTTGCAAGCAGGCAAAGCAGGCTTTTTGTGGAACAAAAGAAGCCTTGTCTTTTTCTATTGTGTGACAACTCCTAATTAGAATCAATGGTTTTTTATTGTCGGCCCAGATAAGCTTGTTTGCATAGCTGTAATTTCTTAAAACAGAAATCTGAATGTTACTAGGAAAATACATCCATCAGCAGTACGACAGACCTTGAAGAACAGTGGCATTGATGTTTACATCTGATTAACCTTGGAGGCAATTCTGCAAATGTGAAACAGTAAAGAATATAGTAAAGAGCCAAAGCAATTTAATTTTGTTTGAATGTATTTATAGAAATGTACCAAGAGTACCCACAAAGGCACGTTGTCATCTTTTCCTTGAGCTTGTGCCAGTTGATGACCAATAGAAAGCATTCAAAGAGGGAGAAAAGAGAGAGAGGGAAATTATTTATAACAACTCTTTGTATCAAGCACATTGTTTCATGGACAGATGAGGAACATTACATTTCAACATTTCATGCAAAAGCAGCTCTTAAAAAAGAATTTCTTATCACATCTCTCTCAAATGATTCACTTGCGATCTTGAACTTTGCAATGATGTGTGTTAATTCTCAAGAGCTGAGTACTCATGGAATAAACTTGCTATATGTCCTTAAAAGTGATGGTAAGAAAGCATCAAACTTGAATCAAACCAGTCTCTTGGTACAGGACAAATAGACAAGAAAAACAAGCACTCTAAGTAGATACAGGTGGTATCAGAAAACAATTGCCACGTGGCTGTACCAACATTCAGCAAACCCATATGCACTCAACAGAGCTAACAGAGTCCCAGGACAGTTCTAGACAAAACAGTCACAGCATCCTCACTGTCTCCTCTTTCTGAATTTCCTTTTCTCAGGAGTTCAGCACTCTACATGGACTGCACCTTCACAGTGATTATCTCTAAAAAGACCTCCCTGTTTCCATGCAGCCTTGTTCAGAAAGGTGTGTTCAGCAGTTACTCAAGCCCTGTTAATGCAAGATCAAAAGTAATTGCATTTCTATAAACAGAGGACTCTGCTGCACTGGCTGCATTGATAATACCTTGTCCAAGAAGCCTGTTTCAACCAGAGTCCACTATAATCATGTTCTGAACAGTGCCAAGTCCTTTGGAAACCTACCCTGCAAGTATCTATCTGTTAAAGTACACAAGCTTTTAGCATCTGCTAATGCCACCTCATCTAATTGGGGCTATAATGGCAGTAAAACAGATTTGCTTCAGGGATCAGAGTGAATCAAGCTGGTTCTCGTCTTCCTAGGTGTTTGGACTACTGTGCCTGAGGCTGAGAGGAGACCTGATCGCCCTCTACAACTACCTGACAGGAGGCTGTAGTGAGGTGGGTGTCAGTCTCTTCTCCCAAGTAACAAGCGATAGGAGGAGAGGAAATGGCCTCAAGTTGTGCCAGGGGAAGTTTAGATTGGATATTGGGAAAAATTTCTACCCCAGCAACAAGGGTTGTCAAGCACTGGAACAGGCTGCCCAGAGAAGTGGCTGAGTCCCCATCCCTGGAGGTATTTAAAAGATGGGTAGATGTGGCACTTAAGGACATGGTTTAGTGGTGGACTTGGCAGTGTTACATTGGCGGTTGGACTTGATGATCTTAAGGGTCTTTTCCAACCTAAATGATTCTATGATTCTATCTAAATATGTGTACAAACCTGGGTTCAAGACATGCCACTGAAAGCAATGGAATCACTGAGTTGTGTGTCACTGACTTGAGGATTCTGCCTGGAAGAATCTCATTAAAGTCTATGAGACTATTTGCCATGCAACTTATTCTAAAAATTCACAAGGCCAGTGACTTCTCTTGATTCCTTTAAACATTGTCAGTAAACATATCTTAAACTAAATGTGAATGCTGAAAAAAAAGTCAAAGAATACCTTAGCATGTCCAAATGCTTCAGAATATATTTGCATTTGGTTTAGAACATATTTAACTAGTGCGACCATATGTGCACAAGAAGGGATGTGGTATTTTTCCATTTCTTAATTACTCTGTAAAAATAATCCAATGACTGTTCTATGATGCTTAATTCTCAACAGTTCTTTTTAAAGCCTATGCTCACAGATAAACCATCAGACTTAGATCTCTGGGAATTTCTCCACAGAGCACCAGAAGCATTAATTAAACCTCTAATCCTTAGGAAATCAGTGTCAATCACATAACTAAAAGTTGACAGTGTGTTTACCTTTGCTTAAAACTGTATTTCCTTTCTGAAGAAATAACACTGCAATGCGCAGTATAATCTATTAACTAGTTCCCTCTACTTCTCTCTTCCTTTCTTCAAAACAGAATGGTTCCTGCGAATGGTTTCTGTCTGCTTCTGTTGTGACTATATCATAAACTGCGTTTTCTGTTTTCCTATCAGATATTGTTAGCCTTTTCTATCAGTAAATGGAAAGCTTCATAATTTCCTCACTCTGTTTCTGACACAGGTCCAGCCATCAACCAAACAAGGATGTTGAAAAAGCAAAGTAAAACTGGCAGAAAAAAGCAGAAGTTATCTAAAAAGATTTTATGGCTTGGAGAGTAAGCCAATTTCCAAATACTTTGTACAGACATGCTCCAAAACCACAACCTTAGCTTTAGCCTCCCCAGCACTGAATTAAAATAATTTTCTAGTTTAAAACCCTAGTATTAAAAAAAGAGCCAAAACAAAACAAAAAACAAAACCAACCTCTAAATTTTCTGCAATTGAAATTTTGGCATATAAATGTTTGATCTGGGATGCCACATTTCAAGTAGATGAAATTTTTAAGAGTGCTTCGTTTTTTTAGTTTACCATTTATTTATAGTTTGGTACATCAATGCAAAATGTCTCAAAAATGTTCCATTAAAATCATGCTACAAGGAAATGAAAATAAAATATAATCTTTATGCCTATTCACAAGCAGAGGGAGGTAATAAATTAGAAGCCTTTCCACAGAAACATAAGTGTTTGTGCAATTAGGAATGTTCATTGTTATTTTTGGATACTTCACAGTCATGTTCTATATTACAGTGAAACTAAAAAGATGCCTGTTTGAAAAAGTTCACTAAAAATCTGTCTTAAATTTTCCAAATAACTAAGTCAAAAAGCAAGAAGAGCTGGTTCAAATACTTAACAGGAAAATAAAATTATTCATTAGAAGAACAAGAATTAGAGTTTTCATAAGTTTTATTCTATAACATGAAATATGGTCCTCTGGCTATCATTTTTCACTGTCATCAGTTCTACATCTGCATGTAGAAAGGAGTTTGCTTTGCATTTTTGAATACATAAAGAGATGCTTTGATATTAAAGGTCAGTACTTTGGATACCGTAAGCCTTCAGGTGCTAAGGGAACTCAAGTGGAAGTTGTGCATCTTCAGCAGCCACAGGAAAAGCACATATCGTTCATTTTGAACTATGGATCTATTATGTATTTCATGCTGAAAGAATAGTGTTAAAACAGCATTACCATTGCTGAGAGCTAAGATTTATTAGCTTGAGCTAGATGCCATCTGATGTGATCACATGAGTTTGAGCTGTTTGGGGAGGCACCCCCACAATTTATAATTTGTTTTTCCTTTAAACAGCTAAAACATCATAACCAAAACCAGTAGGTTACTACAATTGCACAAACTTGTGAGAGTTAGGAAGTCTTAGCTTTATCACTGCAAATTCAAACTCAAGCTTTTCTGTGTCCATACACCATGATAAACTCTGATTACTCATACATCTCTGCCTTTCCCGTGGTATTTCTGTTTCAGTTAGTTTACTGAATTAGTGAAAAAATAGGCAACAGACAACTATAAAATCGGTGTTTTCTAACTTTCAGCAACTTGACTCTGCGGGAAATGTCTCAATAATTTTTCTTGAGGTGGGTTCTTTGGTGAAGGAAAAAAAATACCTTTTATTCACGATTCCAGTGGCGGGTGCCCAGCAAGCAGGAGAGCACACCATGGTTACCCAGCATGGCTCATAACCCTGCCTCGTGACACACAAAGCCCTCCCCTCTTTCCTCATTAGCTGAGTACTCCAGGTTCACAACCTAGCCAATGCTTATTTCTGACCCAACATACCATACATGGCTTCTGGTTGCCAACCTGTTACTTTTCAAATTTCTATATGTTTTTGCTCTGGGAGGTGGTAATGTTTTGTTTACAAGCTATGAGGGGCTAATTGCTCATTCTCCAAGCCTTCTTAGCACACGATTCCTGCCTAATGTCCCTAAAAAGTCCAGCTGCTGCAGGCATTTCTACAAGCTTGTTTTACAAGCTTTCTTATCACTACAAGTGCATTTCAACACCACACCTGTCTCTCCTGAACAGTGTGGCTTCCCCTTGCAAAACCACAAAAGTATTGTTTCTTACAACTCTATAATTAAATTACTGTTCTTTCAACATTGTTGAAGACCAGATGCTCAATTGCTTCTTTAGCATAGTGAAAAATTCTTCTGCAAGCATGTAAGCAAAAAGGAACTCAAAAATTATTACAGTTTATATTTTATCAAGACGTCAGTGCAAAATAGGATTTGATATCCTTATCATCAAGAAACAGTAGCATGTGCTGTACATAAAATGTATCGTACACAGCACATAAAACACTAAATGAAGGCACACTCCTAAAGCCTAAAGATGGAAAAAATTCCCATTTTTATAGAATGCATTTCTGGTTTTAATGGAAATTTCATCTTGAACACCATTGAAGGGATGCTAAAGGGTTAACAAAAAGACCTTTGTGAAGCCAACTGTAGCTAGAATGTGCTGATAGCTGTAGGACCAGGCTCACAGTGGGAGATGCCAACCTGCCTGGGAGCTTTTGAGATGGTGTCTCTTTGTAACAGGATTAACAGATCCTGAATGGGTTCTTCAAGTCACTCTGAAGCCACCCCCAAGCAGAGGACCAGGCCTTGCCACTCAGTAGTCAGCTTATGACCATCTATGGAAGAAAGACCCAGAGGTCATGGAAGATGACCATTGAGAAGCCTCTCCACAATGACCACTGGGGACCCCTAAAGACCACCAAGTCAAATCACTGAGCATATGGGAATATGTAAATGAATTTCAGGAACTCATTGTCATATGTATGTAAAACTTGTATATACACTGTGCAGTGTGCACGACTTTGGTGGGACTACCCCCCTGTGCTGCCCAGCACTGAATAAACATGCCTACTGTACAATCTTACAGATTGTGGAGTCCTTTTTCCGCACGTCACCATCTTCCAAGCACATGCTATTCAAATAGCACAAACACACATCAATCTAAATACTCATGCTCACCCAAAGATGTTTACATGTGTCTCAAAAAAGCATTATACAAGTTTTATATTCCTTTTTTTAAACCATACCTTGTTTTACGTGCTTAGTAGACTGATGTGTTGTGGGATCATTTCAGATATTTAGCAGATGTTAAATGGATGTTGCTTCAAATCTGACAGGAATACTAGCAATTTTATTGGGTTTCAATCGCACCAAGCAGCTGTGATAAAAAGTGCAGTGTATGTATTACTATCCCATACTTTAAAGCACTATTGTGCTGAAGCATAGCTCCGAACTTACAGAAAGACTGAGTTCCATTTCAAAAGGGAAAGCATTCCTAGTGCACCTGAATGAAACTGCAAAGAGAGAGGCTGAAATTTATCTCTAACAACATGCTGTTGCTATTTACACCAGAATAAATATAGTGAGCTTATTGTTTGCATAGCATGACAGTAAGGCTAATTAAGTACCTCTTATTGCAGCTGAACTTGGAAAGTACACTCACTATAAAAGAAGGAACATCGAGTAGAAAGTAAGTTCACACGTAGAGCCGAAGGGAGCAAAAGGTCAGTATTTGCCAATTGCTGCTGTGGAGTTTCCACAGCTACTGGGAATTCTTTTTTTTCTAATCCGGAGGAAATCTGAGAGAACTTCAGATACCATTGTGTGGTAACTGCTGGCAAACGTTACAGATTTTATCTCAAGTACTGGCGTACTAACTGCTTGCCTTTCAACATCAATTTTTCATTCAACTTTTTCTTCTTCAACTTACTCCTATTAAGTACAAGCTAATGCATAGATTAATAAATAAATATAACACATCTGAACATGCCATACCTACTTTATAAAAAGAAGTTTAGGAATAGACACTAAATATATATTACCATCCCATGAATAATTTCTTTTAGTCTTTAAACCAAGTCACTGAAAAGAAGAATACATTCCAGATGCAGTTAAGTTGGAAGAGAACCTGAAAGCTGTTTTAATGAACAGCAAGGGAGCCCAATACATTTTAACAGCTATTTAATGGATTCCTATTCCAGACAAGTCAACTTCAGGTGAAGCCTCTTGCATGCAGGCACTCCAACTTCACAATCTTCCATGTAATAAAGCAAGGCCAAGCATAGTCACCTACTTTGGCTTCCCATATAAAATGATTTGCAAGACTCCATAAAATGTATGCCTTTTAAAACTAAAGTGCATTTTTTAGAACAATAACCAAGCTTCTAAAAGTGGCAGGAATGAAAAATACACCATGATTTTTCTGTACAAACAGAAAGTATATTGGATCAAACTGCCAAGACCTAATCTGAACATGCAGCTTTGGCAGCAAATTCAGTTAAAGCTGGAAAAAGAGAGTCCAATTCATAGAAAAACAACAATATGAAACAAATCTATCAATTTTCTAATAATCGCAAATCTGTGCAATTATTTTCCACTCCACCCTAGTTACCTTTGAACAGAGGGACAAGTATGTTCTGAGGTTTTGACCTTAAGAACACTTGACTAAGTTTGGATATGATTATCATGATCGCCACATGTTTTTATGTACTGCTACCTGATCAATACTCACCCTACAACACTTTTATCTTCCAGAATTGAAGACGACTGCTCATTTAGAATGAGAAGGAACTAACAACTAGAGTATTGCTTGTAGCTATAGTTTATCACCTCAAATTTTTGTTATATAGATAAATAGAAACTAGTTCAGATGTGGCAAAACAAATGCTGAGGTCAAAGGAATATTCTACTTGGCTCTGATTTTAACTATAAGCACATCAAGTACTGCTGTCCTAGCTGTTCTTCATGTCTCTTTTCAAATATATGATTTCATCACCACAGAGTGGTAACAGAGAAGAATAAAATGATTTTATGACGTTCAGCTTATAATTAGTTGTGCATCTGATTCCACATTATCTCTATTAGTGCTACAATAATACAACTTAGAACTAACCCTGACCTTGTATTCCTAAAATCTTGCAAAGCTTGCTGCACTGTCACAGCAATCCACTGGGATATACAGCACAGTATATAATAATACATTTTCAATACTCTGCTGCACAGAAACAGGTACTGCATGAAAAATATACTGACTAGGACTCATAGCAATATATGCTTACTGAGAAGATTGTCTCTTGCAAAACGTTGGGAACCATCAACACATACAATGCTCACATAATCGCTAGTGTATGATGTCACTAAGGTGACTAGTGTAACTGGCTGCCTTTGATTATAGGATGTCTTGGTATGTTACATGAAGATAGTTCCTCCCAAAGATCTATTACTTCTGCTGTATTTTCACATAATAGATGTGTATTGGGCATTTTTCCTTCCCTGTTTGGTCTACTAGACTGCCTCTTAACAGTCTCCAAACTGCAGTGGATGTTGACTTTTACTGTATAAGGATTTTAGAAAAAGAGGCATCCTACATGTAGAACCAGAAAATAAATTCTAGAAAGACCTTAGGTGGACAAATAAAGATTATGAATGGATTGTTTTGATTTATCATATAAATGCCTGAATTCATACAGGTTTGGTGAAAAGTTTCAGATTTCTTTTGGGTAATTTTTCGTTAACTACAGAAATCATACTTCACAATCATCTTGCCCAAAGTGTTCTCCCTAATACCTCACTTAAAATCTCAGTTTAAAAGCTTAAATTGTATTGATATGATTGTAAATGTCACTGCTTAGTGAGAAAGGAATGAAGTCTGGCTGAAGTACAGTTTCCTAAATATACTGAGAGACTTCCAGACCATGGCCCCTTGGCATAAGAAAGCCAAATATATTTTTCTATATTCACACCATTTGTGAAATGGTAAAGGAAGAAAGTGGCAAGCTGTTGCACTCAAACCCTGCTACAGAATGACATTTCTGCATGCCTGTCCCAAGAAAGGGGGCCTATGTTCCAGATTTACACCCACATTATGAGAGTTATCATATGACCCTGAATATTTCTACATATTACACTGCTAAACATGAAAGCAAGATAAGCATGTGGATGCTGCTTCTGATATGCAAACCTCTTGGCACTATCCAGCAATACTTGCTGAAGTTCAGTAAAATTAATCACACTTTTTGATGTATATGAAAGCAATCACTCTTTGAGAAGCTAATATAGACACCTTTCATTTTTTTGTGACACTGCATGACTTGGCACACACTTTAGATTAGGTTTAGTAATCTCAAAAATGTTATCATATGAAATACCTTATCGACTTGAACATTAACATATTTATCATCAGTGAATGGTGATTCCTTCCAAGCTAAGGACTCCTCAAGGAGGCCTCGTAATCCTGCGTAGGTCACTGTGAGCATCCTTTCTGAACAGGCAGGGCAGGGTGTACAAAGTGCTACTAACACAATGTTTTCCCCAGTCTTACTGGATCTCTCATCATAATTCTCTCACTAGAAAGACCCTGGATACTTGCATTACTCTTTTTCCAGTGCTCTTTCACCATTCCTGACCTCTGTCTTCATTGTGTTTTCTGTCCTCACTTTGCTGATGTCTGTCTCCATCTCTTTTTTTCCATGTGCTATTCCCTTAAAAAATTAATTTCTTGACTCCTAGTAATTCTTTTTCTGCTTCTCTCCCCACAAAGCTGACAAGAAATCCCTGAGGAGGAACTGAAATTAATGATGAACTCTGATCCAATATATCTGGAGAGCAGAAAAGAGGATATTATGGAATTTTAAAAAAATATTGAGAGCACGAGCCTCAGTTCAGGCTCTGGTGTGACAACAGGGAAGGATAAAGAGTCTTTCTAGTGTTGTGACACAATCTCTACCGGGTCCTTTAAATTCCAGAGAGAAATCTGGGAAGATATCCACTCTCCCTGAAGGAGATTGGCCCTTTGAAGTAACAGAAGTGTTAATCTACATCACGGTAAGAAAATTATTCAGCTAGGTACACAGTGAAAGAGACTCCTAGCACCAATTTGTATTTCACAACATATAAACAAACATTTTTTTAAAGTGAATAATAATCAGCAGTTATCCCTAGAAATTACATACTCATTGCTTTGTTAGATTATGCTGAGGACTAGAAACGGCACTGGTGAGGCTGCTTTCTGCTGACACTAAATAAGCACTTAGTAAGGGTAAGCTAATCGTCATCCAAAATACAGACTATATATAAGGCCAATCAAGAATCTGAATTACAGAGATTATAGATGGTTCACTGGACTCTAAACATAAATTGGTTCCAGGGTTTACTGGCTAGATTGTTACCCCATGTGATTACATATGTGTGAGACTGACTTGCAGTGACCCTAAGAAAAACAGCAAGAAAAACATGACTTTGGGGTTGAATACTCACTGTGAATCTGTGAACAGAGAAATTGTTACGTGTTTTATGCCTACTGTATTCATGGAAACAAGGCTGAGGGTCTGGTTTTTGTTAGTAATGAAACAAACAACTGCCTTAAAAAATACCCAACTCTTCTCAGTTTCTCATGGTAACATTATGCAAGATCCTGAGAATTCCTCAAGTCAAAAAGGAGTAATGTGTTGCAAGAATATTTCAGAATAAATTGTGCCATTCATTCTGAAGCTCTTTTCCCATATGTATTATGCAGGTATTTAAGTACTGATGGTACTTAAGTTTTGTTTATGAAGGTCTACTATGTCACTTTTACAGTCTACAGTAAAAGTTTGTAAATTAGAAAATAAAATTTTGTCTAATCATATCTGTCAGTACATATCAAATTCATGAATACCTTTCCTTTCTGTCTACGTGGACAGATGGAGCAGTCATTAATTCACACAGACCAGTTAAAAAAGCACACCATTAACTTGGAAAAACAAAGGCAAAATTACAATTTCTTTATATATTTTCGTGAGGGACAGAGAGGCTTTTATTGATAAGAGAGACAGAATTCAGACTTACTGTGCATTTGTTCGGCTTCTCTCCTGAGTGGACTCTCATGTGAATCAGCAGTTTATAACGGGCATTAAATGGCTTGTACCTTCGTGGGCACCCTGCCCAGAAGCAAGTGAAGTCCTCTCCTTTCCTCTGGTCAATATGGATCTTCTCTATGTGCCGCACAAGTTCCTCTTGCTGGTCATACAGCGCACCGCAGTCAACCCAGCGACAGCCATGCTTGCCATTGAAATCATCTAGCTCACCGTCTTCGTCAAGCAGGGAGACTGGGGCAGAAGGAAGCACAGGCAGCGGGTGAATGCGACTGGGGAGGCTGTGTGGATGCCGGTACTGGTGAGCATGGTATGGTGGGGGCGGCCCTTGTGGAGGTGGCGGCAGCAGCAGGGGTGGGGGAGGCATGTCGACCGTATGGCCTGAGAAGTCATCCAGCCGTTCATTTTTCAGGATGCCCACTGCCTGGTTGCCTGCGGGCAGCATGCCCTGCTGGATCACCATGTTACTTGTGGCAGCCATCTGCAAGCTGGCTTGCTCCAGCTGCTGCATCCGCTGGTACTCACCAGCCCCATTCTCAACGTACCCTGGGAAGGTGACGTTGCCATTAGCCATGAGGAGGCCTTTCTGGGCAGTTGGAATAGAGCAATTTTGGGGTATACAGCTTCCTTTTACTCCCAAAAAATGTCCATAGACATCAGGCTGAGGGGAGACGTTTGCTGGTGATGTCCTGGAGCTGTTGATGTAGGCCACCAGAGAGGTTGGGGATGTACGGATGATTGTGTTGAAGTCAATCCCAATGCCGTCAGACAGAGGAGACAGAGAGAGTGCTCTCTTCTTGGAGCGGGCTGATTGAGAGCGGGCTGAGGAATGGCGAGGACTAGAGTAAGGGGAATGCTTATTTTCCACGCCATATAAGTAAGGCTGTAATGAGTTAGAGACGCAGTTACTGGACACAGATGTTCCAGGTGAAAAATCTAGTACGTCCCCCAGCTCACTGCCATTTTGTAAATCTTGGTCAGGAGGAACAGAAGGAAGTGTCCTGTACCTGTGTGACCACTCTTGCTTAACATTCAAAGTGGACTGACTTTCTGACAAGCTTAAGGTTGTAGAGGCCAGAGATTCATGTGACAAGAGCAACCTGGAATAAAGGCACAATAAAGGAAGCGTTAGACAATTCAGCACTGGTTCTTCTATCTTCACGCACATATAAAATTAAAGAAAGGCTATATGTGAGAAAAGTTCTCCCTAATTTTAGGTACTCAACTTTAGCACTCTCAGTTAATGTACCAGCAGGCATACACAGACAATACAACATAACAAGGCCACTTAGGAAACTAACTTTAAAGCTTCAAGATTTTGAAGAAAAGTTGCTGTAAAGGTTCCTGGTACATCGCTGTAGACATAAATGCAAATTTTTTCATCAACTGTGGTGTAAATAGGTTTGGGTTTGTGAAGCCAAAGCATTATGCTCCTGCCTTGTATGAAACTCATATTGATTTGATTTTACTATTATTTTTGCTGGCAAAGAACAAGAAGAAACTAATTAATAAAGAATAAATATTTAACCTGAATGACTTTGCCAACTGTAATGCATACAAATGGTATTCTCTACAGAAATAGCTCAAGTTTATAAATACAGATAATATCTAACTTCACAAAACAAACAAAATAAATGAATAATGTAGAACAATTGGTCGAAGGGGTTTATTTAGTTTTGGTTTGATGATGTATCTGCCTTCAAGTCAGCAATCAAAATTTTTCACGAAAGCGTGATCTTGCTGTTATCTTTGTTTTTTCACAGAAATATGATGAAACTTGTTTATGCTGCAAATGTCCTACGGGTAGCTTAAAAAAAGAACTCATAAGCTCTTAAAAATATTGTTTTCTACAGAAAGGTATAAGAAGAAAATACAAGGACATCAGGGTGCCTGATTCATGGCTGCAAATGCTGGGTGGAGGTCAGGTGGATTTACGTCTTTACGTTTCCAGTTCATACCTTGGCAGACTTGGAATCCCTGGCAGCCAGTGGTGCTATCAGTACATTACTTTCTATTTTTAAGGGTCTCCAACAGTAGGAAGAAAGAGGTATGTGTCTAGATAAACCTGGAGATCTCACAGACACAGAAACCTCTGCATCTTATGTTTTGGGGTTAATTCCCAGGTTTATTATTTTCATAATACACTTTTGCAGAAGCATAGAATTTCAATGGATCAAGTACATAGGAAATTTGGTTCCGCTTCTAAATCTAAAATGCATTTTTTAAGGTGGTCAAGTTGATCAACTGCTTCTCAGCTTCTCACATAAAAACCAAGATAGACAACAGCTCCTCCTATCATACAGACTTCAGGAGGTCAAATTAACTTAAAAAAAGACAGCTGATAAGCGCTAATAAGTACCTTAAATAACAGGTGTTGAAAAATATTTCTTAAAGCTCTAAGTAAACGGTATATGAAATATTTAAATGCAATAATCCAAAAGAACTGTTATGTAGGCAAGGAATAATGTATTCTTATTTACAAAGGGAAATTCCTATAGTCAGTTATTTATAACTCTTTTACTGCATGGGTTTATATTGCTACAAACTAATTTCTAAAAGACAAAGTATGCGCCATAAAGAAAATTAATAAAAACTAATCTCATCTCTTTCTTGAAACACAGTTACAGCAAGCACCTTTGAGGAGGCACTTCTACCTATTTCACTTGCTTTTTTTTTTTTAGTGGGGAAGCAAGTTTTGACGTCCTCTCAGGGTAACCAATATTGCAGTTGCTTCTGAGTTGTTCAAGGTTTTCTTATAGACACTGCTTCAGGAAAAAAGGATCCATGGGACAGATCTGGTAAGGCTCATAGTTGCATTGTATGTCTGCACCATGGCCCTGCTGCAGTGACTGCAGCTTTGGTGGAGATACATGAAACTGCTTAATTTAAGAATTGGTGGTAGGCTAAAACTGGGGATCTGAATGTCATTTAAAACAACATCAGTCAACCCAAGAGAGCAAGAACAGATCCTAAACAACGGCTCTGACGATATTCCCCGTGAATATGGCAATATTTACCAAACGTCCATGATTTTGCTTGGTAAATCAACTTTTCACCTCTGAGATCTGTGGATTATCTTTTGATTAGATCAGCAAGGTTGAAAGAATATATGGAAAAACCAGGTAAAGTCATTCAGGCAAGAAAAATCTATATAGCTTTCCACATTCAGTTCTAGCTGGTTAAAGCTGAAAAATCAGTGTCTTTGTTCTCTTATTCTGCCCACCACATGAGCACTCCCTGAGTGATTGTTTTTTTCCTGCTTAATATTACAGCATTTTCCAGCACTCGAGAGTGAACCAACATGAAGAAGGAAAGACAGGTTAAGGGTTTAAGGGCTGGATTGTGCTGCAAGAACACAGCCCAGTCATCACTGAAGAGCTGGAGGAGGGGAATTGGTGCTCAGGGCACCGTCGCTGCCCCTCAGCCCCTTTTTGTCTAGAGGTGAAGTTTGGCACAGGTTGAGGGAGAGAGCTCACGAACAGTCAAAATGTGGCTTTAAGTATTACCCAGCCTTGCTGTGGTGGCCTGTGGGATAGATGGGTAAATGCCCCTTTGCTCAAGATTCTTTCATTGTTACAGATGGTTGATTTGCTGTATCAGAGTAAGAAAACATCCTGTTCACATTGAATGTCAGTATAGTGTACTGTTATAGAGGTTATATTACTCCACCAGGGTTTAAATGGCACTTTCAAACCAGAGCATTGAAGAAAAGAACAATTAACATGATGACTACAATTTGCATTGAGAGAAATGAGAAAAATGGGATTGCTATATCAGGTCAATCTTGTGTAAGATTTAGATTTTTAGATAATTATTTGTGAAAAAAAAAATTATTCAGGCTGTTGGGTCTGTTATCAAAGGGCTTTGTTAAAGCACAGTTCATTATAGGGCAGTTAAATCACATTAGTATGCTGTGGCCCCAAATACAGACCCACAGTCTTCAACAGAGCAAGAGAAATCAGTAAGGTTTGATTTATTCATGCTTGTCTATATACATATTTATATCTGTAAAATATAAATGGGGGGGGTTGCCAGTTTGATTATTTAGATTTTTATTTTCTCTTTTATAAGTAGGGGAAAAAATCATGCATCAATTTATCTAGTCTACTTTTCTAATGTCAAGAATTTTAATCAGATGCATAGTAGGACCAGTGTCATTCAAAAAGTTACTAATGCCTAACACAAAGGGACACACCCATCAGCGAAGCTGAAGAAAAACTGCATTTTAAAAATCTCACAACAGGACAAAAATAAAAAGCTGGCCCAGAATTTCCAGTATACAATAAGTAAAAGCCAGATAATCTGAAGAAGTTTTGTTCTCACTTAAGTCTCTAAATTCAAAAGTAACAAAGATTCCTGCTCCCAAAACAAAGAGAATTTCTTTAAAGCCCAGCCCACACTGTGACTAAGTAGTTTTCTTGAGGGAAAATAAATACACCTAATATGAAAATGAAGGGCCAGCTATACCACTGTGCCAGATTCTCAGACTGTATTAATTGGCACGTCTACTTACTGTAATCCAAACCAGCTTGAGTTTAGACCAGATCTTTTACGAACACTCACAAGAGATTCAAGAGATTCCTGCAATTACTTTCTATTCACCCTCTATGTACAGAGGCCACAGTATCAAACTATAACCCAGAATTTTAACCATGAACATGGGAGAGTGAAAACTATGTTTTCTTATCTTTTTGCATGGTCTTCTGTCTTACTAGCCAGGAACCCTTTGCTCTTTCCTAAGTCCTTTTCTGACTTGCATCAAAGTAAATGGCAGCATTACAGCTGGTGTGAAGCAGCATAACTCAGTACTCTGAAAACGTTTTAGGGAAACTATCAAAAGAGATGGGGAAGGTTTTATCTCTCATGGTCTATATACCAAAATCTGATGTTCCCTGAACCAAAACTCAATTTTGCCAGCTTTTTTCTTTCTTCCATCAGCAAAAATCAGGACAAGTCATTTTCGTTTCAGTCAATTCAGCAAGTAATCTGGATTGAGCTGCCAGAGCACAGTTCATGACATCTGAGAGATACAATGCAGAGAAAGAACTCAGCCCATGAAGGATTACGGAGTCAGCTTTGGCAACCAGTTTAGGCAAATGCAGTTTATTGCTGAAGCAATTAAAAAGTTTTTCAACAACCTGTGAATTAAAATTTGACATTGAATTTGGTTTGCCCTATAAAATAGTCAATTTGAGGGCAAAACTGCTGAACTGGACATTGTGTGACAAACTGATTTTATAACATCTTCATTGATAAATCATTAAAAGAGACTCTAGGGACACTAGAGCCTCAATTCTGCCAGAGTTTCAACTTCAGTTCGCCCTTAGTAAATGTTTCTTTAAAATAAAAACAAAAATGTATAACTCAGTACTGACATAGTACACCCAACCACGCATTCAGGTAAAAACAGTGTTTGTAACCATACAGGCACACCTAAAAGTTATTAAGTAATAACTACTTAATGGTATTTTTATATCATCAGTTTTGTCCTGCTTCAAAGGCAGATTTGTCATTTGTCATCATCTTAGCACTGGTTTTCCCTTACATGTTTATATAGGAAGCATAATTAATTTTGTAAATTGTCCCAGGGGATTCAGTCCTGACAAGTGAAGTGGCAGATCTGTCACTAGCTATCTTACAATAGCATAAAGCAAGCTTTTCTTCCAGGGTATAATACCAATTTTAATTGTCTAAAGAATATTCCTTGGCTTGTAATAAAAGAGATATAGTAAAATGTAAACTGTTTTGAGAATAAAGACTCTTGTGGCCTTCTGTAAATAAGAAGTTACATTTCAACTCAGTAGGGAACTGTTGCATGAGTCACATCTACAAAAGTGGGAACACAGCTTCTGAAATAACACACCAGGATGTTTTCTCACTGTATGTTTAAGTTACATCCAGGGAAGTGCTTAATGTATTTGTATGGAGGTTGTCAAGTAACTGTTTTCCCTTCATTCACATTTGTCAACAATGCTCATAGCCATAATCTCAACTGGTTTTTAAGCATTTAAAAATTAATCAACAAATACTTATCTCTGGTTTAGTGATATAAAAAGGCAATATTTACAGGGAGAGGCCATAGTTTTTATTAAAATACCCACTGGAGCTAGGAAAATGGAGAAATTTTCACAGACACCAGTCTAACACAGATAAAGTTAACTGCTGGCTCAGCACACACTGGGAACAACTGATCTGATTAACTTAATTATGTAAACAATTAAACAACTTGAAAGCAAAGGTATTTGATGAGGAGAGAGGGACATTAGCAGGGCATTTCAGTTTATTTTGTCTGACATTAGTGTTACTTGACAGCCACTAACTAACACTCTTAGCTTAAGACAGGTCACTGCCCCTGAAGATGTAACACGTGGACTATTTCTGCTTCCATCCTCCATAACGTGTCCTGTCCTTAGTACAAAAATATAGTTAAGTGACTATAAAAATCTTTATCTAACATAAAATCCCTATCAAACAGAAAATGCGTGGCCAAATTTCACACATTATTTGAACGATCCAAACAGTACGATTATAGCTGATATGAATTAAATTGCATTGAATTAAACTTCCTGTGGTGTAAGAGAGCATCATTGAGGCCATTTTAATAATTGGAAAGGTTGCATTTAAATTACAGGACAATTAAAATATTCTCATTTTGAAGTACGGAATATAAAAAAGTAACTCAGGACCTTGTATCTGACGGAGAAGCACTCAGACTGGAAGCATCCATAGACCTCTGTAAGCTAGGGCTGATCCGGTTGCATGCTGTTGAAACCTGGTTAGCAGGAGGTGAAACAGGTCCCAGCTGTTGAACTGTCATGGAACTGCTGGTGACTATTACATTCTTGCAGCTGCCTTTTCCAATGGACTTGCACTGGGGTCCGTAACCAAGACCTCCTAAAAATAAACAAGGCATGTTACTACTCATTTCCCATGAACCCACAGAACTCGCATTGCTTGGCAAAGTAGGGAAAGTGGCTGGAAGTGAGTATCTTCAGATGAGGACGAAACAGGGGACAAATACAAGGATTTTGCAAACTTCTGTAAACGTAAAAAGAAATATTCTAAAGGGGAATTAATAAACTATGCATATTTAAAACGTGCTGAAGTACATAAACTAAAGAACAGGCATCACGGATGAACCTCAGAAAAAACACAACTGGAAGAGTTCAGGTAAAAAAGGGCAGCCCTCAGCTGAGAGCCAGCCAAGCCGTAAGCATAGCTTTCTCTGAAGAAGGAGGGAAGACAGAACCCAAGGAGTGCGTAGGAACACCACCATGCCTTGAATCCTACCAAACCCCACAGCTCCAGACCACTGAAAGCCCTTCCACTGTTCCTACCATTAGCCATCCAAAAAGCAAGGGCACTGCAGGCATGCATGCAAATTGCAACCCCTGCAATAGGTCACACAGGCTGCATAGTTTCCCTGGCAGAAGAGAGTTACAGCTGGACCCCAGCATTCCTCAGAGGTCTGGGGAGAGGAATTTGAGATGGATCAAGCAGAGAAGCATTTTGGACTTTCTTTAAAAGGCCACAGTCTGCTCTTAATCACTGCTGCCATGACTCCAAACTGATGGCTATTACACAGTAGCACCAGATGATTGCAGAGGTAGCTGGCAACTGGGACATATCTGCAAAATGCTCTGTGCACTTTGTGTTCTGATTTAGGTCACAAATGGTGGTTTATGAGATCCCCTGCATTAAAACACATCAAGATGAAAAAGTTAAAATGTTGGTCATAATATGGAAGTTGTTAGACATCTAGCAAATTCTCATCACAGTTGGAAATGAGTAATTAGATGATTCACATTTCTAGCTGCTTCCCTGTGTTCAGACTACTCCCCAAAGCAGGATAGCTTAGTGAAAAGTCCTTCAATTTAAACCATTTTCTAAATTAAATCTGCTTTTGACTTGGTTGTACAACTCACATATTAGTTTTTTCTCAAGGCTGTTCAAAAGGGTTGTGAACTTCACATAGAAGTACATTAAGGCATTTATGGCCCTCAGAGTCATAGAAGAAAATCCAAATCCTTCAATCTCCTCCAGATCAAATAGGATTAATTGCTTTAAAATTAGCAACTCACCCTAGAAATTTCAAATTATAGCTTTTTATAGCTTTTATTTTATTTATTTATTATTTTATTTATATCTTTATTCCTGTTTCAGAGGTCTGTGACTTCTTTCCAAACTATTCTCTTTGACTAGTAATACCAAACACATGTGAAGAGCACATACATGATTCTCAGTCCACTGGCATCCTAAATGCTTTGTGAATTCATGTACAGACATTACAAGTTGCTTACATGATCCACCACCAAAATGTACTCCTTGGGATGAAATATGGCAGCCCTTTAAATAAAACAACTTATTCATTGCTACTACTTTGAAACATAAGTGAAGCATACAGCATCTGGCTGAAAACTCAAGGGTGACAAATGAAGAAAACATTTAATAACCCATCCTGAAATGTAGCTAGCAGGACTGGAAATTTCCAAGGACAAACATGAAAGAAGAATTCCTTGTACTGCACTCAACTCCATTGTGGGTACCAGAAAAAAGCTTTAAAGCTTTGTAGGATTACTGTCTGCTCTCACTAAAGATGCCCAATTAAATCAAAAGAATAAGAGGACGCATATTATTTTCTTTCCTGCGAAGCAGTTTGTGTTTTGAACTCACTAGTAAGCTGAATCTGCAGTTGCTTTTATAATATTACAGAGTGCTAAAATGGAACCAGCCAGCAAAAACTAGGTAAAAAGCCTAAGTTGCCCCTGGTAATAATATGAACACTACTCCTCTTGGCAAAAAGCTGGGTAGGGTGAAGTTAAAAATTTACATAACACATTCACATCATATAAAATACATAATACCACATAATGTGCCTATAAATGTGTGTACATTAACATGTTCAGTCAGCTGTTTTTTAGAAAAGCATTTTTTGTATGTAGAACCAAAGGCTTTCAGCACCAAAGGCTATAAAAGACAGGGAAGGATGCTATAATAACATAAGAAATCCAGCTGGTTTTGACACTGAAGCACAGTTGTAATGCTTGTAGAGCCTATATATATTGACTACTTAATAAGATGTAAGCCTACTATTTAGCATTGAGAAAAGCAGCTCTACCACAAAAATGTACCAAATATATACTGATTCTTCCCTGGATGACACCACAATGCCCTTCACTCATAAGCCACTTTTAACAAATTTCAGTGGTAACAATACCATCGACTTTATCATATCCAGGAAATCAAGGGCTGTGCACTTGTAAGATTTTAATTTAGGGGCAGGCCATATGTTGGTCCAAGCAACAATCTGCAAGCGTACAGTGAAATTGCTATTTATGCATGATTAAATCTGAGCTGCTTGGAATCCACGTCAGAAAAAAAGCAAAACTAAAAAAGGGAGTAGTGTCTGCTAAATACAGAATGTTGCTTCCTCAATACATCCTGGTTTCCCTTTCAATTATAGGGTCTGCTCTTATTATCTGTGCATAAGTAGCATCTCAGTGATGCTGAGAAAAGCTAAGAAAATTTCTGCTGTAAGGGTAAGGATGGAGCCCAAAGATGGTCTGGTCACTGAAAGGAAGAAAAGAGAAAAAGAGTATTTTGGAGATACTGTATTACTGGGATGACAGGCAAAAGTAATGCAAGACTCTGATCCTCATAAACATTTGTCTGGGCACTTGTCTGATGCAGAAGTGGAAGGAAAAGGTTTTGTTCTTTTTATCATTGATAAACATTTGCCGGGGTGGTGGGGAGAGAGAGATTATCAAGAAAGAGCCTACCATCAGCTCCCACCATTGAAAGAGTAAAAGTACAAGACTACTGCTATGAAAAGCAAAGTCATAACATTTTATCCACTGTTTCATACAGGCATACATGTGCCAAAAGACCATCACTAATACCTCATCTGTGCCCTGCATGCTGAGCAGCACTAATTAGATCTGAATCAGGTGTGAGCAATCACACATCCATTGACCTAAGTCCGAGCACAAGATATGAAGCTTATGCTGACTTTGAGCCAGCTGCAGGAGTACAGACCACATCTGATCGAGCATAAAGTTAAATGGGTGCAACATGGATATCTGACCCAGCATAAGCCCGCTGCTAAAAGGCAATCTGTCAGAAAACGTGTTCAAAAGCACTGAATAAACGTGAACTGGCAGAATGACTACGTCCCACATCAGCATTTGGCAACATAAAGCCATATGCAAGAGAAGCCCTCAGTCCAGGTTTGCTGTACCATTGCCCCAAAGCCTGAAAATTTCAGGATAGTGAACGGACAACCAGGAATTCCTTAATGTCTTGAATGCATATCAGGTGAGATAAATGGAAACCTCTTTGGAGGACATCAATGGGTTTTGAATGAGGCTGTAGATTCTAAGAAAAATATGTAGACATAATGTTTTAAATAAGAAAAAGAAGCAATTTCTTTTCCTATATACTAAGGTATAAATCAGGAGATAGTTCAATAAAGGCAACAATAGCTGAGGAGGTGGAATCAGTCCTGAGCTGGCTCACAGGAAGAGCTACGGTTGATTAGCATGTCATTTATTCCAAGTAAACATACTACACATACATCAAAACTGCTCTTTATCAGTAACTAACAGTAATAGTTAACAAGTATAAACAGTAAAAATATTTTATGGAAATATTTTAATCCAATCACTTCCTCATTCATTAGTTTGCCTGTTTGCCCTGTTTATTCTCTATAGTTGGTTAATAGCTAAGCTTCACTCATCCTTGTCATGCAAAAATATTTCACTGCAATCTTCTGAAGAACATTCAAAGAATACAGAAAAATACAACTACTTTAATTCAGGTACACTGAATTTCAGATGATACTCAGTTGTATCACTCTCATACTTCTTGGAGGCACAGTCTAATACGAAATTATTTCAGTTAAAACACATTTTCTTTTATCAGATATTGATTGAAAACCAACCAATTTCTTTGTCTGCTTCTCCATGTCAAGAATAGTAACTTGTTAATTCTGCCAAGTAACTCAGGTTATAAAATTAAACTGCTTTAACAAAACTTTGAAACTGTAAACTATGCTTCCCATGTATAAATGATAATACAACAAAAACTTATAACAGCAAAAATAAGTTTTAATTGTTTGGTGTTCTGAAACATACAACATACCAAATACATAACAACAGATCAAATTCAATCATCTCTTAGATCAATAAGTTCTGCAATAATTGAAACAATCAGTATGAAAGAAAGCTATTAAAATTATCTGAAAATCTATCCTGTTTTTACTCTTAGAATAACAGACTGAAATAAAATAATTGCAACAAAGGATCAAAAAGGTAATTTCCCTAGGGGATTTTCTGTCTCTTGACATACAGTAATTAGGAGCTTTGGAAATGGTCGGTTTTAATGTTTCCCTTGTAATTGGCTTCCAGTCTTGTTTGCGTGGATTCTGTATTCACCAAAATGGGGAGAAAAGGGCACAGCCAAAAAAGCATATTTTAAGACAATAAATATTAAAGAGGACAGGGACCAAAGCAGTAAGTAAGACTCTGTCAGTATATTCTTCACATAGATTAGACATAAGTCACCAAGGCCTTTCCAAACCAAATTTGGTCTTTTTCCACAACATGGTGACTCTTCTGGATGTTGCAGTCCCCAGCTATCACATACATCTTTGCTGTGTGTCACCATATGTATGGGGTTGTTGACACCCTATTTGGAGGGGCTTTGCAGTAGCTGCTGATTGAAGAAACCCAAAGGTTTACTTGGAAAACTTGTTTCCAAATGGGAAATATCCCAGTCCCTCTCACCTTGGGGCTGCCAAACCTTTCAGGCTTCCCCTCCACCAATTTTAGTTGTATTATTAATGGCTGCTAGAGAGCCCTTAAATGCAATGCCCATTTCGCTATTGTTTATACAGCCAGCAAAGAGGCCCTATCGCATACCAACTATGTAGGCAGAGACACCAGCCACAGGGCAGTGGGTATCAGACCCCTTGAAATCCTGTTTACATACACTAAACTGGAGTTTCAGAGAGGAAAAAAAAGGCAAAATAGAAAGGAGATTGCCACTTGCCTCTATTAACATAGGATCGGCTAATATCTCTCTATTTGGGAATCTAGGTTTCTTCACACTCATATCAGCCTCTGAGCCCAAGTCTTTTTTGGGAGACCTTGAGGTTTGTAGGTGAACTACACAAAAATTCAGTCAAAATTACATTAGGTACGAGCAATTTTTGTATGGCACACAGTCTGGAATTTTTCAGGGTACAGTAATTACCTAACAATGGCTCAAAAAGTTACCAAACTATGACTTTTATTGCGAGTCTTATGAAATATAGTAGTTTCTCAACTACACTACATCACACAGATAGTACATGTAAGTGAAACAGTGATTCTTGGCCTTCATTTTCTTAAAAAATTAAATTAAAAAAAAATCAAGGCTTTGTAGTTAAAAAATTCTGAAATTGAGCTCCTAAAACCTCACCAGTTTTAACTTCATGGTTATGATCTTAGCTCATTTTTTTCTTAGCATTTATAATTAGCAATGCCTTCTTAGTAAGAAATTTCCTCCAAAGCCTCTGGCAGTGTCCACTCTGAACAGCAAGTTAGACAGACCATTAATCTGACTAGTATTGGCAATTCCCATGTTCTTAACTGTTTGCAAAGACTTAATCTTTACAATCAAGAAAAATAATCTGGAGGAAACACTAAACAGACTTATATGACCATATTGTATTATAAGAAAATATTATGTATGCACTTTAAAAGCTCTCCGTGCTTTGAACCTTGGAAAGCTAGTTTCTTCACTTATCAGAGTGCACTTATTAATTAGCTCACACTAATTTCCAATGCTATTTGCCATTCATTGTATGAAGTAATCAAGCATGTACTTTCAGCAACTCTATGGTGAGACAAAAGAGTCTGACAAAGCACAATGAAAAACAATGTCTCCCTTCAAGTGGAACCAAGGTAAAAATTATCCAGAACTGACCAGTGAAAACAATACCTCACAGGTGATTAACTTAGCTGGTTTCAAGCAGACAGCAATGAGATCACCTACTTCTATGGAACACTTTAACCACTAAATTTAAACAAATGAAAACAGTGGTCTTGTAATGACTAAACTAAGAATATATTATGAAACAGGTTCAGGAAACTTCCAGGAGAAAATGCATGCTGTAAAACAAAGATTTTCAATTAGATCTGCAGACATTTATAATATCTCATATTAATTTTGAATCAATTTTAGCTATATCAGGAAGGCCTGCCACTTATTAAAAAGCTATTTTGAAAGGTATTTTGTTTTCTTATTTTGCATAAAAAGTAAGAAGTTATCAGTTAACTACTGCACAGACCAGTAAATGTTTAACTGAACTAAAATATAAATGTTTTAGCTGCAATGGGTAACTCCTTATTTGTTATCAGTGACATTAGATGACTTCTGCTTTTGTCCTTGTTAGGGTAATATACACTACGTACTCTTCTATTGCAGAAAACATACAGCTTTACACCTCTGGTTTATGCTACCACTTCTCTATAGTATTAGGTACTCATACCAGCTTCTGGTAAGTTTCTGTCTACAGAACTTAGCCTGACCATTTAGTTTGTATTTCTGAAAAATTAATGCATTTATGCAAGCCTCATATTATTCTCAAACAACTGGTATGAATCAAGAGAAACTCCACTAGTAATGTAATATATTACTCTACTGGTATATTAATCTAATAGTGAGTGATACCAGGTGGAAAAAAAACAGGTTTCATGTTTTAAATTTCAGTGTTGGCAAGCTCCTTAAAATAGCACTGCAATACAGAGAGAGAAAATTATTATAACCAAAACAGAAATATAGAGATATTTAAAAAAGAAGAAAATTTTTAATTAACCTTAAATTAATGTTTGAATCTAACCTAAATGAACACAAAGCATACATCTGTATATGTGGTGTGAGAGCACAGACTGTTACTTCAACTGACTTGCAAGTGGCATAACTTGAGGGGCAAACCAAAAAATAATATTGTTAAAACTTCCTCATACATTATAAATAGTAGGACTCAAATGAAATCTATAGGGAGACACTTTGCCTATTAAACAATGTTGCACTCAACTGCAAAATAAGCAAATGGATTCCGGCAGTATTGTTGGAATACTTCTTTGCTGTTACCACCTAATTGCAATGCAGAACAGCCAACTATGGAGGGGCAATAAGAAAACACTTTAGAAAAATAATTCCCTGGATTCTGTAACACTTTGTGTCCCACAGGAACTTCTAGCACTGTTCAACCTTCACTGCACATTTGTACTTTTCTCCCCATTAGAAATACATACTTAGCATTTTTGCCAGTAATTCCTGAAGTTTTTTCCCTTAATTTTAATTAAAAGGTGCCCTGATCAGATAATTTCTGTTATCCCTGTATCCATAATGTTTCAGAAAACACCATGTAGGAGCTTTGTTATCTGTAACCATGGGCACATGCAGTTCCATTACTGAAAAACCTTTATCATTCCATGCACCAAAGCAAGGCAGCATAGCAATGTACCCCCTGTTCACGCAGTGATTTCTCATTTCTTGCTGTGTTCATTGGACTACTACCTAACACAGAGGCAGCCTTCCCTGTCCACACCTTATACTGGCTTCTCCTGTGAGCCTGGCTGCGTGGGCAATGAGTAACGTTGGGAAGAAAGTGGCAGACACTTTCCTTCCTTCAGGCTCCAGGCAAAGGGAAGATCTTTTGTTTCCTTTACCCAGTTAGACATGGGGATGCTAGCTCCATCCAGCAGAGCAACAAGAGTAAGGGGACAGACTCTCAGCAGGTTTAGGCTGCCTTAACTCCAACGACCTATGAAAACTTCCCCCTAGTAAAACCTCCTACCAGCTGCACAGGAGTCCTGAGCAGAGGACGGAAGAGCAAGGAGATTGCTTTCCACCTCAAGCACGGGCCAGGTCTGTCTTTGCACCGTAACACATCAGTGCCAGACTGCGTTGCATGTCGTGATCCATGCAGAAGACATCTGTTCAGCAAAAAAGCATGCAATAAAGTCTTTATTTAATGTTAAACTATAACGCCATGTGAGGCTCTCCTAAATCTTTACAGATAACCCCAAGGTATTTGACCACTGCTTCTCAGAAAAGCATTATTTCCTTTTTTAAAAGACTGAAATGCACGAACAGAAGAAAAGAATAAATGACAACCTGTTGAATAGTGATACTAATTAGAAACAGGTGGCAAATGTTAACATGGAAAGAACTGCAGAAACTGGCTCTTGCACTGTGCAAGCAGGAATCTAAGTAACTCGCAATCACATTCAGTATGTTTTTGTTTCCCAGATAAAGTCCATTGCTCAAGGATACTAAAGGGTAATTCTTAAAAGTGCATTGTCCCTGAGTTTCTGAGCAAACAAACAATTTTCTCTTTTTCCTTGCATTAAAAACAAGATACTGCTTAATGTTGTTTCTCCTAAAAGACAATATGAGAACATTATCCTAGCTGTCAGTTTAACCAGGCAGAAATAACAAGCATACAGCCCACATAACGTATGTATTCTAAGAGGCTTTATACTCAGTTAACTAGTTTAACTATTGCTTTCATGGTTCATTTAAAAGTTTCATGCTTCATTGAATATCAATGTATTTTATCACCTCAAAAAACTTTTCAGTAAAAATACAATTGTCTTTTCAAGTGATAATCTTGTTAACTGATACATACATTTCAAGCATGTCTATCAGACACCATCAAAGTCTGAATTGCTACAGTAGCAGTATCTCAAAGCATTATGCATGTCTCATTCCACACACGATGGACTCTTTTTTTTTCCCAAAACAAAAGAAGATGGTTTTGACACATTAAAAAAGTTCCTGCACTGATCTCTGGTTGTTCCAACTTCACAACAATCAGCTCAAATATACCTTGGCTTCAGTAGTTGTGACTGTTTTGTCAAAAGTCCTTAAGTTCAGAAAGTCAGAAAGTCATGTCCTTAAGGAAGCATAAAGATCAATGAAACTAATAGTGGCAAAGATATAGAGTCCAAAAGCCAAGCGTCAATCATAAAAAGAAACTTCTGTGGTTAAGAGAACATTTTTTTCTACTATAAAGGTTTACTTACTTATGCAGAGTATGCATTTTCTCAATTCTGGATACAAGATTACCTCAACAGCAGCTCAGAAGAACATTTTCCAGACAGAGAAATTACTCCTTAGAAGTCCACCTGCACAATTACCACAACTTCTCTGGAATTTTCTACTACTACCACCTTCATATGCAATCTTGTTCTATGAAATATATAGTCAGTAAAGTGCATTGCAATAATAAAATGACAGCAGTTCTTATTATTTAAACTGACTTTTAGAGGAGGCCACTATCAGCATCCTTCATGATATAGCCTGTTTAGATTCCTTCAAAGCTGAAATGTTATTACCTCATGGTCCAAACAAAACCTTCCACTTGTCTTTCCACTCTTATCTCTTCAAGTCAATGAGAGGCAAGCCCTGGGAAAATTATACAAACAGACCCAAGTACTTAAAATCTGTATTGTCACTACATGCTTCCACTCCTCCCAAAGCTTTAGACTTTTTTCTTTCAATTTTGTTCTTTCATTATCTCAAGGCGTGCTAATTAATCAGAATTTCCCAGATCTTTTGTTGTTCTGACCAAAAAGAAAAGACCAAAAAGAAGCTCTTTCTGTTTTGTTAAAGTGAGTCCATCTACCTTCCACAAAGCCAGGGTAATAAGAGGGAGGATTAAGGCCACTTGAATGGCTTAGGCCCCGTAAAGACAAGTCCAGCTCCTGCCCTTAGCCGTCATCCTTGCCAAAATTGATTTACGGGGAATGACATCTTAACCACAACTATTACTTTGTGAAGAGGAGGCTGCTGTGTTGGCAGAGTTTGGCATCCAAAGTTGGCTACTGAGTAAGGTCTGATGCGAAGACACAGGAAACCACACTGGCATACCAACGCAATGGTGTGTATGCATGTCTGCAAGGGCGACTGAAGGGCGGAAAGAAGTGTTCATGGACAAAGGCATAAAAAAGGCAAGTGTATGCGTGCTCTGCTGAGCTGAAGCACCTTTGTAAAAGGGTGGAAACCCACACAAATGTTCTGATGGAGACTGAAATATTTTTCAGAAGCTGGTCGTCCCAACTGTGTATCTCTCCTCCAAAAAAATCAAGTGATACCCATTTTTACACTAGTTTGACAGAGAGAAAGTGCTATATAGGTAAGAGTAAAATGTTGAAAACTGACTAAGTGATTTTTGAGGACTTCATCCTATTGACTTTCAGTGAAGTTAAATTCCCAAGTATGTAAGTCATTTTTACAAACAGAACCTGGCCTTCTGAGCTGCTTAGGTAATTTTTTCAAACTTCTTGTTATATGCAGGTATTCACACATTCTTCTTCATACAACTTATTGTGTGTTTCTTTAGTGTTCTGGTATGATTTTCATTAAATTGCAGGGATTTGATTCCCCACAATTCAGGGATTGCAATTCCCTCAAGTTTATGTGAATACACCTCTTACAGTCAGCTGTGGTTGTATTTCACTACTGCTGAAATCCACACTCTATTCTACAGTTTGTAAAACTTTATGTTAAAAAGTGTGCTTTTGAAGTACTCCTGATGTGCACTGCATGCTAAAAATGCAAAACAAAGCCCATTCCACTTCCAAAAGACTCCACCAGGCCAACAGAGAAGAGTTGAAGTGCTTATAATTGAAGAAAAGGCAATAATGGTTATAGGTTTTTTCCTTTTCCTTTTATACAACTAGCTCCTCTCCTTCATGCAACATTCAAGATTCAAGTCTGCACAGGCAGGCTGAATGAAAAAAGAGTGTGGATTTGCAGTCTGGATTTGGAAGAGTTTTCAATGCCTAGATGTCGTAGGTTGACCTTGGCTGGCAGAGAGATGCCCACCCAGCCAGTTTCTCACCACCATCACCACCACCCTGCCCCGCCCCCTCAATAGCACAGGGAAAAGAAGATGGAAAAGCTCCTGGGTCAAGATAAGGACAGTTTGGTATGAAAAGCAAACGCCACATGCAGAGGCAAAGCAAAATAAGGAATGTATTCACTGCTTCCCATCAGCAGGAAGGTATCCAGCTGCTTCCTGGGCAGCAGGGCCTCAGTACATGTAGCAGTTGCTCAGAAAGACAAATGCCATCACCACAAATGTCCCTGCATCCTTCTTCTTTCTCTCAGCTTCTATTGCTGAGCATGAAATCATACAGTATGGAATATCCCTTTGGTCAGTTTGGGTCAGCTGTCCGGGCTGTCCCCTCCCAACCTCTTGCTCAAACCCAATCTACAGGTGTGTTTTTTGTAGGGTAGTGAGTAGGATGGTGGAGAGAAAGCCTTGACACCGTACAAGCACTGCTCAGCAAGAGCCAAGACACTGGTGTGTTGTCACTGGTGCGTGGTCGACACTGTCTAGTCACAAACGCAAAACACGGCACCATGTGGGCTGCTACGAAGAAAGTTAACTCCAGCCAGCCAGACCGAGTATACCAGAATTGGAAGAAACCCAAAGAAATGTCAGAAGACTGTTCTGGGAGAGGCAAATGTGTGGGGAACCAGCTCAGCGGGGTAGGGAGGGGAAGCACTTCCCAGCAAATGTCTGGACTTCAGGCATCACTCCCGACTTTGAATTTACTTCTAAAAACATTATCAGAGTCCATTCTGAAAAGAATGCTTTCCCATTGTGACTTTATTTTAAAATATGTGAGCAAAAGGAAAATTAAACATTGGATAGGTATTAAACATTCAGTTTTCTGTTAAAATAATGCAGGTTTAGGATTTCACAGGGCTTGCATTTTCAGGAAAGAAAGTCACTAGTTTCATAATCAGGAATGTCTTACTGGTTTCAGACAACAGCAAGAACTTTGAATATGAATACTTTCACTCTATTCACTCTGAGTAATTCTTTGAAAGCCAATTTCTGCTTTTAAATCATCATTACACAAAGGCTGTTGCTTTTTTAATCAGCAGGAATTTTTTCAAAAGCATGTTTCTGCCTGAGAAACCCAAGCAAAGAGGAATCTTGAAGGCTCAGCCAAAATTGCAAACTGAGCTAAGTGTTGCAGGCACCACAGAGGTGACCCCATTTCCTCATGCACACACCCTCCAGAAATTTTATTGACTAAACCACCACAATTCCTTCCCCTGCTCTTCTCAGGCAGATATGACTTGGATGTATAGGAGGAGTTACTTACCCAAGATGTCCTGAAACAGCCAGGCAGAGGGGCAGTAGCTCCCCTCTGCAGAATCAGGGCAGTGGGCCAAATGCAGCAGCAGGATGAAAAGCTGTGATGTAAATTGCTCCTCCCCCAGGACTAAGAGGAGGACCCCAGCCTCCAGGAGGACTTCAGCTCTGCACCACAGATAGAGGCACAGGCTGTAAGGTAACAGCCTGTCTCATATGGTTTACAAAGAGGGGTAAAAGCTAGGACGTGAGGCGAGCAGCCCAGAATAATAACTATCTCATAGGAATATGGATGTTCACAGAGAAATGTAAGCCAGCAAGTGAATTTCACATAAAACTTGCAATAATTGCTCGAAGAACCTCTCTTTAGGTCCAGTTTTACTTCCATATAAATGCAGGAAGGCACTAGGTGCATACACCAACTAGGTATCCTTCCTTTCAGTAGATCTTCCCAACTGTCCTCAGGATCAGAAAAGAACAACTGAGACTTCCCTGTTCGTTTTGCCTAATGCACAAGACAACTCCTACTTAGTTTCCTAGGTGAAAAGGCCAAAAGCATATATCCTCAGACAATTTCAATGGGCCTAACAACTGCTGGAGACACTCCAGATTTGTCAGCTAAGATAAGGTTGTAGGCCCTTTTACAATTATTCTTGTTAAAAGTCAGACGCTGAAATCCGGAAATCAGCAGCATTTTCTGCAATGCCAAACAAATATAACTTAAGCCCTACTACTTACCTTGGATTGTGAATTCTTGCTCTTAAGTCTAATCAGTTACCTACTCAATGGTCCCTTTGATTTCCAGTCCAAAATAAGTACCAGTCAGTTTCAGCTCTAATTTCTGCCTTCTATTAATGAGGGTAAAGTTTTCATCAAATTATCATTGAAAACAAGTTCTCAGGTCATTGTTTTAATCTCATTCCACAAGAAGTGCAACACAGTCATGGCCTTACATAACAAATATCTGCTACACTAACGATGTCTTTGTTTCTCTTTAGGTGTTATATACCTGGGTACTACTAAGAATGCATGTGGAACTAAACCATATTACATTTTATCACAGATAAGCATGTTTCACCACCTAATGTATACATATGCAGAGGCAAAAGCACAGCTACCAAAGTGTCTTTGTCAGTTCTTAAATTAACAATTCATAAACGGGCACCTATAAAATCTGAAGTCTTCATGACTACATTTCGATCTTCTCCATGTTTTCTACTTATATTGGGTTTCTGTGGCAAGGTCTTGGTAGTGGGGGGGCTACAGGGGTGGCTTCTGTGAGAAGCTGCTAGAAGTACTCCCTGTGTCCGCTGCTGGCCAAGGCCAAGCCAATCAGCAACAGTGGAAGCGCCTCTGTGATAACATATTTAAGAAGGGAAAAAAAAACCATCTGCGGCTCAGTAGCCGGAGAGAGAAGTGAGAAGATGCAAGAGAAAACAGCCCTGCAGACACCAAGGTCAGTGAAGAAGGAGAGGCAGAAGGTGCTCCAGGAACAGAGATTCCCCTGCAGCCCATGGTGAAGACCATGGTGAGGCAGGCTGTCCCCCTACAGCCCATGGAGGTCCACGGGGGAGCAGATCTCCACCTGTAGCCCATGGAGGACCCCACGCCGGAGCGGGAGGATGCCCAAACGGAGGAGGCTGTGACCCTGTGGGAAGCCTGCACCAGATCAGGTTCCTGGCAAGCCATTGCGGACCCGTGGGGGGGGAAGGTTTGAACTGAGCCCGTGGGAAGGACTCACGTTGGAGAAGTTCATGGAGGACTGTCTCCCATGAGAGGGACCCCACGCTGGAGCAGGGGAAGAGTCCTCTCCCTAGGAAGAAGAAGCGGCAGAGACAACATGTGATGAACTGACCTCAACCCCCATTCCCGTCCCCCTGCGCTGCTGGGGGGAGTAGGTAGAGGAACTGGGAGTGAAGCTGAGCCCAGAGAAGAAGGGAGGGACAGGGGGAAGGTTTTTAAGATCTAGCAGGTTTTCTCCTCTCCTTCTCTGATTTTGATTGATTGATAATAAATTAATTATTTCTTTCAAGTGGAGTCTGTTTTGCCCATGATGGTAACTGATAAAATGATCTCTCCCTGTCCTTATCTTGAGCCACGAGCCCTTTTGATTTACTTTTTCTCTCCTCTGTCTGGTTAGAGGGGAGTGATAGAGCGGCTTTGGTGGGCCCCTGGTGTCCAGCCAGGGTTAAACCATGACACTACTCTTCTAATCCTGTTACAGTCATCACAAAATTTTTAAGTAGATTGTCACCATGTTTTTCAAAAGGCTGCAGCTGAGGGGCAGGAAAAAAACGTAAATATTTCTAAAGTTATCAATGGGCTGACATATGATGCTTCACCGAACCCACTACGCCATCTTTGTGACATTAGTTTGAAAAGGTACAACGTGATTGGCCAAACGGATGAACAACCCAACAGCTTGACCACATGCAGTGAACATGTGATCCTCTGGAACATGTGATTCCACCAGATCCTCTGGAACAGGGTATCTCTCATCAGTAAAGGTGTGGAAGTTCTTAAATATTTATGGGACTGGATCATAGCTGTGATCAGAGTAAACCCACACATTTTATTAACTTAAACAATTAAATCATATGAATCTCAATAGTTACACCCAAGTTTTCTATTTTAAAGAAACAATTAAAGATGCTTTACCAGAGCATGTTTGTTAGGATTGTAACTTAGCTTCTCGTTTCTTGTTGGCAAGTCTTACAAAATTATTTCTTTCTCCATTATTTTTTTAAAAGAAAGAAATCTTAGCCTAGCTATAACACGGTAGGTAGTCACAAAGGAAAAAAGGAGATTATCATCATTACGTTTAACAACCCCCTTGCAAAAGATTCCGGTATCTCCTTTTAGTGATCTGTGCGTAAAGAACTATTCAAATCATTCAGTTTGACCATTAATGGACTTATAGATTAGTATACGGTGAAGGAATTTGTGACATGTGGAAAGAATCTGCTCATGACTATTTGTTCTAGTTTTGCAGAACTTTTTTTTTTTTAATCCATTCAACATGGATTGGGTCTTTCTGGTTTAACATACTACAAAGTTTCTTAAGTCTCTCCAGAGACTGAGGAATTCAGAATCTTTCTTGAACCAGAATCCTCAAAACTGAATATAAGAAGAAATGCAGAATGAAAGATTAACAGTGATTTTTTTTGTTTGCACGGAATCCACATCCTGATGTTTGATCTATGAATGTACAAAATTTGGCTAATAGCTGTAACACTTAAGAGAGCATTTTTATTAGTCAAGAATGGGAGTATATCTTTCTTGTAGTCTCAAACCCTCCCAATTCTATTTAGAAATCAACGCCTCTCAATACAAGTCAATTTTTATAAACATGAATGGGGAGAAAAAAAGTTAAAGATCACAACCAACATATTGTTCACTGCAGTAAAACATTAGGTCAGAAGTGTATCTTTTTCCTAAAAGTACACATGCAGTTTCACACACACTTTTTCTTGATGATTCTGCTAAGTTACTCATTACACATAGAAGGAATGATAGAAAGCATTTTATGCCTCAAATGGTATTAATCACTTGACATTTATCAACATTTTTCAACCACAGAGCTGTCTGTAAATGTACTCATCTATATTTTCATCTCGCTATCAAGCTAAGATGGACTGGCAGAGGTACTGAGAGGACCCTGCTTGCCCTCCACCCTCAACACCAGGCATGCTGTCCCATACATTTTGAATTGCCACTTGGTATTTTCTATCTTACTCATGCTCTTCCCCTTTCTGCCATCAGGAGGCAAAACAGAAAGGGAACACATGAGGGGTCTTGGCATGGTGAGCCACTTGTGTGAACAGAAGGGGTCTAGACTCAGCAGGGATGCCAGCCCTGCAGCACACTGCACATCTGCAGGTGCCCACTGTGGACAAGCCACTGGATGACAAAACAGGCTCCTTAAGTTAAATGAAAAAGAGCTTGGTTCTAGCTCTTGCAGGCAAATGTCAGCACTTCTTCAGAATGTTGTCTAGACTGAGAAAGTATATATGTCAAAACACTGGAAAAACCTGAAACCTTCTAAAAAACTACTACAGCTGCAAACCTTGTTTTGATGAGTTTATTCCCACTTGCTTTACCTAAAAACTCAAAAGCTGATATTCACAAAGCTTTCTTTCCACAGTAGCTCAAAATCAACTGATCGTTACATATTTAAAAACCAAAAAGATGTGCAATTTCAGCTTTGCATGGTGCCAACAATAGCAAAACAGTCCATTTTGTTTGTAGATACAATAGTACAAACTAATTATATAATTAGTTAATGTTTGCACAGTGCTTTAATATATACAGTTGGGCTTTTTTCAAGAGTAGCTCGTGTTTATCAGCTGGCAATGCAAGAAAACCAAGATCAGGGTGTCTCAGCTGCACTCTGCAGTGCAAGAACCCAACTAAACATTACCACTGGAGACACGTGCTCTCTACAACAGCAGTGAACTTCTCAGTCCATCTCCCTACCTGCAGCCGCTCTCAGAAGCACTTCAGCATGAAATTGTCTCACACCTGCACTGCATTCAGTCCCCACCTCTACTTCCATAAATATAAAATGAGATTTTCAAGAAGTGCCATTAAGTCTGATAATTCAATTCTGGCTACACTCAGACCTCAGTATCAGTCAAAGCGAGACCATCGCTGAAGGTTCTAAAAAAGCCCGTCAATGAAATGTGCAAGTGGCTACAGCAAATTCAAGCTCATCAGCATGTAGTCAGTGTTTCAAGACTTCATCTTCCCAACAGGCTTTTGTGAAAACACAAGAAACAAGAAAAAATTGAATACCTTCTAGGTGTTTTTACACCCCGCACACTATAAGAGTAAGAATTGTACAACTTGCGGTAACACTGATTTTTTTTCTGCAGGGTATGTTGTGCTTGATGCTGCTTAAAAGGAATAAACCAAGTGCAGGTTTTTTTCTTGTAACACAGAGATTCCAGCCTGTTTCATTGTCTCTCCTTTAATCTTGGCTTCCATATAGAAATTGTTGTCCTTTTTTTTCTGAAGGCTATGGAGGATCAGAGTGCAGTAAGCTGGGTCTGGAAATTTTGTTTTCAGCAGCCTGTATTCCCCTTTCATGTATGTGGCGATAAGACAATCACAATCTGTATTTCAGAGGAGCAAAAATAAGATGCAACAAGCAGTACTAGACCAACACAGCTCTGCTCTTCTAAGTGCCCAACAACAGGACAACAAATAGTCGCAACAAGACTGACCCTACAGTGTTTGGTCTAGTCAAAGGCAGACAATAGTGAAGTAAAAGTAAAGAAAATAGAGTATAGAAAAGAAAGGAAAAACTGCATCCTCCTGGTGAAACCTGTGAACTTTGAGGCACAATGCTTCCCGGGTCTCTCGCTCAGGAAGTACAGCTTTGCAAAACTTCTCAAGTAACCTTAACGTCATTCACACAGATTTGGTCCTTGGTGTTCCCCTTGGCTTGTAGCAGGGCAATTGGCAGCGTATTTCCTTTGTCCAGCTGGCAGAATTATACTGTGGTTAAGTAAACATGGAGCACATACACTTTGTTCTCCCTCTTCCTCCCACATGTATCCCTTCACACGTTTTCAGCTCCGACACCCAAACAAATTTCAATCAGTATCAGTCTTTCCAGAAGTGAAAGGCAAAGTAATAAAAGGAATCTGCATGAAAAAAAAAATACATTACCTTCTTGTGCAAGAAGGTGGCTTCAATTCTTCACACGGCAGATGTTTCACACTGTAGCTATACCTGCTCTGCATCTATGTCTTTCTGCAGCTGTATGTAAAGTATGTATTTTTAACACTAGAACATTGCTGCTTATCATGAGTGCTGTCACACTAGCTTTTCATCACTCTATAAAGAGGCTGAGGGGGGATTTGAACATGCTTTGAAAAGTCCAAAAACAAAAGTTAGCAATGATGGGGAAATAACCAGAGCACTATGAGGATGGGAGAAGCAAGAACACAATCACTGAGAGATGAAAGGCAAGAGTTACACTTACCACTGCCCTCCACCTCATTTGATTGCATCTGTTAAAGGACCACCTCCCCAAAGGAGCTTCTGAAATGTACCACCAGTTTAGGGAAACAAGAAGTACTAACCTGTGCCTTTACCAAGTTATCATGCCTGCCATGGGCGCTCATTTAGTGGTGCTACTACTCATCCTTGCCAGGAATTCACCCTCCACGTACAACTACGGGCCTAATCCAAAGAATAATGTTGTGAAATTTTGAATAGGACTCAGCAGCATCTTGAAAATGTTTATTAATATTCATAGACCAGGCACATTTCAGACAAAAAGAGAAATACTGAAGGCATATGACAGGTAGTTGAGAGGTAAGGCCACAGGCACTGTGCAGACAGTAAGACACTTCTGTACTTCGCAGTTGTGCATTTTTTGTACAGTAACAGCAGCAGATTTTGGCAGATACAGTATTAGCAATGACTCAGACTACCCAGGGGACGAATTGCTAGAAGGGAAGTGGCAAAACTGCAGATCAGGGAGAAAAATGGTAGTTTCCACATAAGCTAATAGATAGGCATACAATACAGGTATGTCACTTCATGTGGTGTTTTGGGTTTTTTTTAATCTAAGGGCGAAAATCTGGCATAATGTCCTACTGTAATACAAAAAAGCAGCTGATACGTTTTTTCATTTCAGTGATGCGAGTATTATCACAAACACACAGCAGTAATCAGTGGCCGCTATTTTTCTGGTTCACAAGTTCGACAGCCACACTATTTGATTCACTTGTACAGTACATAGGAATAAAGTAGGCTTCCATCTTGTAGTTTGAATTTGTGTTGCATTAGTCATGAGCATACTAATTTAGGATGTGCGCATATATAGCTATGTAAACAGATAATAAGCAGGAATACTTTCACCAGAAAAATGGATGAAAATAGTTGCTAAGAATCAAACCCTAAATCTTATACTGCATTAGGAGCAGCAATTCACTTATTTTAATGACATCATCTGAACTTCGGATTGCATGCTTTGCAGCCAAGTATTAGGTATGAATGACTGAAAATACAGATGCTCAGCTTCTTCTTTCAATAATTCAAAACAGTATTTAAAAACTGTTTGCAGTTGGAAAATCAGATGTTTTTCCAGTCTTCTACACCTTATTATTTCTTCGCAGTTGGAAAATCAGATGTTTTACCAGTCTTCTACACCTTATTATTTATTTAACAGTTTGTTTTTCCTGTTCTAAAATAATCCAGGGGTTTTGAAAAGTTTAGAGAGAAGACACTTAGACAAAAAAAATCCTATATACTCTTTTTCTCTTCAAAGCTAATACTATTCCTTAGTAAATGACTTATCTTTGGCAGTTCTTAATCCAAACTCAATTAACTTTCAACACTATTTTTACCATATTAATTTCAACAAAATCTCTCATTTGAAGAGTACCATATTAGGGAATTTATCTGGAATTAAATAAACAAAACTAAGGGGTTTTTTTTGATGTCTAAACCTCTAGAATCTAACATAAAGTTTTTTCCTACACTTTCAACACTTCTGCAGAAATATCCAGTATAGACATAGTTTTCCATTAGACTCTATAAAAGCCTAGCATTTTCTAATGAAACTTCTATGACTTGTCCACAAGAGCTAAAAAATAAACTGCTCCAGCAACCTTTCATTCTGAGTTTCAACTTCACCCTCTGACAGGAAGAAGTTGTTACCATCTAAAAGAAATGTCTTCCCAGCTCCACAGACCCGACCACCTCTCTCAATAGAAGAGGTTAAAATTTAAAAAATATCCAGATTGAAGAATAAACTTGTGTCGGAATCAGGGAATATTCATACAGTATTTTTGTGTTAACTAGCACATACAAAATCGCGCTTTCATGACCAATGGGGGACAGAGACTTACAGAAAGAGCTTCCCAGCCACTATTTTCAGAACTCTCTCAGAGAGCACTGGTGCTGATCTTCCCACTCACAAGGCCTTATGCAGTCACCAGCCCAAGAAGGTCCATGTTTCCTACTCACTCCACTTTCCTAGTACCGTAGTTATCAGCGACTGAGACCGTCATCTACAGAATGCACACAAAGGAATGTCCTCTTCCTTCTTCTGGAAGGAAGACTTGTGCATTGTTGTTTAGGTTTGAAAGCTGAGAATACTTCAGCCACTTGCCTTTCAAAACAAAAAAATAATCTTAATTTTTCCCCTTATAAATGCCAGTACATAATGATAAGAAAATCCACTAGTCTAAATAGGACTTCAATCTACAGCATATTAAGACCCAAATCTATGAAAATAGATTTACAAACCCACACAAGAGCTGAAGCCAATCCAAACGTGTACTTATATTCAACATAAGTGCACAAGCACTTGCCAAACTCGAATCAAAAGCGGTGTTCATAAGAGAGTTATACCTGTATTTGAATTACACTTTCAAATCTCAATCCCTGTTGCCCTACATATACTGACATTTTCACCTTCTGTGGTCCAGACTATGATCCTTTACTCCCATTAGCCCTTAGCTTTGCACAGTGTAGTATTTTTATAGCAGGTGAAATCAGAATCTGTCACTGCCTTGTTTTCCATATCAGATAATATTACGTCTGTCTAAAGCAAAATTTAAAATCAAGATCTATTTAGACTTATTTTTCATATTAGACTCATCACTGGAGTTTGGGATTTGTTTTTTTCCCCACAAGTGAAAGAGAGAATTCGTGCAAGCCCCAAGTTTCAGTTTCTCCACCTCACAAAATTACAGTTTACTGTACTTGCTCTTTACATGAGCAAGTTTTCCTTTTCCATCAGGGCTGTTTGACCTAACTAGTAGGGGCTGGGCTGCAGGAAGGTAAGAGAAGTGCTGAGGAGATACAAAGGAGAAGGAGAAGACAAGGTTATCTATCTGAGGTACAGGATGAAGCTCCAAGACACACCCTGCACAAGCATGCTGGTTTCTAGAAATGCTTGCTGACAGTAGATGTAGAGGGAAAGGAGACAGAACTATGATGCTGGGGACACCAGGACTTACCCACCACCCCAACTGGTGCGGACCAGTGGCCTTTGGCAAGCACCGGTCAGGGTCCTATGTGGAACAGGCATAGGTGAAAAGTTTTCCAGTAGCTAACCATAAACGTGGTCTGTCTCATTTCATTCAAGTATTTCCTGGGGCAGACTCAAAGCTGTTTCACCTCTCAAACTCCCAGTAAGTTAAACGTCCCAGTGAGATATCAACCCTACTTAATTTCTGCACAGGACTTGTCAAGAGGTCAACAAAATTTTCAAAGCCTTCAACAGCTTCCATATTTAGCAAGAAAATTGTTTTTCTTTTGTGATAAAGGAATTCACAACAGCCATGGGGAAAAATGTAAAAAATTAATGGTGTTGGTCTTGCACAAGATTCTAGGCAAAGGTAGCAATTTGACTGTCAAATACACAAAGCTGTTTTATGAAACAAATGCTTACCATCCCCATTCAAGTTAACAGTAATAAACAGACTGACCAAAAATTGACAGTTTCACTGAGTTTGTGTGATCACAAATTAATGACTGGATGTGAATATACAAATGTATGTAAAATTAATTTCCTCGTTCCTTTTCCCTCTCCATGCATTTTTAAATGCATTTGATGATCCAAAAATCTTTCATTATGACTTCTCTGCTTCTTCTCCCACCTTCACACCAAAACAAGCGTGGTTAAACCATCACTTCCACTGCAAACAATCAAGATGCCAGAAACAATGTTCCCATCACATAAACCCCAGTAATTTCAGAAATAAATACTCATGGCTCAGGGCAGAAATTTCATAGAATCATAGAATGTTTTGGGTTGGAAGGGACCCCTAGAGGTCATCTAGTCCAACCCCCCTGCACTGAGCAGGGACACGGCTAACTAGATCAGGTTGCTCAGAGCCCCATCCAACCTGGCCTTGAATGTTCCCAGGGATGGGGCCTCCACCACCTCCCTGGGCAACCCGTTCCAGTGTTGCACCACCCTCATTGTAAAGAATTTCTTCCTTATATCCAGTCTCAACCTACCCTGTTTTAGTTTAAAAACATTACCCCTTGTCCTGTCACAGCTGGCCCTACTAAAAAGACTTTCCCCATCTTTCCTATAGGCCCCCTGTAAGTACTGAACGGCCGCAATCAGGTCTCCCTGCAGCCTTCTCTTCTCCAGCCTGAACAACCCCAACTCTCAGCCTGTCCTCATAAGAGAGGTGCTCCAGCCCTCAGATCATTTTTGTAGCCCTCCTCTGGTCCCGCTCCAATAGTTCCATGTCCTTCTTGTGCTGAGGGCTCCAGAGCTGGACGCAGTACTCCAGGTGAGGTCTCACCAGAGCAGAGTAGAGGGGCAGAATCACCTCCCTTGACCTGCTGGCCACATTGCTTTTGATGCAGCCCAGGGTACGGCTGGCCTTCTGGGCTGCCAGTGCTCATCACCGGCTCATGCCCAGCTTTTCATCCACCAGTACCCCCAAGTCCCTCTCGGCAGGGCTGCTCTCGATCCTTTCTTTCCCCAGCCTGTACTGATACTGGGGGTTACCCTGACCCAGGTGCAGGACCTTGCACTTGGCCTTGTTGAACCTCATGAGGTTCACACATACCCACCTCTCCAGCCTGTCCAGGTCTCTCTGGATGACATCCCATCCTTCTGGTGTGTCAACCGCACCACTCAGCTTGGTGTCATCGCAAACTTGCTGAGGATACACTCGATCTCACTGTCTAGGTCATTGATGAATACATTAAAAATTTCCTGGTCTCTTATAAACACACATGATGCATTAAAAAATAAATGGCTGTTCACATGAAAATAAGACACATAATCATATTTCAAACCAATGAAGAAAGTAGTTGAGAAAGTATATGCAAGATGGGAAAGATGTTGATGCAGCAAGAAGTCAAAATAGAAAGCCACTTTGGGTGGTGCAGCAAAGCTAGCAACATCTGAGTTTAGATGAAGAGGGCAAAACCCAACAGCCTTGCACTTCTATGGGCAAAGAAGAGTCAGGCAGCAGCATTCACCGTCCCACTGCTCAGGAGTTGGCCAGAAGGGTACACAGCGTATCAAAAGTGGTCTCCCAGCAGGCCTCAAGATCCCAAAATGAACAATATTTCTCTTACATTACACGAGATTTTTCTAAACATTTCCTCTTACTTGAAAGACAACTCATTTTCTAGCTACATGCTTAAGCAAATAAATGTCCAAGCAGTCCTCTCCTACTGCCAAAAGCACCAAAGCATTCACAAGAAACAGTGTGGATTGTGTTAGAAGATATATTTCACTAATCTATTGACAACAATCCTGAGTCAGTAGTTTTTTAGAAGAACATTTATTTGGGAAGGCCCATTGACAGGCCAATTATAGTTTGGTTACCTGGAACTTGAAAGCCAACTGCAGATTTATTAACAGATGTTCAAACAGTAGTACATAATAAATCTAAGTTCATTCTAGACCAAATATGCTACTCTCTGAACTCTTGACTTAACCTCTGAAATAAGCCATTGAAAACATCTCAGTAGGACAAAACAAGGATGTTAAAGTGTATGTCACAGAATCATAGAATCACTTTGGTTGGAAAAGACCTTTAAGATCATCGAGTCCAACCGTTAACCTAGCACTGCCATCCCACCACTAAACCATGTCCCTCAGCACCTCATCTATCCTTCTTTTAAAGACCTCCAGGGATGAGGACTCCACCACCTCCCTGGGCAGCCCATTCCAGAGCCTGACAACCCTCTTGGTGAAGATGTTTTTCCTAATGTCTAGCCTAAACCTGCCCTGGTGCAGCTTCAAACCATTCCTCCTCGTCCTATTGTCCATTACCAGGGAGAAGAGGCCGACTCCCACCTCACTACAGCTTCCTGTCAGGTAGTTGTAGAGGGCGATCAGGTCTCCCCTCAGCCTCCTCTTCTCCAGGCTAAACAACCCCAGTTCCCTCAGCCACTCCTCAGAAGACTTGTGCTCCAGACCCCTCACCAGCTTGGTTGCTCTCCTCTGGACATGTTCCAGCAAGGCAACATCTTTCTTGTAGGGAGGGGCCCAAAGCTGAACACAGTATTCAAGGTGCAGCCTCAGCAGCACCGAGTACAGGGGCACGATCACTTCCCTACTCCTGCTGGCCACACTATGCCTGATACAAGCCAGGATGCCATTGGCCTTCTTGGCCACCTGGGCACACCGCTGGCTCATATTCAGCTGGCTGTCAACCAGTACCCCCAGGTCTTTTTCCGCCAGGCAGCTTTCCAGCCACTCTTCCCCAAGCCTGTAGCACCGCATGGGGTTGTTGTGACCAAAGTGCAGGACCCGGCACTTGGCTTTGTTGAACCTCATACAGTGGCCTCGGCCCATGGATCCAGCCTGTCCAGGTCCAGGCTCTGCAGAGCCTCCCTCCGCTCCGGCAGATCAACACTACCACCCAGTTGGTGTCACCTGAAAATTTCCTGAGGGTGCACTCAATCCCCTCATCCAGGTCATTGATAAAGATATTAAACAAGACTGGCCCTAGAACTGAGCCCTGGGGGACACTGCTTGTGACCAGCCACCAACTGGATTTAGCTTCATTCAGCATGACTCTCTGGGCTCAGCCATCCAGCCAGTTTTTAACCCATGCTATTAAGAACTATATTTAGCTGCCAAAGTAAACTTCCTGTTGATAATGTCAGCAATGATGACAACTGCCTGTCATACTAGACTGGTATTTGAATAAAGCATGAATTATAAATTCAGGCAAATATTACAATTTATTCTGGGTTTTCTCAAGTGCCTTTTTTACTTAGTAAGAGTATCTATTTTCTTTTTACCATACTAAGAAAAAATACTAAACTGTATATAGATATTTTTTTTTAACTTCTGTGCTCAAAACACTTATTTAGAATGTTTCCAAACAATCCATGGTGAAATTCTTGGTAACCCCAATGACTTTTCAGTGGTCAAATCTCACCCAAGTCTCAGAAAAGACAGAGAGAGACAAACTCTATTCCTGCACTGTAAAGATAATTTTTTTTGCCTGAAAGGCAGGATATAACACTAGTTTAGCACTCTGTTTAGCCTTAGACTCCTCATTCAAGTAGCAGTAAAGAGGAGCAATAACGAAAAGAGCCATTCAGATGAAATAGTCAGGCAAAATTTTTTAGTGTGGAAGGCAGGATACAACACTAGTTTAGCATGGTTTACCTTAGACTCCTCATTCAAGTAGCAGTAAAGAGGAGCAATAAAGTAAGGAGGTGCAATAAAGTAAAGAGCCATTCAGGTGAAATAAAATGAAATATTTTTCATCAAAACCCTAAGATTTGAGGATTCTGAAAAGCAGACAGAGAACTTTTTTATCGCTGTATCTCCATCCCCAGTCCAGTCAATACCAAATACCACTTAAACAGAGGAACCTGTACAATTTCATTGCTGCTCATAAGAGATCATCACTCTTGGTGTTCATAACCAACAAAACCTGAATACATTATAATGTTAATAAAATATAATCCAGCCTAAAAATTCACCCTCCATTTGAATGGAACCCCTTTTTGGAAATGACATGGTAACATTTCTTTTGTCCTGAAGCTCCTAGAGCAGTTTACAGGTCTTCAGTCCCACAGCTCCTGAAAATGCAACAAAGCTGCGGCATGCGCTTGCTGTTAGAGGGGCAGGACCACGGTCATCCCTGGGAAAGAGTGACCCTTCCTCCTTTTGGGAGCTGCAGGGCTAGTGGATGGAGAGAGGGCTGGAGAGACTGGGTGGTGCCAGGATGGAGCTGAAGAGATGGCAGTGGGTGGGCAGATGGCCACATCTCAGGGGAGACAGACGCAAAGACTATGCTAAGGACTGGAGAGGACAGGGCAGGCCTTGCCACAGCACCCAAACCCCTGCACTCGTTGCCAGCAGGGACTCCATATAACCCTGGGGATTTATGAATAAACATGTTGACTTCTCCTCTTACTGCTTTCACTTTTCTTATGAAAGAGAGTTGTTATCCTATTTTTTATAACAGCTAATTTAGAAAACTGACCTGAAGTCTTCGCATATCTATTGCATAATGTCCAACCAGCATTCTCTATCACAGGCATTAACAGCTGTGATCTCCACTAACAACTGGGGAACCAAATCAGACATTGCACCAAGACAGCATTCCTGAAACCTTCTTGGGACCATTCAGCTGAGCTATACCACTTGCTCACTGACCACTGACTCAGAAATCACATCTGCCATATTTAATCACTTACATTTTTAGTACTATCTTCCACCAGTAAGAAAAGCAAAGAACTTTTTGGGGGAAAAGTGACTTTAAAGCTTGCCATTTCCAACTGGCATTTGCTATTTCCATTTTGCGAGCTCTTAATACTTGTCAGTGGGTTTTTAGCCACGCTGCAAATGTTACTCTACTGGGCTTTTTTAATCTACTAGTTTTAATCTACTGTTAAAGATTTTAGTAATTAATTCTTCAAATTTGATTCTGTAAAAGATTTTTACCAAAGACAAAGTAGGAATCACCCAATTATTTTTTTTGTAAAAGCAGAAGAGCCTGGATTTTCCTGCAGATGAAACAATACGAGTTCCATGAGACTTCAGGAAAACAGCATTATCCCACTGCTCTGCTGGAGACCCAAATACAGCTTCTTTAGTGGCAGGCAGATATTAGTCTGATGGAGATTATTTCTCTGCAGCTGAGATACAGACCAGATAGCAATGGTCAAGCACCTCCAGTGCCTTCTCCCTTTTATACTTAAAAAAAAAAAAAAGGCAGACACTGCAAGGAAGTGAAAATGGAAAAGTATGTACTTATAAAGTAGTGCATCCACTCATCATTGTTTAAATATCTTTTCTTCTTCACATGCATCTCCAGTAAAGATCTTTATTTTTTTAAGGCTTCAATTCATTAAAAAATAAATAGTACTGAGGCAAAGTCAGTCAAAGCAGCCCTTCCTGAGCACAGAGGAATGCCTCCTGAATGAAAATAACATTTCACCCTATTGATCTGCCCTCAAAGAAGCAGAAAGCTCTGCAGTATAATTCTGACCATACAGACAACAGCGTGCAAAGTAATCCCTTATTTGAGCCCAAATATGAAGTTCTGAGTACATCTGTGATTTCAGTAGTAATTTGGCTGGACAAGATATGGCATCATTTCAGGGAACTGAATTCATGAGGCTTTTGGACATATTTGCAATGGGGAAGTACAGTGAGAAAAACAGGAGTTTCCTCACCATCGCACACAGCCATGGGCCAGCCAGGACACCAGTTCTTCTCACTGGCAGAAGTTCAGCCACTCCAAGCACCAACAGGAGACTCATGCCCTGAAGATGTCTCCCTTGGACACTACCCGCCTGCCATGTGAACACCTGTGGGGCAATCTGTCATGCCAAAATTCTTTCCAGAGCTTTTACAAGGGAAGTGTTGTGCAGCAACTGCTTTGTTAGAGTAACTAAAGCTGGGAAAGGCGTGTCTCTTCTGCTGACCTCTCAGCTTGGTGCTATCCTCAGACAAAATGTCAGACCTGTGGTTAAATTGGCAAGTAGGATAATCAACTTGCAACAACTGTCAATTTATGCAATTTAAAATACCCTGCCAGAAGAAATGTACTGCAGTGCTGTCACTCATTCATCAAAATCTGGATTATATGCATCCACAAAAAAAAAAAAAGTCTAAGATATGCAATTAGCAAAGCATTTGCTAATGTCCTAACTGTTCAAACACTGGTTCTGCCTGAGCAGACAACAGAATTCATGATAGGAGTTGAATGGAACAATTTCCACCCAGAATAGGGTAATAGTTCCAGAAAGGAATTCCTCTTTCTGATCCTCTTGTCATAAGGGCTTTTAAAATGCTTTTTGTTGTTGTTGTTGAAAAGACAGCAGTAGCAAAAGTGAACCATATTCTGTTTCAGCCTATTAAAGTGTCAGATGGTTAGACTAAATAGGGATAGATTTCTCTGTACAGCCAAGGGAAAACCACTTAAACCACTGATTTTATCAACTGCATGGTATCTGTAGAACTGACTACATAGAACCCCAATGAACTGAGGTTTTTATCACAAGGAAAAGTTCAATTTCATCTGTTTAGAGCTGGAGAATATTGCCTGAAAGGGTGTTTTGGGTTTGTTTTGGTTTGTTTGTTTTTTTCACAAGGGCCTATGTATCAGCTGTATCGCATATCACAAGACTGAGGGAAAGGGCTCAGAGAAGGAAAAAGCTCATTCCCTGCTCCTGCCCCAGGCCCTCCTGCCTTTTATGATGTGAGATGCGTTCCTTATGCTCCCTTCCCATTCTGGGGGGACCTTGGAGCTGACTTCCAAGAAGTCCAAGCTGACTTCTAGAAACAATTCAACAGTTAATCAGCTTCAGCAGCAAATGTAGCCCTGTGACACCCAAACACTACCAGTCCTACCTCCTAAATCTCCCTAGAACCACCAGCCACAAAACAGCTGAAGGGCATGCAGGCTACAATTTCTCTAGCTGTACACCCAGTCTCAAAAAATTTCCACCCTTATGAATAATCTAGATTCTTATTTTAAGACAATGAACAGAAAGTGCTTATTGTTTTTGCAAGATCAACTATTAAAGATAAATTAGGAGATAAATGTTCCCCCTAGAGCCACCAGACGTGAAGATGTTTCTTTGCTGAAATACAGACGTAGTACCACTTTACCACTGACCATGTTTCATTGGTAAAGTCACAGTACTTAATAATTACTACTTTGCCATAATTCTGTTTACCCAGTAAGTTTACCATGGGAGATAAGAGATAAAAAGACCATGCTTGGCTGTTGCAGTTCATATTAATACAATTTGAAAGACTACAGTAAGCATTTCATGGCAGTATATTTGTTCTGGTACCTTACAGTTAGTACCACATTTAAAATTTTTTTGTTTGTTCAAAAGAGAATAATCTCCCCATTTACTTATTCAGTATAGACACTTACAACACACCCATCACTACGTATCATATTTTCATCACTAACATTGTGACTTGCGTTGCAGCAATGCCCAGAAGCTGCAGTAGCAGTTGTGTTTGTCACTGTGCAAACATAAAATAAATAAACCCTTCACCATGAATCCAAACAGACAAGAGAAACAAATGGGGAGAGTGAGAACAGGGAGATACAGAGCTAAAATGGGACAAAATAGTTCAAGAAGCTCCAGCAGCACGTACCCCAGCAAAGAACAGAATAAAATTCTGCCATGCTGATACGAATACCAAGTTTTGACAACATCAGCTGAGCCATGTTTTCCCATCTGTATCTCTGCATTCCCTGCCCAGTGCCCCACCTTTTGCACCCAACACATATTGAGCCGCTATCTCAAACCTGCTGAAACGATGATCTACACTCTTACAACTAGCAGTGAAGGACATACTCCACTAATTCAAGTATAAGGTAATGTGCAATGCCTGCAAACACCTCACTGGCCTGAGACGAAATTTACCTTGAAGGGATAAGTGGTACAGAAACACAGCCAAAGGAACACATGCAGGTTATTTATAACCCAGTTAGAAACAGGTCAGATACATTTTAAGACAGTTTATTGCCCAAGCTAAGTGAAAGTTCAAACATATAAGCACGGTCCTTTTAAAAAGTCATACTAATTCCCCTAGCTTCCTTGAACTCTGAGACAGAATTATTATCAAATTCAGCTTCAGAAAGACCAGCCATAAGTAAAATAGAAAAGAAAAAAATCTAATTGGCACAGACAATTCCTACTTTTATTCACAGAGGAATTGTAGATTCACAGCATATCTCATGTTGGAAGGGACCCATAAAGATCACTGAGTCCAACTCCCTGCTCCTCACAGGACTATTCCAAGTATTTACAACTGTGTGAGAACCCCGAAAGTAAATGAAAGATCATTTTTGCACTTTATGCACAAAACAGATGTCAGAAGAGCAGCTTCTCTTCCCATTGTTTTCTGTGGGTGAGGGGTAGGAGACAGCAGCTAAAATAAAGCAAGCAGTTGGTATGATTCCTGTTCACCACCATCAAACAGGTCTGCAGCAGCAGGGACCAAAGGAACACATTACCATGCTGAAGATCATGTTATAGCATTGCTTGTATAGGCAATACAGGTCAAGAACAACACAACGGTAATACGCCAAATCAGTATGTGCACATATCTATGCTTCACTATGCACCAGGCTGCTTTTTGGCCCCCTGCTTCTCCACATAAAGGCACAAACAACCTGTTCTCTCTTTCTAGGTGCACATGCAGCCCTGAAATTAATTTTGTGTTTTGGTATCAGTAAATTGCACTTCATGTGGAGATCTCAAAGCACTGTATAAATGTAAAAAAAACTTATCCAAAATTTGCCAAAGAAAACAATAGAAGTGATTTACCCATATTCACACCAAACTACTCAAATCTTAATTCACTCAGAGGGAGAGGTGCCCTCACAGCAGTTTTCAAGAATTTTCAGGTTCAAAACCTCCAGCACTTTCATATTTCAGCTGGATTTTTATTCCAAATTTCCTCTGTAAAAGGGTGGCTGAAACATGCATCTATCTGTATGAAGACAGATTTTGTTAGTGCCACCTCCTGGTGATAAAATGGAAAAATCATGCACTAAGCTGAAGATTCTCAAAGAAAGTAAAGTGAAAATATAGTTTGGCCTGTTCTGGTTTGCTTGTTTATGATGGCTTGACCTGTGGCATCACATTTTCCTCTCTGCAAACTTGAAGGAGGATGCAAAATTCATTAGACATTTTTAGGATGACTTAAGTGCAATGCATAAGCATCCTTTAATCAGTGACAATGGAGTTAAAAAAAGGAAATGCTACATTCCTGGAAGAGTCACCCTCTCAGGAAGGTACATCTGTAGTTATTTTATCCTTTGGGAATTTTACTGTGATGGATATTCAAAGGCTTACTGAGATCTCCACCAGAGGTAGCCCATGGGGTCGCAAGCTTGGTGTAATGCAGCCTCCCCCATCCAGGTTGCCCATGCTTTCTTTGCAGCATTCCAGCTGGAGATACTCTCTGGATGCTATTGGTAACAGCAAGCTGTCATCATGGTGAAAACAGGTGTCATAAAGCTATTGATAAATACACCCCACCACCCTCAACTGGTTTGCCCCAGCCTCAAAGAATAATACTTCATCTAAGAAAATTATAAAGTATGAGTTTACTTAAACCTACTCTTTTGCTATACTATATTTTGAATAGCTGCACTTAATTTTAAAGCTCACTGTCCAGGCCTACAAAGCAGAGGATAAAAGTAGAAGGCTGGGTATGAGAGAAGGTAAATTACACTCAACACAGAATGGATAAGTCTTGGCAATATGCCTAATACTCTTGAGGGATTTTACAGTTCCTGTGTAAAATAGATCCTTCTTGGCATTAAGCCTAACACTCTTCAGGGAATTTTTGTAAGTTGCCTGGGGCCTTTATAACACAGAGTCCAACAGGCGTTTTGGTATCACCAGCTATTTTTATTTTCTTAAACATTTTCTTCTTAAATAAAATTCTGAATGCTTAAGACTCTAAAAGTACAGAGTCAAAGTCAATGTAAATCACTGCCTTTCATCATTTGTGTTCAAGAGCTGCCTGAACATCATATATGTTCAGGAGTTGAACCATGCCTGAAACATGACAGATAGGACAAAAAAAATTAACCTGGAATGAGCACTCCAAAGGAATGTCTTGCAACAGGAATCTGTGCACCATCTTTTACATAAAAATGAAATAAACTGGTAAACTCTCATACATTCTATGAGAGGCATACCAAGAACCACAGTGAACCTTCTCAAACCTGACCAGTCTTGCTGGTCATCCAGCCCCTAAAACGAACTGCAGAATTAAACACAGGGAGTCTCACATTCTCAGCTGTGCCCTTTTGAAAAGTCCTGGACCAGACAAAAGAATCCACCAAAACCCATCCCCACTGTCTTCAGAGTGGATCTCTCCAACAACTGCCAGAGCTGCAAATAATGATTTCCTTGCCTTGGTGGATCCTGTGTTGTTTTTCAAGCACATCAAGGCCACCAAAAAATACGCAAAGCTGGGTAAAGTGTCATGATGGATAAAACTAAGTTCTTCATCACTTAATCACTTTGCTGTGCCTAAACATTGTGAATAACCAGGCTTTAAAACTGCTGACAATTGATTATAGAAAACAACTGAAAAAGAAAGTAAGTCTTGAGTCAAGTTTTCTGCATAAGGAACTGCACAGAATACTGATGAACATCTTTTTTCAGCCTGTGCCAACTGACACATAAAAACAAGGGTACTAGAGAGCAAAATAAGTATGTTGAAGAGATTTCAAGTGTGGCTCAAGCTGCTTACTGATTAACACTTCTGCATATAACACTCCTCACAGACCTGTGTGGTTATTGTTCAAAAGTGAAACAAGGCTCTCTTGGAAACTGGAGCCAAATGATCTTCCCTGACCAAGTTCACAGTTCTCACACAGCTTAGCAGCATTGGAGCTGCTGCTTCTTCAGAGCCTCTGGGGGGAAAAAAAAAAAACACAAACCATCCCAACCCCAAGATTTAATGCCTGTCAACTTTTTCCAGGATAAGGAAGAGACTTAATGATCTCCAGCAGGAAACACTCTAACCTTACACATGAACATTAGCTAACTGACTACTAGAAAAAATTACAGTCACATTTGCAAGAAAATAGGAGATAAAATACACAATTATTTTTCATGTCAAGGAACAACTTAACACTGCAGGAACCATAGCAATGGAAGATACCAGCTGTCTTTTCAATGGCCCTGGAAAGGAGAACAAAGGGGGTCCATGCCTATCTGCACAAGTTTCTGCATTTCTTACAAACAAGTGTCCAGATTTACTTCTTCAAGCCTCATCTCAAGTATTTTCATGTCAACTCTTCACAACTGTAACGGTCTTAGTCACATACCCACAGGCTGACTACACTGGTTTTCGTAGAGCACTTGAGGTGGAAAAAAAGGCCAGACTGGTTTCCAAGGCTTGAACTCCCCACGTGTGCAGTGTCACCTGCTGCCAGGAGGAATGGGGGGTGCAAGGAGATGGCTATGGCTCTCATGACTGAGCTGCTTGCAATTTCTAGAAAGTCTTGCCAGACACACCAGATCAAACCACAATCACAAGAAGGAAAACCAAAAGCCAGGCTGACAGGCTGCCTTTCCCCTCCCCATGTCCATGTTGGGTGTCTCCACCAGGTTATGAGTATGGTGGCTGGAGCTACAGCAGTTGCACCACCTCCACCAACAGCACCTCAGCATGGAATTTTGGTCACAGTGGAAATTCTCCATCAGCCAAATCCAGACTGCTTTATGACTACAATATATTGTCTTAGAGGACAGGAAAATCCACTCCTAAACTTTTAATGAACTGCCATAAGCATGTTAAGTATGACCACAGTGATTCAGACCAAGGATCTAACTCCCCCAGCAGGACCCTCCCCTCAGTGGTGCTTACAAATAACTCTGAGGGAAAAATATAAGGTATCCTCCCCAACTACTCCCACAGCTGCCTTCCATAACTACCTACACTGGCAGGGATATGTTTATCTTTTCGTACTTCTTGATGGACTTCAAAAGCATGTTTTCACTCACTGAGTAAGAGAAACCAGTATAGGTGTTGAACACATTGGTCCTTTCAAAAAATATGTGTTGTTTTCAGAAAGATTTGGGGTTTTAATTACTACATGAGACCTGAGAACACTCAGGATATGCCCGAACATAGTCAAGCACACACTCACAAGTCCATTGTCTGCACAGCGTGAATAAGGCAAGCAAAAAGAACAGCTAGTAGGTTTTCCAGAAGACAAAATACAATTCAGGTGTCTATAATGTGCAGATATGCTAGTAATAAATTCCTGAATACATAATTTTTGAACATCACTACATTTAGATCACAGTTCTAATTTGAACTATTTGAAGTTTATATACTTTAGAAAGCTGGATTTTTAAAATTACATTCTTTTTCATTAAAAGACTTCTGTCAAAAGATCTGCATTGATGAAAGAAGATGAAGACCAGTGCCGGACAGGTTATGGTCTTGTGTCTTCCTCCACTCTTCTCATCCTTTCCCCCTTTCTGCTCATTCCTGCCTGATGTCCCTCTAGCTCACTTTCACCTCAGCAGACACTGTCAGTAAAAATCCCCTTCTAAACCTAAGGAAATCTAAAAGGTTTGAAACCAATTATTTACAAAAAGTGGTCAAATACACATATCAAACAAAATGAGAGACTGTAGTTTTCCAGTGCTGAATACATACATTGTTATGCCTGCATTTTGTGCCTAATTTCTATGTGAAAATCTCTAATATGGGTACACATAAATGTACACTCCTAGCAAGAAAGAAAAAAAAAAAGTCACTGTACTAGCACAATTTCCTGTACTGAAAAAAATCCACCATTACACTATTTTCTTTTTCATATCCACAACATAGTACTAGAAAGCATATTATGCCATCAGTACCACACAGGAGGTAAAGTGACTGCCGTCACAGATGTACACCAGTGCATGTTCAGACTTGCTTTTTTTCTCCATACAGTAACACAGCACAATGTGCTTCAGGTTCTCATCATGCACAAAACTGTAACAGTTTCCCTTAACATAATATCCTTTCTAAAAATCATCTCATTTCAAAGCTTTATAGCATTATACAAGATAAAGAGAGCATTCATGCAAAGTAAAGGCTCTCTGCATCTTGTGGCTACTGTAGATTATTAGTTCTCTTTTTGTGCACTCAGCACCACCTCCTGTCAAAAAATAACCCCTCTGTAAAAAATAAGGCGCACAATTGGATTGCCCAAAAATATCTTCTTCTTTCCTCCATCCCAAACTGAAGCTCCTGGGTTTTTTTCTAACTGTTTTATCCATTATTGAAAGCATGACGGGAAACTATTCCAAAACCACCACCAAGTCATTTTGCTGTGTATCTTGCTGCGTCTACTATCCGATATGTTTTAAAGTAAAAAACCAAAACCAAAAAAAAACCCCCTTTGAATAGTGCAAACCTCTACAGCTGATACTGAGACAACTGTAAAAGGAAAACTGTTCTCTTCTTGAGATGAAGGTCTAACTAAAATAGGTAACTACCAAAAGACATTTCCCTCCACATACCCACCACTAGAAAAGGACAAAATATGAAAAAGCTGCACACACATAAACTACATTAATAGTTTTATAAGGTTTACAGTCTTATTTACAGTTGTCCTATGCTTTATACAGCATAGCAACGTTCAAAGTCCTAGAAAATTATCTGGACATGAGCAAGTGAATGACAAGTAAATGACAATTAGCTCTTCCATCATAGTGGATACTTCCCAGCACGCATAATGGTCAACTCTGTAAGTGCTCCTGCTAACAAAAAGAACTTTAAATCGTGAGGAATTACTAATCCCAAATCCATAGAAACACAGAATCTGAAGTCCATCGTATCTGAAGTCCATAGTATCTTGTCTAACCAGCAATGTTTGTACATAAACTTCCCTAGTGCCAGCCCTTCAGCTGAATTCTCTACTCTCTATCCCACAAAATTGCAGACTACTTTACATACGTGAGAGCTAATCAGGCCAAGAAGGAAAGACATAAATGACAGCAGCTATGAACAGAGTGGTCAGGCACCACAGATCAAAATCCCCAAACCAAGGACATTAAACTAGGTGATGCTCTCTTCACCCAGGGATGCTGCTCTGCAACACATACTGCAGGTGGATTAGCTGTTATGTAGGGCTATTTTAGAGATCCCAGCATGGATTCCCTGGTTTTAGGCATGTAATTTTGAAGACAGCAGGAATCAGGCTCTACCTGTAGTGAAAGAGAGATAGAAAAGTTCTTCCAAAGCTCATTGTGCGAGGAGTCCACCTCTCTCTGCTGCAGCACAAGCTTACAGCTATATGCTGTGAATCACACCCACCACCACCAACAAAGCAAGCACCAGACGGGTGATCTCAGAGGTCATCCAATGAATATGTATATGCATTACCACTGGTCTGACTCAGCAGAGCACTCAAGTATGCAGTTAACTTTCAACTTGTCTGAAATTATACTGGCTTCAAGCCTGTAAGTCTTACTGAAGAGGGATGGGCTCCTTAAGTTTTCAAAGGGAAGCAGTGAAAAAGAACAGAAGATGGAGAGAAGCAACACTCTTGGAATAAAATGGGAAATCTCTGCCTCCTTTTCTGCATTTTCACTCAGATATCAACCCCAGCTTTTCTTGCTATTTTAAACCATTTAATTTTTTTCTATACATTAAATTCTTACGTCTATGTACATTCAGTTTCCAAAGTATGATACCAAAACTCCTCCGAAAGAGTATCCCCATCTCCAGCAGGACCAGGTCAAGAAGTACTGAAAACTTAAAAGTTCTGTTTTGACTTCAAAGACCCAAGAACAGGCAGTGAAGTACTTCCTCATAGATAGGTGAATCTCTGATACACAGGCACTTACTCACAGAGGAGCAGCCTCCAAATTTTGTGAGGACTATGCATCACTATTGTCTACAGCATAAACAGCGGTTCCAAAAAATGGATTGCAAACCTATGGTCAAGATATACTCCAAGGTGTTTTACAGCTTGTCCAGCCTATGCACTCTAAAAAGCATGAGTACATTGCTGCTTTCATCAGTAAGCAGCTGTTAGTCACCAGCGGAAATCTGTGTTCATGCATCCAAGAAGGAGTATTTCTGATAGCACTCACAAAATTCTGGTGTCACAGAACATAAAATGACTATCTGGATTTGTTGAGTCAAGAGGTTAGGTTAGCAAAGCAAAGTCAAACTACACTGTTTACAAAGAATCTTAGAACAGCTCAGGGATTCTGAGCAACTGCTGTGTAATACAAAGCCCCCAGGAATAATCAAACGATCAATTATTTTTGTGGAAAACAGCAAACCCTTTTTGTTTTGTCTCTTCCTTTGTAGTAAAAGAGTGGTAAAGAAGAGACTGGATTCCATCTACTAAAACCAGTACCATTTGGGTATGTGATAGTGGAGAAGAAATGCTATTACCAATAGCAATAGAAAAAGGAGTCTTACCTTCACCTGTGCATGGGGAGAAAGTATTTCCAAATTCTTGCTGTTTTGGCTTTAAAGACTGTGGGGCTGGCAGTCCTGGGGGCTGTGGGACTTGTAATAAAGGCTTCCCATTTGTAACCACTTGTTTCCTGGGACTTAGAGAAGGAAGGTGAATAGGACTGTCAAGGATGTTGCTCTGAGGAGCTACCCCTCCTCCAAGGGGCATCTTTAAATGTAGGTTGGCAGACAAGTTTCCAATAGCTGGGCTTAGGGTGCTGCTATTTGAAGATGGGCAGGGCGTTCCTGCATGAACTCTGATAGGTGGGATCTGCTGTCCGCTGATCATCATCCTAGGTCCATGAGGAATACCTGTTGTCCGATGGCTCATACTGCATGACCTCCCATTCATTTTTAAGAAGTTAATGTAATCAAAGTATGTTTTTACAGACCCACAGCTATGACTGATACCAATCCAAAGTCAGTAAGTAATCCATTGTGTATTATGCCTGTTTAAAAAAAATACATAAATAAAAATAATTGATATTGTAGTAAATAATACATGACAGAGGACTGCACATGACTGCTAACTTTGTGACATTTCTGGTTACAAGAAACAAAGTACAAGCACTATGTGGTCTGTCTGGGAGCAAGAACAAAGCCAAGCAATTACTTGGAGCTCTAACACAGAGAAAACCTGCCTCTTCAAAAGCTGAAGTTTGCAGTAAGGTCAGCTGCCTTCACATTAGCTAAACCAGCCATGAAATTAAGTGAATGCTGACCAAGTGCACGAAGGCAGCCAGGAGTGAAAAGACTCTCTGATAGGGAGTTGTCATGAGGATGCACACGGCTATTGCCCCTTTTTCTGCCATCTCCTCAGTCTGTTAATTAAAATGGTGCTGAAAAGCACACACAGTAGGCCAGCACTACACAGATGTAGACAAAACAGGAAAGAGATACCAGTTCACATTCTAAAGGGTGTGCATACAACAAAATGAAGAGGGAACAGCAAAACCATAGGAATGCCTCTGTCGTCCTCCAAATTCTGTGGCATTTTGCAATAGAAAAGCATTGCAAGAAGGCCGAGTAGAGCCGTATTCATACATACAACTGCAATCACTTCAAAAGTGGATGCTTATTGTAAGCCTGTAGATATGCCATAATTTAAATGTAATCATACAGTAGCAATTTTTCAAGGACATCTTTCAAATTATACCAGTAATTTTGAACTCCTGGCTTTTCATCACTTATGTTTTCCTGTTATTTAAATCTTAGAAAACAAGACTGGTAAGGGAGTTGAGAGATCATCTCAGCCATTACCTACCTCAAGGCAGAATCAACTGGATCTAAACATTTCCTGACATAAAAAAGATTTGTAGGCAAAAGCTGCACTTGTCAGTGTAAATCACTGGGCTAAGATATCACACAGATGGGGTAATTTTAGCCCTAACTCAGCTGAACAGCACATGCCCAACTTTCATGACTAGGTTCATATGTTTAACATTAAGCACACATTTAAGCAGTTTGTTCAATCGTAGACTCAATGCCTAATTAACTTGTTCAGACAAACAAATTAAGTTGACAGAAATAAAACTGAAGTATGGCTTCAATTATGGTTTTCATTCATGTATACATCAAGGTTTTAATTAAGTATCATGATCTTGCTGCAGCAGAACACTGAACCGTAACTTTTTCCTTCAGCACATGAGATTTTCAACACTGAAGTCAATAAGATTATAGCAAGTATATTCATGATTGAATTTCATGTAAAACCTTCATACTTAACCTTTCGCTTACTATGATTCTGCAATGTCTTAATTTTCTCCATCTGTGAACTGTCAAAAAAACCCAAAACACCCCCGATTATTTTGAAAACTGCATTCATAGCACTCTTCCAGATTAGAGTAAAAGCCATCTGAGTGTCTGTATAGACACATATGCATAAATATTCACATACTCTCTCCAGTTAAAACTTACTAATACCGAATATTATCTTCAAAGGCAAGAGCAAAATCCCTACTGATATTAGTAAGAAAGATATACCCTAACCACACTTAAATGGTCATAAAAGATTTATTCTACATAGTATTTTTAATTGTTACATTTTTAAATTGTGGGAATAAAAATTTTAAAGCATACCAATTAAAAGCAATATTATTTATTTTCATGCCTGGCTGCAGCATAAATCACTCTCTGCAATTCAATCAAGGTCAGGGAGAGCTGAATGTTCTTAAATTCTCAGAGCTTGTTCTAAAAGCAGAATGTACCTTGCCCTAACACAGGTGACTAGATCCTTAGAAAAGGACATACAAACAAAGGCAGTTGTTTTGCTGGCAAGGCTATACACCATGTCACTCTATATTGGCCACAAATAGCAAACAATCATTCTCACTTGTAATTCTTGTCTGCAATTTTAACTACATTACAAAAGCACTAATATAATAAAGGAGTACACGTGACAAATGCACCAGCTTTACTCAACAAAAGCACTTTCAGTTTAATCAACAGAAGAATATTTCTACATAGCTTACACAGACCTACCATCCTATAAAATGCAGGTCAATATACAACTCATGTTGTTAGTAGGTTGGTCTCCTTTGCTATTCTTCTCCAGTAATATTATATCTTACAATGAGTAACAGTGTTCTATCCTATTGTTGTCTCAATTTTATCATTAGCTACTGCTGGGGTTTTTTTTACACTTGAAGAAAGGGCCCTGGGCCCAGCATTTCCTTCTGCATGCTAGTAAGCTGTATTTTGAACTGAATGACCTGAAAGTACAAACAAAACAACCTTTTTTATGAAAGCAGAAACATGTTGAGTAATGTCTCTACATTTTCTTCATCTAGTCTCCTTCCTGATTCTATTGTGAAAACGTGTAACATTACATTAACATGCAAATCAGCACCTCCTTGCTTTAAAATATTAAAGCACCTTGGAGAGCGTAACTTTTCCCATTTTTTTTAATTACTATTTTGTGGTATTTTCAATATTATTTACTTGTTTGTAAGTGGCTTTTCACTGATTTGATTTGTTTAGTGTCAACTTCATCATGATGTCAGGACTTTCTCATATCAAAGTCAGAGTGGCCAAACTGATTCAACCCAAAACAACGGATTACCTAGAGGTGCATTAAAGCATATATAACTAACGAAAAGCCAATTGGACATGAATTATATTCGAAAAGTCTAATTGACTTTTGCATCAGATCCATAAATAGCTCCTGATTATAGCTACCTGTAATAGTAAAAAGACATAATGAATTTCTAATCAAAGTGATCTTGGAAATCGTAGGAATTCAGCACCAAACACAACAGCACCAAATACAACAGTTTATTTAGAAATAAGCTTGGAAACCCTGAATAGGGTTGAATCTTAATGTACTAAGTTAAAACACAAAAAAAATGCAGAAAAGAATAGTATCCTGAGACTGAATGACTGTGCTGACAAATTCTTTTGTCCTACCAAAGGAACACAAGCAATTGCAACCTTCTAATGAAATATTTCTGTCCATCAGTGAGAAATTGTAGTGACCTTTAAATGCTCCCACGGATGTTAAAGGAAATACAATTATGTTCACTGCTTCTAAAGTCTCTTTTTTTTTAAGCTGGCATTACTCAAAGCTCTATGACTCTGCATCTATCAATAACAGCATGACAACATAATTACTCAAATCCATACCAATGATTCATAAATTCACTTTCAGAAAGCCATATAGTAAAATTTAAATTCAAGCTGAAGCCCTGGAAAATCTGAAAACTAATCCTTCAGAAAGCAAAACAAAAGAAGAATTCACAAATCTGTGTCTGCAGCACAGTATGCCGTGTAGTCTACTTCTGCAGTGCAGTTAGGAAAAGTAATCAGAGTTGGCTTACTGCTTCACCCACTGAAATAAGAGGTAAGATACTTTTCAACTTCAATAAAAGCTGAACTACTCTGATGCACAGATCAGTTTAAAAAAATAAAATAAATCCAGCTCAGGAGACACTTTCACGAAAGCAGTTATCAGACACTGGCACTTGGTCCACAGGGTAGCAAGCACTATCCCGAACCAAAGGAGAAGAGTGAAAGACAATGCACCAAGCAGTCCCTCCTTTCTGTTCTTCCACTGGAGACACCTCACCTCTGCAACAGCTACCACGCACCGCAGAAAGCAAATACGAACCACAACCCCCTCCCCTGGGACTGTGCGCTCCAAAACTGCGAGCGGCCTCCCTCATCCCCACCATGACCAGGGGACAACCAAGCCCCTCTCCACGATCCCCTTGGCACAAGTCCAGGCAAACACTTACTTCCTACCAGGGCTGAGCTACCACAAAGCCACCCAAAGGGGCTACCTCTCCTTTAAGCTCTGCTCTCCCCTGCCAGCCCTTCCCTCGTTTTGTGGCCATGGTATTTGCAGCATCGCCTGTCAGTGGCACCATGGTGAAATACTCAGAAGTCACCACCTTCCCTGACATCACCCCCTGATGAGTCAAGCTGGGTAGACCCCAGGACTGGGATAGAGAGGGGGGAAAGGACAGCCACCAAAAGCTATAGGGATGCCTCACCTCACCCTGACCGACCACTCAGTGTCTACAAAAACTGGGCCTTGGAGGCTCCTGAGGTTTTTGCATCTCACAATTGCTTGTGACAAGGACGCACCCCAATGTAGGTGTAAGCCACCAAGAGGAAGTGCTGGTACTACAGCTTTTGTACAGTTGTCTGGCTATAACTCACAGGCCAAAGCACAGTAATAAATTCTTCTTGGAAAGGAAAACCACACAGAGATTTAACTAGGAAAAGAAAATAATAGCTGGGAGCTTGAAATTAGGCTTGGAACAATACGTACATTAAGACTCACAGCTGCAATAAAGGAAGACAATGTGGCTTCAAAACTGAAACTACAAAATAAGCTTTCCACTCGATTTCCAGAGAATCTCTTCCCCACCCTCCATGCCAGCCAGCACCTCAGAAGTCACGCGCTACTGAGAATAATAAAAACCTTGCATTAGCATCCACTGTTTTGGTCATCTGTATCCATTTCTTGACAACTGTACTCTTGGACCACCACAGGGGGCTTTATTCCAAACTGCAGTACTCTGACAAAACCACATTTTTCTTAGGCCCAGGTGGTCAGCCAAGGAAAACTAGAAAAGGGTCACACAGTTTAAGAGTTTCTAGCTCTCAAACATCATCAGAATGCCTTCTTGATACAACATCAACGAGCAAGGCAAATGAAAGTTAAAGGAGTTCCTCTACAGCACTGTTAGACAACCAACCCCCAAACATGATTGAATTTCTCAGAGCTAGAGTAATGAAATATACTAATTACTTATTACTTGCATCACTATAATTCCTAGGAAGATTAGTCACAGAAAGGAATGCCTTTGTGTGAGGGACTGTACAAACACAGAGCAGAGCACAATCACCAATACTGCTGCAACCGCCATCATAAAGGGCAGCCGTTATCAGTGGACAGGATGATGTATATCCTAGCATGGCTGGGACCAAGCTGTTCTACCATTCTGCCAGAAAACTCTTCTCAGGTTTTTATTATGGTAATTAAGACCTCCTAAGCTTTTTCTCTGTTAGGACTGAAAGTGTCAGGGCTGTGCTGCTGCAAGCAGTTGCTATAACAGAACAGCATGAGCTTTCCAGGAGCAACGTTATTCTCATCAGGGCTAGCGACAAACTTCAGAGAAGCTGCTTGAAAAAGCCAATACAAATCTGGCAGCACAGAGTACCAGAGTCAGAGGTGTGTTTTCTGACATGGTGTCAATAGCTGTAGCGTCCTTACCCAGTAACCAAAGCCTCCTGCAAACCCTGACTTGTGCGCCTCTTACTCACACTGTTGCCCTGCTAGCTATTGCCTGTTGCCCTACAGCTTTGCCTATAACAACTTTGAACTTTTCCAGGAGTGAAGCCATGATTGCTAACATTGCAGCGTCAGCAACAGCGAGAGCTTCAGTGCAAGCAGGGTACGGGAAGCCACCAGGAGCGTCCCCATGTGAGCCAGTGGCAGTGCAGAGGCACAGGGCCACAGGCACCTGCACTGCCCCTGTGGCCTCGCTGTGACTGCCACTTGAGGGGCAGTGCAGGCAACCACCTCATGCTGCCGGGCAGATGGCCCAGGAGCCACCCTTAGCACACCCACGGCTCATCCCACAGACCTCGCAGCTAAAGGACGAGCAGCTTCAAACTGGCCAAAAGCTAACCAGGGTCTCAGGAGAGGAGGACACAGCTGAAAGCCGTGAATGTCCAGTCTGTTAAGTTTAAGGGGCTGGAGTTACCAGCAACACAGGCCCTTAGACGAGGCATTGCTGTCACCTCTCTGGGGACGGCATGTCTGGTTGCTCTCGGGGACACTGCCCGGACGACGGCAAGCCCCGGCGAAGGCACCACTCGGCACCGGGGCCAACGGCCCCCGCGGGCCCCCTGGCCGGCACCCCCGGCCAGCCCCGGGCTCCCCGCCCGGGCCCCCCCGCTCCCGCTGCCCGCGCCGTGCTGCCCGCGCTGCTCCGCCGTGCTCCCGCCGCCGGAGGGGCGGCCGGCGGGCAGGCTCTCCGCTCCACAGCCTCCCCCTGCGGGTACCTAGCTCCGCTTATTCATCAGCGGGATGACAAATCTCCCGGGCGGGTGTCTGTCCCGTCCTCCCAGACAGCGCTGCGTCCTCATCTCCGCGGCAGGCTCGCAGGCGAGGTGAGTAACTGCGAAGTAACTTCACCACAAGAGGGTTTGTTTTGCTTTTTCTTCTCCGCCCCCCCACCCCGCTCTGACTCGGAGGCCGGCAGCCGCCGACTCACCCTCTCCCCGCCCGGGCCGGCACCGGGGCAGCCACCGGGCGCCGCCGCCGCCTCCGGGCCGGCGCCCTACCGCCGGCGGCGCGCAGCCCCGCGCTGAGCCCTGCCGGGCCGGCCCGTGCCCCGCCGCTGTCATGTGCCCGCTGGCCCCGCCGTTAACCCTTGCCGCGGCCGGCCGGGGCGGCGGGCTGGCCCCCGCGGCCGCCCCGGGCTCCCCGCCCCGGGGCCCCCCCCCCAGCCGCGCGTCGCAACGGGGGGGAGCCGGGAGGTCCGGCCGCCAGCGCGCCCCGACGCGATGCCTTGCTCCGTGGGCTGGGGGGGGGGGGGGCGGGGGGGAAGGGACTTGCGCGGGGGGCGGCTCTGCAAAGCTGGGAGGACCGGGAGTTGTGCAGGCGGTGGAGGGGGGCTTGATGGGGTGGTCTGCAGGGGCTGGAAGGTACCTGGGGGAAGCTGGGGGGGAAAGGGGGGCGGGGGGCGATGGCACGGAGGCTGTAGGGGGCTGTGAGGGAGCCTGCGTGGGACCTGTCTGTGGGGTGTACGGGAAAATGCATGGTAGGGCAGAGGAGGAGGTGAAGAAGGGGGACAGTGCCTTAGGGGTGGGAAAGAGGATGGAGGGCTTGATGCCTGGTGGCACTTCTCCTGTGCACATCTGAGAAATGTGGTATGAAGGCAGGACCTCTTTGTGATATAAGGTGGGGATCCTGCTTGCAAACATCAGAGGACTAGAAATGGGATAAAGAAAAATAGGAAGGAAAACATTCAGGCAGATCTGCTGCCTCCATCCCCTCACCCAGAAAGGCCCAGGGATATTTAGCCCCCAGGGTGATGATCAGTCTCTTGCAGAAACAGTTGCAGCCCAGAGGTAGGTGCCATGAAGAATAATACCCTGTTGCTCAGGAGGAGTCTCCTGCATGTGGAGGGCATGGCCCAGTAATTGAACATGTTTCAGTTTGGGTAGGGTTTATTCACCTCTGCTGTAACTGGGGCATTGAGAGCGTGAATGGACAGGTGAAGAGAAGCAGCTGAAAAGCCAGGCTCCAGAGAGCAGCACATTGCAAATAACTCTGATGGGCATGAACATGCAGGCCTGGTGGTAGGGCACCCTGTCAGCAGAGGAATCTCAGAGCAGGGGAGCCAACCTGCATGTGTGGGCAGCAGGTTTGGGCCCTTCATGCAAAGCAAGATGAGCACAGCACTTGGAAAAGATGTTGATCACAGTTCTCCAAGAATGAGAGTGACAGAGTGGCTGTCCTGATTGCTTCTTCCAAGGAGAAGGGGAGCCTGTATCTCTGCTGCTCTGCGGGAGCCATTAGGTGGAGGGTCAAGGACCCGGGGACACATCACAGTCTGCCCAGATCACTGCGGTTCTCAAGGCCAACCTTGATCTCCTTAGCTGAACAAGCTCTTCTGAGCTAAAGCTCCTTTCCCATTCACTCATATTACATCAAATTACTGTGACTGTGAAGTCAAGAAGAAAACAACATTGTATGTTCTTTACACACCCAGAAAACATAGTGGAGATGCTGAGGCTTCAGGCTTTCTTGTCGCGTTACATTGCTTTCCAGTCCTTTTGTTTCGAAGTGTATAGAGGACGCTTTGGCAGTGAGTCACTTCTAAATAAAATTACTATATATGGCGTATTTAAATAAAAGTGTTTGTAAGCTGTGCCTCACTTTAAAATTGAAAGAACTGACAACTGAATAAGGGGTCTATACCACATGAAAGCACAGAATTTACTTGTGAGCCCCGTGAATTAAAATACCCATTTTGTTTACTCTCTCTTTATTGGTACCATATGCCAGAATTTTCTACACAATTATATTTTAATTGGAACTCATCACTAAAAATTTCAAGGCTTATCCCTCGACTGACACGGTAGCCACTGCAGCGATAGTGGTAGACTCACATTGGAAATAAGTAATACACGTTTAGCCAACAAAAAAGGCTCATTAAAAAAAAGCAAAATGTAATTCCAATCTACCAAAGCAACTAAATAAACAATGAATTTGTTTTAAATAAATTGGTTTAAATAAATACTGATGATGTTGTCAGAAACCAAATATAACAGCCATTAAAAAAAAATCTATTTACTGAGTCGTTCCCATCTATGGGAAGCAAACTGTCTCAGCCCTTCAACTGAAAAAAGTGGTGGATCCTAGCAATGTATGACCTTGAGAAATGCATGGTCCAAAACACAAGGTAAAGGCAGCCTTTACACATGGGATAAGAGGTTTTGCTGTCATGATTGAAGCCCACTGAGAAGTATCTTGAGCAGGGAGCAAAGAAGACAATGAAGATCTTATATTACCAAAGTTAACATTAGACTCTGCAACTCAGATCTAAAGATCATCCTTAATTTTTGATGTGCTGAAGAAGGAAGTGAAGTTTATGCAAAATAAACCAGCTGAGACTAATAAGTGTATTAAAAATTAGTACATCCAAAGTTTTCTCAGTGGGTAACACCATTGCATGTTCATACCTGTCATACACCATTTCGTGTTCATACCCATCAGTATGAGCCCGTACTCATTCCACACATAAAGCATCCATCTTGATGATGACAAGGCTATGCCTTAGTCCTTCAGAAAACTACTACTCTTTATTACATTGAACTTGTTTTTCTCTATTGCAAATTTTCTCCCCTCTAGCTAAAAGCACGTATCTAATGGAAGGAGCGGATTCAGAAAAGCATACATTAAGGTTCACTATATCAGAATCCGCAGCAGCATCTGTGAACTTACTCTGTCACCCAGCCAAGGCCTGAGGGTAAAAATTGTTTTTTGTCACTTCAGTCCCAGTTAAATTTTCTTAGTTTCATAAAATCTTTTAGTTACCTCTCAAGGAAACGTATAGTTATGTGCTATATGAGGGTACAGTAAGCCTTTAAATTAAGCTGTGAGTTTACAAACTGTCAAACACAGAAATATTTTTCCAGACTTTATTTTGAGAAAAGAATGTGCTCTCTTTCTTTTTTTAACCTGTTCCCCTGCCCCTCATAGGCTGTTGGAATAATGCAGTCTCCCACAGTTCCACTCCAGTCTCTTTCTAGCCTAACTGTAGTTGCCTTATGCCCTTGGGTTTGTTGTCCAAAAGAGCGTTACTACCAGGCTTGCTGCAAAAGACACCTGCTCATATAAATCCTTGTCTCCTTTGTCCTAGAGAAAGGCCGTCATTCTGGGTGAGCCCTGAAAGGAGATGGTGAGTGGCTAAAGATGTCTGAAAAGAGCTCATTCAATGGGGAGAGAGAAACTGCACAAAGATAAGACTATTTGTTTTGTTTACTGGTATTTTTGAAGGGCTTTTTGAGTAAAGGAATGACTCTCTGGGCAGTGAAGCATAATTTATGGAAAGTCAAATTATTTCCCTCAGAGGAAGATCAGAGGTCCAGAGGAAGAAATCAGGTATCGTGGGCCTGAGTTCTGGGGCCAGGTCCTTTTTCTTCATCTTTCCAAACACACGTCAGAGGTTGCGCTTACCTGCTCCTCGTATGAGACCAAGGAGGGCTGTCTGACACCATCATGACACACCAGGGCCACAGAGCTTTGTTTTCTATGTAATTCTGTTTCCCATTTCTATATCCTGATTTCATAAATAATATTGTTGTAGTGGGTTTTACTTGCTACGCAGGAGACGAGGCAACATATTTCTCCTCCCCTTCACAATACACTATACACTATGCAGAGCATATTGCTAAGATTTCCAAGGCTTCTAACAGCATCTAGAGACCCTTACAACAAATCGGTTCCTGCACTGTGATGTGAAGAGATTATGTATAAAGACCATTCCATTCACATTTTTAAAGGTAAGCTGGCAGGTAGAGAGAAAGCTTTCTGTGGAATAAATATTAAAAAATATATGTATTCTACTCACCCCCTCAAGAAAATGGAGTTTGATTCTCCGGTGTTCTTATGCAGACAAAACTGGTGGTAGGAAACAGAATTAATTTAGATAAAATGTAGATCAATTATATATGGTATGAACATACGTGCAGAACTCTTTCAGAAGAACGCAGTCACTTTGTGTAACAGCATGTGGTGATACCATGTAACTGCTTAAGGTCAGAAACAAAAATTATTAGATGAAAATTAATTGCAGGGAAGATCTAGGTTCCTACAATGCACCTGAAGAAGCTGGAACTGAGACTGATGAGTGGAATAAATTTTCCAACTCTCATAAAAATTTAATCAGGGAGACTTAATAACAGCAGTGCAGTTTGGCTAACACAGCCAGATAGCGATAGTTAACCGACACTTTTCACTAGGTATTTCATACTCTGGGGTTCAGGTCACAAGGTGTGGACATCACGTACATCAACAAATAGGTGGAAAGAATAGAGCAACCACATTTGCCTGGGAACCTCAGTCTTCGTGCCTGAACAGAATTTGAAGTAAAATTGAGATTGATGTGGACAGAAGTTACAGTAAACCACACATGCCTAATTTCCATTCAGAAAGTGTAAGAGATTTCAGTATCCAGAGCTCGCATGACATCCATTCCAGTCCCTAGTATCTACTGATGACTGACACTGCTAGAAATAGCATTATAGGTAGGACGCTAATTGCGGGTGAAGTAAAAAGCAAAGAAAGGAAATTTCCCACAGTCTGCCCAGAAACCTTAGAAGAAAATGCTGCGATAAAGTGGAACTACTGTTTGTTTGTCCTATAGTAAGATCATCTGATATTAATAATGATTTCTTTTGTAGGCCCTAGCAATTTAAGATTGAACAGCTGATAAGTACAATGCTGAAACTCACTTTTCTTGTTTGGGAGAGTAAGCATTTTATTAATCGCTTCTGTGGTATGTACATACCACTGCAATTTTTATCCTACTTTTGTTTCTGTACCTACTCACTTCAATGCTGATTTTTAATGTTGAATTATGCTTCATGCTCTGTAATAGATACCTACATGTATGTAGTTAGATTTCATCACTATAGTACCTTAGGATTTCCACCCAAGAAACTAGCGTAGTTCAGAAAATACTGGTGGAAAGCACATTAAAAAGTAGGTCCTTAATCAATAAGATGTTGAACGATTCACCCCAAACCTGCAACACCCACATGTGTGGCTACTCAGAGAGATTTGTTGCCTGTTTCCAGGTAATGGGCTTCCCATGGTAATACTGTACATGCAACAGCAGTAGCTTCATGGATGTGCCTCCCCCAACCCCTTCTCTAAATTCCATGTCAACTTTGGGGAGAGGCATGCTGGATACTGGAGGTAGCCCCAGATCTGTATCATCCAATCTGGTAGAAGAAAAATTTAAAAGGCGTAAAATTAAAATTTTTGGTGGTTTAGGTGCAGGGAGAGGTTATCCTCATTATAAATAAATATTCTTTCTCAGGCTTGTCCAATTAATGCTAAAACCTAGGTAAAATATGTCTTGACTTTGTACTTTCTATCATATCTTTAAGAAAATTACCCACACTAGCTTATTTTCATTGTTTAGTATGCGTCTGCCATGGGAAGATGTGCAATTTAAAAATAACGTCAATGATTTGATGTTACCCTTTTGCTTGTTCCATTTTACATGCAATTCATTCTGATACAGTAGAAGTCTACCTTTTTCCTAGGATCACGTATTTCACTGTCAGAATTTGTTTCTCTCACATCTTCTGCTTCTGCACAGTTGAATATACTTCCTAAAAGAATATCTCCCTATTTGGGGTCAGATAAAGGCTCCTGTAGGTTTTACTGAAGTTAAATCAAGGTCCAGACAACTCTACACACTCATATTCCCATCCCTGTTCATGTAACATATCTTCACATTTAATTAGCTCTGTGAGTATAAGAATCTTAAAGTATAGGGATATAGTAGATTAGATTTCAGATCCTGAGTCTTGCCTTGTTTTTGTGTAAAGAAACACTAACAACTTCTCTTTTCATCCATTTGTAAAATGGATATAAAACCAGCCATGGTGATCTAGCACTACAATCTTTACTTAATTCCATTTGAGTTTTGTATTCTAAGCTGCAATAGTGTACATTGCCTAAACAACATATAGCTGTTGCTAATTCCCCATTACACTACTCTGTTCTTGTTAAAAGGACCCTAAACAGAAAAGAGTTAAAAACAGGTCACGTGCTCTACTCTTGCTAGGGATATGATGTGTCTCAGAAGTGATTGAAAATCCACAGATGCACCTAAATTTATTAGTAAGCTATGGCTTATTTAGTGCAACATCAGTAACTTTGTTGTATTTTTAATTCAGCACTGTAGTATTCTGCACTGCAGAATTGCAGAAACATAATTTCTGTAAAAACATTTAAATTAGACAAGTGTCTTCTTTCACAATAATTTCAAAAGTACAAGAAACTTTTAGAAACCCATTATCTCAAAATTCTGTATTTTTTCCAGTCCCAAAGACTTTTAGCTTGACTGTGGTTCAGCACATTTGCATTACAGCAGATGTTGCAGATTAGATCCCACTACTTTACTTTCTGTTTTCGGATTTCTACACCTATGTTCAGGCTATAACCCTGAGAGGCCATGGTGGAAAGTAATTCCCAAGACTTGTAGACAACAGCATGAAACCAAATGATCATACAATGAACTTGAAAATTTATCTTCATCACTTCAGCGTTTGAATGCTTCCTGCTGCATTTTTACTTACTATTTCTTAAACTACATGAAATTGTACTCCATGATATGCCTATGCACCTCCCTAATTTCTGTGAGCCTGACAGTTCAAATCCATAAGCATAAGTGATTTAGGTACATTTCTATCCATTTTCTCCACATTGCTAAAAACTTAATCTTATCCTCCTGATATGCTGTTTTTTATGTATTTAATTTATTCTGTAAGGACACTTAAAGCTCCCTTTTCAAATCTCTTAATTCAAAGCATAAGTTACTAATTTCTGTGCTTTGTAACTAAAGGGATTTGTATTTCCATAAAAACCTCTGGCATTCACAGATTTAAGACGGAACTGACTTGGAAAAATGACATTGTCAGAAAAATTCTACAATATAAGGATCAGATAAACAAATCCAGCGAACTTTAGCTTCAGAAGAAAAATATTCCAAGCTCTCCAGAGAAGTGCTGTGAAACTTAATGAGATCCCCTGCCTTTCCTTTTCGAGGTTCCCAGTACACCTCTAATGAAGACAGAGTCCTGACTTTCAGAGGCTTGTGTAAATTATTTCTTGTGCAGCTGAATTCAGATTGCCTGTTGTTGCTGGGTTAGATGCAAAGTGTAGTATGTGCTAAAATGGTTCTTTTTTTCCTGACAACTCTGGCAACACATTATGTTGCATAGCCTAGGGATATACAAACTTTTGTGGAAAAACTTGACCACGGAGAAACAAGAAAATTAAATATTAATGATCTTTAAAAACTATTATGTCACGTTTTTTCATTCCTATTGGCATCCAAGAGCTTTGGTACAAGCTGGTTTTTTTTTTCAAAAAGAGGTAACATATCTTTAGAGAAAATATATGTACACACACATAACACATATACACTCAAGAATCCAATCAAAAGTAATCATATCAATGTCTAATGTAAGCCTGTACCCATTAAAATAAATCAGTATTCCATGTCAGTAACAACTGGCAATATTTATGAACAATTTTTGTTGCATTGTGTTGCTCATATGCTCTTTTTTTTCTGGAATTTTCACAGCACTGGATGTTACTATTAAGGTTTCTGAGACCTGAAGAAGTAATTTAATTGGTTTGGATTTCTGTAGAAAAAAAATACTTAGAATTCATCAAGTTTTAAATGTTTACCTGGATTGCAGCCATGATTTTCTGTGCTTCACAAGGTAGAGGTGCTAGAAAAGAAGGAAAATTCAAAAAGAAATACAGTCTAGCTAGAAAGCATGGCTGAACTGAACAGCTTTCCTCAAGCTAATGATTTTTCAGAACATATGCATTTGTGTACTGACACAAATCAAAACCTGACCTCTCAAGTAGATGCTCATTAAATTCCATTGCTGTGCCATGAATACATTCATAGGTGCTTCTCAACTCGATGTTATAGTGGCTAGGAGATGGAAAACTGCTGTATGCCTCCTCAGCCACCTCTCTCCTTTGCCAGGTGTATTGTGCTGTCGTGGGTTCCTCACTCCATGGAATACATTTGCCTAGTCAGGACTGTCCTACAGGCCCTGATATTATTGGGAGAGAAAGAAAGGAATAAAAGGGCACCCAAACATGATAATAAGGCACTGGGTCTTATTTACTGAGACCTTGGTGTTGCATTTTTTCACTCAGACCTTACTGGAGCTCCTGAAATCCTATACCTTCAAAGACCACACCACCTCAGAGCTTAATAGAATGAAATTTTACTCTCCTTTCTCTCTGCTTTGGATGAGGTATTTTGGAAGCTGTCCAACTATTAAAGTTCAATGATGAATCCTCTTAAAATTACAGATTAAACTAATATATTAGTAATATAAACCTCATGGAAAAAAAAACTAGCCACCTCTGTCTTCAGTTGCCATATTGTAATCACAGCTCCTAAGATCATTTCTGTTACATGGCATACTAAGATCATTAGGTGCTCTCTTAGGTTCCTATGATTATTCAGCTCAAGACAGAGCAGCTGTTATAACATAGCTTCACTCTGAGATTAATCTGCTTCTTACTATATACCCTTTACTGTATGGACAACAGAAGATGCTGATAGCTCAAATAACAGGCGTAAAATCAGTGGATTTATTTTTGGCTGATATTCAAGCATGACAGACTCTGGAGTCTCCTTTTGTTATTATAAAGTGGCTGTATTTCAAGTATCTTTTTTCAAGATTCTGCATTTCACTATCCATTCACATTTTTTTCTATATTCTAAAGCAAATCAACAACCAGGGGGGTTTATTAATTATAATCATAGGATGGGTTTGGTTGGAAGGTACCTTTAAAGATCATGTAGTTCAACCCCCCTGACGTAGGCAGGGACAGCTTCCACTAGATCAGTTTGTGAAACCTGACCCTGAACATTTCCAGTGATAGGGCATCCACAACTTCTCTGGGCAACCTGTATTTCATCATAAAAAAGTTCTTCCTTATGTCCAATCTAAGTCCACTCTCTTTCAGTTTAAAACCATTGTCCCTTGTCTTATCACTACAGGCCTTTGTGAAATGTCTATTTCCATTTTTCTTATAAGGCTCCTTTATATATTGAAAGGCCACAATAAGGGCTCCCTGCAGTCTTCTCTTCTCCAGGCTGAACAACCCCAGCTCCCTCAGAGGTGTTCCACCGCTCTCATTATTTTTGTGGCCCTCCTCTGGACCTGCTCCAACAGATCCATGTCTTTCCTGTGCTGAGGGCCCTAGAGCTGGATGCAGTGCTCCAGCAGAGTAGAAGGGAAGAACCACCTCCTTTGACCTGCTAGCCATGCTTCTTTTGATTCAGCCCAGGATACAGTTGGCTTTTTGGGCTGCAAGCTCACATTGCAGGCTGATGTCCAGTATTTCATCCACCTCTATCCCTAAGTCCTTCTCTGCAGGGCTGCTCTCAATCCATTCATCCCCCAGCCTGTACTGATATTGGGGGTTGCCCTGACCCTGGTGCAGGGCCTTGCACTTGGCCTTGTTGAGCCTCATGAGGTTCACACAGTCCCATTCCTCAAGCCTTTCAAGGTTCCTCTGGATGGCATCCCTTCCCTCAAGTGGATCAACTGCATGACTCAGCTCCTTGACACTGTTTTCCCTTTCATGACAGAAGGCCTGAGTCTCATCCCAGACTGAGGTCTGTGGCAGTTCTAGAGGGCCAGAATCCAAAAAAATCACATCTAGGAGGAAGCACCATGTCCAAGGGGTCAGCTATACATTTTCTGACTATTCTTGAGCAGGCCTCTGAAATTTATGTACCTCACATCCCCACGGGGAAATCACATTGCTGTGGCTCAATTTGTCTACCCACTGTAGGCTCTCTAAGGCAGGAATACATCTTACCATATGTCTAGAGTTTGACCAGGGTCACACTGAGAGGTGGTGAGGGTGTAATCCCAGGACTCATGCATGGGAAAACATGAGTTCACACAGTCTCCTCAAGCACTGGTTGCAGAGCCCCACCAGAGCCAAAGCTGGGGCTTCATCAGCTCATGAATCAAGACGATGCTAAACCAAACATCGTCAGGCCCTAACATGGGTTTGAGCTTCTATGTGCTCCTTTAGTATAAATTTTAAAAAGACTAAAGTAGGATGTAGACAGAAGCATGAACTAGGCTTTTTTGCTAAAGCTTATTTCAGTGGTTTAGAAATACTGTTCCTAAAACAGTGTCATGGGAAAAGAAGCATCATATCTCCCTTCACCCCTTACACTCCAACACTGCAGATAAACACTTAAACACTCATCTGAAAAATAAACCCATTATTAAATAGAATCACATTGCTGTTAAGTGGGGGCTAACATCTGACAGAACTTCTTGCTGAAATGCAATCTTAGGTTCAATCCAAATGTTGAAACTGGTTTTTCAAAGGTACTATTAGCATTTTTTCTAATTTGAAAGACTTTATTTCACCACTCTTAAGTATTACCAAACAATAAAAATCTCACCAGAAATCATAGAATCAATGTCACAGACATCTTTGAAACTGCAGATCAGCTTAAGATAGGAGAAAATCAGAAATTCACAATTGTGCAAGTTTTATTCTAACTTAGAGTTCAGGGTCCATCTTTAAAAAGCAGAATGACCTGGAGTCCTAATTTTTTTTTTTCCTGGCTTGGAGAAGTTAAGTCAAAACACAACGTTTGCTAATGTCTTGCTCTCACAGTTACATGGAATCTGTCTATGAAGAATACGTGACATTTTTATTTGTCACTGTGCAAACAGAGACCAAATATAAATACTGTTTATAGACAAAAGGCCTTTAGCCTGCATTCAGTGTTAGTGTGATGGTATTGCGAAACAGCATTGCAGTTGTCTCAGAAGTGGTTTTGCAGTGACCTCTGTAGGACAGACCTGAGGCACAGTCCATTCATGCTCCAGGCTCACTTTTGGGAAGTCATAATCATGCTGGTCAAAGCTGAAGCTTCTCCAGCCTAATCACAATGCAGATCTTCTGCCTACCCATATCAGGATAAGAAACTGCTGACCTTCAGCTCATGATACCCCAAGTGCCTGACCACTCTGCTATGGCAGTGTGGTGGAGATGTCCCCCACTGGTCCCGGGAGCCTTTAGACATGTAAGTACTGATTGTGCCTACACTAAGGCTTCTGAAGAATAATTTCCATGAAACTACTTGTTTTTCTAGATTTCAAGGTTTACAGCAAGCAGAGATCCCCTGGTAACCAGGCTCTGGCTCAGCTATCACAGGGAGATACAACCACCAACCATACAACATTCAATTCAGTCTGCCCATTGGGATTATTTCTTTAGTAACTGTGCTGCAAGACAGGGACAGTTTGTGAAGGATAAAGAATATTTGATTTCTGGCTTCTTGAGTGTTTTTAACCAAGCAACAATGTCTACCTGTTCCTTCACGTAAAAGTGAATGGGGAGAAAGCAAAGGTGAAAACGCTGACTTTTGACTCCACAGACTTTCAGTCCCAGTCCCAGTTTCTAAACCAAAGAGACAATATTAATTCCAATGTGTGTTCTTAGGCAAAATCTCTTTGACTAGTTCAGAATTTGTGCTCCTCACTAATCCAGAAAAGCTGCGGTACATGATTATTTTTCACGACTGCCCTATGCATCAGTACAGCCTTAGGGCCAATCATCTGGGAAACAGCACTGCAGCAAAGAATCCCAGCCACATCCTTAGCTGTACTAGCAAGGGCACAGACAGCAGATCCAGGGAAATTACCCTGCCCTGCTATTCACTCAGTACTTGCAAGGTGGCTCTGGGTTGCTGGATCCAATTTTGGATCCCAAACAACATAGGGAAGACATGGATACACTGGAGCAAGTTCAGCAGAGGCCCCCAGCCCTCTGTCTATCTGGAAAAGGGATGGGAGATTTTGGAAGATCTGTTGCTTCTTCAACTTCCTAGAATCATAGAATAGTTTGGGTTGGAAGGGACCTTTAAGAGGTCATCTACCCACCCCCCCTGCAGTAAGAAGGGACATCTTCAACTTGATCAGGTTGCTCAGAGCCCAGTCCAACCTAACCTTGAATGTTTCCAGGGATGGGGCATCTACCACCTCTCTGGGTAACCTGTTCCAGTGTTTCACCACCCTCATTGTAAAAAACATCTTCCTTATATCTAGTCTAAATCTACCTTCTTTTAGCTTAAAACCATTACCCTTTGTCTTATCGCAGCAGGCACTACTAAAGTTTGTCCCCATCTTTCTTATAAGCCTCCTTTAAGTATTGAAAGGCCACCATAAGGCCTCCCCACAGCCTTCTCTTCTCCAGGCTGAACAATCCCGATTCTCTCAGTCTTTCCTCATAGGAGAGGTGCTCCACCCCTCTGATTATTTTTGTGGCCCTCCTCTGGTCCCACTCCAACAGGTCCATGTCTTGTACCAAGGACTTCAGAGCTAGATGCAGGTGGAGTCTCACCAGAGTGGAGTAGAGGGGCAGAATCACCTCCCTCCACCTGCTGGCCATGCTTGTTTTGATGCAGCCCAGGATACAGTTGGCTTTCTGGGCTGCGAGCACATATTGCCAGCTCATGTCTAGCTTTTCATCCATCAGTACCGCCAAGTCCTTCTCTGCAGGGCTGCTCTCAATCCATTCATCCCCCAGCCTGTACTGATATTGGGGGTTGCCCAACCCAGGTGCAGGACCTTGCACGTGGCCTTGTTGAACTTCATGAGGTTCACAAGACTTCTTGAGCTTGTCCAGGTCCCTCTGTATGGCTTCCTGTCCCTCAGGCGTGTCAACCACACTACTCAGCTTGGTGTCGTTTGCAAACTTGCTGAGGGTGCTCTCAATCCCACTGTCCATCTGGACATTGAACCGTTGACCACTACTCTCTGGATGTAACCATCCAACCAATTCCTCACCCACTGAACAGTCCACCCATCAAATCCATATGTCTCAAATTTAGAGAGAAGGATGTTGTAGGGGACCATGTCAAAGGCCTTACAGTAGTCCAGTTAGATGACATCTGTGGCTTTTCTTTTGTCCACTGATACAGTCACTCCACCATAGAAGGCCACTAGGTTCGTCAGGCAGGACTTGCCCTTGGTGAAAGCCAGCTGTCACGAATCACCTCCCTGGCCTCCATGTGCCTTAGCATAGCTTCTAGGAGGATCTGTTCCATGATATTCCCAGGCACAGAGGTGAGGCTGAGAGGTCAGTAGTTCCCAGGGTCCTCCTTTCTACCCTTTTTAAAAATGGGTGCAATGTTTCCCTTTTTCCAGTCACTGGGGATTTCACCTGACTGCCATGACTTTCCAAGTATCATTGAGAGTGGCTTGGCAACTACATCAGCCAATTCCCTCATGACTCTGTGATGCATCTCGTCAGGTCCCACAGACTTAGATATGTTCAGATTTCTCAGGTGGTCTCGAATCTGATCTTCTCTTGCAGTGGGAGGGACTTTGCTCCCCCAGTCCCTGCCTTGCAGTCCATCCACTCGAGAGGTGTGGAAAGAGGAGTTGCCAGTGAAGATTGAAGTGAAGGTGTTGAGCACCTCAGCTTTCTCCTCATCTGTTTTTACCAGTTTGCCAGTCGTGTTCATCAGGGGGGTACACTTTCTTTGACCTTCAACTTCTTCATGGGAGGGTACAGAGAAGGCAGAGGCAAACTCTTTTCACATCAGTAGATGAAAAGCAAGAGACACAAGGTGGAGCATGGAAAGTTCAGATTAAAATAAGTAAAATGTCACAAAATATATTGCTATTCACACAGCAAATTGGGTGATCATCTCGCCAAACCAGGAGCAGGGAGCGTACCAGGAAGAAGGGCTTCCTGCAACACACAGGAAAGTAGTGCCTGAATCTTGTTAGAGAAGACCATGTATCTGTTCTTGAATCAAACCCTGTCTCACTATCTCCACAGACAACCACAGCAACACCAGCGCTGTCCACCCAATGATCTGGATTTCACAGCCTACCGTGTTTTCCCTTCTGCCCAGAGTCCCAGTTAGGCATTACGAACACAGCCCAAAGATTTATGTCATCAAACAACTCCAATCTCCTAATCAGCCATGAAGGTAGAAGCCCACAAAGACATCCAGTGAACACAGTCTGCTTGCATGGCTTGTACTGCATGAACAGAGTTGCTTCATGCCATTTTATTCCTCTCCAGCTCCTGTAAAGGACACAATCTGTTCTCTGCCCGAGCACATCCCTATCCACTCTCCCACTGGAAGCAGAAGGTGCTGCACCCAGCTGTACCACTGCTGAACAGGCAATAAGCTCTTGACACAGTTGTTGCTCACCTACATTGAGACCTACAGGCTAGTTGAATAATAGGGATTTTTATCTGAATAAAATACAGGCCCATGCTTCCCCATACTTTCTCGCAAGTTAGTCAGGGCTCCACATACAAGGGCTGACTGGTGGAGGGGGGTGTCCCAGGTTGTGTATGAAAAAAGTGATCTCAGGAACAGCCAAGCTCTAGAAGACATTGGCAGGACTAGGGAAATAGAGGCAGGACAATGTGCCACAAAAAAAGATGCCCTATGTCGTACATAGTGTTGGCATGACTAGGGTGGCATGGAAGACTTCAGGGGCTTCAAATGTGAACACCAATTTCATCATAAAGCATTCTTACTAGGCTGGAAGTATGATTTGAAAAAAAAAAGTGTGGACAGAGAATTTCTTATTCATCCAGGGCTATAACCTTAATATCTGTTAGCCAAATTAGTGTAATAGTGCAAGAGAAGGAATTTGGAAATCCAATCACTTTTACAAATACTCCTTTAGTTTGTTAGCATATCACTGATTTTTAAAAGCCACTTATGCTAGAGCTCCCTTTTTTTTCTGGTGAAAACAAAATGTTCTCTCATCAATAAAATGAAGTTACTTAGCAGATCAGGTTCTTAGGAAAATAATTTGGATCTCTGAGCATAATTTTCCGCATTAGAACAACAGATCCACCTATATGTTATCCTACCACAGCTGATACACAAAAATATTCTCTCTAGTTTTTCTTCCTTTGACATTCAAATAGCCTGCAAGTAGGACTGCTTCACCAACAGCTTATGGTGATCATGGTATCTGAGACTGGGCAATGCCTTACTCAAAGTTCCCACTGTGGAATAACCACTCTCCTGCAGCAATTTTTCACATTTCGATCACATCCTCCTTTCTGAGTGGTTGCCTACAACGCTGGAGAAGACCAGAAGCCCTACCTGGCCAATTATCTGAAGTCTGCGCCTTAGCCATGCCCTGATCATATTTATATGGTGTATATGTAGATGTTTTAAAACAGCATTGTCACAGGAGGTGTTTCTCAGCTCTTGCAAGCTACCTGTGAGGCAGCAGTAAAGCCTTCCTTAAATGCTGATAACTTTTTTTGAGCATTGTTGTTCCCAGAGACAATCTTACACCTCATTTTCACAGTAGATTTGTATAAAAATCTTTGTAACTTGTCAAGCATTTAATATAAAAAATTAATGGCTTTAAAACTAGGCTGTCTTTGTGTGAACAGGTTAGAGGTGATGTTAAAGTTTCTTTACACAGAAACTGAGTTGCATCTTAGATGTGGCATGAATGAGGATCCCTGCATGGGCAAATAGTGATAGCATGCAGTGGCAGAAGTTTGAGATATCTGAAATGGGAAAGACATTTCTAGCAGGTGAAGCAGTCCCTTTGATAGAGTAGGATAGGGAAGATGTCCAGCCTGAAGACACATTTGTACTGCAGCAGCTACCCTGTCATTTGATATGCTTCTGTCAAAATTCTGTTGTTTCATTTTAATCTGTTGCTGTTCCCCTGTTCTAGTCTAAAAAAAAAGAAGAAAGGAAGAAAGGAAGACAAAACTTGATATAAATCAAGTGATTACAGTTGGGGATGGAGGTAAGAGTTTCCTTTCTAGTCTAAAAGGAGAAGAGAGTAACAGGAGAGGACACCAGAATCTGCCATTTAGCTAGAGATTTCTCACTAAAACCTTCAGAGACACTCCTTTAATTGTATAAAAAGTAGCAGGAACCCAGGTGTTCCTGACTCATTGCTGGCTCCTAGCTCTCTTAGTCCAAAGGAAAAAAGGAAACACTTAATACCTGGCTTTGTTGAGGTGCCTAGTAGGCAGAGTTTTCCCTGCCCTGCCTCTTTGGAGGCACAAAGAGCAGCTAATGTCTGCAGCAATTGCTTTTGCAGCTGTAAACTTGTTAGCAGGCCTCACTGACTCAACAGGTTTGGAAATGAATCTGTTCATTTTCAGCTACTCTGACACTGGGAAACATCTTGAAGTAAATCCAAAAATCCTTCCTATGTGGCACAGGTGATTGAGTTACTGGCATTTCTTCCCTTTTGAATGGCCACAGAGTGAGACACTGCTGTTGGGGTAAGCAGTCAGTGTAATCAAAATGCTTCAATCTGTGTGGAGAGTAACATATACTATTTATTGTTCTCAGTGTAACATCTTTGTAGAGCTTCAGTTCTCCAGCTTTGGAGACCTGCTGTCAGGCAAGGAGGAGGTACAGGGAACCACAGGTGTGTGGTCCCAAAGAAGCTCTAGCAGCTTCTAATGCCCATGATCAACTGCTCTTGCCCCAGTGTGCTTGAAGCCTTTGTTGCAATGACCTGTTAATTAGGCAGGGCTAAGCACTCTTCTAGCTGGTGCACAGGAGAAGCCTGTATAAGAGCCAGGCCTAGACCATGGGTCCCAGAGTACAACCAACAGGTACAACAGTTTGTAAAGAAGGTGTTATACCGTAAAAGTCAGTGAAGAACACCCTCTAAGACTTATTTGAAGTTTTAGAAGGCAGGCATTCTTTATTACGGCATCCGATGCACAGAGGATCACTCCTCCTAAAATGCATGCATGCAACCGAAATCATACAACATATATAGAATGAAGATATGCATATTCATCATATTTCCTGGAAAAGGTTGTCTTATGACAGTGAGTTCCTGAAATTCATTTACATATTCCCCTCCCAGTCACGCATGTTCAGTGATTTGAGCTGGTGGTCTTTGAGTCCCCAGTGGTCATTGTGGAGCGGTCTCTCAGTGGTCATTTTCCATGACCTCTGGGCCTTTCTTTCATAGATGGTCATAAGTTGTCTTGCTGAGTGGCAAGGCCTGGTCCTTCTGTGCTTATCTTGGGTGTCAATGTTTTATCTTAGTGTCTGCTGACTTCTTCAGAGTGACTTGAGGAACTTATTTGGGATCTGTTAATCTTGTTACGAAGAGATACTATTCTGAAAATTCCTAGGCAGGCTGGCACTTCTTGCTGTGAGTTATATTTTACAGCTATCATCTATAAGCCACAGGCCGAACTGTTAAGAAAATGTGTAAATCTTACATTCTATATCCAAGGGGGCCTCAGTTGAATTTGTACCACTGTTAACAGCCTCAGACGTGGTACTGACGTCACAGAGCTCTTTCCCCAGCAGCTGTTGGAGTAGTTGTCCCTGCTGGTGTAGAGGTTTTAACACAGTCTGATGGTGGGTGCAGCCCTCCAAGGCTGTAAGGAGTGCCTGGAGTTTCTCTCTGATGCCACGTGAGATGGTTCTCTTCGCACAGGAGGTATGCTGTCTTGGGGGATCTGTGCTGCCAAGAGAAGGAGTTACAGGAGGAAGTGTGCAGGCTGTGCAGCATTAGGGAAGAGGAAAAGGAGCTAGACAGGATCTTCTCTGAGACTCAACAGCTTGAAAAGCCACACCCCCCCAGTGCAGTAGAGAAGCTGGCAGTGTCCACCCCTGATATTAAAGAAGGTGCTCCCTCTGGGGAATGGAAAGGATGGAAGCTGGTGACTTCTAGCACAAAGAAGAAGGCTCCTACCTCACCTACAGGATTGCAACTACCAAATAGGTTTGATACCTTAAGGGTCAAAAGACCCCCGAATGCCTGCCTTTTAACACTACATTGGTGTTACGAGGTTTGTTCTTCCCGATTTCGGTGACAGTTTTTGGCAACCCAGATGGGACGACGCTTGTGAATCTCGACGGATCCACAGGATCACGGGACCTCCAGCCGGCACCGAGCGATTCTCGGGGAGAACCTCTGATCCCCAGACCGAAGAATTCTAAGCAAGTCCCCTGGAAAGGTAATAAGGCATTCTTTTAAGGGTGGTAACGGAGTCTCCTTTTGGGTAGCCTGCTTGTAAGATGCGGCGAAAGCTACGCAGAGTTGGGCTGAGAGGTACCTCTCCGGGGTGGGAGTCCCCACAGGTAACGCCTGCCCGTAAGACGCGGCGAAAGCCTCGCAGGGTTGGGCTAAGTCCTGGGCAAGGTTAGGTTGGGATTTCCGGCAGGGGGCTGGAATCCCTGGGATTTCTGGCAGGGGGGCAGAAATCCCAGAGGGAGCTTCAACAGGGGTTGGGGTCCCTCTGACTAGTGCCTGTGGTAGTGCATGATCACACCCACTAGTCTCTTGGGAAGATGGGTACGTTTCAGAGTAAGAAATATGTCCCACAAAGAACACCTTTGGGATGTATTTTGAGACACTGGAAAGATCTGGGAGGTGATCCTCTGATTCAGAAACAATTAATTGAATATTGCAATCATTGGTGGCCAATGTATAGATGGGAAAATGTGGTGAATGGAGCTAAATCCAGTTGGCGGCCGGTCCCCCAGGGCTCAGTTCTAGGGCCGGTCTTGTTTAATATCTTTATCGATGACCTGGATGAGGGGATTGAGTGTGCCCTCAGTAAATTTGCAGATGACACCAAACTGGGTGGTAGTGTTGATCTGCTGGAGGGGAGGAGGGCTCTGCAGAGGGACCTGGACAGACTGGATCCATGGGCCGAGGCCAATTGTATGATGTTGTCGTGGTTTAACCCGGCTGGCAACTAAGCACCACGCAGCCGCTCGCTCACTCCCCCCCCTCCCTCAGTGGGATGGGGGAGAGAATCAGAGAAAAGAAAAAAAAAGTAAGACCCGTGGGTTGAGATAGAGACAGTTTAATAAGAGAGAAGAATAACAATAATAATAATAATAATAATAATGGTAAGAAAATATACAGAATATATAAAACAAGTGATGCACAATGCAATTGCTCACCACTCGCTGACCGATGCCCAGCCCGTCCCGAGCAGCGATCACTCCCCCCGGGCCGCGATCACACAGCCCGAGCTGCAACCACTCTGCCTGCAACCAACCGACCGACCCGACCGACCCGACTGACTAACCCCCCCCCCGAGCATGACGTTATGTGGTATGGAATAGCTCTTTGGACAGTTTGGGTCCTAGCTGTGCTGTACTCCCAGCTTGTTATGCCCCTGGCTGAGCAGGAGAAGCTCAAAAAGTCCTTGAGCAGTCTGAGCACTACTTGGCAACAACTAAAAACATCAGCGTGTTATCAACATTCTTCTAGCACTGAATCCAAAGCACAGCACTATGCTAGCTTCTGTGAAGAAAATTAACTCTATCCCAGCCAAAACCAGGACATTCCACCCCTTATTCTATACCATTTACGTCATGCTTAGGTCCTACCCTTACAATACATTCCAATTAATCACCACCACAAAGCATTTGCCACCATCCATGAGTCAGTATAGAGATAGAGCACTGGCCATTTTTCTCTTTCAGCAATATCTAAAGCCAGCTGGATGGCTTTCACCTCTGCAAACTGACTTGATTCACCTTCTCCTTCAGTAGTCTCTGCAACTTGTCTTGTAGGACTCCATACAGCAGCCTTCCACCTTCGATGCTTTCCCACAAGACGACAGGATCCATCAGTGAACAGGGCATATTGCTTCTCGTTTTCTGGCAATTTATTGTACAGCGGGGCCTCTTCAGCACGCATCACCTCCTCCTCTGGTGATACTCCAAAATCTTTGCCTTCTGGCCAGTCCGTGATCACTTCCAAGATTCCTGGGCGACTGAGGTTTCCTATTCGAGCCCGTTGTGTAATCAGTGCGACCCACTTACTCCACGTAGCGTCAGTTGCATGATGTGTAGAGGGGACCTTCCCTTTGAACATCCAGCCCAGCACCGGCAGTCGGGGTGCCAGGAGGAGCTGTGCTTCAGTGCCAATCACTTCTGAAGCAGCTCGAACCCCTTCATATGATGCTAATATCTCTTTTTCAGTTGGAGTATAGTTGGCTTCAGATCCTCTGTATCCCCGACTCCAAAAGCCTAGGGGTCGGCCTCGAGTCTCCCCTGGTGCTTTCTGCCAGAGGCTCCAGGTAGGGCCGTTCTCTCCGGCTGCGGTGTAGAGCACATTTTTTACATCTTGCCCTGCCCGGACCGGCCCAAGGGCTACTGCATGCACTATCTCCCGTTTAATTTGTTCAAAGGCTTGTCGTTGTTCAGGGCCCCATTTGAAATCGTTCTTCTTCCGGGTCACTTGGTAGAGAGGGCTTACAATCTGGCTGTAATTTGGAATATGCATTCTCCAAAAACCCACAACGCCCAAGAAAGCTTGTGTTTCCTTTTTGCTAGTTGGTGGAGACATGGCTGTTATTTTATTGATCACATCCATTGGAATCTGATGACGTCCATCTTGCCATTTGATTCCTAAAAACTGGATCTCCTGTGCAGGTCCCTTGACCTTGCTTTGTTTTATGGCAAAACCGGCCTTCAGAAGGATTTGGACTATTTTCTTTCCTTTCTCAAAAACTTCTTCTGCTGTATTGCCCCACACAATGATGTCATCAATGTATTGAAGGTGTTCTGGAGCATTACCCTGTTCCAGTGCTGTCTGGATCAGTCCATGGCAAATGGTAGGGCTGTGTTTCCACCCCTGGGGCAGTCGATTCCAGGTATACTGGATGCCCCTCCAAGTGAAAGCAAACTGTGGCCTGCTCTCTGCTGCCAAAGGGATTGAAAAGAAAGCATTTGCAATATCAATTGTGGCATACCACTTGGCTGCCTTTGACTCCAGTTCGTATTGAAGTTCTAACATGTCCGGCACGGCAGCACTCAGTGGTGGCGTAACTTCATTCAGGCCACGATAGTCTACTGTCAGTCTCCACTCTCCATCAGACTTTCTCACTGGCCATATGGGACTGTTAAAGGGTGATCGAGTCTTGCTGATCACTCCTTGGCTCTCCAGTCGATGAATCAACTTATGGATGGGAATCAGGGAGTCTCGGTTGGTGCGATATTGCCGCCTGTGCACTGTTGTGGTGGCAATCGGCACTTGTTGTTCTTCAACACTCAGCAATCCCACAACCGAAGGGTCCTTTGAGAGACCAGGCAAGGTAGACAGCTGCTTAATTTCTTCTGCCTCCAATGCAGCTATACCAAAAGCCCACCGGTACCCTTTTGGGTCCTTGAAATACCCTCTCCTGAGGTAGTCTATGCCAAGGATGCACGGAGCATCTGGCCCAGTCACAATGGGGTGCTTTTGCCACTCGTTCCCGGTTAGGCTCACTTCGGCCTCCAATACAGTCAGCTCTTGAGATCCCCCTGTCACTCCAGAAATACAAATGGATTCTGCCCCTATATGGCTTGATGGCATTAGAGTACACTGTGCACCGGTGTCTACTAGAGCTCTATACTTCTGTGGGTCTGACGTGCCAGGCCATCAAATCCACACAGTCCAGTAGACCCGGTTGTCCCTTTCCTCCACCTGGCTGGAGGCAGGGCCCCTCTAATTCTGATCACTGTTGCTCATGGTTTGTGTATATGAGTCAGAAGTTCCTTCATCACAATCAGAATTAAGATCAGCTCTTCTATTCTGTCTGAAAAAATGACAATCTACCCCGTCTTTGGAAATTGGAGCAACAAGTTTCTTGGAAGAGCCCCTTTTTGTGCTTGTTTTCCTTTGCAACTCGCGTACTCGTGCCTCTAGGGTTGAGGTAGGTTTTCCATCCCATTTCCTCATGTCCTCTCCATGGTCACGCAGGTAAAACCATAGAGTGCCCCGTGGTGTGTACCCTCGATATTCTTTTCCTTGAGCAGAAGGGCGCTTACTTCTAATGGCTGAGATAATGGTTTGTACAGGAGGGGAGTAGGGTATACGCTTTTCGAGTCGTTCAACCTTTTGGGACAGTTTCTCCACAGCAGAGACAAGGGAAGAAGAGATACTTTCTTCGTATTCCCGGAGCTGGCTAGCCATTTCATCCACTGTTGGTCCCCGTCCAGCTTCCCAGTTCATTATTGCCCATGTGTTGGCATATGATGTTGGTGCGCTCCGTAACAACTTCCGCCACATGGGTCGTGTGCACTGGACACTATCTGGATCTTTAGGCAACTGGTCATTGTCCAGGTCACTATAAATCACTTCCAGGACAGCCAATTCCCTCAGGTACTGGATGCCTTTCTCCACGGTAGTCCATTTGCCTGGGCGATGTATAACATCTTCCTTGAAGGGATATCTTTCCTTCATGGCTGACAGTAGTCGCCTCCAGAGGCTGAGGACTTGTGTCCCTTTTCCAATCGCTTTGTCAATGCCGCCTTCCCTAGAAAGGGATCCCAGCTGTTTGGCTTCTTTACCCTCCAGTTCCAGGCTACTGGCCCCATTATCCCAGCATCGGAGCAACCAGGTGACAAGATGCTCTCCTGCACGACGGCTGAAATCTTTTCTCATATCTCGCAGCTCACCCAAGGATAGAGACCGCGTAGTTTCTGTCTCATTTATGAGCTCTTCCTCTTCCTCCTCCTTTTGTGATGGCCCTGATTCATCCTCCCTTTCTAAACGAGTTGACTTTCGCTTCCAAGATTTCTTCTTGTGTATAGGGGCAACTGATACCGGCACAGGTTCGCTCCCTGCTTCAGCTGCAATGCCTGTTGCTGGGGTTTGAGTAGCTGCAGTGCAGGTTGCAGGGGTTGGAGTAGCAGCGGTGCCTGTGGCTACGGCTGGAGGAGCTACAGTGGGTGTCACTGGGGTTGGAGTAGCTGCAGTGCCTACGTCCACAGCTGGAGTAGTTACAGCGGGTGTTGCAGGGGCTGGAGTACCAGCAGTGCCTGTGCCCACAGCTGGAGTAGCTACAGTGGGTGTCGCAGGGGTTGGAGTAGCTGCAGTGCCTGTGTCTGCAGTTGGAGTAGCTACAGTGGGTGTCACTGAGGTTGGAGTAGCTGCAGGGCCTGCTGCAGGAATCAATCTTTGGATGGTATATAATTTACGTAGGAGTCTAACCCTGAGTAAAAGCTGAACTATATTCAGGAGACCTAGCAATAGGGCCATGCTAGTTGGAACATCCCAAGGATATTCAACATTCTCAAGAACTGTTTTAATTAGCTCAGAGAAGAAGGGGAAGATGGAGTAAGGTGACTCCCCCACAGGCTGGCTCTCCGAGGATAAAAAGTAAAATGTGTAATTATTCATAACTCCCAATAGATGGTTCCCAAAATACAGAGGTGACAGCAATACTGAGTAAAAATATGAGCTTAATCTGATGATCAATAGTTTTATCATAGCATAAGCCAGTATTACACAGTACAGCAGAACAGTAGCTTTAATCCACTTGCGAAAAGTGACAACCAGCAGCACAGGGAGTGCATACAGCAGGTAAGGTGATATATAAAAGAATTCCATGAACAAGGACAGCAACTCTGAGAGCAAATAAAACAACATTGCGATCAGCGACTATTAGACTAATATAACGAATGCTTATCACAAATGCGTTTTAGAAATGTTCAGATCTGTCGTTATCTCAACCCTTCGGGCCCCACGTTGGGCGCCAAAATAGGACTGTCGTGGTTTAACCCGGCTGGCAACTAAGCACCACGCAGCCGCTCGCTCACTCCCCCCCCTCCCTCAGTGGGATGGGGGAGAGAATCAGAGAAAAGAAAAAAAAAGTAAGACCCGTGGGTTGAGATAGAGACAGTTTAATAAGAGAGAAGAATAACAATAATAATAATAATAATAATAATGGTAAGAAAATATACAGAATATATAAAACAAGTGATGCACAACGCAATTGCTCACCACTCGCTGACCGATGCCCAGCCCGTCCCGAGCAGCGATCACTCCCCCCGGGCCGCGATCACACAGCCCGAGCTGCAACCACTCTGCCTGCGACCAACCGACCGACTCGACCGACCCGACCGACCCGACTGACTAACCCCCCCCGAGCATGACGTTATGTGGTATGGAATAGCTCTTTGGACAGTTTGGGTCCTAGCTGTGCTGTACTCCCAGCTTGTTATGCACCTGGCCGAGCAGGAGAAGCTCAAAAAGTCCTTGAGCAGTCTGAGCACTACTTGGCAACAACTAAAAACATCAGCGTGTTATCAACATTCTTCTAGCACTGAATCCAAAGCACAGCACTATGCTAGCTTCTGTGAAGAAAATTAACTCTATCCCAGCCAAAACCAGGACAGATGTTCAACAAGGCCAAGTGCCGGGTCCTGCACTTTGGTCACAACAACCCCATGCAACGCTACAGGCTTGGGGAAGAGTGGCTGGAAAGCTGCCTGACGGAAAAAGACCTGGGGGTACTGGTTGACAGCCGGCTGAATATGAGCCAGCAGTGTGCCCAGGTGGCCAAGAAGGCCAATGGCATCCTGGCCTGTATCAGGAATAGTGTGGCCAGCAGGAGTAGGGAAGTGATTGTGCCCCTGTACACGGTGCTGGTGAGGCCGCACCTCGAATACTGTGTTCAGTTTTGGGCCCCTCACTACAAGAAAGATGTTGCCTTGCTGGAACATGTCCAGAGGAGAGCCACAAAGTTGGTGAGGGGTCTGGAACACAAGTCATACGAGGAGCGGCTGAGGGAACTGGGGTTATTTAGTCTGGAGAAGAGGAGGCTGAGGGGAGACCTGATCGCCCTCTACAACTACCTGACAGGAGGCTGTAGTGAGGTGGGGGTCGGCCTTTTCTCCCTGGTAACAGATGATAGGATGAGGGGGAATGGCTTGAAGCTGCGCCAGGGCAGGTTTAGGCTAGATATTAGGAAAAACTTCTTCACCGAGAGGGTTGTCAGGCTCTGGAATGGGCTGCCCAGGGAGGTGGTGGAGTCCTCATCCCTGGAGGTATTTAAAAGACGGATAGATGAGGTGCTTAGGGACATGGTTTAGTGGTGGGATGGCAGTGCTAGGTTAACGGTTGGACTCGATGATCTTAAAGGTCTTTTCCAACCGAGGTGATTCTATGATTCTATGATTAAAGCATATTGTTACAGTATGTGAATGATATTCTGATAGCAGCAGAAAGTAAAGAAGAATGTTTTGAAATTACTATCAATTTACTAAATTTTCTAGGCCAAGGAAGATATAGAGTTTCCAGGAGGAAAGCACAAATAGGAAAGGAGACAGTGATTTATTTGGGATTTGAGATATCTCAAGGACAGAGACAACTTGGAAATGAAAGAAAAGAAACCATTTGTCAAATTCCTGAACCCAGCAGCCCGAAGGAATTGAGAGCTTTTCTGGGGATGATTGGATGGTGTCCACTCTGTATTCTGAACTATGGTCTGTATGTGAAGCCACTGTACGAGGCTTTGAAAGAGTCTAAAGATCGGTATTTGATTTGGACACCTGAATGTCAGAAATCATTTAAAGAACTTAAAAGAGCATTGATGATGGCCCCTGCATTGGGTTTACCTGATCTGACCAAACCTTTTGAGCTTTTTGTATATGAAAGGCAACATCTAGCCCTTGGAGTGCTGGCACAGCGGTTGAGATCCTGGAAGTGACCAGTGGGATACTTTTCCAAAAAACTCGACAATGTGAGTAAAGGATGGCCGGGATGTTTGTGTGCTGTGGCAGCAACAGTTTTGCTAATCCAAGAAGCTCGAAAGTTGACTATGGGTCAAAAGATGGTGGTGTATGTCCCACACATGGTAATTACTGTCCTGGAACAAAAGGAGGGTCATTGGCTGTCCCCCAGCAGAATGTTGAAAATATCAGGTTGTTTTATTAGAACAGGATGATGTGGAATTAAAAACCACAGCAATTGTCAATCCAGCGATGTTCTTGTCAGGAGAAAACTCGATGGGAAACTTAGAACATGACTGCCTGTTAACTATTGAACAAGTTTATTCCAGCAGATCAGACCTGAGAGATGAACCCCTGGAAAATCCTGATCTGGAATTGTTTACAGATGGAAGCAGCTTTGTGCTGTCATCACCACCACCAAGGTATTTGAGTCAGGGAACCTGCCTGCAAATACCTCAGCACAGAAAGCAGAGTTGGTGGCTTTAAAGCAAGTTCTACGAATGGCAGAAGGACAAAGGGAAAATATCTGGACTGATTCTAAATATGTCTTTGGTGTAATCCACACTCATGGAGCTATTTGGAAGGAGAGAGGATTGCTATTGGCCCAAGGATCCCCGATAAAGCATAAAGAAGAAATTCTCCAACTTCTGGAAGATGTGCAGAAACCAAAGGAAGTGGCGGTAATGCATTGCAAGGCTCATCAATTCGGGCAAACAGCTGTGAACATAGGTAATCGATTGGCAGATAAAGCTGCAAAGGAGGCTGCATCACAAGGTATCCTTGCACTAGTACCAGTAAAACAGATAAAAATTCCGAATTCAAAACCAAAATATAATAGATTGGATGATCAATTAGCAGAACAATTGAAAGCATCACAAAATACAGAAGGATGGTGGGTAACATCAGAAAACCAGGTAATAGTAACCCCGCAAGTTATGTTAGAACTTGCAAAAGAAAAACATGAGCAAACACACACTGGGGTGTAGATGCTATGGTTTCAAGTTTGAAGGCATCTGTAGTGTGTGTAGGGATGACAGGAATAGTTAAATCAATAGTAGCTAAGTGTCCAATTTGTCTTAAAAATAATCCCCTGAATCAAAAGAAACCACCCTTAGGGGTAACAAAACAAGGAAACTCTCCCAGAGATTACTGGCAAATTGATTTTTCTGAATTACCCAGACAAAATGGATATAGGTATTGGTTAATATTGATTGATACATTTTCGGGATGGCCAGAGGCTTTCCCTTGCTGCACCAACAAAGCTAGGGAAGTAGTTAAAATATTGTTGAAGGAAATAATACCAAGATTTGGGGTGCCAGTAGGAATGTCCTCTGATAGAGGACCACATTTTGTGGCAAATGTGGTTCAACAAATTAGTAAAATTTTGGGTATAAAATGGGACCTGCATACCCCCTGGAGACCACAATCAAGTGGGAAATTGAGAGGATGAACCAAACATTGAAAAGACAAGTAAGTAAAATCTGTCAAGAAACGTCTTTAAAATGGTGACAGGGCTTACCATTAGCTCTCCTGAGAATTAGAATCCAACCAAGATCTAAGGATGGTATAAGTCCATACGAAATTTTATATGGCAAACCTTACCAGACTCCTCTCATCCCAGGTGATATGAAGGTAGCAGGGCAAATAGATTTGAAAATGTATTTGATCTCTTTAGGAAAAGTCCTTGGAGCCCTCTGAAGACACATAGTGCTGACCAGATCACTTGCCTTGGGTACGCCTGCACATCAGTATCAGCCAGGTGATCTTGTGTATATAAAGACATGGGATTCTGAACCACTGCAGGAGAAGTGGGAAGGACCCTTCCAGGTACTGTTAACAACTTATACTGCAATTAAAGTGAAAGGAGTGGAACCATGGATGCACTACACTCGAGTGAAGAAGGCCCCTGCATGGAAAATCGTCAAAGAGATCCAGAGACTGCAAAATTGACTTTAAAACACGTTTAAAGGGGGGGGAGGATATCATTGTAAAATATGGGAAAAATGGATTCTAATCTGGAGACTGATGATGATGGGAGCATTGTTTAGGCAAATCTATCAGGATTAAGGGCAGAGAGTGAGGATGATTTGAGTTTACTGGGACAAATAGAAAAAGATACCCAAGCAATTCAACAAGATATGCAAGGAAATTGGCTAGACAAAATTCTCAGTGGGTTAGGATGGAATTTGAGTTCCTGGCTAAAATCCTTGATTGGTACTGTGTTGCTATTGTTAATAGTATTCTTAGCAATACTACTTATATACTGTTGTCTAAAGAAGGAATTCACTAAGAAGACTGCCCTCAACTGGTTAATCATACAAGCAGTAGCCAAGGAACAAGATTTGAATAATTCAATCACAATGCTCCCACCATCATGTAATAAGTAAATTGAATCATTAGCAGTGAAACATTGATTTAAGATGGAAGTATTGAAAAGATAATTATTGCAAAATTTCCAAAGTGGGGAAATGATACCTTAAGGGTCAAAAGACCCCCAGATGTAAGCAGCTTACATGCATAAGATTTAGGCCTTATTGTCTAGTTTGCTGATGCTTTGCTAAAGTCAGTAGTGTCTAGTTTGGATGTTTTTCTAAAGTCCGTAGTATAGTTACTTAGTATTAGAACCCTATTCAAGGATGGGAAGAATCGGGAGGGGATGAAGCAAAAAGATAATAATGGTTTGTCAAGGTTGCTAGACTAGAAGGAATGAGAACTAATTGACGCAGGAAGATTTGTGGCTCCTTACGAAGGACAGTTTTTGATAAGAACCAGGAGTTTACCTTAAGAACTGGTTTACACTGACCCTGCAGTCTGGGCAAGAGCCAAGGAGCAACTGAGTCTACTCAAGAACAAGGGGTTACTAGCAGTGACGAAGAGGAGCCATCAGCCTTCATCCCCACGACCCCCGACGACCACCACAAGGAGGCACTGAGCAAGCGCAGTGGGGAGGGACTTATGGAAATGACCTCCTGAAGCTAATTTTAATACAAAGCGGAGACAGGTTATGCGTATGTATAGGCATATCGGGAAACTTCATACATATGTAACACTTTGCTACATATAAACGGGGCAAGTTGCCACTTGAAGGTATGCACGTTAGGTGGAGCGATCCCCCGTGCATCCGGCGCTGTGAATAAAGAATGCCTGCCTTTTAACACTACATTGGTGTTACAAGGTTTGTTCTTCCCGATTTCGGTGACAGGTTCACCACCCTCAAAGCTGAAGAGGAGCCTCATGTGCCTTCAAGCAAAGGATCTGGTCCACCTGACCCTAAATCATGCAATATTGCCAGGAAGAAACAGTGATTAATTGTAATGAGTGACTCCTTGCTGCAGGGGACAGAAGTACCCATCTGTTGACCTCACCTATCAATGAGAGAGGTTTGCTGCCTGCTGTTAGGATCCAATTTTGTTGGATGAGAGGAAGGCTCCCTTGCTTCCTAGCTGACCTCAGAAGAGTCTGGGAGGCTAGGGGTGGCTAGACCAACCTCTCATTTCAGGTTCAATCCCTTCCAGGGAGACTAAGACACAAACAAGTCCAGATGTCATAAGTCCACCCGTTTATTAACTCTTTGGGGGAAAGAGAGAAAGCAGTGATAGGAAAGGAAGGAAGGAAGGATAGGAAATTGAGAGGTCCAAATAGAAGACTGCATCAGTCACCACCATGGATCCGTGGCATCCCAGGGGTCTTCGGTGGTGGGTGATCACTCACAGGGTCCGTGATCGAGTAGGGTCTTCAGTGGTCTCATACGGTCCTGTTTTTGGAAGAGTCCCATGGGATAAGGTCCTGGAGGGAGGAGGTGTCCAAGAAAGCTGGTTAATTTTTTACTATCTCCTCCTCCAAGCTCAAGAATGGTCCATCCCAATGAATAGCAAGTCAAGCAAAAATGCCAGGAGGCCTCCATGAATGAACAAGGAGCTCCTGACCAAACTCAAGCATAAAAAGGAAGTATACAGAGGGTAGAAGCAAGGACAGGTAACCTGGGAGGAATATAGAGATGTTCTGTAAGCATGCAGGGATGAAGTTAGGAAAGCTAAAGCCTATTGAAACTGAATCTGGCTGCGAATGTGAAGAAGGGCTTCTGTAAGTATATGGGTGACAAAAGGAAGACGAGGGAAAATGTGGACTCATTGCTGAATGAGATAGGGGACCTGGTTACACAGGACCTGGAAAAGGCTGAGGTAATGAATGCCGTATTTGCCTCAGTCTTTACTAGCAAGACCATCCTTCAGGAATCCCAGAGACCAGAGAAAAAAATGTGGAGCGATGAAAATGTACCCTTGGTGGAAGAAGATCAGGTCAGGGAATACTTAAGTAACCTGGACATACATAAGTCCATGAGCCCTGATGGGATGCACCCATGAGTGCTGAGGTAGCTGGCAGATGTCCTTGTGAGGCCATTTTTAAAATCTTTGATAGATCATAGGGATTGGAAGAAGTGCCCAAAGACTGGAGGAAATCGAAAGTTACTCCTGTCTTCAGGAAGGGCAAAAAGAAGGACCCAGGGAACTAAAGGCTGGTCAGTCCAACCTTGATCAGTGGGAAGGTAATGGAGCAGCTAATCCTGAAAAACACTTCCAGGCATATGAATGACAGGAAAATCATCAGGAGTAGTCATGCTTGACCAACTTGATAAACTCCTATAATGTAATGACTGACCTGGGAGGTGAGGGGAGAGCAGTGGATGTTGTCTACCTGGATTTTAGAAAAGGTGTTTAACACTGTTTGCCATAAGATCCTCATAGAATAGCTGTTGATGTGTAGTGTGGATGGGTGGAAAATTGAAAACTGGCTGAATGGTTGGTGTCAGAGAGTGATTATTAGTGGACCAAAATCTAGTCAGAGGCCAGTAACTGGTGTACCCCAGGGGTCACTAGTGGGTCCAGTCCTGCTTAACATCTTCATCAACGATCCAGATGTTGGGGCAGAGGGTGCCCTGAGTAAGTTTGCTGACGACACAGAACTGGGAACTCAACAGGCAGGAGAAAAGGACTGACAGTTGAAGCCTCATGAAGTTCATCAAGGAGGGAAGGGCAAAGTCCTGCAGCTGAGAGGGGGAACAACCCCATGCACCTGTACATGCTGGTTGTTCACGTTCATGTCCAACACCAGGCTGGACATGAGCCAGCAATGTGCGCTTGTGGCAAAGGTGGTGAATGGTATCTTGCACTGCGCTAGGAGGAGTGCTGCCAGCACGTGGAGGGACGTGATCCTCGCCCTCTCCTCAGCGCTGGTAAGGCCCCATCTGGAGAGCTGTGTCCAGCTCTGGGCTCCCCAGTACAAGAGAGACACGGACATACTGGAGAGAGTCCAGCAAGGGGCCAGTAAGATGTTGGAGGGACTGGAGCATCTCTCCCATGGGGAGGAAAGGCTGAGAGCTGGGACAGTTCAGCCTAGGGAAGAGAAGGCACAGACCTTACCCATATATATAAATACCTGAAGGGAGGGTGCAATGAAGACAGATCCAGGCTCTTCTCAGTGGTGCCCAGTGACAGGACCAGAGGCAATGGGTATAGACTGAAACACAGAAAGCGCCCTCTGAACATCAGGAAACACTTTTCTACCTTGAGGGTGACTGAGCCCTGGTACAGATCACCCAGGGAGGTTGTAGAGTCTCCCACACTGGGGCTATGCAAAAGCCATCTGGACACAGTCCTGGGCAACCAGCTCTGGGTGGCCCTGCATGAGAAGGGGTTTGAACCAGGTGATATCCAGAGGTCCCATCTAACCTCTGTTATTCTGTGATTGTGTGATTCATAGGGCTAATCAGTTATATATCTTAATAACAGAAAAGACAAATTCCATTTCTTTTTCAAACTTAACCTCACATGATGATAAATTGCCTGATGCTCTTGCTGAAAATGTCTCTAGAGTGGTGAAGTACCAGTAGTAACCAGGGTAAAGGTTTTTAACCAATTTAAAGTGCTATATGAGGGAGCAGAATTAGGCCAGTGAGCAATGCTTATCAGATGATTTTGCTATTGCTTTCAACAGGGCTAGTGTTTTAGATAAGTATCTCTGAGAGCTTATTTTGTAAGTTACTTTTGCTATCAGACCTAGACCAGATTGTTCAAAATATGGGCCGTTCAGGCATTTAGTATTCTGTGCACAAACTTTAAGATATGGGATCCCTGACTTTTCTAACATTTTTTTCCTTGTGGTTACGGAAAATTGTTTGTGCCAATGTCTATCTTAACCCTTCAGGTGTTCCCGGAGTAGGGTAAGGTGACACTTCCTTCCTTGTTAGTGACCAGGGTAATGTATTTTCCTTTAAAAGGGCAAACAAAACTGTCATATTTTTACAGGCTTCATCAGCTGATTTATTTGTACTGTCCTAACACTGATAGTTCTGGTTTAACATTGGACTCTCAGTGTAACTTTAGGGAGGGCAAAATATCCATGTAATTTTATTGTAGCTGGATCACACCCAAAAGAGGAGGCTTAGGACCATGACATTTGCAGTACCCTTGGCCTGGCAGTTACAAAAGTACTTCTCCATCCATCCAATTGCTTTATTAACGAGTCCCCTTCAGCAAGAAGCATTTAATTTTCCAGGTGTGAATCATGAACTTTCTGGTACATGCTACTTTACAACTGTAACTGGTTTGATTATTTTTTTTTTCCTTTCTTTCTGTGGCTAGAGTATGAGATTTGTTTTGACACTTAACTTACACAGAGCTATAACAAGCCAAAGGAAATTTAGCAGCATAACAAGCAGAGAAAACATACTTTTTCCCAGTAACTGCTGCCTACTTAATAATTAACTGGCAGCCAGGAGGGTGAAAAGTTTTGCCTAGACTGAGGATGTAAAGATGGAAAACTTACTTAGTCAACCCCTGCATCAAGCAATCTGTCCCTTGAAGTTATTTTGGGAGCATTTCCTAGCAATCTGAAAAACAGGAATTCTGGCAGAACAGCAGTAGCAACTTCAGGTGTCTACAAGCATTTGAAGTGCCACAAGCTGCCAGACTGCTGACTGAGTCAGCTGCCTTCCAAACCAAATGCAGTTGTTCCTATTGACTGAAATGGAAGCTGAATGAAGGTGATGCTGAGGTGATGCCATCAGTGTTCAGGTGATGATCTTTTGGTTACCTTCTAACCAAAACATAGAGATATACACAACTCTAACAGCAATCGCATGGCCCATGTTAGTATGTTAATAAGTTTATACTAAAATGCTGACAAGTGTTCTGTCCAGGAACGTAACAATTATAAGATCTTCACAGTTTTCACATTACTGGTACTTTTCTCTTAAACAGCTTTTATACCATATCTAGACAATCCAGCCTGGAGGCCGAATAAACCCCAAACTATGGAAGAGACAAACCCGAGGTTCCAGTTTTTACTACCTTCCACTAAACACAGGCATTTGCCTGTTGTTTATTGTGGAATTTAAAAACAAAGCACGGAGAAGATGGTAGGGTGCTTCCTAATACAGACACCAGAAATTGGCTATGAGGATTCATACACAATAGAAAGCTGAAACTTGACATATTAACATAAAAAAAATCACACTGAGACACTTAGCTGGGCCTTTTTCTTGCCAGTGACCTAAACCAATTTTACTCCAGTTTATTTTTGTTAAAATATGCAGTATCTCACCAGTGTGCATTTAGACACTACACTTTTATCAACTGCAGAAGCCCATCACACAGCAATAAGCAATAAGAAAAAGCAACAGGTGCTGTTTACCATGAGTTAGCTTACCACAAGATGTCCCCAGTGTCAAACACAAGAAAACATAAAAAAATTTCATAGGCTTATTATTCAGGGTCTGTATTTGCAAAGCTGATTTGCAAAATACACATCCTCTCAAAATCGTCACTGTTGTAAAAATCGGGGCTGTTAAAGCAAGAATTTTTAAAATACATACAAGTGACTGGTAGTACACCAATATATAATTTTTCTAACATCTCATCTACTCCTGTTACCTGTTTTCTAGGCCAAAATTATTATAAATGTGGTGTTTGTTATTTATGCCTCCTGCTGGGTATTTGCACATTGTGTCAATGATACTGTTGCTGTCAATAGCATTAGAAAAACACTAGAAATGGAAATTCAAGAGATTCAGGCACATGAGAGGTGTTTGTAAGCTAAGAGGGGAAACAGACTCCCATCTGCCTCCAATTTTAAATAGAAATCTTCTCTTAACCGCATTTTGTGTCTTTGAAAATTTACCTCGACAATGCTGTGAAGTGAAATACGATTATTCTTGTCCTAGAATTAATTTTAAAAGGGCAAAGCATACTCCTAGGAAATTTTTTAGGGATGAGGTGTGAAACATTTTTCAGTAGTGCATTTTGGCACATCCCATTAAGGTAACCATGAACTTCTACCCGATTCCCAACACACCATTCATTGCGACATCCAGATCGTTAGCAAAGATGTAAAGCAGGACTGGGCCCACTATGGACGCCCAGGGTATGCCTCGCCCCAGGAGGGCGTAGGATGTGTCCAGCTATCTCCTGCAATGGGTCTCTTAGAGCTGGCTGGGACTGGCCATGTCTGGCACGGGGCAGCCCTGGCCTCTGCCCACAGAGGCTCCTCTCAGCAGTCCCGCCACTGCCAACACCTGGACAGGGACACCCGAGGCACCAAAACACTGGGCGAGGGTGTCTGGAACAGTGCAGATGCCTGGGCAAGAGGCTTCCCAAGGCCTGTCTTCTGGCCAGAGCCTCCATGGCAGGGGCTCCCGCCTGTCTCGGTTCACATGGCGGGGAGAGAGTGTGCAGAAGGACTCTGTCTTTTTCGTCCTATAGGTGCTCGCTCTTGTCACCACAACCTGGCAAGGGCCTGCGAGCTGTCTCGTCCCAGAGGAGCCACTGCGGTCCGTGGGCCACCCCAGAAGGAGCTGTTGCGATGTCCTGGGTGCTGATGCGTCTCGTTGAGGATGGGGGCACGGCAGCAGCCCCTGGCACATGCCTGGAGCCACTCTGGTGGCCGGAGCACCCCGTGACAGTGTGGAGCCAGAGGGGCTGAGCAAGCCAAGGCCCCGTGCAGCCGCAGCCCCAGCCCCAGCCAGTGTCACCCAGAGCCAGCATCCCCTCCTTGCGCCATGGGGACCCCCTGTGCTGCTATCCCAGCTGCCCAGTGCCCTCGGGGCACCCTGTGCTCCCATGCAAGGACCTTCCTGGCCCCCCAGGAGACTCGCTCGGGGACACACAGAGAGAAGCAGAGGAAGCCTTGTCGCTCTGTGAGCACTGCTCAGCACCAGCTAAAACGCTGGTGTGTGTTCAGCACCGCCTAGTCACAAATGCAAAACACAGTGCCAAGGGAGTGGCGGGGTCTCCCCGTCGTATCTGCCCCGGTAGCTCTGTCTGTGATGTCACAGCCATGACCTCACACCGTGCGGGGCCAGGCCTCTGTGAAGTCAAGCTGGCTGCCCTGCACCATGGCACTGTGGGCCACAGCCTCCCGCCTGGAAGGAGCTCGCCGTGTCCTGGTGGCCGTGTGCCCGTGGCAGGCGTTCTCCTCACGGCAATCGGTTTGGGGCTCTCGCCCAAGCGGCCTCCCCTGGGCAGGCAACCCTCCTGCGGCGGAAGGAGGACACAGAGGCTTGCGGGGGAGCTTCCTTTCTCCCCAAGATGAGGAGGAGAAAGGCTCCTGCAAGAGCGCGAGGTGCTGCCCAGTCAAAGACGACAGTCGGCGGCACCATGAGTGGATGCGCAGCTGGGCCCACTCAGGGCCTTGGTTACAGGTACGAGGGTTTGTTCCTGCTGGGGACATCAGCTGGCGGGTGGGAGCCACAGAGCCTCAAGGGGAGCAGGGGCAGGCTGGAGGTGCTCCCCAACAAGAGACCCTCTGCCTCCCCTGTAAATTGCTGCTCCTCCATTGCAAGAGAGGGTCCCCCTGTGCAGGGCTCTGCCCTTGAGCACTGCTAACACCAGGACTTCATCTTGTTCAGGAAAGCGGTCACTGCCCTGAGAAAGGACAGGCTCTTTGGGATCCTCTTCTTGATGAGCCTCGCTGCCCTCGGTGAGCATTCGCCCGCTGCCAGCAGAGGCACAGAGGCGCGGGCTGTGAGCTTCAGTGTTGAGGGGCCCTTCCAACCCCCCAGCTTTGTGGGTCTGGGAGGTCACGGGATGCTCGTTGCATGGCGGGGAAACGGGGCGTAGCTGTGGGGTGCAAAGCATGCCTGGGAAGCAGGGCTGTGCAGAGCCCCGAGGCCCAAGGAAGAGTCCCTGCTTGGAGCTGCAGCCTCTCCCTGTACCCCCCTGTGCCGTGTCCTCAGCCAACCTCTTGCCACCCTGGTGTGGGAGGAGACCGCGCGACCCCAGGCTTTGTTAGAAACTCTAGCCAAGTAATCCTCTCTCGGTGGTGTGAATTGCAGCTGGTGCCTACTTCGGGACCTCGCTGCTCATGTGGATGCTGCGGGAAAAGGATGTGCCACAGGTCAGTGGGACGGGGAAGTCCTGCAGAGGAGCACTGCTGGCGGTGGCTGGGTGGCTGGGTAAATCGCCCAGCCCTCTGGTACCAGGCAGTGACCCCCTGAAGCGGCAGCAGCCGCTGCTGTGCCTTCCAAGGGCTGCCAGTTCTGGAAAGCCCCGGCAGGTCTGGGACTCAAACGGAGAGCCTTTCCCTTTCAGGGGCAGCCGGGGGAGCCTGCGGACGAGCTGAGGTCCCTGCGGTAAGTAAGAGCCCTCTCCTCTCTCCTGACCTGCAGCACATTTGGTGGGGGAGTGGCAGGCGTGCCCATGCTATTCGCACTTGCACAGCGCCCAGGGCTCCTGCCAGGGCCTTTTGCTAATCCTGGAGGGAAGCACTTGCAACCTGGGGAAAGAAAAGGGGGCTTGACCACACCTCTGTCTCTGCTCCTCCCGAGCTTGGAGGCCCTGCGAGAGTCTGGGCAGCTCTCTGACAAGATCTGCTTTCCCGGTGACTGCAGGAACACGCTCGCTCTATGGCAGGAACAACCTCAAGAGATGCAACGGCTGAGGGTTGAGGTGGCGCACCTGGCTGCAGAGATGAGCACTCTGAAGGAGGTGATCCCGCACTTTGGGGAAGAGGGCTGGGATGAGCAGGGTCCCCCACAAGGCCCTTCCTGGGCCAGTCAGTGGGCTTTTCCCGCTCAGACACCCCGCCATGCCTTGCCAGGGGCTGCAGGCTGAGCTTCTCTGCTGGAAAGCCCCTTCTCCTGGTCAGCTCTGACGTGGTCGTGTCCCCCGTTCCTTTGTGTCTTTCCCAGGAAGTTCAGCAAATGGGAGAGGCAATAGCTGCCATCACGGAGGTGTCTGGCTGGGCTCTGAAAAGTGCAGGTACGGACAGACCTCAGGTCCAGGCAGGCAGCTCTTGTCGCGCTGGCCTCGTGCTTGGCGTTCCCAAGAGCAGGCTGTGCTGCAGACTGTGCTCCCCGAGGCAGAGGGAGGTGGAGCAAATCATGGGGCCTAAGAGCATGCCGGTGGCAGAGCAGCTCCCTTGAGCTCAGACCCAGTCCTGCCTTCGGGACCCACGCTGGTGCCCCAGCCATGTCTCCGACAGCATTTCTGCCCTCTGCCTCCCCGCGGAGCTTTCCTGGGGAATGAAAGCGCATGGCTGGGTCACCCTCTGCTGTTCACGCTGCGGGGCCTCGGCTTGGCTCTGCTGCCCTTCCCGGGGGGGGGGGGCTTGCTGTCTCCCACTAGCCACAGCCCTTCTTTTTGTGCGGCTGGGAGAGAGACGCCAGCGCCGGGCACAGGGCATCCCTTCCTTTCCCGGGGCACCTCCGAATGTGCGGTGCCTTAGAAGTCGCCTGCAGCCACCAGGTTCTCCGAGAGTGGGGCCTCCAGCAGTCAGCTGCTCTCTTCTCCCTTCAGGGGCTGCCATCGACCTGCAGGGATCCCCCAGCAGCTTGGCATGGCCCTGCAGGCTGTTTCGGTTCCTGTGTGCTTCACCCCTTCAGGACACCTTTGTGCAGGTACAGCAGCAGAAGCCGCCAGTGCGGCTTCTCTTGCCCCTTACAAGGTTGGGCGCAAGCCCTGGGGCGTCCCCTCTCAGGCCAGTGGTAGTGCTGAAGGCCACGGCGCTGCTCCGGTGCCCGGCGCCTGAGGTCTCACATAGGGCTTGGCTCCTCAGAAAAGAGCAGTTGCCATCCAAAGTGGGCTGAGCTGAGCCGTGCTTCCTTGCCCACCGTTCTGGGTCACCGCTGGCTCAAGGAGCTTCTCCTTTGGGAGCCCACTTCCCTGCCACAGCTCTGATTGTCCCTTTCCCAGCGGGGCAGTGGAGGGTGGGGGGGAGGCTGCAGAGCTGCTGGCCAAAAAGAGAGGTTTTGGGAAGGCCCTGACTCCGGTGCAGGGTATCAGATGTTTCCCACTGGCTGGCTCTTTTCCTCTCTCCCAGCTTTCCTCTTTTCCTCTCTCCCAGCTTCTGCCCGCTTCCCAACACGCCATTCATTGCGAGCACAAGCGCAGCCCGCAGGCGCAGTGCCGCCCGTGCTTCTGGCAGCACAGCAGGACCCATCACACCCTTGCCTTCATTGCTCTTGCCCTCTGGTTTCAGCCGGATGCTTCCCCGGGATACTGCTGGCCTTTCCAAGGGTCTCGGAGCGAGGTGCTAATCCGGTTGCCCACACAAATACAACCGACAGCCCTCACCATCCAGCACACCTCCAAAAGAGCCTCTCCACCGGAGACTACCAGTAGTGCCCCACGAGATTTCACCGTCTCTGTAAGTCTCTGCTGGGGGCTGGGGGCTGGGACCCGGCCGTGGGGAAACGCCGTAACGGGGACTTGCTGCTCTGCGCATCTGCCGAGATTCGTGTGCTCCCAAGCACTGCCCTGGCGGGAGGGGACATTTTGAGGGATGGGTGGGGTGGGGTGGGGTGGGATGTCACCCCTCCTAAGACTTGCTCAGTGTGTTTTGGCCCATCGCCTCCAGGCCCCTGTGCAACACACAAGGAGGAGACTGAGCCCCACCTCGTCCTGCACCAGATCGCATTGGAGCTGCGGGAGCTGGCTTGTGGACCAGGGGCTGGAACTGGCATGAGCTTTGCCGCGTAGTTGGCTCGAGCCTGACCCGCTCTCCTGTGCTCTACCTCCAAGGGACTGGGTGAGGAAGGCGAGGATGAAACTCTGCTGGGGACATTCACCTACGCCGCGCAGAAAGAGCCGATCCAGGCCTTCCATCTGCAGGTACAGCTGAGCGCCTGTGGGCGAGAGGCCGGGGCAGAAATGCCGCTTTGCCAGCAAGTGGCTTGCAGAAGGAGTAAGGACATGGAAGCGTGGGAGCGGGTCCAGAGGAGGGCCACAAAAATTATTTGAGGGCCGGAGCACCTGATCTATGTAAAGGTGTCCCAGCTCGTTGCAGGGGGGTTGGACTAGATGACCTCTAAAGGTTCCTTCCAACCCACAGCATTCCATGATTGTGTGCACGGTCCGTGCTGAGGCAGGGGCCCGACCCTGGCCGAGAGAAACATTGGCGGGATCGGGAGGGAGAGTGGCATCCGTCAGGGTGGCAAGAGCAGAACAAAGGCTGCCTTGGCCCCACAGCTATGCGGGTCCTCGGAGCTGCCTGGCTGCAGCCGCCAGGCAGGTGGTGGCGGGGAGGACGCCCAGCACCTTGCCCCCCCAGCAGCAGGACTTTCCCCGGGCCCCGCTTCCCTGGAGCCTCAGGTTTCCAGAGCTGGCCACCCGTCTCTCTCCGCAGGGGCACGGGGGCCCTGTGCTGCCCGCGTGGGAGAAGGGCAGGAGGGAGAAGCTGTCTCTCCGGCCAGGGCGGGAGCTGGACCCAGGGCAGGGGCCGGGCTGTCAGAGGAAGACGCGCGGAGCCTGCTCTCGCTCTTTACACCCCAGCAGTGACGCTGCTTTTTGCCGTGGTTTCTTTGCAGAGTGGGATCCGTGGGGGCTTTAGGTTTTTGAAACTCGGCATTCAGAGCAACTGGGGAAAACCAGGATACACTTGCATTTATCGAGTGCGGGTGCACGGGACGATCGTGGGAACGAATGCCAACAGCCGGACACGCGCGGAGACCTTCCCTCGATAAGAAATAAAGAGGAAAATGGAGAAACAGACCAGAGGGATGTGGCTGTTTGTCTGGCGCAGAGCAATGTCGTTTCAGAGGCCCCCTCCAAGCAGCCGACTTCTGCCCCTCGCAGGCTGAGGCCTTCCTCGGGCTTCCCGCTTTCTCTCCACCACGGGGATGTTCGCTAACCGAGCAATGGAGACGAGGCTCCCGTAGCCTTTCCTTGCCTACGTAAGGTCCTGGATGAAATCCCTTGGCACGAGGGTCCGCCCACCCATCACGGGTCAGGAAGGGGTCGTCAAAACCAGGCAGCCTTTGAGGGCCATGATCCCCAAAGCACGCGCCCGTTCCAGTCAGGGGCCACCTTGGCTCTAGGGACTGGGTCTGGCGGGGGCCCACACGGGGTGCAGCCACGTCTGGGACCCGCGAGGGGTGTCTGAGGTGTGTGAGGAGGCCGGAGCAGCCCGACTGCCAGGGAGCTGGGCTATCCTGGCTCAGCTTCCCTGTGCCCATGTGCGCTCACTGGCGCAGCTCTCCCCTTCTGTGTTCTGCTTCTCTTAAAGACAGCCACCATTCCCCGCCCCTGAAACACAACAAACCAGCCAGCTCCCAGCTGAATGCTGTACACGCCAACAGCTTTCTGACGGGGGATTTGCCCAGTTTCTGTTTTAAATCCTCTTTTCAAATATTGCCGTCCAGGTTAAGAGATCGAGACGCTTACGGTCAACTATTAGTATTCTTAATGGTGATGAAATCTATGGTTCAAGTATATCTGTACTGCCTAGGTGGCAGCCTGTTGTTCTGTTCTAATCATATGCTGCTCAGAAATTTTTCCTTGATGTGCCTTCAAGTGCTGATGGCTTCACTACCTTCATCTATTTTCCTGCTCTTCATGAATGGGCTCTACAGGCAGTGAAGAATGACTAGAACCTTCAATACTGAACAGAAACTCCTCATTCTTTGTGACAGCTATCGTCTTCCGTAAATAAATTACAGCTTCTTTGCAAGGAGTTGTAACAGAAAGGAAAAGCCTGTCATTATACCACACAAACTCTGTTAAAGGAGGTGAATACCGAGACGGTTGATAGTTCAGAAAAGAAGCACCTAACACAGTACTTCAATAGTGGCGTAGATTTGAAAGACAAGACAACAAAGCGGTATGTTTTATGCAGTGTTGGTGCGGGTACTTTCCTTTACATCCAGTCCATTATCGTGTGGTTGGTTTAAATCAGCTGCTCAACTGTCTGGTTAGTTGTCTTTTGAAATAAGTAGTAAATGAGGCTAGCTGTAAAGCACATTACACCAACGTTTGAGAATTTGGGGAAAGTTTTATGTAGCAGCCTGTCCAAGTGTTTGAAGTCATTAACTTGAATGCCACTCTTGAACTAAAATATACTCGAGGTCAGTCATGTACGCAACGTTTAAGTTTAGAAGTCAGTTTCCCCAAAATGTTGGGGCATGATCCTGGAGAACCCGTGTAGTTCCCAGTCTGAAGTACTAAATGATCTTGGTTTTCCTCAGTTCTGTAATAAGCTTATGAAACGTGCCTGAAGTTAAGTAACTTACTACTCAAGAATGTTCTCTACTGCTAGTAGACCTGACCACAGTCTGTGCATGTTGAACCTAAGTGCGGCAATTCCTTATTTTCCTGAATTTCAACATAGAATCATGGAATGGTTGGGGTTTGAAGGGGTCTTTAAACATCATCTAGTCTAAGCCCCCTGCCATGGGCATGGATATCTTCCACTAGGCCAGGTTGCTCGAAGCCCCGTCCGACCGGACTTTGAACACTTCCAGGAATGGGGCAACCTGTTCCACTGTCTCATCATCCTCATCATAAAAAAGTTCCTCCTTATGCCCAATCTAAACCTACCCTCTTTCAGTTTAATATTGTTGCCTCTTATCCTGCCCCTACAGGCCATGGTCAGAAGTCTCCCTCCATGTTTCTTAGAAGCCCCCTTTAAGTACTGGAAGGCTGCAATAAAGTCTCCCTGCAGCCTTCTCTTCTCTGCGATGAAAAACCCCAACTCTCTCAGCCTGTCCTCATAGGAGAGGTGTTCCAGCCCTCAGATAATTTCAGTGGTTCTCCTCCTCCAGACCAGCTCTTACAGGTCCATGTCTTTCCTGTGCTGAGGGCCCCAGAGCTGGACACAGTGCTCCAGGTGGGGTCTCACCAGAGCGGAGCAGAGGGGCAGAATCACCTCCCTCGACCTGCTGGCCACGCTGCTTTTGATGCAGCTCAGGGTACGGTTGGCCTTCTGGGCTTTGAGTGCACATTGCCAGCTCATGCCCAATTTTTCGTACACCAGTATCCCCAAGTTATTCTCTGCTCATTCCTTTCACAACCCAGCCTGTAGTGATAATTTGGATTTCCCCAACCCAGGTGCAAACGCAAAAAATCAAAACCAGAAAATTTATACATCCAAATCAAAAGAACACATCTGTGCTGAAACAAAGCATCAGAAATTTTCTTAAAGGAAGCAGGCTAAAGCAACATGAGAAATTTGTGAAAAATGAGGATGCTGGGAAAATGACAGCTGGAATAAAGCCTTAGCTAATGTGTGCAATGCCCAAGATATTCTGAGATACATGCAAAAATGTGCAGAGCTATTCATGTACAGATGAACACATCTGCACTTTTAGAAAAAGAGGTATTTATCATGTTTTTGAAGAAGGAATATAGGTTTCTATGTGTGAGAAATTTGTTGCCAGTTGCAGCCCTTATCTAGGGTATGACAGAAGAGAGCGTGGGTCTTGCCCAGCTGAAATTCTGTTCTGTGATACACTGAGCAGAACTAAAGGAAAACTGTGAGTGGGAGGAAAGTAAAGAACATCCATATCTCATCATATCCCTTCCCACCTAAGACATCCATGCCCAAACTTCTGGGCACAAAAATTCTTAAAACATTCTTGATAATTTGTTGTTTGTTTTCCTGCTTGCAAACAATTAAATTCAGCAAATCTCTGCACAGTTCCTGTGGGTTTCAGAATCTGGAGGGTATTTTTGAATTCCAGAGCAGTGCCAAATTCAGGATAATACATAATGGAAAAGAAGTCTAACTCTTCCTGTTCCCTGTTTTCAGGGAACAGTTTTGTCTCCTTTAATTTCCTTCATTTGCAGGCCTTTTAGACATAATCACAGGATACTAGTTAAATAACAGTTTGCTATGAGGTTGTGAATACGGGATGTGACAGAGGATGGGCACTCCCACTGAAATCAAGAGGGTCTTCTTCTGTGAAGACAGCTGTGTAACATGCTTCCAGGTGCCACTACTGGAGCTATGGAAGTTTTCCGCTGCATCATCCGAACTCTGTTATCAGTGAACCCTTTGCTTTGCGCAGAAAATGCCCAGTACAACATATCTAGTTCAAATAAACTCTGCTGTGGTTCATTTCTCTTCCTTTGTGCACTCCCCTGCTCTCCCATACACATATTTTTAGATCTGCCTGTCTCATCCTTCTGCTGTAACTTCTGATGGCTGGCTATCATCTGTTAACAATTTGCAAGTATCTGTTTCATGTCAAGGCATGTGAAAACAAAATCAGGAAAACAGTCTTCCTCAAGGCTGACTCACTCCATCACCAGCCAGAATGTCCTCATCTAGCCGAGGTAAGGTACTTTTTAAAACAGTCACTGGCAGATAGACCGAAAAACACCAGTGTAATATAAGTATACCTGTAATGAGAGCTATATCTGTCACAAAAGTATCTAATGACATAGAAGAGGCACTTCTTTCCCCTGGGAATGCTGAGAGCTTGTTGTCCTAGGAGTTAAGGATTTCTGAGGTCAGGACCAAGATTTTTATTGACTGCCTAGAGGCACCACAGAGAGGCCGAATGGCAGGTCGTAGATGTATAAAAGTCGTGATCTGGACAGTCATTGACATTTAATCTCATAATGTAAAGCTATGGCTGGTTTGCCTTTAATACTTAGGAAAGATGTTTATTTTCACGAAAGTAACAGTTGGAGAACATGACAATCTCCTGATATTTTAATTGCTTGTTGAGATAAATAATCCAGAAGAGATCATTACAGAAATTTCTGAGAGCTCGGCTTTCTGCTAATGTATGAGGCCTCCAAGTGTCCAAAAAAGATAATGCTGTTTTCTAAATTTCCATTGGTTCACCTATCTCCCAAGTGTTTTCACACAGGCTCAGAGACGCAGCTACGTCCTCTGTTTAACTTACTATCTTTTCCTATTAGCTAGCTGTATTTTGAGGGATGTCTAAACAATCTATGATGAGCGCTTTTTGTAGGATTAAAGCAGGACTCCTTCGTTACAGACTGTTAATATATCTCTAAAGAAGGACTGGGAGGACAGAAATGTTTCACAAACAACTAAAATGCTGCATTTGAACATGATCAACTTGTAACTGTGTAGCCCTGTACTAAAGTATTGCCATTGCTTGTAACAGGCCATAAGCCTTTGTACTGAGTTTCCAAAGGCCTCAGGACTGAAGCTTGTCAGACTTGCTCTGTCTGAGCATTTTTTTGGCCTGTGTGCAGCTTTGCTTTGCTTTGTTTACCTGTGACAGCAGTTTCTCCAGCTGACGAGTCTTTTATGGCCAATTCATTTTTCTTTTTTATCTTTGCACGGCACAATGATAGCTTTAAATAGGTAATAGTGACAAGCAGTTACGCTGTGTAGAGCGGTATTTATGACTCTAATATGATGAGGTAACATAGAGAAACGCAGGCCTGGTACAATACCGGAGCCTTAAGAAGTGGAGACATGGGATACAGCGTACATAGGCTGGTAAGAGATGGAGCACAGGGTTGGCACAGGAGACCTCACAGCCACAGAAAATTCACCCTGTTAGAGGAATGCAGACCTGGAGCTGGACAGAACTGTTCATAGGGGTAGCAAAGAAGACCAAGAAACTATCTAATCATATACGTGGAAGTCACTGTCTATCGTAAGCTCAGATGCAAAGTGGAGCTGCAGACTAGCAAAAAAAAGCAAGGTGTAAAAGCATATTAGCAAGCATACAAAAACAACTCCAAGTGGACCCTAGAGAGGGGAAGAAGAAGCCATCCACGTGAAGATCGTATTCCTCCTGGTGGAGGACTCCAGATGCTGATGAGTCGCCGTAACACCCGTCCCCTCACCCGAACTGACCTTAGGGTCCAGGGAAGGAGGGGAGGGAGAACGGCACACACAACACCGGGAGAATGGTAGGAACTAAGAAGTGTGCATGGAACAATTTTAACCATATTATTATTATTATTATTATTACTACTACTACTACTATTACTATTACTATTATTATTATTGAAACTTTTCAGCACGGACATACCCTTTCTCAGTCTGTAATGATTACATCTGGATTTATAGTAATTCTTGAATGAGGCTGTGAAGATTTCAATTATGCTAACAATACATTTTTTACTTTGTAATTAAGGTGTGTATCATCTGTCACAAATAAGGTTTTGCGTGTAACACGCTTGGTGTACAGACAGTAGATTTCTGTCTCAAGAACATACAATTCCTAGGAAACTTAAAAGTCTTGGGACAACCCTCCTTATGGATAAGAATTAATTTGTCATGCTCAGCCTCTGGGAGGAATAATGCATTAGGCTGTTTAATAAAGGTAGGAACGACACCACAGAAGTGATGCTGTTATACTCCTCTTTGTAAAGCATAAAACATTATTGAAATCTAAATAATCACCCCCATACATGTTTGGTTTGTAAAAAGTCATGCATTTGCTACTTTAACTAAAGGCAAGCAGTTAAAGCTAACTATTTCGTACTATGTATATCTAATCTATTACCTATATCCAATTAAAAAAGAAAAAATTGCCCCTTAAATGATGTTGATACAACATTTATATATTTTTGAGAGAGAATTTCCAACTATATTGTGTATGTATGCTAGCTTCATTGGATAAGTACTTGATGCCTTTTTTTTCAGTTTGTTTGAAAAATATAACATCAGAACCTATTTCAGGTTGAGATCCAGATCTCTAGTCCAACCTGTGGCCCAAAGCTGAGTCAGACTGGGGTGCTCAGCACTTTATCCAGTTGGGTCTTGAAAAACCTCAAAGGACGGAGGCTGCTACTGCTTTGACTCCACTTCCTGACCTCATGAGTCCTGCCGTAGTAAAGAGCATATCCCTGCCTTCTCAGCTACTTCCCCACTGTTGTTAGAAGGCTGCTGTTAGGTACCCCTGAACCCTTCTCTCCAGGCTGAGCAAGCGCGGTTCCCTCAGCCTCTGGCAGTGCCTCTTCTCCAGCCCCTGACCATCTTGGTCACTGCCTGCTAAACATGCTCCAACTCATTAATGTCTGCCTTGTACTGGAGGGCCCAAAACTGGCCACAGTGTCCAGATGTGGCCTAAGGAGTGCCTAATAAAAAGGGGATTAATGGTTTCCCCTGACTGAGTGGCTACCCTCCTGTTAGTGTAGCCCAGGCTGTTACTGGCTGACTTTGCTGCCAGGGCATGTGCCGGGGTGAGCTTAGCTTGCTGTCCACTGGACTTTTTCAGTAGAGCTGCTACGTCACTGGTCAATCCCCAGCCACCAGTGCTGCAAGCAGTTAGGACATCCTGGGTGCAAGACTTTGCACCTGCCTCTGTTGAATTTTGTCAGGTTCCTGCTCGGCCCATTTCCCTACCTGATCCTGCTGAACTGCAGCCCTGCCCTTGGGCCTCTCCACTAGGGTCTCAAGGTTTGGTGTTACCTGCAAAGTCGATGAGGGTGCACTCTGTCTCCTCCCTGGGGTTATTTACAGGTACTAAATGGGACAAGGTCCCAGGGTAGACCCTGACAAACTATACTCCTTAACAGCTGCTTGGTAGGGTATGAAACGTTAACTGCTACACTTTGACCTTGATTCCAGCCAGCTTTTCACCCATCTAATTGTCCACCCATCCACCCTGATGAGGTACAAAAATTATGTGGGAGACCATGTCAGAAGCCCTACCAAAGCTGGTATAATACTGTAACTTCTTTCTCGTGTAAGAAAACATTTTGGTATCAAATAGAACACTTGGGAAATAGTTACCTGACAGTACTAAAGGAACTCCATATCAACCTCAAAAGAAAGGAATTAGACCTCAAGGAGAAGACATGGCAGAAACTCTTTTGACAATTTAAGTCTTAGCAAGCCTCTTCAAAGAACTTCTTATGCTTGAAAAAAAGCCGAGAAATCAGAAAGACTCTCTATTGGAAAGACTATTGTTGGACTTGTTTTGAAACAAGATTTGGATTACTCTTCAGCCACCATGAGAGCAACTTCAATAAGCTTACTGAGCAAAAGTCAGGATTTTAACTTATACCTATATGCTGCATGTGTGAATAAGACACATGGTCTGTAAGCAGAAAAAAGTTAATTCAGAATACAATGCAGTTGGTATTAACTAAATATCAGTTACTGTGCTAAGATATGAACAGAGAGAGAGAAGTACTTTTTGATCC